>OY293310.1:9827205-11027205 GCA_958502075.1 Orchestes rusci
CAGATTCCAATCATTTCTGTTACTACGCTATATTTTGCCTCGTAATGTCCCAAAATCAATATAATTATCATCCATTTCACATAAACATCAATAATATAATGAGAAATTCGTCAAAAATAGCATATATCAAAATATGGCGGCCCAATCAGAAGAATTGTACCAAAGACCACTATTTTGTATGGAAATGGGCTAAAAACGCTAAATATCATTAGAAACCATTGAAGACCTATCAAATCAACAATATTCAGCAATATTTCAACGGCTCAATGCAGATCCCAATCATTTCTGTAACTACACTATATTTTGCCTCGTAATGTCCCAAAATCAATATAATTATCATCCATTTCACATGAACATCAATAATATAATGAGAAATTCGTCAAAAATAGCATATATCAAAATATGGCGGCCCAATCAGGAGAATTGTACCAAAGACCACTATTTTGTCAGGAAATGGGCTGAAAACGCTAAATATCAATAGAAACCATTGAGAACCTATCAAATCAACAATATTCAGCAATATTTCAACGAGTCAATGCAGATTCCAATCATTTCTGTTACTACACTATATTTTGCCTCGTAATGTCCCAAAATCAATATAATTATCATCCATTTCACATAAACATCAATAATATAATGAGAAATTCGTCAAAAATAGCATATATCAAAATATGGCGGCCCAATCAGGAGAATTGTACCAAAGACCACTATTTTGTCTGGAAATGGGCTGAAAACGCTAAATATCAATAGAAACCTTGAGAACCTATCAAATCAACAATATTCAGCAATATTCCAACGGCTCAATGCAGATTCCAATAATTTCTGTTACTACACTATATTTTGCCTCGTTATGTCCCAAAATCAATATAATTATCATCCATTTCACATAAACATCAATAATGTAATGATAAATTCGTCAAAAATAGCATATATCAAAATATGGCGGCCCAATCAGGAGAATTGTATCAAAGACCACTATTTTGTCTGGAAATGGGCTTAAAACGCTAAATATCAATGAAAACCATTGAGAACCTATCAAGTCAACAATAATCAGCAATATTCCAACGGCTCAATGCAGATTCCAATCATTTCTGTTACTACACTATATTTTGCCTCGTAATGTCCCAAAATCAATATAATTATCATCCATTTCACATAAACATCAATAATATAATGAGAAATTCGTCAAAAATAGCATATATCAAAATATGGCGGCCCAATCAGGAGAATTGTACCAAAGACCACTATTTTGTCTGGAAATGGGCTGAAAACGCTAAATATCAATAGAAACCATTGAGGACCTATCAAATCAACAATATTCAGCAATATTCCAACGGCTCAATGCAGATTCCAATCATTTCTGTTACTACACTATATTTTGCCTCGTGAGGTCCCAAAATCAATATAATCATCATCCATTTCACATAAACATCAATAATATAATGAGAAATTCGTCAAAAATAGCATATATCAAAATATGGCGGCCCAATCAGGAGAATTGTACCAAAGACCACTATTTTGTCTGGAAATGGGCTGAAAACGCTAAATATCAATAGAAACCATTGAGAACCTATCAAATCAACAATATCAAGCAATATTCCAACGGCTCAATGCAGATTCCAATCATTTCTGTTACTACACTATATTTTGCCTCGGAATGTCCCAAAATCAATATAATTATCATCCATCTCACATAGACATCAATAATATAATGAGAAATTCGTCAAAAATAGCATATATCAAAATATGGCGGCCCAATCAGGAGAATTGTACCAAAGACCACTATTTTGTCTGGAAATGGGCTGAAAACGCTAAATATCAATAGAAACCATTGAGAACCTATCAAATCAACAATATTCAGCAATATTCCAACGGCTCAATGCAGATTCCAATCATTTCTGTTACTACACTATATTTTGCCCCGTAATGTCCCAAAATCAATATAATTATCATCCATTAAGCTTAGTGCTTTTTTAGCAAGTTTCAAGTTAATTTTGTTATCTGGGCAGTTTACATCGACAACTCGTTTAGTTCGGTCTGATAGGACCAAGCTGGTGGGGATAGTACGGTAGGACCAATGCTTGCTTCCTGCCCGTTTACACCGTCTTGCAACGCGTGAACTAAATGTGTACGCCCGCAACTCGTCAAATGTCAAAAACAAGTCGAAATTATTCATCAACACAATTTGTAACCAAAAAAAACATGAGTAAGTACGCTCAGATTGCCTTGGAAACTCAGAAGCAACACAATTCACAATGATAACAATCAACATAACCTCATAATTTTGATCCAGATCGAACCCAATTTAGTTCGGTACACTTGCTGGCGAGTACTGAACCAAGAGTGGACCAGCTTAGTCCGCAACGGTTTACACCATCCGAACCAAATATTTGGTTCGGATAAAGTCCGAATCTGGTACTTGGTCCGCGGACCAAGTTGTCGGTATAAACTAGGCTAATGATTAGATGGCGTAGTGGGTGAGCTGAGATAGAGATGCAGATTTCTTCATAGTTTTTTTGAGTTTGGTGCCTTCGATTCTTTGATCGTTTGCTATCAGAATGATTAGATGGCGTTGAAAAAAGCAAAATTTGTTACGAATGACGAGGTTTCATATTCAAAATTGAAAACACCATACTCATTGTGACGTCATGGGGTTGCCTGATGAGGAAAATGATTTCCAATCAAAGTAGACAGGTGTTTGGTGCGTACGATTTAATTCTTTGAACGTTTGCTACAAGAATGATTAGATGGCGTAGTGGGTGAGCTGCGATGGAGATGCAGATTTCTTCATAGTTTTTGAGCTAATCGTTGACGCGTTTTTTGGTACTCGAAAGAAGCAAAATTTGTTACGAATGAGGAGATTCTATATTAAAAATTAAAAAACAGACATACTCACCATATTCCCATTGCATATGCAATCAAATTAATTGAATGCGATTTTTGGGGATGCAAATTTCTCCATAGTTTTTTCAGCTAATCGTTGATATAGATATCACGCCAAGTATCGATTCAATACTTGAAAAAAGCAAAATTTGTTACGAATGAGGAGATTTTAGATATATTCAAATTTAAAAAACAGACGTATTTCTTCAAAGTTCTTGAGCTAATCGTTGATATGACGCGTACTATCGATACTTGAAAAAAGCAAAATTTGTTACGGATGAAGAGATTTTATATTCAAAATTGAAAAACAGACATACTCACTATATTTCCATTGCATATCCAATCAAATAAATTAGACACACACAAAAACACTTCAAAAATCATATATTTTCAGGAATACAGATCCAAAGTACATACATTATTGTTGGTATGTACTTGAGGAACATAGGGCAAAAATTAATACTAAGATAATACAAAAACTAATAATCATACAATTATTCATAATATTAACAGATTAAAGTTATTTACCCAGAGACAATACTATTCCTGAAAAACGCTATAAAGTTGAATAGTGTCCAAAGGGAAGAGTATGAAAGGTATTCTCTTGCAAAAATCTTTTATCATCGTTGGCACTCAACTCAACATTAGTTTGTTCAATGCTGTGAACATTGTGAGCATAGGAACGAATGGAACGCTGTCATCAAACGTTAATTTATTTTTCACTACGTTGTATTTGACGTCTTTGGCCTTTTTCACAACTTTTTGCCCTTGTTGAATTTTAAAAGTGTACATTTTTGATCTAAGATCAATGAAATGGGTAATAATTTCTCTATAAGCTTCATACTTCATTAGTCCTAGAACTTTTTTGTTGACTAACGGAATTTTATAAGGGTTATTAGGGAAGTAGTCGGAGGTGTCGAATTTTTCTAAATCAGCCTTGATAATCTCTTCGTAAACATCATTACACTGGATTTCATAGATGAAGCGATCCGTATCAAAGTACATAAGTTTACAGCGATCATTACCCAATTTCGGCAGCATATGGGTGGACCAGAAGTAATGATACATACGGTAACAGTAAATTCCTCACACAAAAAAATTGCGAGGGACCTAAACTTGTCAAGTCCGAAAGTTGATATCAAGAGAGAACTCTGTATCTCTCAAAAGTGAATTTTAATATTTGATTTGCTCAAATAACTTTTGAAATATTCGAGTTATATCGATGAAATTTGATATATGGGGATTTTTTTACATGCAAAATTCAAATTTGAGCACGGAATTGCTCCTTCTTATAGGGGGCGCCACTTACACATTTTTCCACTCATTCAAATAGTCAGAACTTTTTTGTACGCACTCGTACATTTCCTTAACATCGGAAAAATGTTTTTTCCATCATGTTTACATGAAAAAGGTATACTTTGTAGAAGTGCCTAGGAGCAACCTTTATCAAGATATTTGCCCCTGAAGTGATCTATGCAATGTTGTTTCGAGTGCAAATTTTTGAAAATTAACATAAGGGGCATCGAAAACGCCGTTGTCACGGTAATTTTGACAAGTGTCTCGATGTTCAAGGTTTTTTATAAAAAAAAATAAAAAAAAATTCAAAAAATTTTGTGTAAGAAAATGTAAAATTAGATTAATTTTTTCAAATCAAGAAACATTGAGCATTCAAGCTTATGTCAAAATTACCATGAAAACGCTGTTTTCGATGCCTCCAATGTTCATTTTCAAAATTTTCCATTAAAAACACCATTGAATGGACTACTTGTTTAAATATCTTGATAAAGGTTGCTCCTAGGCACTACTACAAAGTATACCTTTTTCATGTAAACATGATGGTTTTCGGTGTAGAATTTCTCCATACCATAATTAGCCTCATGTTCTGCATCATGTTGAAGATCTCGAAATTCTCTAGCCAGTTCCTCCATTGCAGCAACCATGCCGTATGATGGTATCATCTCGATTAGATCAAACTTGTATGATGGTTATACTTTGATGTTACTTGTCTTGAGTGATGAATAAATACTGAATGGTTGAGATTAAATAGCAAACTCTTAAGGAGAGCGGAAAGTTAGGAAAACAATATTTTCTTTGGGAGTTTGCGTGTTCAACAAGTTCATACAACTCAACACATAATATGGCGAAATAGAAGACGATAAATTGCATCATTTCTGGTACGGTCATTCACAATGCCATCTAATCTATATTTCCATCAATCTTACTATAGACAGTGTCAAAAACAACGCAATCTAATCAGCTGCATGAGGATATGAAATGTCTTTGAGGTGTCCCCAACATGTCCATGATGTCTCTGAGATGTCGCTGAGTTGTCTCCCTGATGTCTCCGAGTTGTCTCTGAGATGTCTCCGTGATGTGTCTGAGTTGTCTCTGTGATGTCTTTGAGTGTCTCTGAGTTGTCTCCGTGATGTCTCAGAGATGTCTTTGAGTTGTCTCCGTTTTCCCTCGAAAACGAAGAGAGCTACGAAAAAATATCAAGATACAAAAAAAGTTGTATTTTTAGCTGCTCTATCTGAACAAAAAAAAAAAAAATCAGAGAGTCAGAAGCACACATTTTTTCATCAATTTTATTCGTGAAACTATCCCTTTGGATGACACTAGAACTCGAAATTGCCATATAGTTAGTTTATCACAGTGTAAACTGCCAAAATCCAACAAAATCGGTAAACGTATTTCCGAGATATTTATAATGCCAGGAATCGACTGACATCCTATGGCTCATTCTTTTTGAGACACCCTGTTTTATTTTAAAAGATAATGTGGTGAGAATAATTGAAAAACTCCCATACTTCGAGATATTCAATGTAATATCAAATAAGCAATATGTGAAAAAATTCTGAGCATAAATGAGGTTGCCATGAAGAATATTGACAAAACAATTTCCTTACATTTCGAGCTTTAAGACTGTCAGAAAAAATGAACGACACCCGAGCCTTTTTCTTTCGCAACTGATTCCCGAATCAAAACGCGTTTGGATCAAATAATCACGTGATAATCTAACATGCTCAAAAGAACGAATCATGTGACAATGAATCATGATCAGAAAATTCGATTCGAAAGAATGCAGCTCCGATTACCTTCAATTCAACATTTTTACAACAAATTGAATGATTCCAATTGTATTATGAAATATTTACTATTAATAAGTGATAACAAAATTATGTTTTACTCATACTTAGTAGTGTACTTTTGGAAAGTTCTTCAATATTTAAGCTTTGATCATATTAATATGATGATTAAAAATAACATTATTATTTCATAAATTTTGACCTTCATTTCTGAACGCTCGGTATAAGATAGAGAAGCAACACTTATCGAGTAAACAGTTCGCGTCATACCTACAAAAATAATAAAATTTTGTTGCAAAATCTTTGCTAGAATTTATACAGCGTGGTTAGAAAAATTGATTTTTTTTTTTTGCAAATTTAACCTTACTTTTCGAACATCCCGTATAACATTTTATTTCAAAAATATCGTTGAAGGGATTTTTGGGGTCGATTCCATACAATCAACACCACGATTGCTCTTGAAAAATGGAAGAGAATTGTCATAGGATCATTTTAAATAGAACCCGACACTGCAAACTATATGTTTTGATATTTTCGCGTATCTATCGCCTACTTGACTTTCAAACTCAACATAGATGACGAAGGGACATTTTTGTTAGCAGATGAAATTTTTGGATTCAGCATGTTTGTAACCTGGAAATAAAACTTTATATTCATTCAATTTTGTGCCCAGCTTTTCATGTTCAGTCAATTTCACCTCAGATGCAGTGCCGGATTAAGGGTTGTGGGGGCTCCGGGGCAAAGAAAAATGTGACGATTAAAAAAAATCCTATTAGAATAGAATACATTTAAGATAGTTAAATAGTAGATACATTTTTGAGCGAGTGACACTTTGCGTGCTTTCTTGGATGCAAAATCACTTATTATTTCCAATTCCCGCAGGAGATCACTTTCAATACTTAGCATTGACAAATGTACGAGTCGTTCTTGAGTCATCGTCATACGCAGCAGCACACTTAGCGAACGCATTCATGAAATACGTAGGACTCTGGCGGCTGTTCAAAAAAAAAAAGCGAAAATTGTCGGAATACAAAGCAAAATCGGGTATCGCTGACACGTTGTTTTTAAAATAAAAAGATTATTGATCTTTCTCCGCATCGATTCATTTTCGAAAACATACTTCAAACTAAATTTTTAGAAAATTGAATAAGACAATCTACCTGCTAACAAATGATCAACAAGAAGAAAAAGTGAGAACTAAGTCAGAATGTGTCAGAATGTTTATCCTACTTATACCTAGTCAATTCATTCGTTCATTGCTTTCAAATACTGTTTTCTAGCTATATCAGGTTTTGATAGATTCTGGAAATTAACAGTATTATTTATAGACTAAAGAATGAAAATATCACTTGTTTGAAAGTTTGTATACTTAAAATAATTGCTCACAGATTTCTTAAAAATAAAATAAAATATTCATGTAAATATGCTTTGTGTGGGGGCCCCGGGGCTCTCGCCGGCCCTGCTCAGATGTGAAATAGTTGAGACACTGATCACAAAAAAAATGCGCTTTGGATTTATTTAGTTTTGATGACATATCAAACGTGAAAGATTTTCAATCCAACAATAATGATATTTTATATCGTCAAATACAATTATCGTTCAATTTCACTTTATTCACTCAAAATCTTATTCGGGGCATGATTTCTTCCAAACAATAATTCTCTAAACATGTTGATTTATTGTAAACGGATGAAAATACATCTAAAATATCAATAAAATCAATTTTGTCACTTATTGATTTGGAAAGAATATACAGTACTTCACTGTAATAGGCTTTATGCTAGCTACCCCGAAATAACACATCTTTTGTTTCACAATAAATTAATAGCTTCTTGTTTATGTCACCATTGTTGAGAATACAATTATCATTTCCTTATTCATAATTGAAGAAAAATTACAGAGTATACGTCTGCTTAAGATCTCTTTTGAACAACGTATAGAGAAACGAATCTGGGACATACTGTATTTTCAATAAACCTTTGTATATTGGTATGTCCCTTCTATACATTCCAAAAACATACATGTTTGATTTTCATCACGCATTTATGCTACCAAAATTGGGTATTGCTTCATCTATGAAATTCGGTGTTATGATGTTTGTGAAGGATTATGATCAAGACTGATTTGAAAAAATTTGACACCCCCGATTATTATTAAGAAGTAATTTTTTGATGTACCCCATGTCCCCCAAGTACATATACCAGCAATAATGTATGTACTTTGAATCTGTAATATCATCTATTAGCAGAACTTCATGCATAGGAACCGATAAAATCATTGATGGTTTGGATAAAATTAACGAAAATGAGTATGTTCTATTATTTCGATTTGTAGTTGCATATTGCAGTGAAACAAGACCTCATTGTTCTTTACACATTCCGATGTGAACAAGCATTCATTGTTATAATTATTGCAAGGTTTGCAATATGGTTCGGACGAGGATGTGTGTGTTTTTATTACTAGAGGGTCAGTTTATTTAAAGCCTTCGTCGTTGATAGAACAGAATAGCGTCAAAGGTAAATACTTTTTTATAAACAATAATTATTTGATAGAATTTTTTGTTTGCATAGAATGGGCCTTTCTATTGTTAATGCGGTGTGCTTGGCCCAAAACGACAAGCCTGTGATCAGGCTTCAAAACCTCCCGCTAAACATCCCTTAACAGATTGTTGCTGGGAAAAAAACCAACGGCAGATTCGGGGAGTGCATACTCCTGGAATTGGAGGAGACCCTTGTCCTTCTCCCAAAACGAGTGACATCAATTTTGGAGAAGAACCTTGGATATCTTGCTGGAGGGGGTATGCTCTTGTCTTTCGGGGGTTGAAGGACGTCAGGAAGCCTATTCCGCGGGCCCTGCTTGAGCTCGTTGAGTAGCCTACAGCAATCAATCTTAGTTTAAGGTAATTATATTTTTTTTCATATTATTTTTGTGTCTGCATCTTGTTATGTGCAAAAATAATTTTATTTTTGAAGAATTCTATTTGCTGAAGTTTGAAATGTAGTCGAACAAAATTAGTCAATCGATTCAACAGCATAACGTCGTGATAAGACATAATCGGGTTGGTTTATCTAAAATGTAGGTTTTTCAAATTTTGATGATTTTTTAAGTGTCTGCATCTCAATCATGTTTTACTTGCTGAAACACTGCAAACATGTTATACTTGCTAAGAGACTGCACATTTTTATTTTTGAAGATTTTTTTTTGCTAAAGTTTGAAATGTGGTTGAACAAATTTAGTCAATTGATTCAACAGCACAACGTCGTAATAGGACATAATCGGGTTGGTTTATGTAGAATTTGAGTTTTTTTAAATTTTGGTAATTTTAAAATGGACAGTATCATTTTCAAAATTATCTTATTTTTGTTTGATTTTCTCTAGAACCAATCCAATATGAAGATTATCGCAATGCAGGGCTTGAATTTGGCACAGGAGTTGAAAGTCAAGCAGCCATCAATCTGTGTATGAAAAGATCAATATATGTATATTATTAGTTCTTATGTCATCGTAGAAGTAATTTTTTTTTATGTACCCTATGTCCCTCAAGTACATATACCTGCATAATCTATATTCCTGAAAAAACATGATTTTTGAAATGCTTTTGTGTGTTTAATTTCTTTGATTGGATATGCAATGTATATGGTGAGTATGTCTGTTTTTTAATTTTGAATATAAAATCTCCTCATTTGTAACAAATTTTGCTTTTTCCAAGTATTAAATTGATAGTACGCGTCATAATTTATTCGATTGGATATGCAATGGGAATATGGGAAGTATGTCTGTTTTTCAAAAATTTTGAATATAAAATCTCCTTATTCGTAACAAATTTTGCTTTTTTCAAGTATCGATAGTACGCGTCATTTCAACTATAAGCTTAAAAAACTATGAAGAAATCTGCATCTCCATCGCAGCCCACCTACTATCTAATCATACTAGTAGCAAACGTTCACAGAATTAAATCATACGCACCAAACACCTGTCTACTTTGATTGGAAATCATTTTCTTCAACAGGCAACCCTGACGTCTCAATGAGTGTGGTGTTTTCAATTTTGAAAATAAAATCTCCTCATTAGTAACAATATAAATTTTGCTTTTTTCAACGCCATCTAATCATTCTTATAGCAAACGATCAAAGAATCGAAGGCGCTAAACTCAAAAAAACTATGAAGAAATCTGCATCTCCATCTCAGCTCACCCACTACGCCATCTAATCATTCTCATAGCAAACGATCAAAGAATCGAAGGCGCCAAACTCCAACTAAGACCACAACTCTTTGACGTCACAATGAGACAGCGCTATCTAATTCTAACAGCAACCAAATCTACATCCAAGGGTCCCAAATTTCCTCGTCCCCCACAAAACACCGAAACTGTCTTGCTCCACGAGAAAAAACCTGTGGCCCCTGTGCAGGGGTCCTCCCGTCCCCCAACGTGAAATTCCACAATTTAAGACAACAAGGTAACAATTGTACCCCAAATCCAGGGGTGCCCGAATTTCCCCGTCCTCCACCGAAACTGTCTCTTGCCTCACAAGAACAAGAAAGGTAACATTTGTTACACAACTCTACCCAATTATCTAAGGCACCTTGATAGCGTAATTGTTTAGACAGTCACGTACAAATACAAAGGACGTGGGTTAAATTCTCGCTATCAGATAATCTTTTTCCAGGTTTCGGTGAGAACAAAATCACCTCCCGGCCGCATCTTGATCCTGGAAATCAAGCTATAAAAATCCCCCTGTCAACTATCAACTGTCAAAGAGAAATCTGTCAAAGCTGTCATGTCAAAATGACATCTGTCAAGATCGAGATCGAGTGACGTTGCCAGATAACCAGTCTTCAAGCGACGATGCCAGATTAATAAAAAATTCCCCAAAATCTAGGAAAAAAGTGTGGTTGACCCTGGTCCAAGGTGCCACCATACCCACTCAAGATCCATTTTTTTTATTTTGAATATTATGTAATATGCGAGGTAACATGTTCCTAAGAATAAAATCTCCCAAGATGTAAAAGCACAATAATTATTGGCATTTTTGTCATAATTCTTTCTACTACTAGCACTGCTTTTCAATAAGATATTCTCCACATTCCTTCTGCATACTTTTAGCAATCTTGTTTGTCGATTTTCGTCATCGGGCACGCGAATAAAAATTTGTTTAGAAAATTCAAAGTTGAATTAGTACCTACACTGCGGCAGAGAGCAATATTTATACCACCCTTTTTTTTCGAAAACTACGGAATAAACTAACTCAATGTCACTTCAGACTTCAAACATTCAAATGGTTGCCAAAGATACGCGTTATGACGTCAAAACTCTCCCGCGCTTTTTGTTTTGTTTGAATTTTCTCAGCGTCAATGTCAACTATGATAATTTATTGTAAAACAACTAGTGCGATTTAAGGGCGGATATTTGGTGTACGGGGTTTTTCAGACATGAACGCACACCTTATTACAATAAAAAAAAATGGGCAAGTTCCCTATTTTATGAGAAAAACGACTGAAAACGATAAATATCAAAAAAAAACATTGAGAACCTATCAAATTCAACAATATTCAAACGCCTCGAGGTAGATTCCAATTATTCCTGTTAATTCACCAAATTTTGCCTCGTAATGTCTCAAAATCAATATAATTCTCATCCATTCTACATACAAATCAATAATATAATAAAACTTATGTCAGAAATAGCATCGATTAAAATGTGACGGGCCAATCAGAGGAATTGTACCAAAAACCACAATTTTATAAGGAAAACGGCTGAAAACGCTAAATATCAATAGAAACCATTGAGAACCTATCAAATTCAACAATATCCAAACGTCTCGAGGTAGATTCCAATTATTTCTGTATTCTGTATTTCTGTACACTATATTTTGCCTCGTGATGTCTCAAAATCAATATAATTCTCATCCATTTCACATAAAAATCAAAAATATAATACAACTGTTGTCAGAAATAGCATCGATTGAAATGTGACGGGCGAATCAGGGGAATTGTACCAAAAGCCACGATTTTATAAGAAAAACGGCTGGAAACGCTAAATCTCAATGGAAATCATCAAGAACCTATCAAATTCAACAATATTCAAACGACTTGATGTAGATTCCAATTATTTCTGTTTTTACACTATATTTTGTCTCGCATTGTCGCAAAATCAATATAATTCTCATCCATTTCTCATAAACATCAATAATATAATACAACTGTTGTCAGAAATAGCATCGATTGAAATGTGACGGCCAATCAGGAAACCAAAAACCACAATTTCATAAGAAAAACGGCTAAAAACGCCAAATAACAATAGGAATTGTTGAGAACCTATCAAATTCAACAATATTCAAACGCCTCGATTTAGATTCCAATTATTTCTGTCAAAAAGTATATATTTTGCCTCCTAATGTCGCAAAATCAATATAATTCTCATCCATTTCACATAAACATCAATAATATAATAAAACTGTTGTTATAAAATAGCATGTGGTTTTTGGTACAATTCCCCCGATTGGCCCGTCACATTTCAATCGATGTTATTTCTGACAACAGTTATATTATATTATTGATGTTTATGTGAAATAGATGAGAATTATATTGATTTTGAGTCATTCTAAAGCAAAACATAATGTATCAACAGAAATAATTGGAATCTACCTCAAGGCGTTTGAATATTGTTGAATTTGATAGGTTCTTGATGATTTTTATTGATATTTAGCGTTTTCAGCCGTTCTCCTTATTAAATTGTGGTTTTGGTACAATCCTCCGGATTCGCCCGTCACTGAATACATTTTTGATCTTAAATCTTCAAAATGTGTAATAATTTAACCATTCGCTTCATCCTTCATCAACACCAAAACTTTTTTATTCACCAATGGAATATGATAAATGTTGTCTGAAGGATAATCGCTGGTGTCAAGTTTTGAAAGATCTTCTTTGATGAGGTCATCATACACATCATCACACTTGATCGCATAAATGAAACTATCTGTATCTGTATACAGAAGCTTAGGTTTTTCCAAAGATTTTTTGAGCATGAAATTGTAATGAAAATCATACAACGCAATTTTCAAAATATCCAAAATGCACATACCGATGTGAAATGGTTCATTGAAAATAAGATTTGTTTTCTTCATTTCTATAGCCACCAGATTTTCGGTGAAAATCGTGAGGTTATGAAATGCTGTATTGGAAATGAGATTGTTAGCACCATATCGGGCTCCCCATTTATTAACCAATTTCACAATACGATGTTTTCGAATGTTTTCCATTGTTCTACCGAATACAGCATTATTCATTAATTTGAAAAGATTTTTGCTAAAATCGTTTGTAGCTTTTGATCGAAGCTTAGTATTGGGTTCGATGTATCTCTTTAACCAGGGACTTTGCTTGAATTTTAAACTTCTATGTATTTGCCTAATCTTGATACCATTATTCAAAGCTTGTTTTAAATTTCGATAATGTATAACATATTTTGATTTATTATAGAGAGTTGTTGATAGTTTTGAAAATTTGGAATTTGGAGGGGTCATATGTTCGGGGCAGAATGGAAAATCACTATGCAAGTCATGGGGTGATTTTGGGTATTCCAAATCCACCTCCAAAATATAACCCTCTGGAGCATATCCTCCTCGATCAAAGTGACATCCAATTTTGGCAAATCAATGAGATCAACACATTTGAATTCATCATATGGTAGATGTTGAATCGTGACCCACCCATAAAGATTATACACATCGAGGTAGAGCAGGTATTTTGATGGTTCAGATCAATCATATTCAGTCATATATTTATCATTTGCTTCAGCATACCGATTTGAAGACATCGAAATTCCCCCTCCCAAACCCTTTTCAATACACATAATTTTGTCAATGTCTTTCAACAACCTCAACTCACACTTCGTGAATTTCAGCATACAATCCTAAGTTTAACCTGATAAAGTGAAATACCACGCTGGATCTAAACCATCTTGATTCTAAGGTTTTCAAAGACATCACTCAACAACAACCCAACTAATTAATGATTTTGTGTATGAAAATATTTATAATCAAGGTGTTCAACGTTATCTTTGCTAACAACGAATTCACCGCAAAAAGTTGCATTCACTTTTATAGTACTGAACACTTCCAAAATTTTGTTGATTCTTACTTTAAATAGGAAAAATGAATCGCTAAAAGAATCCTCTTGATTAACATGTCGTGTTTGGTTGATAATTCCCCCAGTTCTTATGCGGTAGTTGAAAGATGTTTTCAGGTCCCCGCGGGCTCACTTGATGAATACTTATTTTGCTAGCAGTGCTTTTTCTAGCGGATGAATCCCCTTAAATGCATGGATATTCGATTCCTACTCATGTTCAAGCCGGACTTGAATGCAGGTAGGTGATTATCCACATTATTTTGAAAAAAACTTTAATTTCTCCAGTTAAACGCACTAAGCATCTGGTTTTTTATTGTTAAAAAAATTTTTGTTTCATGTTTCTTCCATTTTCTTATTCAGACAAAATCTTTGCCCTTATATTATTAACACAAAATCATTCATTCTACTTCCAAGCTTTTGAAATTTTTACATTTTAATAAGACGTTTTAATAATTCTGAAAGATTACGGGTAGCAAACTATCGTTGGTTATCGATGTCGCAAAACTTACTCTATGCACATTTTGACATTGGATGCAGTTAGTCTCGCGAAGAGGTCGTCGTAGAAAAAACATCGCATTTATCGACTTGGGCGATCTCCAACTTTGATACGATGAGTTTTTGTGAAGACAAAAATTGTGGAGAATTTGATTGTGATTTATTTTTTGTTCAATAAAATTTTCTGTGCGACCTACGGTTCAGGCAGAAAATCAAATCCAATATTTTTTTCGAGTTTCTCAAAAAAGGGGGGGCGGGTGATAGAAGTTCTTGAATTTAAGCTTTTCTGTAAAATCAATAACAATTGACAAAAAATCAGACCCATCAAATGACCCCGCGGTCATTTCATGTGACCCAAAGTGCCAGATTTACTGTACTGATCGTTTACGTTTGTGATACCATAGGTACTAATTTAATTTCTACTAAAAACGAACTTGGAAATCGCCCGCATATTCAAATGTGTCAGTTGATGATGTTATCGAATTGTAACTAACAAATATTTGCCTAATAAAGGCATACAATTACCCAATAGCTAGGTATATTCTTCATGGGTATGTTAGTTTGCGAGAGAGCCTTTATGGTTGGAATTCAAGTTCAGTTTGATCAAAATTTTTTATTCATGAAATAAAGGCGGCTACTCACAAATCTGGGAGGCTTCTTTTCAAACATGTCTGCCCCAGGAGCAATAACGGTATATAGGACGTTTGTTTTCAACTTCATTATTGATTGTCCCGTTCGAGTACTCTAAATATTATTTGTCAATTTGTCATACACATTTTTTGACTACATAGCTTATGTATCATTGTGCACAGTCTGATTGTCATCAAACACTTCATGGAACGTGTTTGCATCAAATAATTGCTATCTGGCTATATGAAATAGTCTGAATTAATGTTTGTCAAAAAAGTTGGGACGATCTATAATTTTATAAAACGGTCATGCGTCTGAGATAATTATATCTATATTCTCACTATCAACAGTATTACTGTTGTGTACATATACTTTCTAAAAATTTTCGCCAATAATGCCAGTGGCATCTTAACAACGATGCGTAGGCGCATCCTTACCACCTGTAGGTTCCTCCCGAGTATGTATTTCGCGATTGCTTCTCGCGCTTTGCTATGCTATGATGACGTCTCTCCGCCAGGACCGCCAGTTCCAGTTAGTAAGCGTCGCGATGTTGATGATAACGGTTGGTAAAATGTTCAAGTGAAAATCATTATAGCTGGAAATCGAATACGTGCCAACAATATCTATTTGCTTTTGTTAGCCTAGCACTAAATCACTTTTATGAGTGTTTAAACAGGATGATAAAATTAGCTTCTCAACATTGGATTAACGATTACTCAATTAACGTGTCCTTACAAGGTAATGACGATTTTTTTATCATGTGACTTTGTTTATCACAATTGTCCAGTTTATTTTAATGTCGTCAACATAATGTACGGGTTATTTTCTTATTTATCGCAGATGCCCGGGGCTCTTTCACAAAACCATTGTTAAAATTATTATAATTAGGTATCCAGTAGGTATTATATAAAAAATTGAAAAGACAAATTTCTTGAAAGTCGCATGAAATTCTTTCACATACATTGATCAGAAGACATTTACATTATACTAGGTAGATTATACCCATCTATGTGAAAACCTCGGTGAAAACCATATAGTTAGAAAAAAAAAATGATTTGTCATTGGGCTTTTATATCGTTTTTACATAACGTTCATGAAGTGAAACGCATTTGCAAAAAGTTCTGCTTTCGATTCGTTCATATTTTACACAAGGAATTAGTATCAAGTTAAACAGAAAACCAACACAGTCAAGTGAAATAGAAAACTATTTGGATGAAAATGCGACAAAAAATGAGAGCATACTGTACCATTTTCAAACTCAAAACGCTACAAAGGATAAACTAGAAGCAAAAATCTTATTTTATTTTTCTTTATTTATTTTGAATATTATCAAGTTGTGCAGGAGTCGTCAGTGTGTACCTACATCACTCTTATACGTATTCTCTATATTCATTGATGAATATCAGAATCACCGAATGAAGGGTCACTTTCACTATTAGTAGGTGTAATGTCGGACTTTCTTCCATCTGGTTATTAAACTGATGATCTGGAACGAAATATCAAGTGTTCTTTCAAGAACGTACATTGATCTTCAAATTTTTCGCGCCCTGAAGACATCATTAGGTTGAATAGTGCACTCCGCAACTTGAACGCATCATTCAAGCCAGAGCCTGCAAACAAAAGCTTCAATGAATATTCATGTCTGTATTTTGTCTATGCTTTTTGATTTGTAATTGTTTCAATAAAATCACATACATTTCAATGCGCAGTTTTGCGCAAAATATACAGATATCTTGCAGTTTTCGACAAAAATGATTGTTCTTTCTTATATATTATATGAAAACATGATGTGAACGAATGTGGAGGCCGACTATTAAATCACATTCCTTTAACCGTTTGTGCAAAATTTGATTTGATTTAAATAATTCACATATTGCATTGATAAACATGAAAAAATATTGTGAAATATTTACTACAAATCTGTTGCTATCTGGTCTATAAAAATTCAAAGTAGATCGATGAACAAAAGAATTTTGGACGCTTTTAAAGTCTGTTGAAATCTTTAGCTGCCGTTCGAATAAAACTTGCACTACCGACAAAATACTTTTTAAAGAATTGACTCTAGCCGAAGAAGTTAACAAAAGTGCAAACGACTAAGATAGTTTGAGTATTTTGTGTCCTTGTATATGAAGCTGAAAAATATTTATATCATTTGAGTCAATTTTTGATTTGATCCTTTTATTATGGTTCAAGGTTTCTTTGTCCCACTGTGCTTCGGTGGAAGAAGGACATAATTCCAATGTTTTTCAAATGAGATATCGCTAAATTGCGAAGACTAGCATAACTCTAAAAATGTCGATTCGAGATAATTCTATTTTAGAATTACAAGTTATGTTGGTGCGACTCAAAGCCATATTAAAAGAGAAAAAACTTCCAAATCTGCAAAGCAACTTTCTCCTATCAATTCCCTTATCACAATAATTTGTTTTTTTTTTGTTTTTTTGTAAGGCGAATTTTCTCGATTTTTAGGTATATTTTGAGTTGTGTCTATATTGCCAAACAAAAATACATAATAAGTAATAACGGCTCAACACAAAATATACCATTATTCATGAAAAAATATACATGATAGTTAACGGATCAATAGAAAATATTATGTCATTTTTCATGAAAAAATATTTAACTGAATCAAGACGTTTTTGAAATGTGTCATTTTTAAAAAAAAAGTGCAACAGTCACATAATTATGATACATTTCTTTGGTTGTTCATTAGATTAGCACTAGATTTTAAAAAAAGCGCATATTTCATTCAAAAAACGACAGCTTTGGTATTAGAAAGCTGTCGTTTTTTTAATGGAATATGCGATATTTTTTAAATTCAGTGCTATTCACGAGCAATCGTGTCGAATAGCTGAGCATATCAAGTAACTGTTTATAATGCAAATGATATAGCATCAAAGGTAGGTGGGTATATTGAAAGTTATATCTCATATTTCATAAAAAAAGCCTTCTTGTGTCTGAAATCTGCAATTTCAAATTTAAAAATGAAACAAGGTGTTGAATAATAATAATCTCTTTATTAGACAAAAAGATGAAGACATTCTTACATAAGCATAACACACATGAAACATGTTCAACTGGGAACATAAAAACAAATTAAAGCAATGTTCTCACTTTTTTCCAATAAAATCAAAAAATACGCGTATTCCCTTTATCTAACCTACAAAAGTCAATAAATACCTCGAAGATGTTAAAAGCTATTGTGATGGTTGGAAATGAAGCAGGTGCTTCCAATGATATAATTTTTTATTACATATAAGAATCTAAAACACGATGCAGAAAACCTAATACATGGAACATCCTCGACTTTGAACATAGAAACAAATTCAAGCACCATTTCCACTTTATGTAAAAAAAAATCTTAAGTAAACGCACTCTTCACGTGACCTACAAGTCGTGTTATACTTCGAAAATCTTGCAAGCTATTCAATACTACGAATGCTAACTTGTAAAGAAATATTGAAATCTAAGAAACAGTATCCACACAAGGCGTTTAAAAAATAATACAAAAACTTGACAGATTAAATTTGTATTTCAAAATATTTTTCATTCCAGAATCGAAAGGTTCAGAAAAAACCTTTGGATAATTTTCAATCAGACATATTCAATCCACTACTTGCTGTGTTAATGGCAGTCTTGAGTTTTTTTTTATTCAGAAGAATGACATTTTCTATGAGTAAATACAATGATAAACGTAGGGGAAAGTAAGTGAATTGTGCGCACCTAAAGAAAAAACAAAATATTTTTAAAAATATGGCCTGAAATTTGGCATAGATGTTCTACTTTGTTATAGGTCTCAGCCCGAATCAACTAAATACTACAACGAAAATATTCTGAGCCTATTGACAAAATTGGATAAAAACTAACACTACGCAAGATTATCCAGCCTAAGCGGTTAATTGTGCGCACTGGTAAGGGCAATTGTGCGCAAGAGAAAACTATTGAAAACGCTATGATGTGAACGGTGTAATAAAAAGAAGTGATACAAAGTACATAAAACGTTTTTTTCTATGACTATTCAATAATATATGTATTATACATTCACTTTCTATTGGTTAATGTTACTCGTTACTCATACCAGTGACTTTTTTTCATTACTCATTTGTTTTCAACCAATGAAATGATCAAATGTCATTACTTCACAGTTTTTGAGCCAATCAGAAAATTCGACAAAATGTCAACCTTCCAAACCATCATTTTGAAACAGCTCAACAGCCATACTTGTTTTATAGTCATTGTGATAACAACCTTACCCATCAAGATAGAATCATTAGAGTCGCTAAGAAACATTCGAACAGTGATAGAAAAATGGAATCGGTAGGTGGAGCTTAGAGTAGCTGCAATATGGCGACATAGACAGGGGCGAACTGGCCGACAAATAAAAAACTTCCGAATTGTTACTCTAGATTTAAACTCTATTGGAATTTATTTACGGTAACATTATATTTTTGATTTATTATTCATAATTGTTTCAATTCACTATTTACTATGCTTCGTATTATGTGTGAAGTATTATAAAACAATCCGGAAAAATATTTTCCATAGCGAAACTTAATGTAATATTATATGTAATAAACGAAACAGTACTGGAGTAGATACTTAACAAAACAATAGGAAGTACATAAAACTAAAACGAAGCTACAAACGACAGATGTATAACAATTATCTGTTATGCCGAGAGTAATGTTATAATAATACAAATCATGCAGATCAATATTCACTTGGACATAAATAAAGAGAAAGATGATAATAATTATTCGAACCTGTTCTATTATATTTTGAAAGATTAGAAAAGTTCTGGAATATTTTAATGTATAAATTAACAAGTATTTGGAATCTGCAGAAACAAGATATTCAATTTATAGGTTGCTGGATTTTGGGTTTTAGGGTCGATGAAAACTCTAGGATTGATTAAATACTTGTGCCTACGTTTTGACCAAAAGGATTGTTTTATGTAGCCCTGATGAAGGTGTGATGTGCACCAAAACGTTAACACAACCTTTCAATCAATCCTGGAGTTTTCATTGACCTCAAAACCCACAATCGAGAAACCTAAAAATGATAAAATTGGGTCCTAACGTGCGATAAAAAAGATATTTAATTTTAAAAATTTTATTTTCTATCCAAGTAGTTAGGTGACTAATAAGAGAAATGATGATAATTAAGATTTTTTTTATTGTCCTCTGGAAAGTATAGTTTTATTACTTTTATGTCTTATACCTACTATTAGCTTTAAGACCACTAGATTTATTTAAAAAAAAAACACTCGTATATCTAGTCACTTTGCATCAATGCTTTTCATTAGTAAATACCTATGATTGTCCAACACAAATTGATCATAGTCGTGACTAAGTAAATTGGAAAAAATATTGGAATCTACAATATAATGTGATTGAACATCTACAAATCTCAACCATATAAATATTTCAGTGAACTCGACACAAATTTCATATCCCGGTCCTGTATTTTGCTATACCGACCTTTGAAATGTGATTTCAGTCGATTTTTTTTTATCGATAGCGTCTCTACTCGCAGAACTTCTCAGGGCACATGAAACAATAATCCTCACAACACAGCTAAAACTGAAAAAAAAACGTTCTACAAATGTGAACTGAGGTTTTGACAAAACGATCACGGTAAGATGGCGAAAGTGATCCCATTTTAGTCACGTGATTTCGTCTCCACCCCTTTCTACCTCCATGACCTTACCTCACTTTACGTATAATAGTTGTCAAAAAGTGCCGTCAAAATGAAATTAAATATTGCGAAGTTCGCTTCAATTGTTGAATAATCATAGAAAAAGTAGAGCATTCTACTCGCGGGAAATGGCTTTTCCTCACTCAGATGATTACGCTACCCGCCTACGGCTCGTAGCGCAAACTTCATCCTCGTGAGTGATAGCCTCCATTTTCCGCTTGTTGGATAATATTCTATAATCCAAACATAAAAAACCATTACTCAATAATCGCAAATGTCACAGATATAACCTCCAAAAGAGTCAGCACCAGTGGCAACCAATATTCATCTCTTTTTGCTCCATTAATCGCAAATCAAACATCTGTCTTCGTGACTTCGTGATCGATCTCTATGTCATCAAGTTCATCATCATCACATAACTGGCTTTCCGAGATTTTTTCTTCAGAATCATTTTCCTCAAAAACCTTTCTTTTAGCTGTCTTTTCATATTTAGCGGGATGTTTTGCACTCGCTTTACCTTTTTTTGACCATTTTTGATTTTCTTTTCTCCAAATTTGCTTGCCTCATTTTTTTTGACTTGCAGGCTTGCAAAACTTCTTAATTGGGTGTCTCAGTTAAAAATTTTGACTTCTGTTTCGTAGAGCGTTCATTAATTTGTAGATGGAGTTGGAATTGGGCTCAATTCTTCAAACCAAACATGCGATTGTGAGCAACCAAGGCCACTTGAAATAGGAATTGTTTGCACAGCAGTTGAAGTGTTTGCGTGAGATTCAACTTGCTGGCAGACTTTAGAAGTACTTGGACCAGAAACTTTAGTCTGCATCTCAGAGCCATTTTGATTATCTTTTTCATCTATTAACACTTCTGGCATGTGGTGACTAGATGGCAAAAAATCTTCCTTTGACATTTTTTCGGGTTAGAAAGGCCATATTCCTGAAGCAATATTCTCGGATTTGCCTTTATCCATAGTGGCAACTTGACTAAAAGCTTGATGAAAAACACCTGCCAAGGAGGACGTGATTCTTTTGAAATTTAGAGGATGATTATCACACTGTTGGTTGAGACCTGTTTTAAGTGGGCCATAAAACGTTAAATCCAAAGGCCGTAAGCGATGTGATGTATGCGGTGGAATGGTTAGTAATTCAATTGCATTATGCTTACAAAATTTATACATTTCTACAGAAATATGGCTCGAGTGGTTATCCAGAGTTATTAGAACGGGCTGATCTCTCGAAGGTTTAAAAGTCTCCTTGAAATGCTGAAGCCACTGGTAAAACAATTGTTCATTGCTCCAACCAGATTTTGACCAACTATACTTGGCATCAGGGGTCCATTTTTTTCTAAAACAATAGAAAGATGTAATTTTTACCAAATACCACTATAGGATTTTTGTATTTTGTATATTATTTGTATTATTGTATATTATTGACCTCAAATAAATTGCTCCAATTGTCACCTGAACTACACCGATTATTTTGGTGTAAATTCCAGAACAGAATCGTTCTTATTTGCAAATGTTTGGCTTATTTTGAAACCCTTAAATAATAAGGTAAACAACCCGATAAACTGCCAAACACATTAGCCAACACGTTTAAGCAGCAAATCGCGCAAAAGTCAGCGGAACTGTCAATGCTTATGTCCAACACACCTCAGCGGTCACAGCAGCTGGGTAAATTTTGACAGTTTTGTGTGCAAAACTGTCAAAGTTTGTCCAGCCGCTGTCACCCCTGAGTTGTGTTGGACATAAGGAATGGCACCTATTAGATGGCACCTTGTGTACGGATTTGAACGAATAATAGGCGTTTTTGTATGGTATATTGAGGAACGCACCATTAGCCTCCGCGCACGAATATCCAACCCCGGATAAAGCGATTTTGGATCAAAATATTATTTATTTAATTATAAAAACCGGTGATTTTGACTCAAAATACTATTTACTTTGATCAAACAAACGTTCTTTACCGCGAAACTTATTTATTTGACCTGAACAAGGGTATTCTTGCAAATGATGGAATAGGGACGGAACATAACATGTCGTTGGCTTTATAAAGTCATGCGAATGACACCATTTTCCATATTTTTGGAAACAATCTCTACCTATATCATCTTATGTTTATTTCATAGACGAATTGAAATATGGTTTTTATATTTTTTAGAATTCAAACAGATATATACAGTCGTATGCATAAAATCCGTTGAACAAAAAATATATCTGTCTATATATACTTTTTGTCCAACGGATTTATGCATACGACTGTATATATCTGTTTGAATGTTAAAAAATATGTATATATTCTTTACCGCGAAACTTATTTATTTGACCTGAACAAGCCAGGTATTCTTGCAAATAATAGAATAGGGACGGAACATAACATGTCGTTGGCTTTATAAAGTCATGCGAATGACACCATTTTCCATATTTTTGGAAACTAATCTATATATATATATTTTTTGTCTAACGGATTTATGCATACGACTGTATATATCTGTTTGATTCTTGCAAAATATGTATATATTCTTTAGAGCTGACAAGTTATGAAACGAAGTCGAAAACATCCAAGCCATGCCAAAATAAGCATA
This sequence comes from Orchestes rusci, assembly GCA_958502075.1. Classification (NCBI taxonomy): domain Eukaryota; kingdom Metazoa; phylum Arthropoda; class Insecta; order Coleoptera; family Curculionidae; genus Orchestes; species Orchestes rusci. The sequence goes on from OY293310.1 coordinate 9,850,701, forward strand.
CTTGAACTTGAAACATCAAACATTGTGCAAACGGTACACATTTTGTCCAACAGATTCATGCACACGACTGTACGTTGGTGATCAAAATGTTAATTAATTAGGCATGCACGCTTGGTAAGCTTGAAAGTTGGGGTCAAAAATGTGTCATACTGGCATATTATAACAAATCTTGAAGTGTCATCTCTTCTACTATCACTTTTCCTGAATTTGCAAATCTCACGCAATTTACCAAATCTTCAAAATTGTAGACCTTTTTATTTTTTTGCAAGGATAGCTCGGTGGTAAAAGCTATCAGCAGACATGAATGTGTGACCAGGTGCAAAATATTTTGAGGTGATGCAACTAGTTGCTATTTGAGATGAATTATTAATGTAGGTCGAATAACAGAGCAATGCCCATCAGCTCTTGTTCTGGCCTGAACAGTTATCCATCCAGATAACGACATTAGTAAAGTCTCGCATTGTTTTCAAAAATGCATGAAATGTACTAATTAAATCTTTTTTTTTCTTCCGGATTTACCTTCATGTCATAAGAAAGCAAAAGGTTTGAAGGGCTGTTTTTCACCGATCAGTATAAATCTCTCGTTAAAAGCAATTATTCTTTGAGAAAACATATCAATTCTCAGCAATATAATTACCTTCTCGAAATCGGCAGACACACAAACCGTTGTTGCATTCCAGTCAGTGTTAGCATCAGCTCTGTTTTTTTCACGGGCCTGTTTGACGTTACTGATATGTTGGTTCCAGGATTGATACGTTCCACACTCTGCAACCAAAGGGTCCTTGGTATGTGCCGGATCATGGAGTTGAAACCCTTCAAATAGTTCACATTCTTCATGACCCAATGCCGTGAACGACATATTCAGTTCTTTGGAAACGTACTTCCGGTATAACTCGTAGGAGCAATTTTGTATGTCTGTTTCTTTAGCTTGAGATCCTTATGCATAGCAGCTATGGTGATATCACTGGGTAACTATCGTTTGTTTGGTGCATGTACCCTTCGGTAATGGAAAACAGACAGACCAAACGATTCAACGTTTTCTTTGTTGATCGCTCGATTGGTTTTTGGTGTGTCTTAACGTGTTCTCTCCGATTATCTTCCATAGGTAGATGTACCCAGATGTTGCCCAAAACATTGATCACAGCTCGGTCATTTTTTGGATCGTATCCAAGGTCGTTAAAAAGAATACTTTGCACACTTTTTGTCGTTCGCCTGTATCACTATCAGTATAACATTTACTGAACTTTGTTCTTGACGTCGCTGATCCTCTTCTTTGTTTTACATCCATTGTAGAAATATTCACAGAAAGGAAAATCCGTCTCTCCTGATGTCAAGTCATTGACCAATATGCCTCACGAAGTTTTTCTGAAACGTTGCAGTTTCTCTTGCATTTTGCACAACTGGGTCGCACGTTGTGTTTCTCCTTTTCTTTTTCTAATTTTTCTGTCTTTCTGTCCTTTGGAGATTTGCTAAATCTTTGTTTGTTTAGTTCTCCCAGTTCTTTCAAATTCATTACGTATTTCCGCCAAAGTGAAATTGTCGGACGAATCATTGGAATCAGGTGTATAATGTCGATCTTTTGCAGGATCTGATTTTTTGGTTGTTATCATAACGTCTGGTTCCAATTCATGACCGTCATTGTCGTCCATATTGTTGATGACCGACATAAATGGAGTTGTTGGTGATGGAATAATCACACTTGAGTGGAAAAAAGGATGTGACTGCAAAGTTTTTGTTTCTGTAGTAGGGGATGGTACAACATCAGATTGTGATTGTGATTCTTTTTCTGCACTTCTTATTTCAAAATCCAAGTTTCCGAAAACAGGGAATGCTGAACTTGGACAGTCGTCGGACACAGAAACTGGTTGCAGAGTAAACAACTTACCATGCATCACTGATGGTTGGTAGAAGATTGTAAATATTTGCATTTGGGACTCATCTCCTGGATCTTGTATTTCGACATGGTTGTTCAAATTTTTATCAGGATCTTCGAATGTTATTGAAACAGGCTTCAATGTAGCTAGTTCAGTAGGTTGATCAATATCATGATAATTTTCAAATATCATCATCCGTGGATTCTATTTGCTCATTCGAATTTGTCTCACACGCATTACTTGTTAATCCACTTGTGGCAGCGTGGATTTCTATAGGAGCCCCATATTCAAAACTTTTTTGAATGAGGTGCCAGCGTAAACTCTTTTTTTTCTGAACACACATCTGAAAAAATCCAAGGCAAAAACAACAGAATCTCAGCTTTTATAGGTATACAAACAACTTTGAGTAAAACCAAAACAATTTGAATCATATAATTGGTTATGCGTTTGATACAAAATAAAATATAATATTATGTACAGGGTTATTCATTATATTTTGACACCCATCTACAGCTCTTATTGCGAGTGATAGAAAAAAACTTTAAATACAAAAGTTTTGGTTATGGGGGTTATGTAGAAAACATGTAGCTTCGTTTTTAATGGAATGTTGATAGTTTATATGATTAAGTTAGTGTTGTGAATATTTGTTGTAGTTTAAAAAAATATATTTTTTGAATTCAAATAGTTTCAAAGTGACTGAACCAAATGCCTACAAACCATATATATTTGAAATCAGATCAAAGAGATCTTTCATTTGAGTCAATAATATACAGGGTGTTCTATTTAAAAAAATATGACTTAATGAATTTTTTCTATGTTATGATTTCGATTTGTTCATTCCGCTATCACCAGAAGATACTACGTGAAAAAAACCAAAACTTTTGTATTTAGTTTTTTTCTATCACTCGCAATAAGAGCTGTAGATGGGTGTCAAAATATAATGAATAACCCTGTACATACAGGGTGTTTCCTAACCTCTGTGACAAAATGAAAGGGGTGATTCTTCGCTCAATTTTAAGACGAAAATGTGGTATAACTTTTTTTCGAATTTCGCTATGTTTCCAAAATACAAAGTGTTTAATTTTTTTTTTGTTTAGTTTTTTATTTTTAATTAATTTATCTTTTACTCGATTTTGTTGAAGTTTGGTTACGGTATTTATAGTGATAACGGGCTCATTTTGCCATGAACAAATAAAAATTATCGAATACAGTGGCGTCCCGAGCGGCACTTCAACCAATATTATTGGGAAAAACTGACTTTTTGTGTCATTTTCATTTTTTTCTCAGGTTATTCAACTAACGCAACTTTTTGATCTCCTGAATTTTTATCGTATCTTGCCTAAATTTTGAGATAAAAAATTAAATCCAGTTGCGTGAGTTTTGACGCAAAAAGTAATTTTATCGCTGATGTTGAATTTTCTAACAAATACAGCAATCAATCATAATCATTCTAATGGAGAATTCAAAAAGACTAGAAAAATAAAAAAAAGTTAAATAAACTGCTGAAAATGTCCTCCACGAGCCAAAAAAAACTAATCAAAAAAAAAAAACACATTTTCGTATTAAAATTAAGCGGAGAATCACCCCTTTCATTTTGTCACAGAGGTTAGGAAACACCCTGTATAATGGACTTACCTCTTTATAACAATATGAAGTTCCAAAAATAGTTCAACACATCAAATACAAAATCGCCTATCTATGAGTAAAACTCTTAATAAACTGTTTCCAAGCCAAGAGGCGCAAACGCAAATTATACGTATCAGCTGCTACTAAGCTCAAGAGCAGCATCTCCAATAAAGATCGGAGCTACTGCCTTTTAGTTGTGTCCATGGCTCATACTGCTTTTTGGTATATTACACGAATCAAAAAGTGGAGATACTGCAATTTTTATATAAAATTTGTATTAAATCTATGGCCAATAATGCTTTCTAAGTTTCCTCCAAAGGTGTAGAGATCAACGAAACATATAAAAAACGCAGTAACTCTAATTTGGAAAATAATGGAGTCACTGCTCTTCAGTTTTGGACGGCAGACAATGGATTGTTTAGGTCAAATATAAATTCATTTGGTTCAAAGTAACTGTTATAACTGTACGCATATACACTGAGAAAAGGGCATATTCCAAACAACCTCAAATTTGTTTCCATCCATCTGATAAATGCTAGAATTGAATATGGTGAAATAAAGATACTATTCTAATAAAGTTGATCGTTTATTTGAAGAAGATTGTTGAATTGATTGTAACCGTCACTGATGAGAAAAGGCATATTTCAAACAACCTCAAATTTGTTTCCATCTAATAAATGCTAGAATTGGATATGGCGAGATAAATATACTATTTCGATAAAGCTTATCGTTTATTTCGAGTAGATTGTTGAATTAATTGTATTCTTTATTAGATTCAATTTTCTGAGTACTAATTTTCTACAACCGCCATATTTCAGGTGAGTATATGAATCGGTGAATCAACTGTAGCATTGTTTTAACATAAACATGGTATACTTACAGCAACAATATTGAACTTTAGATCAAACAAATATTTGTTTGTCACAAACAGATGAAATATCGCCTTAAATATTATATGGTCTCATGAAATAAATCCATTCTTTGCTATAAGTCAATGGTAACATTAAAAGAATACACACAAAGTTGCATCAAATGAATGTATATTAATTTATCTCAAAAAAGATACCACAAATGAATAAAACACTTTAAAATTAGTGATATTTGATACATAAATCAATACATAAAACAATAATATAAGATAATACAATTTATAATATTATAGATGCCTAATATATAAGAGTGTTTTCACAATTAAATCATACTTGCATGATTGTAGGAAGTCAATTTTTGGGCAGATGGGATGAAACCAATGTGAAAAACGTCTTTATTCTCACATACTTCATTTTTTAGTAGGTACTGCATGGTTTGGCGGCTGAAACCGGCTCATCAGGTACATAAACTGAAATAATTTGAAAAAAATACATCAAAAATGATGCTTTCAAATTAAAAATAGACTTATATTATCAATAAAACATGGACATTGTAGAAAAACAAGGGAAACCAAAAAAAAAATACAAATAGATAGTTCGGTGACTGTTGAGTGTGAATTAACCATTTAACCCATCACCCATCTGACAACGTCAACGAAAGCAGTGCTAAACTTCGAGTACGGTATATACTGTGACCTAAGCTAAGACATGCTGCTTATTCTCCAACCCCATGCATATTTTACTTTATATATAGTTTTTGAAGAGTGTACACCTCTTGGACCAGCATTAATGTAAACGTACCGATTTCTTTGACTAATTATTATTTTCTCTCACCTTCAAATGATATGGTAATTAAAGAGATTGATGAGCGCATCCTTGCTATGGTTATCACTGCACTTAATCCTAAATCAGCACTATCAGTAGCGGAAACATGTGACTCATATAAACAACATGAACAGAAGATCTACAATGGCGAAGATGACATTGACGACGCATGTGTCTGCTCAGGTCGGTTGGCGAATGAAACGGTTTGTTTAAAGGAAATTTAGTTTATTTGTAACCACCATACGGCACATTCCATGGAAATGGATATTGTTTAATGTAACTTTTACAAACGACTTTCTTCGTCGAATGCAGGGATCTCCTTTGTTCAATTTCAAGCCAAGTTGAGACAAATAAGTCATTTTTTTTCAGAAACGAAGTCAATTAAGCTGTTTAGTCACGACAAATGAAGAACATGGATTATTTTAATTTTTTGTCAAATTCAGCTGATCAAAGCTATATTTTGGCCAAACCAATATTTTTGCATACAGTATCCATTTTATAACACTAAATATATATTTGGAAGAAATATCATCGATAATTTGTGGGAATTACATGTTACATTATCTAAAACCAATAATTTTATTTATTTTTCACCAAAGGGTTACTTTTTTCCAGAAACTGAATTTCTTGACAGAAACTTGGCATGCGGTTGTCACAATCAGAATCATCTTGTTTGAAAGAAATTACTTCAAATATATCATTATGGCGTATCAAATAGTGGGGCTTTATTCTTTTGATAAAAAATTGTTCCAACCCAATAAAGATAGATTTTTGACAACACTATGATTTTGAAAGTAGAATTTATTTCATGGGGGATGCCGATTTTTCTCAGTGAATTCATTAGATTCAATTTTCTGGGTACTAATTTTTTAAAACTGCTATATTTCAGGTGAGTATATCTTTGGGCGTATCAACTATAGTATTTTATCGATATAAATATGGTATACTTACCGCAACGATATTGAACTCTAGATCAAACAAATATTTGTTTGTCACAAACAAATGAAATATCACCTGAAATATTATGTGGTCTCATAAAATAAACCCATTTTTTGTTATAATTGGATGATTTCATTGATAGATACACACAAAGTTGCATTAAATAAATGTATATTAATATATCTTGAGTAAGATACCACAAATGAATAAAACACTTATATATTTTCTACATAATATAATACATAATATAATCATTTGAAATAAAACAATTTATGAATGGATGGAATGAAGAATGTATCACAATAAAATCATATACTTGCATGATTGTAGGGAGTCAATTTCAGGGCAGATGGAATGAAACCAATGTGAAAAATGTCTTGATTCTCACATAGTTTGTTTTTGAGTATAGGTACTACTGGTGTGGTGGCGGCTAAAAAGGTACATAAGCTGAAATAATTTGAAAAACATACATCAAAAATGATGCTTTAAAATGGACAATTAACTTATATTATCAATATTGAGAACTATAGCCAAAAACATGGTAAATTGTAGAAAAACAAAGGAAACCAACAAAAAATACAAACAAATAGTCCGTTGACTGATGTTGAGTGTGAATCAACCCATTTGACAACGACAACGAAAGCAATAGCAATACTAAACTTCGAATACGGTGCACTGAAAGAAAAGTCAGGGGTAATAATGAAGAAACGCTGATTTCTTAGACATTTTTGAAAATTTGGTTATTATTACGAAAAGACTGTTATAATTAATGTGCCTGGGTTACAAATACATTCAGTTTGTGATTAAAAAAAAAAGTGTGTTGTGAAGGTATATTTATAAAAAACAAACGGTTTATTTCTGTTTTATTTATTTATAGTAAACAATATTTCTTGATAATTAACCAAAGGCTTATAACAGGCTCTATAAATATAATTTATTAACTATGACGTTTGATTTAGTAACTATTACCAAATGATAATTATACGTTAATAAATACAGACGATGCTTTTTAACATGATATAGTTGAAATTCTAAATATTTTGTTGTTAACAATTAATAAATACTTTTTGTTTACACATAAACTATGTTGTAAGTGAACAAACAAAACGGAAAACTCGTTGAGGCATGCTACCTACACTTATATTATTTAGACATTGAATGTCGACGGAGCTATGCACATCTTAGGCTCGGAAGAACCTCGGAATCTTAGCTCTTTCAGTCGAAAATTATTCTTCTCATCAGTTTCCCATTGATTGTTTCGGGGACAAAGGTGACATCAGCAAGCAGGTACTCTATTTTAGTCTTTTGATTTTACAATATTGAAAAATTATATTTATCAGCGGGGAGCCTCCCGATAAGAACATTATTTTGGAGAATGATAGTGGCTGGCAGATACTTCAGATTAGTATTTTCGAGTACCTCTACTAGACGGCATCCTCACCAATATGGATTAGGAGAGACCGCGACCTCATTCGCGACAAACCAATTTTTAATCTTTCAAAGTTACTGGAAGAAATGAACGGACTACAAGCCATTAATAGTATTAACAATGTCAACCAGCAACATGACTTCAGATGCCAATCATATCTAGTAGAGATTATTGTTCATCATTCATACATTATTATTTACATTAATTACAATCAAATGTTGGTTGATTGTATTTGTAAATAATAATGTATGCATGCTGAACAATAATCTCGATTATGATTGGCATCTGAAGTCAAGTTGCTGGTGGACATTGTTAATACTTTTAATAAATAAAATTAGCTTCAGCAAACAAAATATTGATTCATTATTACCAAACGTAAATTGACTGTTACTAAGACGAGATAAGGCCTATTCCAGTACACAAGATATTTATTTATTATTAATAAATATGAATTTCAAATGAATATGTGACTACTAACTATTGATAAATATAGTATATTATTGAACAAGTCTCTATTATCAACTTTTAAACATATTATTTGTTTTATACGAACAAACGTTCAATAAGCCATATTTCAATGAGCGATTTAGTAAGAATAACTAAGTCTAGGTCAATATAACTAAATCATTCTTTCAGTGTGTGAACTGTGAAAAAATAAAGCATGGTGCTTATGCCCCAGCCTCATGCAATAGGTATACTTGATATTTGGTTTTTGAATTGTACACCTCTTGATTAATATTTTCTCTCACCTTCAAATATGGAAATGAAAGAGCTGAGTAACCATTCAATAAGCGCATCCTTGCAATTGTTATCACTGCGCTAAATCCTTAATCAGCACTATCTGCATGTAGCGAAAAATATGAGTCTGATGGAAACAACATGAAGAGAAGATATTCTACAATGGCGTGGATGACGTTGACCAAATGACACATTCCTTAGAAATAGATATTGTTTTATGTAACTACTACCAAATAAACGACTTTCTTTATTGAATGCAGGGATCTCCTTTGTTCAATTTTTAATCAAGTTGAGACAAATGAGTCATTTTTTTTCTCAGAAGCGAAGTCAAACAATCTGTTTTGTCACGGCAAATGAAGAAGTTGAATCATTTTAATTTTTTGTCAAATTCAGCGAAAAGATATATTTTAGCCAAATCAATACTTTTGCATACATCATTCATCTCATAAATGGAATACATTTTTGAAAGAAATATTATATTGGTGATTTGTGAGAATTACATGTTGCACTATCCGAAACCAAAAATTTTATTTTTCACTTGAAGGTTACTTTTTTCCAACAACTTAATTTCCTGAAACAAACTTGGCATGCGGTTGTCACAACTCGAAACTTCTTGTTTAAAAGCTTTGACGTCAAATATATCATTATGTCGTAACAAATAACTGGGCTTTATTCTTTTAATAAAAAATTATTCCAACCCAATAAAGATATTTTTTTTGCGAACACTATGATTTTGAAAGTAGAGTTTATTCCAAGAAAGATGCCCATTTTTCTCAGTGTATATGCAGAAATTAGGATTTTGTCTCTATTTTCAAACAAATTTTTATTTGATTTGAATGTGACAGAATCATCTGAACTATATTTATTTTTCGCAAAGTTAACTAATTCGAATCAAACTTATATTAGTCATACAAATATGGGAGATTATTAAAACTCATCAGTTTATTTTAAACAAATAAAGCTTGTTAGGTATTAACAATTTATATTTGATACAAACAGATTGTATTTAGTTCAAATAAATTCATTTCAAATAAATATTAATTGGCGAAATTTCGGCAAATTTTTAAAGGTGCATGTGTTCACGAATCGGATCAGTCGAAACTTGAGATGTGTCGATAAGCCGCAGTGACATCTCTCAAAAACTACTGTGAATATTGATGCGCCGTTGTTTCTGAAAAAAGGAGTAACCTTTATGAGTATGATGAGACCATTATCTCAATATTGACAATTTTTTAGTTGAACAAAGGTAAATTCTGGCAAATGAGCGATATGTGCCCTTGTTATGATATACCTATGCATGCATTTTTGTTATTTAATTTCCGACAAATGTTTCGAAGTCATTTTCTCAAGAACCGTTGAATAAAGTCATATGATATTCTGCTTTGTAAAATATCATAGATGATGAAACATCCGGTGAATGTTATATCGGCCATTGCATTAGTCCTTGATACAGCGTACAAAGAAGAAAGATGATTACCAGTAAGCAAAATATTATACCAATGCATAATCAAGCCTATAAGCATTCCTAAAACTTTCGTCTTGCTGGTTATCACATGACCATAAATCATTAAATGAACATCTCAATGCAGTCCTTGCAGAGCATCAGTCCCTTAGCCTCATTTTCGGAGCATGGTTCTGATTTTTTAGTGTCCTGTGATTACTACCACAAGGGTGCTCACGGAGGATTTGCTCTGCTTTAGTAATTTCCCTGTTTTTTCCACATCCAAGTTTGGCCACAGAGCTCTAGAAGTGTTGCAGTCGCTTCGATTGCTCCACCTATCGCCGTGTAGCTCCACCATGTTTTTATCTACTGTATCTTTCAATAGTTTGATCGTTGGTAGCGATGTATTTTCCAATTTGGCTTCGTCCTTTCTTAGTCTCCAGTTCATCTGCCAACGTGTTTCCTTCAATATTGCTATGTCCAGGAACCCAGCATAGAGCGAGCTTCTTGATCCTGGTCCAGGACAATGCCTCACGCCAACTCATCGCTACCTTTCACCATACTGTATCTGATTCTAGTAGTCTGGACGCTGTCTGCATCGATTGTGACGTTTTTTGTTGTGTTGTCCAGTCTTTGCAGCAGGTTGGCTGCTTCCCTAATGGCAATGGTTTCTGCATGCAGAATGCCTCATCCTTTCTCAAGCTTGATAGACTCTTGGATGTTTAGTTCCTTTGAGTATATCCCTGCTCCTGTGCCTGTATTTGTCTTTGCTGCCTCTGTGAAGATGGATATCTCATTCTTCCTTATAATTGAAACTTGATTCCAGTCTTCTCTGGTAGGTATTTTAACCACTACCTCATTTAAAAAAGAGCTCTTGGTCACCATGTAGTCTGTTGCCGTTTGAAGCAGCTTCGCCTCTTGGTTATCCATTGCCTTTGAGATTTCCCTTAGCACCGTTGAGTGCCCACTTGTTGCCTGTTTCCACAACTTGGCTTCTTTCACTCTGAGAGCTCCCTTTGCGGCAGTGCTTTTAATGAACAAGTCAATGGGCAGGAGGTTTAGAATGACATCTAAAGCTGCCTGCGATGTGCTGTTATTTGCTCCCGTTGTACTTAGTGTTGCCAGCCGTTGTACTTTCGTGAGCATCTTTACGTTCAAGTTCGTGTCAGTGGCTTTCCCTCATAGCACGGCTCCGTAGGTAATTATGACTCTCACGGTCGCTGTATACATCCAGTGGATAATGTGCGGCTTTAGTCCCCATTTTTTACCAATCATTCTCCTGCATCAGGGTGTCCGGTAAGTATATGGCATGATTTCGGTAACGTATAGGAGAGGTCCCAATAACCCCAGTTTGTCATGAAACTTTTTCTTCTAAAGTGCCTCCTAACGGAGATACAGAGCCCTAAAGGGGTACCCATCGTTTCAATTTTTTAGCTCTAACTTTTGAACCGGCTTGTATAATGTGATAGAATACTACTTTTTTGAATACTTCGATCTTTTTTTTTCAAAAAAGGTGCTCCTCGTTAATATTTTTTCTATATTTTTTTTCAAATTTGATTCTAGTACTGTCAATCCCTCTGAGAGTGTAAAAAAAAAATCCATACCACCAATAACAACATCCTGTGTCTCGCCGTAGTATGTTTGTGTATTATCGGGGGTAATACCACGAGTGCTTAGAAATTACCGGTAAATTTTCACGAATGCGTGTTTTCTCAAAATGAAACTTGTAGAGAAATCACGCATGAGCGAAAATTTATCCGGTTAATTTTAAAGCACGAATGGTATTAAGAAGAATATTTCACGAATTCTAGAACAAAACTTCACTTAATTTGCGTTGCCATATTGATTTCCCTGACAACGTGGTTATTTGTGCCAAAGTGTTTATTTGTGTTGCCATGACAGAGTGTTATTATTGCTGTGGTATTATTGATTTGGTGTTATCGCTGTAAGCCTCCGAAAACTCCACTGGTCTTATGGGATTTTTTGTACATGAGTGGAATATTCGCAATAACCTGTAAAACAAAAACCCATTTTTCACGAAAACGGTTAGTTTTATCGAAACAAAAGAGGAGCACCTCTGTAAAATGGCAAGACGGTTCGAAAGTAACAGCAGATACATTAAATCGATGGGTACCCTTTAAGGGCTCTGAATGTCCGTTAAGAGGCGCTTCAGAGAAAAAAGTTTTATAACAAACTGGGGTGTTTTTGACCCCATACGCTCCCGAAATTATGCCATATACTTACCGGACACCCTGTATAATGCATTGAGGCCTCTCTTCATTCTTTCCTCTGTGTTCTTTTTTCCAGGAGAGCTTTGAGTCTAGAATGATCCCAAGGTACTTTGCCTCGTTTGAAAGCCTAAGAGTTTCTCTCCCGAATGTGGGCATTTCACTGTTGGGCACCATGTATTTCCTTGTGAACAGTACTAGATTTGTCTTATCAAGAATTACTCCAAGACCGTTCTGTCCTGCCCATTTGGAAAGTTCCTCCAATGCAGATCACATCAGTTCACTTATAGTTGACAAGCTTTTGCCCACTACCAGGATTGCCACATCATCTGCATATGCTATCTTTATTCTTTGCTCTCTGAAGGTTTTTAAGATCGACATTACTACGATCAACCGCAAGAGTGGAGAGATAACTCCTTCTTGTGGTGTCCCTCTTGTTGTTCTTTTCTTCATAGAACAATTCCCATTTTCTGAGTTCATAATCCTGCTTTTCAGCATTTTTATTGTCCAGTTGATGATGACTAGTTCTATTTCCATCCTTTCCATTTCCCTTTTAATGGCCTCGGTCGTGACATTATTGAATAATGTCTCTATGTCTCTATGTCTAGAAACGCGCCCAGCGTGTATTCTTTGTCATCGAGGAATTTTTCAATTGTTCTCACAACTTCATGCAGAGCACTCTCATGTGCAGGTCGATCAGCTTTTCCAGTGTCTTTAGCAAGAAGGATGATAGGCTGAATGGTCTGTAGTCTTTTCTTGTTGAGTTATTGGATTTTCCCGATTTTGGTATAAAAACAACTTTGACTTCCCTCCATCTACCTGCTGTGTATCCCAATTGAAGACAATCAGAGTATATTTCGACCAGGTAATCTTTTCGTCAGAACAGCTGATTTTCGCTACCTGGAAAGTGCGTATCCATTGAACGTTCCAGTGTCTTATCGAGGATTCTGTTCATGAGTTATCTGGCCTATGCTTCTTTGGGTCACCACCTCCCTTGAAAGCTTTTTTCTCAGCCTTACAGACTCATTTGTATCTATTATAGACTCGCAGAAGTCCTGCCATGAGTCTCTTTCGGCCTTCCTGATTTCACTTTTGAATCTGTTTAAGCTGGTCTTGTATTCAATCCAGTCCTTCTCTGTTTCATTTCTCTTTGCTTTTGCGTGGGCGACTAGAGGTACATGATCTGCGGAAGGATTTCTTAAGTTAAGTCCCTCTAGTTTTGCCGCATTATCCTCTATTTTCTCTTTGGTAGGTGATCGTGATACCTTGGCCAAAGCCAATAGTTTCTTGTCCCCTTCCATGAGGTCAGAGAATTTTTGCCAGTCTGTTCTACGAGGATTCCAGAATGGTTCTACCTTTTGTAGCTCACCGTTGATTTTAAAGAGAATTCTCCTATGATCCGAAAAAGATTGTATAAGAGAGACTCTCCAATTTTAAACCGTTAGCTCGTCGGAATTGGTGACCAAAGTTGAATGTAACACCTCTTTCCTGACCCTGTTAACAAATGTTGGTACATCCCCCTTATTGCATATTACAAGGTCGGTGGTAAGTATAAATTTCAAGATTGACTCACCTCTGTTATCAATGTCTCTGCTGCCCCACTGCATGTGATGACCATTGGCATCGCAGCCTATCACCAACAGCTTTCCTTTCTCCTTGGCGTGGTGGACTAGAGTTCGAATTGCGGTTGGTGGTGGTTCAGGTTTTTCATATGGCATGTATGCGGACGCTAGAATAAGCGGTTGCTAATTCTTTTGCTCGCATGTTACCACTGTCAAGTCACCTGTACTGTGCTGTGAGGATAGGCTAAAATTTAGTGTCCGCTTTGCAAGCATACAGGTTCTCATTTCACTTACCGACGGAGAATGATATAGATGGTAGACTTTCACTTTCAATCCTTGAATTGTGCCTCTAATGAGCCATGGTTCTTGAATTAGCGCGATGTCTACTTTATTTTCCGACATCAACAGCACCAAGTCCTCCGATGCCGCTTGGCAGTGATGCAAATTAGTTTGCACTGCTTGCAGCTTCAGAATCCTTGACGCCATCTTTCTTGTCCTTGAGAAGCGTCGCTTTCAGGGTGCCTAACCCAATCTTGATGCTCCCGTTGTTGCTCCTCAGTATCTCGTAGTTATCGTCCTCCAACGTGCAGACGATCTCCTTCCCTGGCCCAAACTTGCACTTTGTCGAAAAGATAACTCTCCAGATTTGTGTGTCCAGACCCTTGTTCTACTTCTTGATGATCTTTAGTATGGATTCATCTCTCGCCCGAACCGGAGGCGGAATCCACACTGATATCAATCGACGCAGAAGCAGCTTCGAGACTGGTATTACCTCGAGTTTGGCTCCCTGCCAGATTTTGCCAAAGCCGCCGACTACACGCTTTAGAAACTCAATCTAATTTCCGTTGTTGCAGCCGAGAACTTTGACTCCTTTCTGCCAGCCAGCCCCGTCAAAGTTGACCACCTCGTTGCCACTCTGCTCGTCTAGCTCGAGAATGGCGTCCAATATCCTCGCTTCCACTTCGAGCCACCTGTCGGTTGCAATTTTGTCATCGAGATCTGATCGATCCACGATGGCCACTTGCAGCTCTTCTGGTGTATCGAAGCTTCTGGAGTTCTTGGGCTTCTTGGCGGTGTTTTGTTCTTCCTCGCTAGAACGCATCCGTGTTTGCATTTTCCTCCCAGAAACTGGGAGATTTTGCTCCTCCGGTACGTTCGCAGCTGGGAATGAAACCGCGTCAGACCTCACCAGCTGTCTCCGCATTGGCTCATGCTTCAGCTTTCACTGATGCTCTTGCCTCTGCGGTGCCTTTTCCGGTTCATGTTGCTCAAACCCTTGCTTACGCTCGAATTTTGCACTAATCTTTCGGTTCTTGATAAAGTCTTTCTCTTTTTTGGAGAGTTTTTCATCTCTCCTTCTCTTCATCTTCCCAAGGTAGTTTTTGACGCTCTTATAGCTATTTTTAGCTTTTTGCGCCGATGTCTCAGCCTTAGGCTCCGGTTTTTCGGAGGTTGACTGTTCCCCAGGGGTTAGAGTTTTTTCTTCCTCTCCCAGCAATCAAGCCCCAGTCTCTGGATCCTCCATATCGACGGTGCTGCCTTTTGATGACAAGTCATCTTTGGCCACTGAGTCGATACGGAAATTTTTCAACTGGGTTTGAATGCCAAGTTGATTGATTTTACCCGTATCCTCCGGTTCACAGTCGTTCTCCGCTTTGTTCTGACCAGTCGTATCCACTGACGCTCCAGCCGGGTTCTCCACCAGGTTGTCTAAACAGTCGTTGGCTGACGAATCCGGAGAGGCTCGCTCACTCTCTGCCACCGTTGGTGAGCTTCCGAGTAGCCCGGCACCCTCCTCCATGGTTGTCCCCTCCATAGTGGTTGTTATCTTGGGGTACTTACCCCAGCCTGTTGTTTCGCAAAAATGGGAGATGTGGAAGTCAATTTCCCCCCCCCCTTCCTGTGCTATCTATAGGGGTTACAGGCTTCCCTAAGGGTATTTCTCTTGGTCTGGTCTCTCCCCATCAACCCATCCGGCATGAGTGATCCTACCAGTAGCTCAGTAACTGAGCTACCGTTGACATAGCCATCAGGATCGCTGGGACTCGCAAGCCCCTCCGCCCGCCACGGACGATGACCCTGACTACGTCAAGGCGGAGACACCACGAGGGGGAAAAAATGTCTTTTATTTAATATAAGATTTATTGAATAAACAGATGAGTGCACATCACTACTAGCGACTCACCTCTTCATACCTGGCAACCTGATAGTTGTACCCAAAGGAAAGAATGCAACCTTAATTTTTCCAATTCTTTGTGCAATTTTCTTTTGACCAATGATCGATTTTCATCAATAACAAATGAGGGGAGTTGATAAAAAAATCAATCCAAGTGAAGGTTAGGCGTTGCAAAAATACCCTTATCTGTTATTCAATTGTTTTTTTTTTAAATCTTATTTGATTCCCTATCCAACAGCTTAGGGTTGCCTGATCAAAAGTGTGTCCCATCCATGGTTGCCTCGATTTCAAATTAAGATTTTTTTAAATAATATCCGAATATTTTTTCATGAATATCGTGTAATTTGGATACCTTGAACATTAAGCTAAAGAAAAGGTACTCTTGTTCATTTGTCGATAAAATGAACCATTTTCGAGAAAAAACAATTTTTATTAAACAAAACCTCGAAAAAAGCCATGACGAAGTGGTGCTCTTGACGAAATTGTGAACCTAATGCTAGGAAAAAAATTTATGGGAACTTGTCATCTTATTTTTTAATATTCTATCAGAATCCGAGAGATCTCCCACATTTTTCCGGACACCCTGTTTATGTCGAAAACGGAGCAATTTTGAGGAAAAGTAAGTCACTGTAATCAGGCTTATTTTGACCTCAGGAATATGTGATAGATTTCGTAAAGATTCGTATATTTTAAATGAGACGTTTGCGGATACATGTCTCAACAAAATGGAAGAGTCGTCAATTTCAATTTTCTATGTAAAAAAAAACATTATTTTTTTTCAAATTATGGTTATGCCTCAGTTTTTTTTTATCTCCGAAAAGTCCAAAATAGCTTAGCTTTTCGCGCTCGATCCGACGTACTCATATTAAAAAATGCCATAGAACAACGCCCATCCCGATCATTCATTTTGTCCCTGCCTGTCACCGTTGTCACGTTATATGCATCTCTTTCTACTTCTCTTTGACTCGACTGGTCTTATCAACACTCGCGCGCTTTATTTTGAAAGGGGCGTGCAAATATTTTGAAAAAGGTTACCCCCAGCCACTTCTACAAAAAATACCTTTTCTATGTTGAAAGGACGGAGAAATAGATATTTCAATTTGAAAAAAGTCTACCAGCGCGTTTAAAAAAGTTATGAGTAATTGAATCAGTGAAAAGGTTCCTAAGAGCCTAATCAAGGCACGATTTGAATTTTGCATATCAAGCAAACCCTCATGTACCAAATTCAAAATAACTTCATCATTTCAACAGCTATTTGTGAAAATCGGAAATGAAAATTTGACTTCCATAATCAAATAACAGGTGGGGATATACATGGTGTAACAAATTACAGAGATATCCAACAATAACCGAGTTTTTCGAAATCCTTTTTCACGAATCCTGAATTTATTTGAAAAGATACTTGGAAACAATGACACATTTTTGGGTACTTTTCCTGCTCTTCAAGATAGCATGGTCGGAATTGAAATCCGACGGTTCGAGTTCTCAACTTTTTTTTTTCAAAGACGAACATTTTTGAATAACTCTTTGCTCCCCTCTTTCGAAAAAATCGATTATTGTCGGATATCTCCGGAATTCTTTGGAATTTTCCAAGTTCCAAAGAGGCATTTTTTCTAGATTGAAATCGCGCAACTTTGCTTCCATTTAACTGACCTTGCATCTCTTACGGTTCACGAGATCCCCTTGCATACACTGGAATTTGTAACACCCTGTATTTTTCTAATACCGCATCTCGTAGTAGGAGGTGGTTTTGAAAACGCCGCTGTCATGGTAATGTTGAAAAGTGACTCAACATTCAATGTCTTATTAAAAAAAATCTAGAAAAAATAGGAAAATTAAAAAAAAAACATAAAATTAGAACTTTTTGTATCAAGAAATATCGAACATTGAATCAAACTGTCAAAATTACCATGGTAACGCCGTTTTCAAAGCCCACTTAGTTTAAAATCAAAATTTTTCATTTAAAACAACATTGCATGGTTTACTTCAAGTGCAAATATCTTGAAATAGGTTACTACCAGCCACTTCTACAAAGTTTATCTTTTGAATGTGAATATGATGGAAAAAATACTTTTTCAATACAGAAAGAATATAAGGGTGTGTACCAAAAAGTTATCACTATTTGAATGAGTGAGAAGGTGCGTTAGTGGCGACCCCTACTGGTGAGAATAATACCAAGACCCGATTTGAATTTTGCGTGTCAAACCACTGTTTTATACCAAATTTCAACAGAAAAGATTTATTATTTCAAAAGTTATTTGGAGAAATCATAAATTAAATTTTAACTTTGAAATCTAGGCAACCATGGATGGGGCACACTTTTGATCAGGCAACCCTATACTGTTGAATAAAAAACTGAATAAGCTTTCTTGAAAAAAAAATTGATCGAATAACAGATGAGGGTATATTTACATCGCCTGTCCACCTGTCATCCCTATAGTTTAACACAAAGGAGAGTAGGCAACAAGGTTAATTGACTATCAATTAACCTTGAGTAGGCAACCTATATTTTCCCAATTCTTTGTGCAATTTTCTTTCGACTAATGATAGATTTTCATCAATAACAAATGAGGGAAGTAGATCAAAAAAATCAATCCAAATAAATATTATGTAACAGTGAAGGCCCATGATTCTGCTAGGCAACCCATGCGCGATTTATCGATAAACAAATCATCTAACATAATATCATGGTAGAAAGAAACAAGGTATGCCAACGCGCATCTCACTGTGACGTCAAATGCAACAAAGATACAGTGTTGCCATATTGGCGATTTATCGCAATTGGACTACCTCTAGAAACCACAACTTAAGACACAATTTCAAGAAATATCGTCAAGCATTTTTCAATTAGGTACTTGCTTTGATTTGAGGCTATTTTTCGCTTTATATATTTTGCCTAAAATCAAACATAATTTTGTATTTAACCTTTATTTTGAAAACGTTTAATTCCAAGGTGTACAGTATATTTGAAAGTTGGCAACGTTGACTGGAGTGTCGGATTGACAGATGACAGGTCTTACTGGAATGAGTCTACATAAAGTCCGTAGTTGATATTATGAATTTTGATTATTTAAAAGGAATAATTCGTCTTATCTGTTATTGCTTCGTTCGTAATTTTGTTACCTAGTGACCTAGTCAGTTAAATCCGTCTACAAACCTCGTCTGGTTTTTGATCGCTTGATATTATCAAACTTCAACGAAGATGGGAAAGTTGGGGAAATAGTAAATGCCATATACAAAGGAATGGGAACAAGAAATTAATTTTCAAGGTATGTTTTTTGATGGTTTATGTATAAGTATTTATAAATGAGATAGTAACCACAGTGAATGAAACAACTTATCTGTGATGCTTAATAGCACTCTTGAAAAGCTACGTTCCTTTGTCCCCATGGTTACTATAAACAAAAATTGTAGCGTTTGACGTCATTGCGCAATTCAAGCCAATTTTTCTCCGAGGGTCTGACATACCTTGTTTCTTTCTACCATGACATGATATAATATTTATCATAGTCAAATAACAGATAAGAGTAGATATTTTTAATACTGGATCTTAGACTATCATTACATCTTGCTGGTAATTTCTTTTTTTTTGTAGGTTGTATCAAGGACTACATGTTGTATGTGAACAAATGACAATCCACTACATAGGAGAGTAATTAATGAAACTATACATTACAGTGATCAGATAGGAGTCAAAGTTCTAGTTTCAGCTTCTTCCAGCTCCTATATAGAAGATTTGCTTTTGTTTAGGGACAGCACTCACTAGTTCAATCCGCATACAAAGTTGGGAAGAACCATCAACCATTATTCTTTATATCATAGGTATCAAATGAAAGAAGTCGTTTCGTCACTCCACAATAGTTCTGACGAAGATTAAAAATAATAAGAGTTCTGATGTGATGAAATTGAATACACCCCTGAACTTGTTTTAACGTTGTTTGAGACCAGGCCAGGTATAAAAATAACAGTATTTTGATAAGCTTTTTATTCCAGTTTTCTCGAGATCCCAACAAACATATTATTATCTCAACATAGATTTTGACGAGGATAAAGTTTTTCGGTATACTTAATCATTTCCACTCCTCCTAGTTTCCGCTGCACACACACACATTATAACTCTTATCGTCCTATCAAGATTATAGCTGCAAATATTAGTATTTTATCATTTACCATGAAATGTTTATCAAATAATGGATTAAACATCTGTGTATAGTCATAGTCCTCCTCAATTCAATGGTATCGGTGAGTATGTGTATGAGTGGATGAAACTGCAATTTAAGTGGAGCTGTCTCTGCTCCAAGCTCCAACCGTCACTTCTTAGAATCATTACGCAATATCGCCATAGCCAAGAATATGGATGTGTTTGCTTTTCTGGGGCTTTGGTTGCTACAAGTTCAAAACCCGCGACCCCGCTCACCTCTTTCTAAGTTAATATAAAATGACAAACTTCCGATTCAATAGCTTTTATAAAACAAAAGGTCTTATTAGAAATAATATGTTCTCAAACATTCACGTAATACAATATTACTATTCATTAATTAGAATAATTATTCTAACTGCGCACGTTACATTCACCACACCACGCGAATATTCATTAAATGTGAACGCGGCTTCAAGTTTTGTACGTACTGTAACGAGTTTTGCTATAGAAAACACTTGTACAGTTTCAATCAATTTATTTAAAGTCACAAACACAACCACGAATATTTATATCGCAGCGTATATTTATGTTGTAATGATTAAAATTCGCGGCAAATCGATAACCAACTCCCTGTCCGAATAGCGGAGCTTATTATATAGATCCTCTTCAATGCCTCGATAGATGGTGAAAGTTCTCCAATATTCTAAGTGTAGGCAACCGAATAAACCTTGTTATTCTAGAGATTAACAGTGGTTTGGGCTTGTGACAAACGGGACAAAAGCCGAGTTATTCGATGGCGACATGCAATGGTTGTAACGTCGTGTCCGCTGTCGACCGCCTTGGAATCTTGTTCCACTGGGTATGTTTCGTCACATTGCTCCCTACTTAGAGCATTTCGTCCCGGAATGTTCTCATGTCGATATCGGCAACTGTCCCCAAACCTGCAGTGTGATGTTCGGTGGAAATAGCAATCCACTGTCTTCTGGTTTGTCCTTCTGAAAGGATAGCAGCACACCAGGATGTCAACGCCACTCCCCTCGAAGATCACTTCCAGCATGCTTCTCACCATACGCCAGTCCACGCGGTCATTGGTCATCTTCGGAATGGCCAAATGAGTCAGGTCCTGTGGGTGCATCAATTCACGAAGATGCCTGAGGGCTTTCCAGGCATCACTGTAGGTGGTTAGATGATGTGAAAGCTTCTTCGTCACAAGGTAGAACAGATGTCGTGTGCCTTCCATGATTTCCAGTACCTTCCCCACCTCTGCTTTTTGTCGTCGTAGATGTTCCAGTTGTCCAAATTTCCGCTTGAAAGCAGCAGCAAGACCACTCCCCATACCAAGGTCTTCAGTGACCCAGTGAGCCAACAAATATTCGGCCGGTGCTTTGAACAAATCCAGCTGCCTTTCTTGGAAACCGCCATTCTGGACTTTCTGGCCATTGGAGTGTAGAGACATGAAAGTTTCCAATGACATGTCTTTCTTGGGTGACCTGATTCACCTCACTTCAGCGTCCTGATCGTCATGGTTTCCAGCATACCAAGCTAAACGGTTGAAATGAACAAACCTCGACTTTTCTCGTGGTGGTTTCTTTATCCGGTTTCTTTATCCGGTAGACGACGTCATTGATTCGCTCCAGAATCTCATACGGGCTCTACCAAGAACTTTGCAGTTTTGGGGAGAAGCCACGTCGCCTCTGTGGGTTGTGAAGCCAAACCAGATCTCCAACCTGGAACCCGCCTTTTTCGGCGTTCACGTCATAGGCTCCATCATCCGGTCGCTGGCACTCTGGATGTTCAAACGGACTCGTTGATGAATGTCGTCCATCTTTCTTCGAATATTGCTTGCGTAATCTTCCCCAGCGACATCTTCACCAGGTGGACAGCCAAACCTCAGGTCGCAGGGTAGCCGGAGTTCACGACCCATGATGATCCTTGCTGGGGTTTCGCCTGTCGATTCGTGAACTGCAGATCGGTATGCCATGAGGAATAGGTGGAGGTGTTCGTCCCAGTCTCTCTGGTGGTCAGAGATAACTTTGGCCAAGTGTCGGTTGATGGTCCTGTTCATTCGCTCCTACATGCCATCCGATTGTGGGTGCAACGCCGTTGTCCTTGTCTTCTTGATCTTCAAAAGATCGCAGACATTCTGGAATAGCGTTGATTCAAAGTTCCTGCCCTGGTCCAAATGCAGTTCCAACGGGACACCGACGTCAACACACACCAACGGCAAAACCATTCCTTGATCAAGACATCGGCAACGGTAGCCGCCTCCTGGTTTGACAAGGCATACGCTTCAGCCCACTTGCTGAAGTAATCCATGGCGACCAAGATGTATTTATTTCCTTTGTCCGATTCAGAAAACGGTCCAGCCACGTCGATTGCAATCCTTTCAAAGGGGCTTTCCACGTTGTATTGACGCATAGTAGCTTTTGGCTGTTTCTGGGGTCCGTTACTTGCCGCACATACGGAACATTTTCTGCACCATTCTTTCACATCTGCTTGACAGTTGACCCAGTAGAACCGCTCTCGCAGTTTTCCCAGCGTTTTCGTCACTCCTAGATGCCCACCCGTGACGCCATCGTGGACTTCCCTCATCACTTCTGTCTGTCGGCTTCGGGGAACCACTATCTGCTTCCGATCTTTTGTGCCATTCAGATTCTTCACCACTCTCTTCAGGACGCCATCGTTGAGAACCATAGCTCGTGGAGGTTCTTTGGTACTGGCCACTCCTTAACTGCCTCCACCTTTTGCTGGTCAACGGCTACTCCCTCAGCCGACACGATATGACCCAGGTATTGTACTTCCCTCCGGAACAGTTGGCATCTCTTTGGACTCAGCTTCAAACCGGAATTTCTGAGTCTTTAGAATACCTCCTCCAAGTTCTTCAGATGGTCTTCAAATGATTTGCCAACCACAATTATGTCATCCAGGTACACCAGGCATGTTGACCAGCATAGTCCTTTGAGAACAGTCTCCATCAGCCACTCGAACGTAGCAGGTGCGTTGCATAACCCAAATGGCATAACAGTGAACTTCCACAGCCCAGCTTCAACGCTGAAAGCAGTCTTCTCTCGATGTTCAGGGGCCATTTCTAACTGCCAATATTCGCTTTTGAGGTCCTGGGTTGAGAAGATCTTTGATCCGGCCAAGGTGTACAGAGTGTCGTCGATCCGTGGTAGCGGATAGCTGTCTTTCTTCGTCACGTTGTTCAGCTGACGATAGTCCACACAGAATCGAGTTACACCGTCCTTCTTTTTAACCAGAACAACTTGCGATGACCATGGACTACTAGAAGGCTCGATGACACCGCCTTTCTCCATGTCCTTGATGATATTGTCCGCCTTCTCCTTCTTGGCCAAAGGTAGTCTTCTAGCTGTTTGGCGGATCGGTCGTGCTCCCTCTGTGTTGATGGTGTGCCGTAACACGTTCGTTCGGCCCTTTTCCCCAGTCCCGTTGTCGAAGATGTCGCCGTATTTCCTTATCAGGTTTCTCAATCGTTGTTTTTGTCTCTTATCCAGATCTTTTGAAAAGGTGACAACTAACTTCTCCATCTCTCCGGTGAACTCAGAGATGGTTTGCTCAGTCTCACCTACCTGTCGCACCACAGAGCAAATTGACGAGTAGAGCCTCAAAACTGTGTCCCTTGCCAAACTTACACAGTGATAGTTGACGTTCATCACTCTCACGGGCACAGTCTTTCCCACAACTCACTGCTCAAACATCACGATGCTTCCTTCTTTCATCTTCCCTTCCAGGCGAGCCCACAAAATCATCTCGCTCCTATCAGGAATTGAAAAATCCCCAGCCAGCAAAACACGAACTGTCTCTTTCTCTCTCCCATGCAGTACCACCTCTTCGTTGTTGGTTCTCAGTGTTCCATTTTTGAAATCTAATTGGAAGCCTCGGGTGTTCATGATGTCCATTCCAATTATGAATTCTTCCTCAATTTCGGCAACCAGCATTGGATGTTCGCAGCTGGTGCTTTCCAGAGTCACTGCTGCCTCCACTTCACCATGGATCCTGTCCAAGTCTCCTGTTGCCGTTCGTAGTCGCCAATTTGTTGGTTTAATCATTGTCGGTGTTTTGACAATGTCGGGCCTGATGATAGTCTTCGTCGCACCTGTATCCAGCAGCATGGTGCGTTTCTCTCCATTAACCAAGCCATCCACAAACACGCTGTTCAGTTTGTGTCCTAAAGAGGCAACTATGGCAGTTTTCTTCGGGGCATACCGGATAGAGGTCGACGATTACCCCTTCGCATCGACCCTTGCTAGTTTTCCGACGTCGAAGAAGGTGCCCATATCTCTTTCTTGCATCGGCTACGAATGTGGCCAAGCTTCCCACAATTCCAGCATCGTAGCTCCCTTCGCTTGGACGCCTCCATTTCCTTGACGACTCTCCTCACATATGCGTCGAAGGAGTCTTCCTCTGCGAGATCTTGTTCCTTCATCCTTCGCACACGCGCAGCAATCTTGACGGATTGCTTAGCCGCTTCAAACTCCAGGGCTTTTGCCAGCGCATCCACCAGTCTGTCAGGACGATGAAATATTGAGGACTGCCTCATCTCCTGGTCTCGAAGTCATTCCAAAAAGGCTTGAACTGCAAGCCCCTCCATAACGTTCTCTGGCGTGGTTGGATAAGCCAGTCTTGACAGGCGAGCAACATCCGCTGCAAACTCCTGCATGGTTTTGTTGGACTTTTGGATGCAGCTCTTCAACTGGGAATGGTAGACATGCTCCAAATGAGTTTGACCATACCGCAGCTCCAGATGCTTGACTAGCACATCGTAGTCCTCCTGTTCTTGGGTGTTCAGTGTCTGCAGGATCTCCGTTGCCCCCCCACGAAGCGCCAGAGTCAATGCCAGGGCTTTTTCCGGTCCAGTCCATCCATTTGCCCTTGCTGCTGCCTCGAACTGGCGATGGTAATTGTTCCAGGACAGCTTGCCATCAAACTGTGGGGCTTTCATGCGGATTCTGATGGTATCCGCTTCCATCTTGACACTCGCACCGTGGTTCCCGATAGACGCTTCCGGTTGTTGCATGAATACTGCCACTTGCCTTCTCACTTCGTCGATTTCGTCTTCCAGAGCCGTTGCAGTCTCTCCGAGTTGTTTCTCCAGATTTCCGATTTCCTCTGCTACATGAGCCTTCAAACAGTTGTAGTTATCCGCCAGTTGCTCTTTGATTTCTTCCATAGCTCTGAAAGATTCTTCGAGCTTCTCCTCCATTTTCCTTGAGTTCTCTTTCATGGCTCTTGAAGATTCATTAAACTTCTCTTTCAATTTTTCTTCCATGGCTCTAGAAGATTCTTCCAGTTGATCCTTCAAGTTCTTGGACAATTTCTCAACTACTGCGTTGGGATCGGGAATCTCAAATTGGAACGTATCAGGATCCATGCCTTCTTCCATTCAAGCCTCACGAAGCCTTGTTTATAGATCAGTTTTTTCACCACTACTATCAAGGTCACGCTCCTCCAGCTCCCTCTTCAACCCGGCGACCTTCAATCCGGTTAAAAACACTAGTTTTGCAGCCATCACAGTGAATATCTATGTCCGTTTCTATAGCACACAATAAATCCCACTTTTGACACCAATGTAACGTGTTTCGCTGTAGAAAACAATTGTCCAGTTTTAATCAATTTATTTAAAGTCACAAACACAACCACAAATATTTATGTTCACAATCGCAGCGTATATTTATGTTGTAACGATTATAAATCGCGGCTAATCGATAATTAACTTCCTATCCGAATGGCGGAGCTTATTATATAGATCCTCTTCAATGCCTCCATAGATGGTGAAAGTTCTCCAATATTCTAGGTGTAGGCTACTGAATAAACCTTGTTATTTTAGAAATTAACAGTGGTTTGGGCTTGTGACAAACGGGACAAAAGCCGAGTTATTCGATGGCGAGATGCAATGGTTGTAACGTCGTGTCCGCTGTCGACCGCCTTGGAAGCTCGTTCCACTGGGCATGTTTCGTCAAAGTACCAATAGAATATGCCTCAACGTCAAATGAAAAAAAAATACTGTCAGTGTCAATAAATGAAAAAAAAATGTCGAATGTTTAAAATGTAATTTTTTATCAAAAATTCGAATATACAGAGGTGTTATTTGGGAGTGGTGGTCGCTTAAAAATGTGATTAAACTTTCATCTTGCATGTGTTATCAAAGAAGTGATGATGCATTTCAAAACTCCAATTCATGTGTCAGTTTGCGTGTCCTGGCGATTTTTTTCACAAACTTGTTCAGTGTCCCTTTGCCACGTTTGAAAAAAGGGTACACCATTCAAAAGAAGAGCAAAAGTTATGATCTTCCAGAAAATTTCATTATAATTGAATAAAGGATAGTCTAGATGTTGAATTTTGAACTTGATAAAAATAAACGATTTTCGAAGAAATCATGAAATGGGTGATTTTTGCCTAATTCAAAATTTTATTGCAAGACTATCCTTTGTTCAATTATGAAGCAATTTTCAGGAAGTACAAATATTTTGCTCTTCTCTTGAATGGCGCTAGTTATTATTATCAAAATTTGCACAGAAAAATTTTTCGAAAATCGCCAGGACACGCAAACTGACAAATTGATTTAAGTTTTAAAATTCTCATCATTTTTTTGATAACTGATGCAGAAGGAAAGTTTCATCACATTTTTAGGTAATATGACCACAACTGTAAATCCTAATTTTTTATAATAAGCTATGACTTGTTAAATAAAACCATGCCCTTGACTATTTCCTGAATGATAGTATACTGACTTCCCTGCTAATTTTCATTGAACTTTTTCTTGTGGTTCTTGAGTTTAAAAAAAACAAAGATACACATTTTTATTTTTATACAGGGTGTGCCAAAATTAGGTTGAAATATTTGAACAGTATATTCTACTCTACACTAGAAAAAAAAGAGTTCGCCATATGAACATCTTTGCGAAAACGCTTTGTTCTCGAGATACAGGTTTCAAAGTTCAATTTGTATTCTTGTTTTAGTTAAATAAATCCCATAATAATTCTGATAATTTAACAAAAACCGGTATTTTTAACATAAGAAATTCAAATTTCATTTTATCATGACTATCTTGTATGTGTCGCCATATACAAGTTTTTCACAGTTTGATGAAGTCATATGACTCCTTTGAGTAAAAAAAGTGATGATAACATTATTTTCACATCAAAATGATACTCTTGTTGGAAGTTGGCTAGGAGTAACCGTTTTCAAGATATTTGCACTTGAATCGGCGTACATTTCACATTCAAAAAGAAAAGTTGACCAGTATCTTGAAAACAATGCACTTCCCGAGGCATGTTAATATGTCTTTTTTTTTCATGGAATCAGCTCAGGAAAACGCTTATGCACCCAATCAGAGAATGCTCTGTATAGGGTGACAAATTTTGGTTGCAATCGCGGGTTATCTCGGTTTCACTAACGATAGAACCTTGCGATTTTGTTCGTCTGAACTACTTTTTTGTGAAACGAAAAAATGTCACGGGTCATCTATTTTTTGAGCTACAGGGTAAATTTGAAAAAGTAGAATTTTTGGGTTCCCCTGTATCTCAGCTATCAAGTAACTTATCAAAAACAGGCTCTTATAGAACTTTTATCGTAGAAATGTTGTCATCAGTTTTTTTCCAGTTAATACTGTTTTTGAAAAAGTATTTCAAAAGGGACAACCTATCATAAGAACAAACACAGAGAAGGAGCATGTAGGAGAACACAAAATATTACGATTTGATGCACTATATACCAAGTTGCCAGTGGCGTAGTGTGAGGAAAATGTCAGGGGATGTGATGAAGGGAATCAAGAAAAGATAAACATCAAATTAGTAACAAAAGATTCTGCCTACTTGATCATTATTGAAGAACAAAAGCGGGGACAAAAACCAAGGATTTCAGTTTTAAAATGGAGATAAATTATTTTCTATTTCTACTCTGTTCGTCGTAAAAATCTCTAATAATCAATAATTTGTCAGTAAAAGCTGATTACTAGAAGAAGTACGCAATAATTTCTCGATAAAACTTATTTTTCACCAAGATCTGCCACATTGATCGACCGCGTGCGGCATGACACAATAGAATGCAAACAAAACAATCTCGACTGTTGATGTGTTTACTAAATCGCATCACGCTGACCAAAAATTTGCGCCGGCAATCGTCCTTCTAGAAAAGGTTCATTGACCACACCGCAAAGGACCATGTTATTTCTCGATGTATTGATGTAACGTACAGCGTCGCATCATATCACATCACAGCGCATTATTCGTAGGCTCGTCTAGTTGAGGCTGCGGGGGCCAGTTAAGTTGGCATCTCCCACTGAATGTACCCCAAATCTGATTCAATTTTTGATTTGCACACCTTTTGCACAGTTTTGCACAAGCAATCAAAAATGTTGCACACCTAGCCATAAGTAAATATAAGGAAAATTAGGTGGGGGTGCCAACTTAACGCTAGCAACCCCCACTCGACTTTTTGATTTTTTTTATGGCCATTGATAGTACTTGGTTTGCACAGCTTTGCACAGCCAAAATGAACTTTTGCACAGACGCGTAAGCCAAGTAAAACAGAGCCCAAAATTTCAGCATAGCACCCCCCACTCATCTTTTCAAATATTTTTTTTGAGCAATAAATAGTTCTAGTTTTACACAGCTTTGCACAGCCAAAACGAACTTTTGCACAGTGGCGTACGCCGAATAAAACGTTTCTCAAAACATCAATCTAGCACCCCCTACTCAACTTTTTGATTATTTTTTTATGGCAATCAATAGTACTAGTTTTGCACAGTTTTGCAAAAGCAAAACAAACTTTGCACAGTGACGTACGCCGAGTAATACGTTTCTTAAAACATCAATCTAGCACCCCTCACTCAACTTTTCAAATATTTTTTATGGCAATCAATAGAACTAGTTTTGCACAGTACTGCACAAACAAAACAAACTTTTGCACAGTGACGTACGCCTAGTAATACGTCTCTCAAAATATCAATCCGACACCTCCCACTCAACTTTCCGGATATTTATATATGGCAATCAAAAGTACTGGTTTTGCACCGTTTTGCACAACCAAAACCAACTTTGGCACAGTGACGTACGCCGAGTAATACGTTTCTCAAAACATCAATCTGATACATCCCACTTAACTTTTCGAATATTTTTTAATGGCAATCAATAGAACCTACTGGTTTAAAACAGTTTTGCACAACCAAAACGAACTTTTGCTCAGTGGCGTACGGAAAGCAATACGTTTCTCAAAATCGTAAATTAGCACCCCTCCTCGTCAATCTTTTGAACTTGTTTTATAGTTGTATGCCAATCAATAATATTACCCGTTTTGAACAGCTTTGCACATCTCAAAACTAAAATGAGTTTCTGGTTAACCGATTTCAAAATAAATTTCTTTTGAAGTTATGTGAGCAATCAAATTATTTCTAATTGAGTTTATCGAGACATCTTGTAGTTGTTTGGAAATTCAAAAAATGAGATATACATAAAGAGACTTCACTTTCCGCAATATATAATCAACAAAGTTATATCGTTCACATTGTATTTTTAAGTATGAGATCTCTAATATCGGGCGACTATTCCTATTTATCGGGATTTAGTGAAAAAGAAGCAATTTTTTCATTGACCTAGGTGAATATGTTTAATTGATGATATTTGTAGTTATAGAGTCTTCGCCAAAGAGTAATAGGTTTTGCTATGAAATATTAATTGTTGTCTCCCAATTAATAGTACGTAGCAAAACAACCTCCACATTTTTCAAATCAGGACACAATACTATGAAATGTTAGAGGCAGAAGTGATCGAGGAAAATATTTTTTCCAGGTTTTTCCATTGGCAAGCCTCTACGATGAATAGTTTCGGAGATATGGCCACTCGCTATCCTTAACTGATCACCCTGTATATATACAGTAGGTATGTCCGGCGGTATCCAATAGGTGAAATAAAACAAAAGTCATTCATAAAAATGTTTGCTTGTTAAAATGATACGATTGCCTTTGAAAAAAAAAATCGAAATTTTATACGGGGACTTTAAAAAATTGAAGAAAGATGTTAATCATGAAGCAAGAAATACACTTTCATTTACCTGAAATCACTTCAAGAGGTCAACAGTACCCAGCAGCAACGTACTATCGGTATTTTTTCTGCGACGTACTGGACATTTGAGCTTTTGATCTTGAACTGTTTATTATTGTTGTGTAGAGGCGACCCGAAGGTCGAAAGAGGGCCCCCTTCAACTGTGCCATCCACGTTAGAGTCATGATTCGTGTACAAGTTGATTAACTAAAATGTTTAAAAATAAAATTTTGCCAAAAACTTTTTAATATGGGTGCTTTTTTCCATAAAACAATGTTTTTTCAACTTTTTGGAAACCCTGTATAAAATTTCGATTTTTTTTCAAAGGCAATCATATCTTTTCAACAAGCAAACATTTTTATGAATGACTTTTGTTTCATGTCCCCTATTGGATACCGCCAGACATACCTTTATACTGACAGGGTGATCAGTCAAGGATAGCGATGTTGAATGATAAGGTAACACTGTATTAGTTATATTCCTGAACATATGTTTTGGCTGTCATGAGAAGAGCAATCAACCTGTATATAAAAATGTCAATCTGAGTTTTATCGTATAACGTCATTGGTAAAAATCACGTTGATAGTGGCAGTTGTATAATTTCTCACAATATATCGTTTATCAAACGCTTCGGACTTTATTCAATTAATAAACTATAACAAGCGAGTGGCCATATCTCCGAAACTAGTCATCGTAGAGACTTGCGGCAAAAAAATTTATAACTAAAACGGCCAATGTAAAAACCTGGATAAAGTATTTTTCTCGATCAATTTTTTCTCTAACATTCATAGTTTTGTGACCTGATTTGGAAAATGTAGAAGGTGTTTTGCTACGTACTATTTATTGGGAGACAACCATTAATATTACATAGCAAAACCCATTACTCTTTGGCGGAACCACAGACTCTATAACTACAAATATCATCAAATAAACATTTTCACCCTGGTCAATGAGAAAATTGCTTCTTTTTCAATAAATCCCGTTAAATAGGAATAATCACCCGATATTAGAGATCTCATACTTTAAAAAACAACGTAAACGATATAACGTTGGTGATTATATATTGCCGAAAGTGAAGTTTCTTTATGAATATCTCATTCCAAACATCTACAAGATGCCTCGATTAAGTAAATTAGAAGTAATTTGATTGCTCAGAAAACTTCGAAAGCAATTTATTTCAAAATCGGTTAATCAGAAATTCACTTTAGTTGTGAAATGTACAAAGCTGTTCAAAACAGGTGATATTATTGATTGGCATACAACTATAAAACAAGTTCAAAAGATTGACAAGGAAGGGTGCTAATTCACGATTTTGTGAAACGTATTGCTTTCCATACGCCACTGTGCAAAAGTTCGTTTTGGTTGTGCAAAACTGTGCAAAACCAGTACTATTGATTGCCATTAAAAAATATTCGAAAAGTTGAGTGGGGGGTGCCAGATTGATGTTTCGAGAAACGTATTACTCGGCGTACGTCACTGTGCAAAAGTTGTGTGCAAAAGTTGTGTGCAAATCTGTGCAAAACTAGTGCTATTGATTGCTATGAAAAAATATTCGAAAAGTTGAGTGATGGGTGCTATGCTGACATTTTCGGGTCCGTTCTATTCGGCGTACGCCACTGTGCAAAAGTTCGTTTTGGGCTGTGCAAAGCTGTGCAAAACTAGTCCTATTGATTGCCATAAAAAAATATTTGGGAAGATGAGTGGGGAGTGCTATGCTGACATTTTGAGGTCCGTTTTACTTGGCTTACGTCTCTGTGCAAAAGTTCATTTTGGCTGTGCAAAGCTGAAATCAGATTTGGGGTACATTCAGTGGGGGTTGCCAGCTTAACCGACCCAGGCTGCGGTCCCGGCCGATTTGTTTTATTATTATTGAATATCATTTTTTGATAGGTAGTAGGTGTTTGAACATCAAAGAATCACAGGATAGAACATTATGGATGAAAATGTATAGTATAATTAGCAAAGAGATGAAAGATAACTAAGTATTGTGAAATTTGGAATTTTCTCAAAGGATGCGACGCATCACTCACATTCATGCACGCTACGCCCTTGTAAGTTGCACTCCCAAGAAGTCATTCATAGGCCTTGCAAGTGCAAGTGAGGTTTTGGATTTAGAAAAAAACAATATCTCAGTTATACCTCAACTGAGAAACAACAAATTTGGAAGAGTGGAACACATTAGAGAAGTCCACATCTCGTGACGTAGCCTGCGCGGCGAGAAAACCAGGTCGTTGTCACCATAGGCGGAGACATATGATTATAGATAGAATTATATCTTTATTTAGTATTTTCCAGATCTCTTTAGTCATATAACATGGAGAAAATATCTGTGACTAAACTACAATTCATCGAGCCGACTCTTATAAACCCTTAGACCATAAAAATATACAATTTTATAGTCTAAGTATAAACCCGACATAAACCCGACGACGAGACGCCGCTGAATCATCCGGTTGCTAGGATACGACAGACGCTTTCCAGTGCGCATCCAAATCCAAACGATAGCCACGTGATGTGGCACTCTCGAATGTGTTGAACTCAACAAATGGTCGATGTGCCAAGGGCATCATTTGACAGTGCATGATTGGAGTTTAATTGACGCGTTCTAAAGGATACGCGGCAAAATTTTTCACAAAAAAAGCTTTCGGAAGGAAGAAGAGTTTACAGTTTGGGATATTATAAGAAAGAAGAAAGGTCAACCAAGTGAACCATTATAATGTGCCCTAGAAAAATTACATAACACATATCCTCTTCCCATTCCGAGGAAAAAAACTAGAGGATATCAGTAGTAAATATTGCTACATACATACGAATAGTCGCCTTTTTTATGTAAATTTGAAGCCACTAAATAATGGAGGTGAAGAAGATGACGTTTGTCCTACGACCATCCTAGACCCCAACGGATAGACCGTAAAATTTCTGATGTTTTGTATTTATTTTTTTACGTTTCTACGTCCAAGACATTGATGTTTCAGTTTTTTTCAACTAAATAGATTACTATTTTTTGAAATATATTCCGTTTTCCAAAATAATTACCATCAGACTTTGAATTTTATTTTCCGCTAAAAAAGGCCTAAGTGAAGACTTTCAGAACTTTTGGTCTCAAGTAACAAATTTTGGGTCCTAAGTATTGAATAGATGCCCTTCAGATGGGGCCTAAGTAAAGTAATTCAAAAATTGATGGGCCTAACAAACAAAAACTTTCACCAGACTTAAAATTTTTGAAAAATATATAGATATAGGTAAATATATTACCTATTACAGTTATCTTGAATTTTAAGCATAAATCGTCGATTATCTCAAAACACGATCTTTGCACTTAGGCCCTTCTTCCACCAAGCCACGACAATCGTATTTTTTAACAAGCGAAATTTTGTATACATTTCACGTATTGGATACCTCATCGCCGGACTGTATTTATCAAAAAAAATATTCTTCTTTTTACAGGCTTCTAAAAACTATAATAAAGTGTGGGCCTATTTTGATAAACCACGACAATCATGCCAATTTTCATAATTCGCGATAAAAATTTTGCAGAAGGTCCCTAAGAACAACGATCCGATATTTTTAAAAATCTGACAACTGGTCAATATCCAGGAAAAAAATTAAACAGTATTATATGGAAAAAAAATATGACGTCGCCGGTTTCTACGTAAAAAGCGCATAAGCTATCACATTTTCGATGAGTTACCAGAAACCTTGTACAGTAGATATCTTTGGCATACACCGCCATCTCTCGTTCTGATTCACAAATCAGGGTAGCAGCTGATAGGTATTTTCGAGCTGTACCTCTCATCCATGGACTAAAGTGACATTATTTTACAGCCATCCGTAGATGGAAGATTGGTACAGAGCCGTAATAAATAAATAACGTTGACACTCACATAAATGTGAGGACCCCCTGATCCTTTTCCTCAGGAACCTACAGTCAGGCAGCTTGGCAGCTACTGACAGTAATGCAATTCTCAACTTCAAAATGAATTCCAAATATGGATATGTACAGTGGATATTATTGCATCCACCGCCATCTTTTGGTTGAGAAGTTAGAGAACGCAAACCGATCATTAGGTATCTTTGAGATGTACCTCTCATCCATGGAATATAGTGACATTGATTTGAATCATTTTCACAATCAACACTGTAAATGTAGATGTAGACGTTTGAGTGGGCGGCTCATGCCAAAAACCTTAGGCCTCCTGGGCCCGTTGCAACCCACAATAATTGATAGAATTGAGATTATCGAAGGCACGATGCTCTCGCGAAGCTCAGCAAGTCCCTCAAATGAATTCCTCCTGTTCCTGGAGTGTTGTGAGTCCGGCTTCGAAGTTATCCATCCTGGTGCTTGGAAGGGCCGAGCATTCCATTAGGATGTGGGCTACGGTCTCTATACGTCTTCAAGGCACCACCTGCACTCTGAATCTTTTCTGATTCCGATTCTGTGGAGGTGACCCTTCCCACACAACACAAAATCGTTCAGAAATATTAATGAAATATGTCAAACCTTTCTTATATTAAACGGAAAGGTTGGTACAGAACCGTAATAAATAATAATACTAACCCAAACTAACCCAACCTTTCCGTTTAACATCGGATAACCGTAAAACAATGTCTCTTTCTTATATGTTATACTAAAAAAGTTAATGTCTGAAACATCTCCTTCACATATCTTCTGCAATATTTCAAAAACAATGTTTCAGTTACATTACTAATGTTTTATTTCAAAAAGGTTGACGCGTAATATTTCAGAACTCTTTCTGAAATGTTGGATTTTTCAATGTGTTTTGAAAAATTATAATAAAAATCAATTATCAATAGAATTAAAATAATTCGAATATGCTTATACAAAAGGCGAGCAAATCAATAAAAGCTCTAATTTTTTTTGATCCACAAGAGTACACACAATTCAAGAACTTCATGGTTTCGAAAATCGCATGCTATTTCCTATCTCTATTTTGTTTCCGATTCCAAATGAAGCATTTATTTATGGCTGTCCTTGCCTTGCATCAAGTCTTAAGTCTCAAGTCTCAAGAGAATTTTTCCATCAGACCGCAGTATACTAAACCTAACAAATATAACGTGATACATAATATGTAAACAAGGTCAATTCGTATCACGTGATTTCATACTTTCTAAAGAGTGCAGGTGAATTGATCGAAGCCTCTAACCTCTAACCTCAAAAATCATATTGATGTTTGATGTTGATTTTCAGCTCTTTCTGTTTGTGTTTGTAAGGACTCCATTGCCTTGTGATTGTGCTTTGAAATCCAATTTATTCTGTAGAGAGCGATACCATGATGGTCAATGATGAGGTAAGCCTTTTCTATATCATGAGTAAAATCCTTGATTATCTTTTATTTGTGTGCAAACAGTTAATCCGCTTTTGAAAAAAAAATGAGGTCATAAAAGGTTTGGGTCAGTGCACCCTCTGGAGATCAAGAGACCAGTGAGTTATTGTTTATAATGTCAAGACAACCAATTTTGTAGTCATATATTTTTATTTCCAGAAAACGATGAAGACATAAAATTTGTTTTTAATCCAAACCGTTTTTTTTTTTATTTTTTTTTTAAATATATGAATAATTTTTTTTGTTCAGTTGAAATGTTTTTTTTTACGTTTTTCATAAGTGATTATTTATTTTGTATTTTGTTCAGAATACTGAGTTTCTTTTATGACTTAAAATGTTTATCTGAATTATAGGTATTGGGTGTTTGGTGGAGGGCTAGCCAAACTTGATGTGTGTATAAATAGATCTCGGTATAGACAGATATTTTATTGATGGACTTGTGCCCTAAACTTCCACGTTAAGTAATTGGCCTTTCCATACGCCTAACTTGGCGAGCGTCTGACCCTTCACCAAACATCCGGTATATTTTTATTCAATACAATTTTTATTTCCTATATTGATGATGGAATGTCTGTTTATATTTTTTATTTATTGATAAATCACTCATAATGTATTACGGCATTTCGTTTTTTGTTTGAAAAACTTATTATTTTTTCGTCTGGGTTTATGCGTTCGTTACCCGGAAATGTGCATTGGACAAAATCTACTTGGAATTTCATTTAATTCAAACTGTTTCAAAGGATAACAGAATCATAAGAATCCAACCTCTAATTGATAATAACAATATGGATGAAATATTGCCAGAAAATCGTACTGATACATTACACAGAAATATCCGTGAAACATTACACAGAAATGTCTGTAAAACATTACAAAATGCGACATTTCCACATATACATAATAATATTATGTTTCAGCAATATTACAAATGTTTCAAAATATATAGGAAATATTGTAATCTTATACAAAGTGGTATTACTGAAATATTTCTGGGACTTTACTGTGCTGTGTGGGTAAGCATAACAACATTTTGTTACGAACTCGATGCGAGAAATGGGAAAATGTAGGGTTGTTTATCTCGCCGATACCGTAAGGCGCATGCGTTCTAACCAGGGCAACTGACAAGCAGTACCGCGTTCACGGGCGTGCTTCTATCCTTGTCTAGTTGAAAGTAGAACAAGTATAGAGCATAACATCTTTCGTGCAATGGGAACGCGGAAGAGATGTCAAAAATATGACTTTTGCTTATACTGAATTGGCGGTTCTTGACCTATAGCTTAAGTATAGGTACTCTGTGTATCAACAGTATCAAAAAATATGTTACTCTTCATGAAACTCGATAAAAACTCACTCAAACTTGGTACTGACACTGACAGTATTTTGGAGGTTATAAAATATTGTCACATGTCATAACTCAAAATCAAAACTGTCAAGAATTTGACATTTCCAGCCACCAGTTGCCTCGACTAGTGCGCATGCGCGGCGCGAGAAAAACAACCCTATAACACAAATGAAGCTCAAGTTGCCACAGACATTTCGTTAAAATAAACCAAAACTGTACCTAATAATGCTAACCGTCAAAATACAATCTAAACTACAACACCAAATATCAAAAATAAGAAGTATTTTTGGAAGAATAGTTAAAATAACTTCCAATTTTTTTTTTTTTTTGAATATTTGAAAACGTTTGTTGTTGTGACATTAGTCAAATTTAACCGCGATTTGTTACAGCAAAATCTTCAAAACTGAAAATTCTGTGGTTAATTGACCAACAAACATTTTTGCGATGTGAAACGATAAATGTCTTAATCATCAATTTAATAATTAATTAATCATTAGTTACAGTGTCGATTTTTTCGCCATTGTTACTCATCTCCTGTATCTCTGAATTTGTGTTAAAGTTGATGGGTATTTTGGCGGTAACTAGATGGTGATCCGGATCACATTCGCTTTCTCTATAGACTCTGGTGTTAATAACTGTCCATTGAGTATTCAGTTTTATAATTATTGCATAATCAATAAAATTATAGATCTCAGTTGTAATGTGTTTTGATGCTACGTATACTTATGAATATTCTTGTGTTTGAAGAACCCATTTAAGATTTTCAGATCAGGTTCTTCACATATACCAATAAGCCTTTGGCCGTTATCATTCAGGGTATCTTCTCCGAATCTTCCTACTATACTCCAATTAGTTTTTCTGCACACTCGGGCATTTAATTCTCCCAGTATTACAGTTTCTCTTTGATGTCCCAGACGAGTCAAGGTAGAACCAAGCTAATCAGGAGAATTTTTTTTTCTAACTGTGAAGCATCTTCGTTTAGACCCATATAGATACACCCCCACTATGATTACTCCATGACCTAAATGTCTGGTCACCATGTGATTATGAGTTCACCTTGTGTTAAAAGTAATAAACTGTTTCACATTCGATAGTGAAGCTTACTATTCAAGTTGACTATACGTTAAGTTGACCAGAGGAAAATCTACTGGTCAAGCACAAACCAAAGGAACATAACCTCACTATGACTATTTTGATATTTTTTTAGGTTTTTCTCCTGCTCCTTCAATACTTGGTTCAATATTTTCACCAATTACAATCAATAAGCACAAGTGAAGCAAAATGTATTTATAAGACATCAATGCATTCAAAGATGATAAGAAAGATATGCTAGGCCGACCCAAAATCATCAGGTCCAGGACCCAATTAATAACGAGAACTGCAAAAATGTATAGCACAAATGAGGCTCAAGTTGCCACAGATAATTTTGTTCATATATATCCAAACTTCATCTGATAAAGCTTTCCGTTAAAATACAATCCAAACTAGAACACCAAATATCAACTTCTCACATCGAAATCTTCAAAACTGAAAATTCTTTCCATAACTAGTGGTTAATTATTGACCAACACACATTTTTTCACTGTAAAACGATACATGCCTTAACCACTGGTTACTGTGTGCATTTGGTTAGGTCACCAGAAAGGACATTGTAAAACTGGGCGTGAGTGTCATATTAGCCGTCATTATGCGTTCATTAATAGCCTCCCAGTTGTGAATTTTAACTTTCAATTTTTTGGATATCAATATTGAGACCCCTTGATCTTTAGATCTAGCATCTCTTGATACTCCGCTGTATACAGGGTGTCCCCGAGGGGTCTGTACAAAATTCTACCACTGATTCACTTCACGACAAAAAAAAACGATTAGACCTATCTTTCCTTAGTACAAAAGTTTATGGTTATGGAGATACAGGGCGTCAAAGTTTGAATTCTATTTTCGATTTTTCGGTTTATTTCTCGAGAGAAACATAAAAAACTTATAAAAATTGGAACTTGGGTTTTTTTTTTTGATAAAAAATTTGAATATTGTGGGGGTTCTGTAGTATGCTACAGAGGGCGCCACCTACTGCTTGAAGTTCTTCTTTAATCAGTCCTATTTGTTTTGCTGGTTGATGTAGATTGTGTTAGAATAGCAAAAACTTTTCCGGAGTATTTTGATTGAAAAAGGTTTTCTTGTTTTATCACGCTGGGAGCAATCGTTTTGCTGAAAAAATCACTTTTCTGAAATCATGTACGAAATTCTCGCTCCGCAAGTACCGCATCTATCAAGCACTCACAAGGCATTGTAACTGTTTCACCGTTGTGTTCTGTTGCAGGAGGCAACCGTTGTTCACTAACTTGTCACTCAAATACCTGCTGTCTGTTAAGAACACGGTTTAGAAAACAACTTCATCCGTTCAATAATGGCTGTGGCTTATAGTAGTATCGAAATGACTGACATGTTGTTAGTCTTTGAGTTTTGTCAAGTTAATGCTCGCGAGAGTGTTCGAGTTCAAGAAGAGACATTCTCAAATCAACCAACTCCAAATCATCAAACCTTTGCCGCTGTTGAAAGGCGTCTTCGTGAAACTGACCAATTCTCTCCATTAACTGCTAAGTATGGACGTGGACGAATGATCAGGACACCTAATATGGAAAAAAACATTTTGGAACGAGTTTCGGAAGATCCAACGTTACGCATGAGACGCTTGGCTTTGGAATTGGGAGTAAGTGAAAACGTGATCAATCGTGATGAGTATGTTCATGCAATGAAAATCCACATGCAATAAAGGTCAATCATTATCAGCTTGAGATCAGATTTAATATTTTGGCCGGAATCATAGGCAATCTCATTATCGGTCTCGTCATTTTACCACGTCGTTTAAATGGTGCGCAGTATTTGAAGCATTTGCAAGTAACGTTGCTAGAATTGTTAGATGATCTGCCTTTGGCCCTTCGTCAGGATAATTGCATACTTGATTTATCATGGATTTTTGTCACAACTTGATATGCATTTCTTTTAACAACGGTCGCCTCTAGCAACCAAAATAAAGTGTACATTTTTTGTGATTCAACATATTACTTACACTGAACGGTAAAAAAGTTAAAATTCCCTCTGAGTGCTTGATAGTTGCGGTACTTGCGGAGCTAGAAATTCGTACATGATTTCAGAAAAGTGTATTTCACAGCAAAACGGCTGCTCCTAGCGTTATAAAACAAAAAAATACCTTTTTTAATAAATATACTCAGAAAAACAGTTTTCGCTATTCTATGATCTACAGTGACCGGCAAAAAAAATAGGACTGATTAAAGAGGAGCTTCAAGCAGTATGTGGCGCCCTCTACACCATACTACAAAAATGCCACAATATTCAAATTTGCACCAAAAAAAAAACTTCCAATTTTCGTGGGTTTTGGATGTTTCTCTCAAGAAATAAACCGAAAAATTGAAAATAAAATCCAAGCTTGACATCCTGTATCTCCGTAACCATAGACTTTTGTACTGAGGTGAGATAAGTCTTATCGTTTTTTTTGTCGTAAAGACTCAGTGGTAGAGTTTTGTACAGACTCTTCTATATACCATACAGGGTATCTCACGGTGACCGTCCAATAGAATATCTCGGAAAATAAAACGATTTAAAATCTGAAAAATTTTATGGCGAGATTTTCGAGGATGCTCTCTTCACTTGAAATAATGGCGATGTTGTGCGACTTCCGGTTATACCGGAAGAAGGTGTCAACTCTCTTGTTTTGAATGGAACACGATATATATTATTAAATTTTTGGGTTCCACGTGAAATTCTAGGCAGATTTGATGTATCATGTCGTATACCTAAGTATACGAGCTTTTGAAATATTTGAGTTTTTTGTCAGAAATGACGTTTGTATGCTCCAATTTAAATGTGAATTTTACCTATAAGAAAACCTTTATTATTGCATTTGAATTGATTTCCCTGTTGAAGGAGACCTACTATAAAAGATTATTTGCAATATTTTGATAACTATTAATACAGGGTGGTCAACAAAAAAAATCAAAAATTAAATTGAAAAAAAAACTGCCAAAAATCACCTCCAAATTTTATAATTTCATCTCATGGAGCATTGGAAATGAAGAAAAGTTTGTATAACATTGTCCACCACACTTCAAAATTTGAAAAAAAAATCAAATTTTGAAAGGACAATCTTATACAAACTCACCTTTATTTTGAATGCTAAATACTATAAAATGATAAATTTGAGTGTTTTCATTTGAAAAAAAAAAGATTTTTGGCAGTTTTCCCGATTTCATTTTTGATCTTATGTTTTGACCAACCCGAATTAACAGTTTTCAATATATTGTAAATCTTTTATAGTAGGTCTCTTTCAACAAGGAATCCAACACAAATTAAATAATGAAGGCTTTTTTATGAGTAGAGTTCACATTCAAATTGGAGGCTACAAACGTATAGTTTTTGATATAAAAACTCAAATATTTCAAAAATTCGAGTCGTGGGTTAGTTTGGGTTAGTTTGGGTTAGTTTGGGCTAGGATATGATACATCAAATCTGTCTAGAATGGCACGTAGAATCCAAAAATGTAATAATATATAGGGTGTTCTATTTAAAATAAGCAGATTGACACCTATTTCCGGTATAACCGGAAGTCGGACAACGTCGCTATTATTTCATTTGAAGAGAACATCCTTGTAAACCTCACCATTCAAATTTTCAGAATTTCAACAGCTCTGTCTCCCGTGATATTCCAATGGACGGTCACCGTGAGACTGCCTGTATGTATGTATTCCAAGAGACTTTCCATGCCACTTCCTTTCTTCTTTGTTTCTGTGAGGGCAACTATATCCGCTTTTATCTTGTGTAGTCCATTTTCACGTGTTCTAACTTTCTGTTTGATCACTGTACATTACATTTTCCAAATATCATTCCCTTATTTCGCTGCCGTGCTCGTTCTCATAAGTAATCACAACAATTTCGATCCGTTATAAATAGACGAAAGTACAAACAAACTTTAGTAAGGCTGAGACGCGATAATACTCAGAAATTCTGGAAATTCATGATCACAGCCGATGCTCGAAGCAGTATGGTTGTTGTATATTCCGCAAAAACCAAAACTTAAACGTATTTTTCAAAACATCATGCTTCAATGCCTCTGTTCGAAGTTCACTCGGGAGATCATTATCGATTATAATATTATTATTATCGTTCAGGCTACTTGCACTTGCAACCTCTTTTTTGGCCACGGGACAACATTATGGTATTCTAAAAAAACAATAAAAAAAGGCGTAAGCGACATGAAAAATCCAAATTTCGAACAATTATTACGGACAAGGGAAAGCACTTTGCCTTGAATTAAACTTTTTTTTTTAACAAATAGGTTATATCTTTGAGCTATTGTGTAGTTTTTGGAAACGGCTGAGGCTCAAGCTTGTAAAACGCAAAAAATCACTCCATTATATTCATATGAGGGAATGGCGCTTAGACAAACCAAACAAAGAAATACTAAAAGGCGTAACCGACAATAACACATAATGTGAGTTTTTGATATGTAAACAAGGCCTTTACAGTAAAAAAACGATCTAGGCTACCAAATATCAATAGAACCTATTCAATTCATGATATCTTTCACGTACCTTTCGCCAGGAAAATGTTTTCTTTCGTCCAGGGCGTAAGCAACCTATCAACACACGTGTTGACGGCGGTTAGTGATTTTCGAAGGTAATACCACGAGTGCTTAAAAATTACCAATAAATTTTCACGAATGCGTGTTTTCTCAAAATTTGTAGAGAAATCACGCATGAGCTAAAATTTATCCGGTTAATTTTAAAGCACGAATGGTATTTAGAAGAATATTTCAAGAATTCTAGAATATAACTTCACTAAATTTGCGTTGCCATGTTGATTGCCCTGACAACGTGGTTATTTGTGTCAAAAAATGGTCGTTGCCATATCGATTGCCCTGACAACCTGGTTATTTGTGTTGCCATGACAGAGTGGTATTTTCGATTTGGTGTTATCGCTGTAAGCCTTCGAAAATTCAACTGCTCTTATGGGATTTTTTGTACATGAGTGGAATATTCGGGTCAAGTTCGGTTCGGTTCGGTATTGGCAGTTAGAAAATGAAAATATCATTTTTCATGCGTTGGGAATTTTTTCCGGTTAAGCCGTTTGGTCAAGTTGTGGGCAGTTATTAGTACTATAGAATGGCATAAAAATCTCATTTTCCTAATTTTGGCACTTATGCCCTTTTGTCGTGACGCCGTCGATATTATGACCTTGTTCCTATGGTTTACTTTATTAATAATATTATCAACTTTCTGAATAAAAGAGGATAGTCATTCTGGCAGTCCAATCGCTGTGTGCCTGGTATAGTGATGTATTCGTTTCTTATTTCGTTGAAAGTTATTAATCGATCATTCAGTGCCGTCGCTAGGATATTTCTTTGGTGGTGTTCTCATCAATAACAAAAAATAGGTCATCAATTTTGATTTTATTCAATGGACACATATTCTAGGTATGTAGTACAATTCAGCTTAGCTGGTGACAAAAAACATAAACTAGTTCACGACTTTATGAAGGCATACATCAAGTCCCCGAAGTGTTACAAGATGACAAATGGACTAAGAATTGAATGATACGACAAAAAATTATTCCTGATAAAAGTTTTGGCCTAGTCTGAAAATAACATTGAAATGTAAGAATTACCTAGAAGAAACTACTGATATCTATTATAAGTTTTTAAATTTTGAATGGTAAACGATGAAGACAGATAAGTATAATACAGAGCTGGTCAAAAAATACTAAATTGTTATTTTGTGTAAGAAAAAAGTATCTTATAATATCAAAATACAAAATGTCATTCCTCGTAGAGTTTTAACTAATTTTGAAAATTCGATTTTTCATAAAAGTTTTAATAAGGATTTACACAGATAGTCAATAGAGACTTCTTGCACCTTTTAAAATAACATCAATTATTTCATCCGTTATGGTAAACTTCATTCAAAATGACATTCACTTTATCCGTTATTGAGAGAGGTTTTTCTCCACTATGTTTTACTTTATTCGTTATCTTGCGTCTACGCAATAGGCGAAACTTATGACAGTTTTCGTGATTTCTTCTTGTCAATTCATTATTTTGTTGATGGTATCTATTTCTATACCTAAAATCATTTTTTTTTTTAAATCGGACATACCCAAACGATACTAGACCCATTCTCTTAATAGAATTGGGAATTGATGAAACTATATTTCAAAATGCACACAATGCTCATAAACGAGTTTCACTTCCGAGTTTCAACTATTTTTAAATCATCTACACAGTATACAGACACACACAGATTAGATTGTGGTACCAG
This sequence comes from Orchestes rusci, assembly GCA_958502075.1. Classification (NCBI taxonomy): domain Eukaryota; kingdom Metazoa; phylum Arthropoda; class Insecta; order Coleoptera; family Curculionidae; genus Orchestes; species Orchestes rusci. The sequence continues at coordinate 9,894,625 of OY293310.1, forward strand.
AGTGACCGTCAATTGCCAAATTACTGTAAATTTGGGGCAAGTGCGACAAAAAGAGATGAAGCTTAGTATGAAGAGCTCCTTTCTCTGTTCTCTGTCTAATCTTCTGTCGAAGGGCACTTTCGGAAACACTGATCCGAATATCCCTATCATCAGTTGTCATCATTTGTTTCTTTTTATTAACGTGGAACAAAAAGAGAGAACACGACAGCTGGGTGATCGAGTCAATTGAATCGCTATTTCCTTGTGTCAAATGAATATGATTTAATGGCGGATTCTGAACATATGTTTTGAAAGTTTTGTTTGTGAATTTTTTGACTGGCAGTTTATTTCGTCAAAAAAACATAGGAAAAAATATATTCAATTCAACTCAATATAAATTTAAATCAAATGTTCACACTTATTTTGGCAAATAAGTAAAGTTTTTATGAAAATAGTGAATAATCAATGTTAATGAAACATCTGAACAGTTCTAGGTACGTTTCATTTATAATTTAAATATTTACTCCATAAGTACAAAGTTGTCATTTGCATCATATTTTGATCAATTGCTTAAGAAAAAATGATTATCAGAAGTAATATCCATTTGATTTGGGGGGGGGCATTTATAATCAATAACCCCGTACATAGCTATCAAGCGTTTCTCCTGATGTAACTTTGAACGCCTATGTAAACTTAACTCCTAGATGGCACATCATCGCAGCTTTGTTCAAATGTCTTGAACCAATAATTAATATTGAGAGTTCAACTAATTAAAATGATGGGCAAAAAAAAGTCAGATCTCACAATTCCATAAACTGTTTAATAAAGGACAGCCATTTTCGGGGTCTAAACTTTACATCCCATCTTCAAGTCCGGTTAAAAGGAAATACAATCACAAGGCAAAAAATATACATCAATACATAACATTTTTGTCATACATGTGAAAGGGGGGACAAAAGACAGTCCCCCTTTAACATTTATGACAAAAATTTTATATATTCATGTATATTTTTTGTTAAAATTTGATCGATCAAACTTCGTTTTTGCCTTGTGATTGTATTCCCTTTTAACCGGACCTGAGATGTGAAGATGTGTTGTGACCCCGAAACTGGTAGTCCTTTATTAAACAGTTTATGGAATTGTGAGATCTGACTTTTTTTTACCCATAATTCTACTATGAACTCACATATGTCAGTCATCACCTCGCTTGTTCAATTAATTGTTTGTTCCTTACTAAGGTGTGTCACAGAAAAGATGAAAACACCCCTGTATTTTTGCTATTTGATGCAGTCGAAACTTTGTAGAGTCATACAGCCACACTTTTTTGATACTCAACTGAAATTCAATGTCTATGCCCCGCCTACTACGTTTTCGCAAAGAGAATGGGCCCTTTCTCTATATTTTGTTTCGCGTCAGAGGTATCGAAAATAGTTACTGGAAAAAGTTGTTCTAATTTCTATTCTAGCCCCGCATTCCGAGTTCCAAGAGATAAATCCAATTTTTATTTTTATATTTTCCTCAGATTTATCAGTAACCTAATTAAAATGATGTCTTCCCATATCCTTAAAAGCCAATTCAATACGCCATTCCATGACAGTATTGGATTGAAGAGGAGTCAAAATTTTAATTTTATGTGAATGATATTAACAAAAATATTGATAAAAAAATGAATTTTCTTATGAAACCTGGGGCCTTAAACACAAGACCTACGAGTGCATCACTTGAACGCTTTTGGTAAGAAACTTGTCAAGTTTCGTAACACACGGTAACTTGTAGGTACTTCCCTGTGTAGGACTTATATTGAAGGAATAGCTACTCACCTGACAAGTGCGGAAAGTGGTACTTTTTCGCACGCGACGGAAGAACAAGCAGAAAAGACATTTTCAGCATGAGTAGGGTACAATGTTTCTTCTACAAGTGTTTCTGTCCATCTTATGTATAAAAAAAAAATGTTTTTAATACGCAAAAAATGCTACAAAATGACAAATTGGATAGAATAGTTACGTACATCATTTAATTATTAGTCCTTAACATGTACATTTTTGACAATCAAAAATCGTGCGGAAAAGTAACTTCTCAGCATTAGATAATCAAGACACGCCCCGCCTTAACCCCTTACGTAAATGTCATAGTAGGACGCCATCACTTTTTCATGAGCGAACTCGAAGCGATCTGGAACTCAAATTGTTTTCTTTATAGTTCAGGTTGAAATCTCTTTAACAAATGTAGTTCAAAATTATGAAATAATAAATCTGATTCGAAACTCAAATCGTTTTCTTTCAGGTTGAAATCGGACGTTCCTAGTATACACCGACTCGGGTGTAAAGGCCTACAAAAAAACTTTGAAAAATCAAAAACTAGGATCCTGCATCAATTATCAAAGAAGTAATGGTGCATTTGAAAACTACAATCCATTTGTCAGCTTACATGTCCTGGCGATTTTTCACAGAAAAAGGTTAATACCCTTTTTACATCCAAGCGTTTTTGCTCATCTTACAAAAAAAACATATTTTTTATTGGAAAAGATCTTATAATAATGCTACAAAATGACACGTGAGCAAAGACTAAATGAATAATATTTGATGACAAAGAATAGAATAGTATCTTGAATCATTTGATTGGTCCTAAATATCTTCATTTCTAACAATACAAAAATCGTGCTCAAAAATAACTTCCCAGCACTAGTGCGAAAAAGTAACTTTTCAGCACTAGTGCGGAAAAGTAACAATTTAGCACTAGTGTGGTAAAGTAACTTGTGCGAAAAAGTACAACTTTCAGAACGAAAAGTCATGTGGAAAAATAACTTTTTTCTATGACTATTTAATAATAGATGTATTATACATCCACTTTCTATAGGTTGATGTAACTCTTCAGTCATACCAGTGATTTTTCTCATTACTCAATTGTTTTTACCCAATGCAATGATCTAATGTCATTAGTGGTTGGCAATTTTAATTATCTGGCCCTGATGATGCAACGGACCAGTTGCGAAACGTTGGCTCATTGATATTGATGTTTGATATATTGTCCAAGAAAAGCTAAAACCTTTTTTCTTCAACAATTATACTAATGTCATTACTCCACTGTTTTAGAGCCAATCAGAACATTCGACAAAATAAACAGCCCATTTGACCGTCCATACTTGTTTTATCGTGTTTGTTACATTGTGTTGACAACCTAACCTCACTTTGAGTTCAGTAGTTTGTTTGATATCTCTGTTTTATACTTTGTGTCCGATTTTGGCAAAATTTTTACCAAAGTGTAGCCCTATATCTCGAGATATCACCCTTCATTTTGGTTTTGGAAAAATACTGATGGCTTGCTCATTATACAGGGAGGAACAAAAGCTACTTTTGTATCCTCAAGTTTTTAGCATCTTGTGGAAAAATTGAGCGGCAAAATTTATCTTTATTAGGTTCTGTTGTTAAGTGCAATCTTTTCTCAACAAAATGTCTTTTTGGTCATGTCAATATCTGCTTTTTTAGAGATACAGATGTTTAGATAAAGTGCTGCAGTTTTTCGATATTTTATCAACAATGAATAAAGAGATTCTCAAAGACTTGCATGAAGTTTAGCCCTATGTCTTAAGATATTATCATTGATTTTGGTTTTCGAAAAATACCGATGGCTTGGTCATTATACAGGGAGGAACAGAAGCTACTTTTTTACCCTCAAGTTTTCAACACCCTGTGGAAAAATTGAGCTGCAAAACTAAACTCCATGATATTCTGTCGTGAAGTGCGATCTTTTCTCAACAAAATGTTTTTATAGTCATGTCAATATCTGCTTTTTTAGAGCAGATACAGATGTTTGAAGAAAATGCTGCAGTTTTCCGATATTTTATCAACAATGAATGAAAACATTCTTCTAGAGTTGCACGAACAAATGTTCTAAAATTGCATATTGTCCCAATCTACCCAATGTTCCATATTGGGCAAATTGTTCATCTCGATCACATTTTGGAAGCGGTAGTATCATGGTGTGGACTGGGGTATCACTACATGGCCGTACAGATCTTGTTTGAATTGAAACTGGGAAATCAAACACATGGGATAGGTATGCTAGGATTGCTAGGTAGATACGTTCGCAATAGACATCTTCAAACCTTGCCTGCTTTGCGAAAAGCACTTCTTTAAAAATAACAAATAATACGATGTGACAATACGCGCTATTAATTTAAAAACATTTTGTTCATGCAAGTCTATAAAAATGTTTTCATTCATTGTTTATAAATTATCGAAAAACTGCAGCAGTTTCTTTAGACATCTGTATCTTCTCTGAAAAAGCAGATATTGACATGACCAAAAGAGCATTTTGTTGAAGGAAGATCGCACTTCACAACAGATTTCAATGGAGCTAAATTTTGCCGACCAATTTGTCCACAGGGTGTTGAAAACTTCAGGGTAAAAAGGTAGCTTCTGTTCCTCCCTGTATAACAACCAAGTCATCGGTATTTTCCCAAAACCAAAATCAAGGGTAATATCTCAAGACATAGAGCTACACTTTGGTACAAATTTCACCAAGATCGGACAACAAATAAAAAAGTTATAGGGATATCAATTTGATTCAAATTATTCTTGTCGGGGAGTGTATAATACAAAGTTAACACTTGCATTCCATTAAAAATGTAGGATGCAGCTGTCTATTGCGAAACAAGGCCACTCTTTCACCACCAGGATGATCTTTTCGGAGAACAAAATAGAGCTGTTCAGAATTGATTAGACAGGGCTGTCATGGAATGAAGTCTACTGTAAATCAAACGTCAATCTTGCTCACAACAAATTTTTAGTAAAATTCAAACAATTACTGGAAATACATTATCCATGTAAAACCCTTGAAAATCATACTAAAGATGATTATACTTGGATTATACAGGGCATCAAAATATCATTTTAGATAAGCAAAAAGGGAACACATTGATATTGATATCTTCTCCACATACAGTGCGTTTTTTTAAAGACGGAACATAGGGTTTTCCATGTTAAATTTTTAAACACATGTTAGAAGACCTTCTATCCGTAGTTGACAGCTGAAACTTGCCGTAGATGAACTTTGGTTCTTTGAGATTATGTTAGTTCATCAGTCACGCCAGAATACTACAAAAATGCTTTGATTTATCAGAAAGTGATACTTTCAACATTCCTTGTATATGACGGTGACAACCCATTTTCTGACGTGTCTAACTTCATTGTCAATTTTTTTAACCAAAAAATTTCTTTTTTATTTTCATGACCGTTGAGGATACTGCTTGGCCTTGAATAGGGGTCACCATAAGAAATAATGTTCTATTTTTATTATCGTATCATACTGTTAGAAGTGGTAAATGTAATAACAATTTGACAATGAAGTTGTTGGTTGACAGTCACATATACAAGGCTAGTAAAAAAATATTACTTTCCAATTGATAAAAGCATTTTTAAAATCTTTTTTGGATTAATTCTGTGTTGATTGATAAAAAAACATAATCTATAAGCACAAAAGTTTATCGACGCCAAGTTTTAGCCGTGTACTTTCATAAGAAGTACTGCTTACACGGGACTGAAAATTAAACATGGACATCCCTATGTTCCGTCTTTAAAAAAACGCACTGTTTAGTAGAATTTTCAGAAGATTGGTTGAACAAGCAAAGAGAATGGCAAGCATGTTTCAACCGGGAACCTCTGAAAATACTGGGAAAACAATGTGGAATCTTGTCGAAAAATATACAAACCAAAAACCTAAAAAAACAGAATCTTACCAAACTTATCTAGACAAAATATGTCTCCAAGAGAAGTTCTACATGAAGTCAATGAATTTATTATTAACAAATGTCCAGACAGAAAGGAATAGCAGATTTATTGAACATTAACATATCTCAGGACACAGTTTTTCTTAAACCAGCTAACACTATACAGAAATCCAGAACATCATATTCAGCCCAGAAAAAAAATTCTGTGGTTACAGATGAATTACCTGTACATGTACTTAAAAAAGTTGCTTATCTCATATCTTCTATCCCAACATAGATTGTAAATCTCAGTTTACAAAATGGAGTGTTCCCAGGAATTCTGAAAATAGCCAAAATTTGCTTCATAAATAAAAAAGAAGATAAAAACCTTATTTCAAATTCAAATTCGAATTCAATTTAATTTACCAAAAAAAAAGCATAGTTTTACAAAAATTACAAAACAACCCAGTACCCCAAGTCACAAGTGACTTGTCAGGACTCAGTCATTTGAAATACTATTTATTTAAACAACGCTATAACCAACCTATATTGATATACCTAGGTAGTATACTTTACAATGAAAAACTATTATTATAATGAAATTAACTATGTATTCAGAAAAGGTGGCCTCAGTAAAATTTTTTCGTTACTATTTTTTAACTATTCAACTATCCCAACGTTGAATCTCTTATAACTGTACAAATTCTTATAACAAACAAACAAAAAAAGGTTCTAAATTCTTGGTCCAACCAAACAGATATGTCGTTGACACGCTGTAAAATTCACCCTGTTTAAGGATAAGTGTTCTTGCGCCCCTGATCGTTTGATATTAGGACGAACAGGTAGAATTTGTAAGTGTCCTTTTTTTTCATATAGCTGAGAATGTTTTTCAGATAGAGCTCTCTTGATGAAAGAGCACCACTTTCATTAAACTAAAGGTTGACTAAAGGATATCTTTGCTTTTTTATAATATGCATATTATCTTTAGTATGTACTTTTGAGTTATCACTAAGTTCGACAAAGTTGTGCTGCAGGCACTTCCCCAGATTCTTATATCATAATTTGAGTTACATTCCTTAGAGCTTTATACAACATTTTCAATAATTCAAGGGACATAAATTTTCGAAATCGACATAATGTATTAATTTGTTTTCTTTATTTAAGTAAAAAATAAAGAAAACAAATCAATACATTTTATCAATTTCGAAAATTTATGTCCCGTGCATTCAAGATGCACTTTGTATTTTGGATTCTTATCTATATAGACTCCAAGATAGTTTATATTGTCGACAGATGCTATTTTGGTATTACAGTCACAATCCTCCATTTGCTTGGTAAAGCAGGTAGTCGTGTATTATTAGTTCTGAGAGTTCATCAGGATTAAGATTATACATAGAAAAATTTATAAAATGAGTTCTAGTGCTATTGAAAGCCAGAAGATTTGATCCAACCACAACTTAACTAATGTAATGTATTTTTCTGCTAGCATGCGTACCTCTGTCCATGATTTGGCTTTTACTAGAATCACTAAATCATCAGCCCAACAAATAACGGAGCTGTTAGCAGATGGTAAAATTGTTGTGAGGATGTTGATATAAATTGAGAATGTTAATGGTCCAAGAACCGTACCCTGCAGCACTCTACAATCCACGTTTCCTTTTTCACCAATATAATTATTTATTTTCACCTGTTGTGTACGATCACTTAGGTAAGAGTGCCAATTCAGTTCCTCTGATACCTATATCACTTAAAGTACAGTCATTTGGTACTTTTACCAGGAAAGTTCTCCGGGAGTTTTGAAAATTAGTGATTTTATAGATTCCGATGTGCTCTTTCCGAATTTCAACTTTGCCCCCTCGTATCTTTGCCGCTCGCGCCGCGATATTCGAAGAATGTTACTTACAAGCAGTTTCTTGACAATACTTCTTCTCCGATTCATTTCACGATGAAAACTTGTGAATTAAAAATGGAACTATAGAAAATGTCCTAAAATTGATCTAATAACTTTTTTTCCGTACAATAAATAGTTTTGACGTACGAGCTCCGCAAAGTTTAGTTCAACATGCGTTTTGGACAAAAAACACACCACCTTGAAAAAGAATGAGCGACGCATTTTTTTTTTAATCGTGGTATTCTCAGCCGATCTCACAATTCCAAAATGTATTGTATTCTCCTTCGTTTCGCTGTTCTTCAATGCATGTCCAAGTGTTACGAGTTTATTGTCTTTAGTAACGATCAAAACTTCACAGACCAAAATATTTTTCACATAATCCGCTATGCATGGGAATATGAGTTTCATCGCAATCCTTTTCATTTTTTATTCCATCATACGTTTGCTCGAAAATAGTGTCCCTTTTTTCCTCATCATCGCTATTTTGCAATGGAAAAGGAAAAAACGGCGACTATTTTCGAGCAAACGTGTGATGGAATCAAAAACGAAAAGGATTGCGATAAAACTTAGGTATAATACCGTAGCTGATGATGTCGTAAATATTCCGGTCTGTGATGTTTCGATTGAAACTAAAGACAAAGACCTCGTGACACTTGGTCAATGAAGAAGCGAAACGAAGGAGAATACGATACATTTAAGAATAATTGTGAGGTCGACGGGGAGTACCGCAGAAAATACCTCGATTAAAAAAAACGCGTTGTGGTTTCATTTTGTATATACATACATACTTTCATCTTGGAATGGGTCGGAAAAAAGATATTGTCAAAAAACTGCTTCTTCGTATCATTCTTCGAACATCGCGGTGCGAGCAGCGAAGGTACGAGGGGGCAAAGTTGAAATTCGGAAAGAGCACATCGAAATCTATGAAATTACCAATGTTCAAAACTCCCAAAAAACTTTCCAGATAACCCCTTGTTTTCGCACCAAATGACTGTACTATTAATTTTTGCAGAAGAATATGATGTGCTTACGTGTCGAAAGCCCTTGCCAGGGCAATAAAAATACCCATGGTTTTGTAACCTTCATCAAAGTTGTATATTATTTTTTTTGTTAATTTCTGAATAGCATCTGTACACATTTTGCTTCGAAAACCAAATTGGTTATCTAGTAATAGTAATTATTTTCCAGGGGCTTTCCTAGTTTCAGTTTAATATATTCCTTTATTAATTTATTTATTGTGCTAGTTATAGCAATTGGAGGGTAGTTTTCAACCCTATGTCTATCACCAGCTTTGAATACAGGAGTTATCACTGCTATTTTCAAAATGGCAGGATAGACTCCTGTTCTAAGTACAAGGTTTACAATGTGAAATAAGGGCTCCACTAAAATGACATGGTTGTCTTTAAGGATAGTAGCTGAAATACCATCATTTGTACTTGAGGCTTTGTTTTCAAGAGAGTTTATTTGCAGGATAAGCTCACTTACAGTTACCTCTGAGAAACTAAACGGAGCACATTTGATGGGCTTTTCAAAGATATAATTATTCTTGTTCATTTGGCCACTAATATCACCATGATATAGTCAAGAAACTTATATTATAGATATTTTTGTATCATTATGAATGATAGAATTTATGTCCAAACCCCTATTTAAAACTTCTTTTGTCGCCTCTCTGACAGTTTCCCATAACTTTTTCACGTTACCCAGATTTTTGTCAAGTTTGTTTTTATAAAACTGAAAATTTTGCGCATTTGTCTATATTTGTAAGTAGATTCCTATATTGTTCAAAACGTGTCTGTAATTCAACGTTTAGAGGATCTCTGAGTACCTCTTTTCATAGTTTATCGCGACTTTTGATCGAATTAATAATTCCAATGGTAATCCATTCCTTTTTTTTGCGTTTCATCCTGCACTCTACATTGGTAGTAGCATTCTCAAATATGATTGTTGAATCATTCATGAAAGTATTCGGGCTACTGTTTGGATCATCACACTTCAACACATAACTCCAGTCAAAGCTGCTGAGAGATTTTGATATTCCCTGATAGTTAATTTTTTGCTTTGTAATAGTTTTAGAGTTTTTCAAGACATTAAATATATTCTGAAATTGAAGGCTCCGCACTATAGGAAAATGGTCCGTAAGATGAAGTATGGCCCAGCAATTATATCTTTGTTGGAATTTTTCAAGAAAAAGTGGTCAATACAGCTTTTTGAATTCTCAGCTATCCGAGTAGAATCATTAATCTGGCTGATATATCCCACGCGACTCAGACAGTTCAAATATTCAGTAGAGTATTTTGTAACTCTACTCTGATATAAAAATATTTATGTCTCCGCAAAAAATTTCCACTGGATACTTTTGAAAACTTGACTGAAACAAATGTTCAATATATCCAACAAAGTCCAATACATTCAAGTTAGATGATTTATATATGGCAAACAACCCAATTTTAACAATATTTTTGGAATTTTGAGAAGTTCACTGTTATAATTTCAGTTTTTGGTAACAGGGACGTTTTGACATAGACTACGGTTCCATCACACTTGTTAATATGACTTTCATTATAAAATACTTTATACTGATCTATTTTAAAATTATCAATGTGATTGATGTGATTTGTTTCTGAGAGTATTATAACTTCGAAATAAGTATTAATTGACTCAAGGTAAGCTACAAGATCACCAAAGTGCGCATTTATGCTTGAAATATTGAAGTGAATTAAATTGAGACAGTTCAATCCGGACAGAAATTCCATTTTGCTCAATTAACTACACTGCTCACTTTCAATCTCTTGGTAGTTATCAAAAAGATCATTATGATTTATGTTACAAGTCGAATTTAGGTAATTGTTTACAATAGAATCAATCATAAATAAGGTTTTTCTCAACAAAAAAAAATGTCTTAACCATAAATAAAAAGCTCGATTAACTACCTTGATAATCTCCTTCAGGTCGTTCTTGCTGACTATTTTTATTCTTTCACGGTCTTCAATTTTTCTTACGTATACATTTCCGCCTCTAACCCAAACAAACTTGAAACCCTTTTGTCTGAGTGCTCTTGCCTCTCTAAACAGTTTTCTTTGATCCTTGTCCATATCTTCAATAATGAAAATGGGATCATTTCCATTCAGCTTGCACTTATCACTTGTTATTCTTCCTTTCTAGAGATCTATTGCATTGTTAAACAACTTGAACAAGGTATTTGGAAAAATTATCTTCAATAGATTTTTAAAGTTCCTACAAAAATCAAATCAATTTCAAACTATCAGAATGGTTTCAGATTCAAGAAGTCCACAATAAGAGGTATTTAACAACTCTAGAAAAGACCTTTGAATCTCTGGATGAGAACAGAGAAACTCTTGCACTCTGCCTGGATTTGTCAAGAGCATTTGACAGTGTACAGCATGATATCTTAATCACAAAAATGGAGATATATGGTTGAAGAGAAACAAGTGCCAAGCTTAAAGCATCATATTTAGAAAATCACCGTGTGCAACGATCCACAGGGACATCAGATTATTTCTGATCTGAAGACAGTGAAAAGAGAATTTCCTCAGGGCTTCATAATTCTGGGTCCCCTGCAGTATATGATTTACACAAGTGTCACATTGTTCAATATGATGATGATACCACGATTGTTTTCAATGTTGAAGATAATAATACTGGGAAGGAAGATATACAGTGTGACCCATTTAGAATGGAAACACCCCTGTAAAATTTCAGGTTGTTAATCGATTTCAACCACTCTTTTTTTCAAATGTCAAGTTCTGAAGGGTCTACTACAGGACAAATTTTGAATTGTTTATTTCGATTTTTAGGGCATATTACGGTACTTTTTCGTGATAGAAAATCGCGAATTTTTATTAGCGATTTTTTTATTACATAAATGAATACGCCATTGGATTTGGAGTGCTTCCAAATAGCTGTTACCAAAATTTCGAAAAAATATATTCATTAATAACAAAGTAACGACAACTCAAAATTCGTATATTTCCCAAGTTAACGGTCACAAAAGAACATCCTGCATCAACAGCTGCCATGGAGATGGAGTTACTTGTTGCCACTACTTGGTGTCAATGTAAAATCACCTATTTATCGGCAAGAATATTTATATTTAATCAAAGTGTGTTGGATTTTTTTTTTTCATTCTTATTTTTTTTTTTTGGATTTCTCAAAGAAAACAATATTGAACCTATCAAATCAAAATTTTATTATTTTACTTAAAAAAAATCCACTAGTTCTTTATTGTGATGCAAATTTGATTCCGTTAACTTCATTAAAATGTTATGTTATTTTGAACATCCCGTTATTCAATTTGTAGTCCATTGTTACAGGTGATAAAACAAATTCAATTCCAATGGCAACTGTTGATGCAAGGTATTCTTTTGTGACTATTAGCTTAGAGTGTTTATGAATTTGAAGTTGTCGTAGCTTTGTTATTATTGAATATATTTTGTTGAAATTTGGAAAAATTATCTTCAATAGATTTTTAAAGTTCCTACAAAAATCAAATCAATTTCAAACTATCAGAATGGTTTCAGATTCAAGAAGTCCACAATAAGAGGTATTTAACAACTCTAGAAAAGACCTTTGAATCTCTGGATGAGAACAGAGAAACTCTTGCACTCTGCCTGGATTTGTCAAGAGCATTTGACAGTGTACAGCATGATATCTTAATCACAAAAATGGAGATATATGGTTGAAGAGAAACAAGTGCCAAGCTTAAAGCATCATATTTAGAAAATCACCGTGTGCAACGATCCACAGGGACATCAGATTATTTCTGATCTGAAGACAGTGAAAAGAGAATTTCCTCAGGGCTTCATAATTCTGGGTCCCCTGCAGTATATGATTTACACAAGTGTCACATTGTTCAATATGATGATGATACCACGATTGTTTTCAATGTTGAAGATAATAATACTGGGAAGGAAGATATACAGTGTGACCCATTTAGAATGGAAACACCCCTGTAAAATTTCAGGTTGTTAATCGATTTCAACCACTCTTTTTTTCAAATGTCAAGTTCTGAAGGGTCTACTACAGGACAAATTTTGAATTGTTTATTTCGATTTTTAGGGCATATTACGGTACTTTTTCGTGATAGAAAATCGCGAATTTTTATTAGCGATTTTTTTATTACATAAATGAATACGCCATTGGATTTGGAGTGCTTCCAAATAGCTGTTACCAAAATTTCGAAAAAATATATTCATTAATAACAAAGTAACGACAACTCAAAATTCGTATATTTCCCAAGTTAACGGTCACAAAAGAACATCCTGCATCAACAGCTGCCATGGAGATGGAGTTACTTGTTGCCACTACTTGGTGTCAATGTAAAATCACCTATTTATCGGCAAGAATATTTATATTTAATCAAAGTGTGTTGGATTTTTTTTTTTCATTCTTATTTTTTTTTTTTGGATTTCTCAAAGAAAACAATATTGAACCTATCAAATCAAAATTTTATTATTTTACTTAAAAAAAATCCACTAGTTCTTTATTGTGATGCAAATTTGATTCCGTTAACTTCATTAAAATGTTATGTTATTTTGAACATCCCGTTATTCAATTTGTAGTCCATTGTTACAGGTGATAAAACAAATTCAATTCCAATGGCAACTGTTGATGCAAGGTATTCTTTTGTGACTATTAGCTTAGAGTGTTTATGAATTTGAAGTTGTCGTAGCTTTGTTATTATTGAATATATTTTGTTGAAATTTTGGTCACAGCCATTTGAAGGCACTCTGAATCCAGTGACGTAGTGATTTATTTAATAAAAAAATCGCTAATAAAAATTCGCGATTTTCTATCACGAAAAAGTGCCGTAACATACCCCAAAAATTGAAATAAACATTTCAAAATTTGTCCTGTGGTAGACCCTTCAAAACTTGACATTTCAAAAAAAAATGGTTGAAATCGGTTAATAACCTGAAATTTTACAGGGGTGTTTCCATTTTAAATGGGTCACACTGTAGATGAGGCTCTGGTCCTACTCAAAAGATGGCTTGATTCTAATATTTTTGAATGTCAAAAAGCCACAACTTATCAGTTCTCTCACCACACTAATCGACTAAACTTTGAACTGTAAACCGAGGATCTTCAGGCTGTAAATCATACTAGGTTTCTTGGTGTAAGTCTGGACTCAATTAATACTGGACTGTAAAACTCACATATACATGTTGGTATCAACAATACGTGGAACTTTTCGTGAGTGGTTTGTAATTGAGGAGGAGAAGGTGGTGGGGCAGACTTTTGTCTGCTCCTCACCACCTTTTCCTTCTCGTTATCAACAATATCACTAGTCTTTCACGGTCTTGGGATTCTTGCAGAGAATGTGGGACTGGAAGCTGCATTGACTACATACTACTCATAATATTATTATGTGGTCTCAAGGATGAGATAATATGGTATTGTGTTCTAAGGGGCAGCTCTGACGTCTCGAGAATTCTGGTCTTTCAGAAGTGCTGTCTTCGAAGAATATCCAAGATGAAATTGTTAAAGACTTGTCAACCAATTTTTAAAAACGAGGGTCTCCTCACAGTTGTTTGTTGTTTATTCTTCAACGATGTGTGCCAGATATAGCATGTTAGGAGTCCCAACGAACAATGAATAGGTTAGAAGTGATTGTCCTATTGAGTCTCATTATATTAACAAAGATGTTTTACTTCAGGCAATAAGTCAGTTTTTGAGTTATTTTGAGCATTTCTTGTTTTCTTTGCTCTCTGACTTAAAGAACATGCAGTTGCTGTATTTTTATCAGGAACAAATAAAGGATTGTATTGTATTGTATACATTTTCAAATGACTTGAAATTTTATATACGTATTCTAGACAATATTTTAAAGTCATAAGCGAAAAAAAAAATTCGAAATACTCAAAAATATACTAAATAAATAAATAAGAACGCAAATTTCACTGTATGATCGAAAACGAGGCAGGGCTGAACTCCCCTCTATACGCTAATACGCTAAGACACCAGACAGATAAATGAAGGGGTTAGATGCAAAACGGTACAAGTAACATAGGAGAGAACCTGAGAAAATTGGGGTCAATTATGTCGCTTAGTCAGCTGTGGCAAAACGATACAAGTGCGCTTATACCGTTATACTTTGATACTAACGATTAGAATCAAAACGAAACAAGTGTACTTGTATCGTTTTGCTTCGTAGCTCATCTTCTTCTTTTTTTGATTGGTTATTCCGTCACATCATAGATGGCGTTAGATGTAACAAAATCACTTGTATCCCTTTGCCACCAACCAAATTGGGTATTCATGTACCAGAATATGTACTTAACTCATTTTTTCTAAAAAGTGCACTTGTACCCTTTTGCATCTAACCCCTTCAAATAATGTAAACTAGACGTAGTTGATTGGCGCTCTTTAATCGATGATTACCACATAAGTGGAGGTCGTAGGTTCATTTAAACATTATTGGCTTCAATATTCATATTTCCAAAAAATGTGCAAAGTGTTCATTGTCGGTTTTGTGTTACAGGCCCCCAGTATCCGGGGTTAGAATACAATCGAGAACTTTCCCAGTAAGTGTTCTCGATATCTCTGACGCGGAGCAAAATGTCGAGAATTGTCCCTCTTTGCGAAGACGTAGAAAGAAAACTTCAAATTTTAGTTCGATATCATGAAAAGTGTGGCTCATCAGTATGCATGACTGTACAGAATTTAAAACCCCGATCCCTTCAAATCGTGAAAATACCAGGTATTGATCTTATATGCGACACACTAAATCAAAAAAATTGATAAAGACAAAATCCTAACGGAACTGGACAGTTGTCGAATAATTAGTGTTGAGGATGGGGGATGTAAAGCTTCCAAATGCTCGTGCGCACCTCTCTATATCCGGCAACCATATTGATAGTCCACTCTATAACACGATTGGAAGTTGGAGCTAACAAAACCTAATATGATTTTTCTCATTTCAGAAGATGCAATCGACTCCAATGCTCAATTTTTTGAATACGGATACGTCTCAAAGATTTTGGAAACAGAGATTCAGTTTAAGGGACCACAGAAAACGCGAAACGGTAAGATTAACACCTAAGTATAGTAGTTTTACTGATTATTTTGTGTTGATCTGTTTATCAACTATGTCCGTGGGAATTTCCGTGCCTGGCTTGTAATTGAGACGGAAAGAGTGGTGGGAAGCAGTCAAAATGAAAGGTCTACGATGCGTGAGGATAAAAAACGAATAAACGAGAAAAAAACAACTGGCAGAGCGACAGGATAACTCTTCGCGCAATCTCTTACACACTTATCGAAGCCACGTGTAGGTGTCTGTATTTAGATAGCATCACCTGTCAACATTCATAAAGCGCAAAAATCACAAACACCTTATGCCATATCAACCGATATATTTTGATAAATCTTTTTTCAAATTGGTATCTTTCTGAGAATAAAACTGTTTTGTTCTTATTCATCCAACCTGGAGAATAGCTCTAGGCAAATCCTTCGTTTCAAAGATATGAATTTTCCGTTTCTGAATGCGAGACTAATAATATTCGGAAAAATGTTAGATCAAATCTACAACAGTTTTATAAAGGCTAAGTGAAGTAGGTTTACTGATTATTTCGTGTTAATCTGCTTATTAACTATGTCCGTGGACATTTTCGTGCCTGGCTTGTGATTGAGACGAAAAGAGTGGTGGGAAGCAGTCAAAATGAAAGGTCTGCGATGCGTGAGTTCTCATGTATTGTATAATCGAGCGTTCGGAACCGATTCGTTCCTTCTTCAGGATGACTATAAGTATTTGATAAGCATGGATATAAGTATAGGTGTACATAATTAGAGTAAACACACCAATTAGAAATGTTTGTGCATGTGCTATCTTGATGTATCTCTAATTGTTAAGTGTTCACTCTTATTATGTACACCTATACTTATATTCATGCTTATTAAATACTTATAATCATCCTGAAAAAAACGAATCAGTTCCGAAAACTCGATTATACAATACATGAGAACTCACGCATCGTAGGCCATTCATTTTGACTGCTTCCCACCACTGTTCTCGTCTCTATGAACAATCTCCTGCTTCGTGACTGGACTGAAGTATATTCTTCAGGTGCTCGTGGGTGGCAGTCTATAATACAAAAAAGGCCAATTCATGTCTCATTTATTGACTAGTCTAGCTTTCGGGGACTTTTCTTCCCAGGGGTGACTCTCCTTCTTCAGGATTCAACATAAAGTGGTGGAAAAATACCACTAGGGCTCAAAAATTTGCAAAAGTACTTGACACTGTGAAAAACAAGAAGAAAACACACAACATCAGGAGGTTAACACAATTGAAAACACATTTGGTAGTTGTAAAATCAAAGTAAAAACAGACTAATCATAAAAAAAACGGGACTTTTTCTCACTAACTGAACAAATAAAAAAGTCAAAGAGTAACATAGTTGAAATAGTAAATGGGACTACTAGAGCTTCGCGAGACCAGAAGACTAGTCCTGGTCCAAGATCAAGACCTAGAAATCTTCTCTAGATCAAGAACAAGACTTGACGAGAGTGTCGAAAAATCGACACAATATTATTTATTAAAATCTGCAAATTTCCAAACCCACTTTTAATAAGTAGGAAAATCCATTCTTCAAAGATCATATTATTGCAATTTTCCAATTGACGAGTAGGCAGTGCTGCCAAATCATTGACTGGTAGATTTGGACGCAAAAATGGACAATCAAAAATGACCTATTTTTGGATGTATCGGAACGGTCGCATCAATCGCTGTTTTCTCGGCTACTTCTTCATTTTTCATCACAAAAATTACTTATTCGAGGCACAAGGATTTGCTTATCAATATAACATTGCGTTTTTAATCAACAAACAATCCGTTCTTGAATGGTGCGGTTTTTTGTGAAATATTTTGCGATTTTTGCAAGGTTTACAGTACACAAAGAAAGAAGATGGGGCATATTGCAGAGGATAACAGAGATAGACAAGAATCATCTGTGGATAGGACAGGTAGGAACCACGGATTGGCATTTTTCTGGGGTTCAGCTTTTTACTCATAGATGCGGCGAGTGACGATTTAGAGAAAACTGTAATTTGAACATTATCGATTTGGGGGTTTCGGAAATTCGTATTCATAGATTTCTGTATTGACTATGTTTGTATTGTACATTTTGTATTTGCAGAACATTGGTTTGCCTGGGACCTGATTCTCGAGACAGATGAATGGGCGCCCAAGAGAAATTATATTTTTTTGTCTTCGCAATTCGAATACCTCATGGTTTTGATAAAAATAGTGATGTGAAATTATTATCTATTCATTGGGTATTTGGTACCTGAACTTTGTTTGGGTTAGTGAAGCCATACATTGACAACTCCATTTGAATTAAGTTGAAGCGTTGATTGAAAAACTTTTTATCCAATCAACGATTGAAGCTTGAATAGATTTGTTTCCACTTATTCAATTTATAAGAGAAAATTGACGAGCCGTCAAGGGCACATAAGGGCAATTATTGGAAATATAAATAAATAATAGTACTCCCAACCTTTCACTTATAATCAGCGAATTTTGTGGTATTGTTGTGAGTTGTGATTATGATGAAATTATATAAATAGTAGGAAATGTTCCTTTGAGTGAGCCGTTGCACGAAACTGCCATAGAAAAATAAATAAATGGATAAATATCGTCTTTACTGATGAGATATAATATTATATCGTATGTATCAGATCCGGATACAATCATTACAGTGTGTCTTTACAAAAAATTACCACCCGCGTCACATTTGGAAATCTTGTAGTGGTTGTGAGGGACGTTGAACTAGCGATATACAATTTTTCATAAAAAAAACTTCCCCCTCAATAAATGTTTTGCGTGTTTCGGAGATTTCCAAAAATCTGTCTAGTCTCGCTCAACGTGTCTGTAGTAACTGGCAACCACTTTTCAAATGAACACTCTGCGTATACAAAAATATGAATGAATACTTCTTGAAGTAATAATGCGCCAAGTGCTGTGCGAGATTTTTTTGCAACCCTGTCATTTTTCTTAGTCTATCTCATCACTTCATTGTTATAAAAGCTGGAACGATATCTCTCGGCTTCTTTGATCGGTTTAATTCGCCGGTGTATTTGTATGTATAGAGGATGTGTGAATGTTTGTGCCATTGCGCGGTTGTTTCATAAGCTGTGGTGCGAGTGGGCATACAATTTATTTTTATCAAGTACCTGTTAGCTAACTACTGCTAATAAGACTCAAGGTATAGAACGAGAGAAATCCATGGATATGCGATATTTTTAGGGTTGTCAAATATTTTTACAAAGTGAAAGATCTACTTTGAGAATCTCAAAAGATAATCTTGTCGAGTAGAATGGATGCCTACATATTATTATGTTCAGGGTACAGGGGTACAAACACTGATACTGATCCAATATCAGTATATCATAAAGGGTAAAAAAAAAATCGATTGAATCTGATTTAGCTTTATTGCATGGTTTTGTGAATCATAACAAACACAATTTTTTTAAATAAACATATACATACTCCAACACTGTCACAACTCACAACTAATCTTGTTTTTTTGCTAAAAAAGAGATAGGGATATTTACACTTGCAGCATTGAAATTATGATATGCATACCTATCTCCTTTCTGATGTTCTCGATTCTGTGAACATTTTTCTTTCATTGTCACAATAAGTGGAGAATCTTAGTATTCCATATTTTCCAATGCTTCACAGTATCATAGTTGACGTGAAACATTGTTTGTTTTGGTAACATGTTCTGTTGCCAAAATTTGTCGTCTCGTTTCATTTTTTCGACAAAAAGATCATTGTCTTTTCCCGTGTATCCTGTATATACTAAGTACGAAGTAACAATAATTGCCAATTGTCTTTGAATCTGAAAGAATATCAAATACCTATAATAATGATGATACCTACATCAAGTGATATTAAAGTAAGAACAGGATTTCTCGTTGTGATTTGTCACCCCTTTAAAAACTCTATTCAAGGAGATGCCCAAAAAATGTTCAAATGAAAGTTTTGTACTACGACTGTCCACAGATAAGGTATACAAGACCACAAATGGATTTTAATAAAGAGTAAACTGCCATTATTTTTATTTTTGTGCTGAATGTCATTTAGAAAAGTTATTCAGAATAACGTTTGTAAGTAGTGAAATCTGAGATTTTTAATAAATCTTGAATATTTCTGGTTTTTCAAATCTTTGGTTTAAATCTACACTTTAACTGTAGATTCTTATTTCAAATTTCTAAATGCATTCCTAACCCCTTACTACGCAATCTTCTTCAAAACAAATATTTAACACAAAAATAATCGTTTGAAACTTTTTGATACTCTTGTATTAACGATAAAAACATCAATGCTGTACATATTTCCACCTCTTAATGCTGTCCAAAAACAAATTGAATTGGAATTTTGCTTAAAAATAGAAATAAAGGTAGTTTACTGCTCTTGGACAAAATTCGGGGTTTTGAAGTTTTTGCGAACCCTGTATAAAAATCAAAATTTTCTCTTCGTGAATCTCTTTTATTTCAAGCGATTTTTTTTCATCAAGAATAAGTTTCTCCTGAGAAATGAAATTTTGTATCCATTTGTGCTCTTGTAAACCCGCCTATCCGTGGACAGTCTTTATATCGAAAACTAATATTTTCGAACCAAAGTTTATTTGAAAAATCGGCTTCATTTTATCGATGCTGTTTTGAAAAAAGTATCATCTCGAAACTCACTCAAATATTCTCAAATTAAAAAATGTACTAGAAGGCTAATCAGAGAAAGATATTATACTCAATAGGTACTAAGCAAAAGTAGAGCAGCATCACTAAATTTGATAAAACTTGGGTCCTCCATCAGTTATGGAAACATTACTTCGTGCATCTAAAAACTTCAATTAGTTTGTCAGTTCAGGTTCCAAAACATTGTTTAGTGCCTTCTTGTCACCTTAAAAAAAGGGGTTGAAAAAACACTTTTTTGTGAAACTTAGCACTATTCGAAAGAAGGGCAAAATGAATGCACCTCCTGGAAATTTTCTTATATCTAATTGAACAAAGCATAGTCTAGCTATAAAATTTTGGTAATTTTTGCCAAGTTCAAAATTTTATAGCTATCCTTTGTTCAACTATTGTGATTAAATTTGAAGGAAGCGCATTAATAACCGTAAATATTATCTGACTTTTCCATTAAAAAAAAATTGAAGTTGACTAGATTTTTCCATTCACTTATCGGTCACATTTTTTTGAAAACTGCTGAAGATAACATATGAAAAAACCTACAACTTTTATGTAAAACATTGCTCCATATTGGAAAATAAACGCTCTATTAGCTGCGTAAACATAATCAAAGATCTTGTATACATAATAATATGTAATGAATAAAATATAAAATATTTTAATGATAGCTCGGATAATATTTTATATTATGGTACCTATCTAAATAACCTATTCTTTCAAAAACTTTCCTCAACAAAAAACAGTCCAATGTTCGTAAAAATCAATTATGTTCATTTACACAACCAGAAAAACTACCTAAGTATAGTATATCCCATATCCACACACGCAGATAAAATATGGATAAAATTCACCCCCAAAATATGTACCTGAAAAATATCTAATTATAGAATTTCTTCGCTGGTCACTAGTTGCGCAGATTATTACGGGCTGGCGATAGGTACAATGATTTTCATCTGACGCCATCACCAAAATCACGAAATTGCATGGCTGGCACGTGACCGCGAAACGCCCCCCTTAACAAAGCAATTTTGGATATAGGTTGTATGTCTGCCTAGATCGCCTAATTTTTGGCTAAGGAATTTGTGGTTGACCGTTGTACAGTTATTTCAGGGACACCCTGTATAATTTACGTTACACTCATTTTTGTTTTCATTTGGTTCAAGTTTTAAATATTGTAAATTTCTTCAATCATTAAATTATTTTCAAGCTAAGACAAGTTTTGCTTCGGATATGTTTTTTTAATTCAAATGTAAGCTGAGGCGGCTAGCAGGTTTTCACGTCAACTTGAAAATATGTGTTTTCCAATTCAAATCCTATTTGAGGATGATAGTGTCATTCATCATCGAAGTTCTGATAACAAATGCTCCCCAAAAAGTTGTGGAAAAATCCAGATTTGAAGAATCAAATCTGATGATGGTACTCGAATGACGAAACGTCGGATTGGAATTTCAATAACGGCATTTTGTAGAGAGAGAAAACTGTCATAAGAAAGTATTTTTGTTTATCAATAGATCTTCAAATGAAGTCAGAAAAAATAGAATTCAAAATGACAAATTTCGATTTTTTTCCGATTATCGGAGCAACCCATATGTATTACAATAATGTATGGGTGATCCGATCAGAATAAAAAGGTTGCGACATCTTTGGTCGGATAATCAAATCTTCGAACTACAGAACAAAATTAAAATTATCAATGATACGATGGATAACATGTTTGTATCAGGATAAATTAAGAGTCTAGATGATATTTTTTGTTTCTATAAAACCATTTTTAGTGTTGATTTTATCCAGTTAGTTTTTTTGAAAAATATTTTTGCGCTAAGAAAATCTATTATTGAAATGCTTCTCTAAAGCAGATGATGTCTCGTTAATTTATGCAGGGGCTGCTCGCAAGTGGACGTGAAGTTGAAAATGTGTTTCCTTTAGATCAAATCGTTTTTAAAGATTATAGTGATAAACATCATTGAATTTCTTATGATGAATGTTTTCCAAAAAGTTGTAAAAAAATCCAGGTACGTATTTGAAAAATTTGATGATGGTCCTCGAATGACGAAACGTCGGATTGAAATTTCGATGACAGTATCTTGTAAAGGAGAGAAAACCGACATTTTGTTTTTTTTGTTTATCAATATCTTTTTAAATGGAGTCAGAAAAAAGCTCAGAAAAAAAGATAATGTCAAATTTCGAATTTTTTTGGATTTCTCCGTTATCACTCGGATTTTGAAACATTTCAACCGGCATTTTGTAGAGCATCAAAATGCACAACTCTGCCGTGATTTGACCTCTCTCGTATCTCTTACCGTTTCCAATATTTCAATGGTGCTGCTCGAATCTGGGACACCCTGTACGTCTTCTATATATCCTTACTCTATTTGAGAAAAGTCCTTGAAGAAAGTGAAAAAACAAAAATATTGGGTGCACCTCCTCTAGCAAGGATAAAAAAAGTACATGTATCTTTTCCATAACGCTTTACAGATCAATCTGACAACTTTGGAAAAATCCACCAAGGTTACAATGCAAACCGCTCGCGGCATATCGTACCGCGTCCGCCTCGTGTAAAAAACGTCTTGGAGCTTGGAGTCGATCATTTATTTCCCCAAAAAAGTGGCGTGGGGTTAGCCCAAGCTTTTTCGCCACACGCTATCAAAAAAACCATGCACCAGTGTTTATAAACCAGATCTTCTACATTATCTAGAGAAAAGTCTATTAGTGAACAATAAAACCTATCAATATCAAATTTGATAGGGTGTGGCGGAAAACCCAAAAAATCTGGTGAATAACCAAACTAATTTGGTCAATGGACATCTTATTTGGATCCATAAAACGGACTTTATCTCCTTGGCCAACTCATTATTGTTGCAGTTTTAAGCTGATTGAACATTCTCATGTAGTTTCTTGATCAATTCACTGAACTAGGTGAGTCACGAAAAACTTCCCATCCAGGTTTTCTTTCAAGTAAAAATCGCTCGGACACGTTAATTTTTGTTATTTGGGGAGACATTTTTGTCGTATCTTCACCCGTATTTTAACGTCTGATAAGGCTGACAGGTTCTTCCAAAAAATAATTAAATAATAGAAAATGACAAATAGGTCATAAGATAGTGGCAACTTGAAATGTTGAAGACATAATCTTCTTAAAAATACCTATCAAATGACGTATCACCCGAGTCAAGTCGAGGAGCGTCAAGGCTTGGCAAGTCAAAAGCACAGAAGCCCGAGTGTAGTGTTCCCACCAGCGCGCCGTGTATGGTCCGGTTGCAAGCCTAGCAGTGTCGGCGGAAACAATTTCATAGATTCACTATTGAGATTCTGCCGACTTGCCGGGTAGTGCTGCCGGCGGGGGTGAGAGGGAAAAAAATCTATGCGGTATCAAGGGGCGAAGTTCAGCAAATCAAGTGGGAACACTTTTAAAACCGCCGCTTGACCACAGCCATAGCAAAATCAATTTTCAATAAGTATTAGATGTACAGATTTTCGAGATTTTTCACAGAGAAGTGCCTATTAATATATAACGTTTTCAATACAAATATGTTTGGGTTAGTTTATATTATGTTTCTGCGAAACTGAGGTAATTTTGCTACGTTTAGAATTTGAGTATATCCTGCTTTTAATCAACATACAAAACCTCCATGACTTTTATTATGAAATGATACCACGAACGCTGTGGAAAAAAAAATATTATAACTTATTCATAAAAATAATAGTTTTTAGTGGTGGAAAAAAACTTTGAACACAAAAGTTTTAGGTTTTTTCACGTGGTATCTTTTTGTGATAGCGGAAATAAAAAATCGACTCTACAACATTGAAAAAATTGATGAAGCTATGTTTTTGCAAATGGAACACTCTGTTTATTATTTGCTAAAATAATAGATCGTTTTCCTCTGATTCCAAATATGTAATATATTATTATGTTGATATTTGGTTCTGCCAATTTTGCGCTATTCAAGTTAAAAGTCATTGAATTCATCCAGAAATTTAAGCCAGACTCAAAAATTCTAGGTTTCTGACCTGAAACTAGAAGAATAGATTCATTTAAATTCAGCGACTTGGAAAATAAGTCGAAATAATTTTTTTGGACTAATACGATAGAATCCAGATCAATGTGATGTAATTTTCATGAGACTTTGAACTTTATTAGCACAAAAACGACTGAATCAAATAACAACATATATTATAATAATATATTTGGAATCAGAAAAAAAAATGTATCATTTTGGCCATTCCATTCGAAAAAATAAAACTTCATCAATGTTTTCAATGTTGTAAATATGTCCGTTATCACCAAAAGATAGTACGTGGAGACTAAGGCTGGGAATCGAATACGAATAATTCGAGTATTCGAATATTCGAATATTCAAATTCGAATTTTTTCATGATGACATTATTCGAAAATTCGAATAATCGAACTATTCGAATAATCGAACTATTCGAATAATCGAACTATTCGAATAATCGAACTATTCGAATAATCGAACTATTCGAATTATCGAACTATTCGAATAATCGAACTATTCGAATAATCGAACTATTCGAATAATCGAACTATTCGAATAATCGAACCATTCGAATATCCGATTATAATATTCGAAGGAGTTGACTATTCAAACAGACTGCTCGTCAAATCAAAGAACATTGCATTTTTTTGCCAAGTTTTAATAAGATGTAGCTTTGAACCAAATCAACGGATTTTCTCGAGTGTTTTAGCGTTTTGAAGGTCGACTTTTGTACATTGGACTGACTTTTGAGAATTTTGTGTGAGATGAGGTTTGCTATGATATACAGGGTGCGAAAGAAAGTGATGCAATTTTCAACATTTTCTTGATACTCCCATTTTGCTTATAAACAATTATTCACTAAATGTATATTTTAAGGGTATAGCTAAGATAAGTCAGGACGTATTTGGTATTTTTTGGATAACTCTTCTGAGACAAGAGATAATTATTTTTTATTCCAATTCGTATTTTGCGATGTTTTTTTGAGATTTTTGGACTCAACTTCCTATGATACTTTTGATACAATTAAAAAAAAGATGATTTAACTGAAGTGGTAACGTACAGGGTCCCTAAAAAATACGGCAAACAATTTGTTTTTTTTTGGTTCGCAAAATTGATGACTGATATACCTACAAAATATCTTTTCGATAAAAAGTTTAACCCGCATTTGGTTTATCACTTATTGATTTCGCAATACTTAAAAAAAAAGACTCAATAATTATTATCGTTTGCCGTATTTTCAAGTGACCCTGTATATAACCGCTCAAGTTAAATCATCTTTTTCTTTTGAATTTCAAAACTATCGTATATCCTGATATTTTGAAGGTACCTTTAGTTGAACCTCAAAAAAAACATCGCAAAACACTTATTGGAATAAAGACTGATTATCTTTTTTTTTAGAAGAGTTATCAGAAAAATACCGAATACAGCCCGAAGAACATGTCTTAGCTACACCCCTGTGATATAAATTCGGTAAAAAATCATTTTTTAGCAAAATGGCAGTATCTTGAAATTTTTAAAAATTGCATCATTTTCTTCCGTATCCTGTATTTCATAGAAAACCTCATCTCACACAAAATCTCCAAAAGTCAGTCGAATGTACGAAAGTCGACCACCAAAACGCTGAAACATTCGACAAAATCCACTTATTCGTTTCAAAGTTATAGCTCATTGAATATGGGCAAAAAAATTGCTATGTTCTTTATTTTGACGTGCAGTTCAGTCAAATAACGAGACCACAGTGCGACAATCAAATGAACCTTAACAATGTCTGAAGGGGCAGAGGGGAGGGGAAGCTGAAGGCGTGTCAACAATCTTGTCATCTCATTGGCGTGTGAAGCTATTTTGATCAGATATCTAAAGCTTAAATTATGGTAAAGACTACAAATAAATCACCAAATATATATTAAATTTGCATGCATATACTCATTCTATTATTATATACTAATGAAATTGATATAGAAAAAAAAATAGAGTCAATAATTTTATTTTTACGCCTACGCCTATGACCAAGCGGTTGCCATGGGATGTTTGACTGTCATCTGTGAGTAGCCAATCACATAGTTCCACGTTCCACCGCCGAATTGTTTCTTCATAGGTTCATTGTTCATTTGCTTGTCGCACTGTAGGTATATGTGCATTAAAATTACCTAAAGCGTTTTCATCTAAATCGTATCTGAGTGCATTCCAGTTTGATCTGTGATTAACGTCTCTTGCAGCTCACCGATTGGCTAAAAGTGACGTGTTTGAGTATTTGAATAATCAACTACTTCGAATATTACAATAGAATTATCGAATATTCCGAATTTTCAAATGATTTGATTATTCCACATATTCGAATATTCGAATATTCGATTATTCGAATTATTCGATTTATCGATCATTCGAATATTTGATTATTCGAATTATTCGATTACTCGTATTATTCGATTATTCGAATTATTCGAATATTCGAATTATTCGAATATTTGATCGTTTCTTGAACGAATATTCGAATACGAAGATCTGGAAAAATTCCCAGCCTTAGTGGAGACACCTAAAACTTTTGTATCTGAAGTTTTTTTCTACCACTCATGATAATAGCTGTATGGGGGTGTCAAAATATAATCAATAACCCTGTACACCATTTGTGAGTTGTGGAATAAGTGCAGGGAGTTTCTTGTGACATCGCAGTTAATTTGAAAAAGAGCAGTACCTGTAGCCTGTAGGTATGGAAGAATAAGAAATCCGGATCGAAGCAAACCAAACCAAAACATCATATTATTATTATGCTTTATTATCATGAGGAATTACAATATATTTTTTTGTAGAGCAGACAAGACACAATAGCTTATCATCAGTACCATGAGAACATTATTATGGTCATATAATAAAACTAGAATTTCGACTAGAATTTATCAAAAATTCACACAGGGAACAAATTCGAGTATACAGTGCGGCTCTTAAAGGTCCTTCCCCCTTTTTTTTTCTAATGTGTGCACAAAAATTTTGAAACTTGGCATACTCTAATTGCTGTCGAAATACTACTTTTTAATGTTAGTGACGTACTTTTAGTATTCAAGATGGCGGCTGGGCGCCATTTTGAAACAATTTTTTTAAATGGAAAGAGGGGTCGTGTGTCACATCATTCAAAAGGTCTTATCGAGTAGATTATTGTGTAAAAATTTCATAGGATTAAACGCATCCGTGCGGATATGACAGACTGTCAAACTAACAAGATAAAGAAATTCGTGAAATAAGAACAAAGAAAGCATACTTCAATTTTTATTGTGAAAAATGTTGTAACTGTCCTCCGTTGACCCCCAAACAATGAAATAATCTGTCTGAGGACTTCTGACGGACTTTTTCGAAAGTATCGACATTAATATTTTGACAAAAGGCAGTAATTCTTTGCTGTAAATCTAAAAGAGAGTCTGGCTGTGTTGCATATTCTTTCTGTTTTGAATATCCCCATAAAAAAAGTCCAATGGTGTTGAATCGAGCGACCTGGCAGGTCATTCGGTAGGACCCCGACGACCAATCCATCGATTGGGGTAAGTTATGTCCAAATACTGCCTAACATTTCTGCTGAAATGAGGAGGCGCACCATCCTGTTAAAAAATTGGTGTCATGCCAAATTCGTTGGGATTATTCTGACGTATTTGTACAATCAGACTCTTTTGTAGTTTCTAACAAGTTCAAATACAGGTCCCCCGTCAAATTTTCATCAATGAAAACAGGACCAACAATATGGTTCTCCAATATGCCAGCCCATACATTTACCTTTCCGAAATATTGCGTGTGGGTTTCCCTAAAAACATGCGGATTTACGTCACTCCAATAACGAACATTTTGCCTGTGTACACGGCCATTTAAAAAAAAAGTACACTCGTCACTAAATCAAATATTTTGAACGTATCTCGGTTCTCGGCCTATTCTATCGGGCATAATTTCGCAAAATTCCATACGTCTGTCAGGATCATCTTCAGTCAACTGGTGCACCATTTGAAATTTATAAGGATAAAATTTCTGTTTCTTCAGCAATCGTCTTACAGAAGCAGACAAAATATCACAGATGTCTGCAAACTGAGAAGTCGACTGTTCAGGATTTACCACCATCTCACCAATGATTGCAATTTGTTTATCTTCCGAAATAGATGGTCGCCCTTGATTCTTCAAGCTATGAACACTACCATTCTCGATAAATTTCCGCACTAATTCGCGAAGATATTTTCTGCATATCGGACGGTCCGGGAAGCGCTCATTGAAGATTCTTTCCGTCTCATGGAAATTACGATTTCCGCCATAAATAAAAATTGCTTCATTTTTTTCTGCGAGGGGACGCGAATTAGGCATTTTTGTAACACTTCCTAATCAACACAATAATCAAACAACTTGCTCATATCGTTTTAAGATTTCCACATTTGGTTAAACTTTAGTGCTGTGGCGAGGTAGTGTGGAAACTGTATCTCCATTTTGATCTAGTTTTCAGTACCTATTATAATGCTAATAAATGCTATCCAAATTTTTTTTATCATCTTGAAATTCTTTATCCGCTTTCAGCATTCCTATTTGTTAACCTGTGCTGTTTTGCTCAGGTTCACCATCATTTTTCCGGGATCTGATGTGTCAGCTCGTTAAAAAATTAAAACTTAATGTAAACGACATTTTTAAAAATTAAAAGTTTGGCAGGCTGTCATATCCGCACGGATGCGTTTAGTCCTATGAAATTTTCACACAATAATCTTACCGATAGGACCTTTCGAATGATGTGTCACACGAGGGGGGTCGTGTCCATTCAAAATGGCGCCCAGCCGCCATCTTGAATACTAAAAGTACGTCAGTAACATCAAAAAGTAGTATTTCGACAGCAATCGAAGTATGCCAAGTTTCAAAATTTTTGGTGCACACATAAAAAAAAGGGGGGGGGGAACTTTTAGAGCCGCACTGTATAGCATTGGTAAGTTGATGATGGTTGAGAGAATTTGAAACGTCGGATATCAATTTTGACCATGCTATCTTGAAAAGCAGAAAAAGCGGCCATGACAATGTCATTCGATCTCAATTATCTCTCGCGCAACCTTCAACCGATATTGTATCTCTTACGGTTAACGAGTTAAAATTAAAAAAAAGTTGTAAATTAACCTAAAAGCTATTCTGTGAAGTGCTTCTTTCATAAAAGATACGACAAAATGTTAAAAATTGGTCCAGAATTAGAAACTTAGTGAGAATGCAAAATTTAAAAACCCTCCGCCTACTTGTATATTTTGTATTGTTCCATTGTAAGTTTTTAGAATAACATGGAGATATTTGTGATGATGATATTTTAAGCGTTTGCTAGTGTTTGGAATTTCAAAATACTTTTCTATTTTGCATAATTGCGTAGTTTATCATTTGTTTATAAAGAGTCCACAATTTTTTATTGTGACTTTTCAATAGATTTTCTAATTTTTCTTTGGATCTATCCTCATTCTGTTAACGCCAATAAATTGCTTCTGATTCAAATTTTTGATACAAAATCGTCTTCACAGTGGAAGCGAAGCTAGTGGATGACCCTATTTTGCACACTTGCCAAATAGCGAAGCTCTCACTAGCTTTTTGCGGAATTGTTTTCCCTGAGCTAGGGCAATGTGTACTTTTTTCCTTGTGAATGGATTTTGTTAGACTGTAAGTAGATTAAAATCAGATATGCTTTTCAATTGTAACTTATTCATTGATACATACATGTACATAGACATATTTTTTTTCTCTTATATACTTATCACACTGTTACACATGATTATTTTCTAAGAAGACTGCACATACAGATGATTATTTATCTAGGTGCTGGTACAAAAAATTGCTCATGTGATTTTAATAATCAGGGTAACTTATTTTAGACTTGGCCAATTAGAGTAATGGATATGTGAATAAATAAAAATAAAATATCCGAATAAATATAATAAAAAATATCTGATGATTCACTGAGATCCGCCTAAAGCCTGGTGTCCACTTCAATCTGCCGAAAATCATCTTCCGATCTGTCCAGATCCTTCGAAAATACTTTTCTCATTTCCTGGCAAGTTCCCTGATCCAAATCTGGCCTTTGACAGTTTTCTCCTCCAGAGAATGTTATCAATTTCTCTTGCCCGAGAATAATTTCTTCTAGTCGTAGTCTTCTCCAACCTCTTCACCATACTACCGGGCTTCAACCAACTAGATATTCATGGAGACCAGTCAAAAATGATCCCAAAAAAGTTATTGTTTTTAGCAAAATGAGTCGTGAAAATGAATGAAGAATGAATAATAATTATGATCCAAATAATCCACCAAAATTAGAACGCCCTTGTACCACAAACGACCCAACACTTGCCAGAGAACACTTGCACTGATAATATAAGAAAAACGACAAAACTTTTTAATTATTGAATCTGGTGTCGAATATTTTGTCAAGTCGTTAAGACCGGTTAGTTTCCGTCCTTGCTGACAAAACCCGCTGACGATCACCACAAATACCGCCCACTCAAAAAGCCAAAAATCAAAATATTCCATTTTAGGTTGAGTACGATTCAACTTTACACCGCCGATGACTCCCTCTCTCTCATGCTGCGTGGGGGCTTCATATAGCCTAAGAGAGACAAAGATATCGTCGGTGTGGAGTTCTTAGTTGAATCATAGTCTACTCAGCAGAAGTTCACCTTTTTTCACGTCAATTTTCAACTTATTGAGATAAATCTATTTTCTTTGGTAAGAGAAAGGATGATCTGAAGATTCTGCAGTGGTATTTTGGTAATTTCTTTTCTTACTTTTCTAGAAATTCGTCTAAAAAAAACACCAATTATTCAAAAAATGTAATTTACATATCTTTTGATTAAAAAACGGGTGTTTTAATCAAAAGATATGTGAATTTCGGAAAAGTATCAATGGAGGTTCATGCATAGGTGGATTCTTCTCAATATGGTTTTTGGTTTGACCTTCTATGTTGAACCGTTTCCATGTAATTAGAAAAAACCTGACTACAGAGAAGCCTATTCATAACAAATCGGCACACGCACTCGCACAGTGAGTTTATTTTTTCAAAAAGCGGTTATCGGGGGGCTAACTTGACGCAGCCAGAATTTGATATTTCTTAATAATTTCTACTATGAAAGTTAGCACAGATTTTTTTCTATTTATTTCAAAGCGATTATTCATCTAGGTACAAACACATCACTCAAAATATATAGGAAGATTGGAGTCAATGTTAGTGAAGTTTCAGGCAACCACTTAATCAAGCTGGATTTGTTTAGAGGACTTGACTCGTTGGATGACGCTAGAGACGGAGGCTTGTGGGGAATTGCCCGGTAATTAAGACACTACTTTTCTTCTAAATTGTACGAACTATGATGAGATATGAAACACTAGCACTGGAAAACGATGTTTATTGTCCTTTCTTGATAACAGAGCATTGGAGTTATCAATCATGAAATTAGTATCCAAGAAGTTCGTTAGCTCCCCTTTAAAGCAGGTTTTTTTCTTGTCCTGTTCCCGTTCCAGGTTATTGTCTTTTTTTTCTGTTGCCAACCACAGATCAGGGACAGTTAGTAAATCTCAATAACCGCGTGGCAACGTCACATGAGGCCAGTTGAATCACCACAGGACTCCCTTTCCAGCGACTAAGTTATATTTCGTGACGAAATGAACTCTCTTACCAGGGTAAGTTCTAGTTGCTTGTGGTGGTCGCTGAATGTTGAAACGTGCTTGTTGTTGAAATGGTCAAAGACGATGACGATGAATTCGGATCTATGACATCTTTCCAGAAGTCCATTCGTCTGGGGGTGGTGAGCAGTGATTCTTTTTGCAATCAGTCGAGTCAAGGCTGCGTAAAATCGCGACTCAAACTGAGAACCTTGATCGGTGATGATAACATGAGGAGAGCCAAAACGGGAAATCCAATGGTTGTAAAAAGCGTCTGCTACAGTCTCTGTAGTCTGGTCCACCAGGGGTATGACTTCTGGCCATCTGGAAAAGCGATCAGTCATCGTTAAAAAGTAACTGTAGTCTCTTGAAAGTTTCATTGGTTCCACAATGTCGAGATGAACCTCTTGAAAGCGTTTATGCGAGACATACAGAGAACTTGTATGGCTCGTTCTTTGTGTACCAATGAATCTTTGCTCGTTGGCAGGCAGATCAGGTTTTTGCCCACAAAAGGATGTCTTTCTTCATGCTTTGCCAGATAAACTCCTTCCGGATAATCTTGCTTGTGGCACGACAACTTTGGTGAGTAAGGGAATGCACCATGTCAAACACTGATTTTCGAAGCGTTTTTGGAATGTATGGTCTGATGTCCCCAGAGGAAGTGTCGCCATACAAGAATCCTCTATAGTCGACGGCGAATCTCTGCAGTCTAGACTTGTTTGGATTTTAGTAGGTGTTGAAGTTCTTCATCGGAGCTTTGTTTAGTCAACAATTCGTCGGTGCTCATTTTCATGAGTGTGCCAATAGCATTGACACGGGAAAATGCATCCGCTGTTGTGTTGTCGCATCCTCGCAGGTAGACAATATCCGTGGTGGATTAACCAATAAAATCTAGGTGTCTTGACTCTGTTGGAGTCGCCTTATCAGACTTCTGCATAAATGCGAAAGTTAAAGGTTTATGATCCGTCTTGATGAAAAACTGCCGGCCTTCTATCAAGTGTCTGAAAAATGTAACACCTTAATACATAGTCAATAACTCTCTATCATAAGTGCTGTATTTGACTTCAGCATTACTCAGTTTTTTGAAGAAAATACCTAATGGTTGCCAGGAATCATTCTCAAACTGCTCCAACACTGCACCGTTTCCAGTATCCGAAGCGTCGGTGATTAGAGCAACTGGGGCATTCTCCTTGAGATGAGCAAATGAGGTAGCTGCTGCAAGACTTTTTCTGACCATGAAAAATGCATCCTCTTTGTCCACTGGATAGGAGTTTTGTCGTTTTTCTTGGAACTGCCGAGAAATTTGGTCAAAGGAGCTTGAAGTTGTGCTGCATTCTTGATGAAACGTCGATAGAAATTCTGAACACCAAGAAACCTTCGCAGTTGCTTGACTGTTTCTGGTCGTGGATAATCGAGGGCTGCTTCGATGTGGTCTAGAGGTGGCTTGGCACCGTCTTCATTGATAAGGTACCCCAGGTACTCCATTTCAGGGACTCCAAACACACATTTTGGGACGTTTAGGCTAACACCAAATGAGTTGAGTCGCTCGAAAACCTGTCTCAGCTGTTCCTGATGTTCTTCAACATTTTTTGAGGCAATGAAGATGTCGTCGATATAGCAGAAGCAGTCAAGTCCACAAAGTACTGTGTCGATGAATCGCTGGAACGTTTGCGCTGCATTACGCGTGCCATACATCATGACGATGTATCATGAATTCAAACAATCCAAAAAGAGTGATTAATGCCGTCTCCTAAATGTCCTCCTCTGCTAGAGAAATTTTATTGTAGGCCCTGACCAAGTCCGGTTTGAAGAATACTGTGCAGTCATGTAGTTGTTACGAAAAGTTCTGAATATTGTGTACCGAATAGCTGTCAGAAATTGTGACAGAGTTAAGGCGTCTCTAGGCCCCACATGACCTCCACTCGCCTTTAGTTTTCTTAGGGACCATGTGTGGACCATGGACTGCCGACATATTATCTTCTGCTCCATCATATATTGAAACTCATTTTTAGCAATCTTGAGTTTATCCGGAGCCAGCCGGTGAGGTCTTTGAAAAATTGGTTGCCCCCTTTGTTTCTATTCCGTCTAATACATTATGTCATGAGATTGCTGAAGCAGGTGGAAGTATGGAGTATTTATGGCTACTGTAGTGATGCTGCCATCAACTGAGGGTCGGATGATACCATTGACAAAAATTGTTGTGTTGCTGTCAAAAAGTCTGCAATTTTTGAGGTCCACAAGTAGTCCATATCGCCTAAGAAAAACTGCTCCGATTATTGGGCAAGCAACATCCGCAACACACAAAAACCATTTGAAAGTACGGTGAAGTCCAAGGTTTACATGAATTAGTCTGCTACCATACGTGTTGATTGGTGTACCATTTGCAGCAGGAAGTCTCATATCACAGAATGATGAAAATGCTCTATTTCTGGGTATAACAGAAACTTCTCCACCAGTGTCGATCAAAGAGTGTAGTCCTGTAAGTTTGTCGGTGATGTAAGGGCGGCAAGAAATATCTACATCACCATTCGCCGCGCAGATTAACGGTGATGTAATTAGTTTTCCGATGCAACGAATGCACATGGTGTAATGTACCTGTCGTGGATTACAAATTCACGATGGTACCAACACATAACTGGAACTTGCTCGTTTGAATTTGGCTGTCTTGAGAAGGTTTCAGGACGATTTTTGGAGTGTGACCTTCACCGACTTCGTTCGTGTTGTCAATGAGTAATCGAATCGATCGCTTTTCTGACTCGGACAATCTCGCTCTGCAAATCTTCCATTGTGACTTCGGCTGTGGTTGCTGCTGGACAATTCGAAGTTGAAACCGTTGAAGATAAATCTTGATTTGTTACGGCCCACATATTGAAAGAGCTTTTTTCTTGCGCCTCCATGATTTTGTCAGACATTTCCGCCAATTTATCAAGTGGGTCGTCGCTTATGGTCAAAATAGTGGTAATACTAACTGGCAGTGGTTCCATCCACAAAGTTTTTAGAATTTTGTCGTCAACACGGTCTCTGTCGAGACTTTTCATTTCACGTAGGAGCTGTGACGGCTTTTTGTCGCCAAGAGTGCGACCAACTAAAAGATCTCTAATTTGAGCTGTTTCAGAAACTGTGAAACGCGCGATCAACTATGCTTTGAGAGCTTCATATTTGTTTGTAGAATGAGAAGAAATAATCAAGTCTGAAACATGCCCAAGTACAGATGTTTCCAAACTTCCTACAATAGTATAATATTTCGTGTTATCAGATCTGATATTTCGATTAAAAAATTGTGATTTAATCTGAGCAAACCACAATGCAACTGAGTTTCTTCAAAACGGGCGTGATTTTATTGAAGTGACATCACCAACCTAAGGTGCTTGAGGTGCCGGAGGAGGTGATTTTTGATTGCCTGGAGAGGTAAAGTCGGTCTCTTTTTGAGCTTGAGCTTGCTGTTGGCGTTGGTGGTCCGGGTCGTTGTTGCCTTTCATGATAATTGATGTTCGTCACACTCACTGATCACAGTCTATTATAGTCGAAACGAGTCCTTTCTCATCAAATAATCACGTCTGGGTCACCAAATGAAGGAGATTGCCCGGTAATCAAGACACTTCTCTACTTAATTGTTCGAATTATGATGAAATATCAAACACTAAAGCACTGGGAAAACGACATTTATCGTCCTTTATTGATAACAGAGCTTTAGAGTTTTTATCATGAAATTAGTATCCAAAAAGTCCGTAGGCTCCCCCTAAAGCACGTCTTTTTCTTGTCCTGATCTCGTTCCAGGTTATGTTTTTTTCTGTTGCCAACCACAGATCAGTGACAGTTGGGAAATCCCTATAACCGCGTGGTAACGTCACATGAAGCCGGTTGAATCACTGCAGGTTTTCCTTAACAACGGTTGCCATAAAAAACCAAACCCTAACCCAAGAAAAGTGAATATAACTGTTTATGATTATTATTATTATTATTGATCACTTTTCTATGCCCTTACCCTAGACGTCATTGTCGTTTCACGTGTAATTTGAATTTTTTGCCAAAAGTTTTCACTTTTCAGTACCTAGATCGTCTTGAAATTTGTGTTTGAACTATAATGTAGGCTTATTGTGAGCTCTATGAGAAATGTGTTCTTCCTGGAAGTTTGGATATTTTTAACAAAACGCATCCTTCCCTACAGAAGTGTTTTCACAGTTTTAAAAAAATTTGTTGTTCAAAATCCTTTATCAATCAACAAAAGTGAAGAACGACTAGGTATACAGATCCCATAAACTTTGTGGATTGCATTTGATCGATACAACATTCGAAATTCAATTTAAATATTGATTCACATGGCTCATCAAAAATTATAAACTGCTGAAAAATATGCATACCTAACTCGTATTTGTCCAGGACATAATCTTTAGACATAATCAAATGAATTTTTGTGAAAAATATTTATGTATTTTTTCAGAGTAACTTTTGATATTCGATGTAAATAAATATTTGAATTATAATTTTGAGCTATCTAACAGATGGCTCCACCGTATGCACTAAAACAGATTTTTTGAAAAAAAGTCATAAGTACGAGGACTATTCGTTGTAGGCGATGGCGAATTAAATTTCAAAATATTGTATGGGAGTTTCCTATATATTTTGAGTGATGTGCTTACAAAGTATTGGAGAATATTTTGGCGTCCTATATTTTTTCTGTCCAGCATGCTAAAATTTGATAATTCTTAATTATTGAGTCTGCGCTGAACTGTGCTAACTTCCATTGCAGACAACGGAAGCTCTTTTCTTCATTTATGTACAGGGTGTCCAGTAAGTATACGGCATAATTTCGATAACGTATAGAGGAGGTCGAAACAACCACAGTTTGTCAAAAAACTTTTTTCTCTAAAGCGCCTTCTAACGGAGATACAGAGCCCCAAAGGTGTACCCATCAATTTAATATATCAGCTGTAACTTTCGAACTGACATATAATTTAATGAAATTTTGGTATGTTGTGTAGGCCATAAAGACGCATGAAACAATATTCAAGTCAATATTTGAAATGGACAATTTGCATACATTTTCAAATGACTTGAAATTTTATATACGTATTCTAGACAATATTGGAAAGTCATCAGCGATTTTTTTTCCAAAATAGCCGAAAATATGATAAATCAACAAAAAGGAAAACGCACATTTCACTGTATGATCGAAAACAAGGAGAAGCCATATAACCTTCCCGAGAGAGAAAGAGTCATCTCAGTCAATACGCCAGACAGAGACAGATAATGTATTCTGTGACGTGGTAAATGTTGATTGGCGCTCTTTAATCGGTGATTACTACAAACTAACCCAAACTAACCCAAACATCAATGGCATCAGTACTCACTTATCCTTATATTTTTCATATTTCCAAAAAATGTGGAAATTGTCCATTGTAGAGGAAACCAGAAAGCGACTGGCCACCAGACCTTTTGAGCCCAATTTTTCACAGGTGTGATTTAACAGAGCTGAAAACTACTTTTTCGAATACTCTGACCTTTTCTCATGTTCGTTTTATGAGTCTTCATGGCCTTCACAACATACTAAAATTTCATCAAATTATGCAAGCCAGTTCAAAATAAATCGATGGAAACCCCTCTAGGGCTTTGTATCTCCGTTAGGAGGCACTTTAGAAGAAAAAGTTTCATGACAAACTGGAGTCATTGTGAACTCTCCTATATGCTCTCGAAATTATGCGATATACTCACCGGACCCTGTATACATTCATAAAAATATTTTGACGTCCTATTTTTTTTCTGACCACCATGCTTTATTTCGTTAGATAATAATACCTCAATATATTTATCATTGAAAAGTTGAGTGAGTTTTCATCAAATCGATGTTAAGACCTCAACCCATATCCACCCATATCATATGAAATTATGCAAGGTTTAAATGGAAATGACTTCGATAGAGGTTTGAAGTATTGTGAGATGAATAACAAATAACTCCAATTTGTTGTTCAACAGTTATATTAATCAGGTTATGGTTATTATGCTTTCCACAGGCTTAATGAAAACCCACACTTGTTACAAGAAGCTTCAACGAGTCATTTTGAATGAGAGTAGGGAATCATACTGGAGATTTAGTGACTTGTGCAATTACTTTCACTAAAGAGGTAGTTTGTGTTTAGTTATGGTTCTTTTTAAGTTAAACAAACAGTTTCATCAGAACATTTCTATATTAACTTTCATTCAAATTCCCTGACATGTTTTTTCTGCTCGTCCGGCAACCAACATTGATCACCGCATAGTAGGCGTACATTTGCGATGTTGCCATCATATAATGAATAACTTAGAACTAACAGAACAGTTTGGAGTGACGAAATTTTGGTCCTGAGTCTTCATACTTACGGGGATTCATCCGTCTAAAACTTTACTCAATGCAAGCATTTTTTCTGGAATGCGCCATTTTTTTATTACATCACCTTTTGGAACAATTCAAGTTTCAAAGTCAAAAAATACGAAAAATCTACATATTCCGCCCTCTTGTGAGAGACGTTAGATCAAGAAAATCGATAGTGTATTAACTAAATTGAACCTTTCTGAGATCATTTTTGACAATCTCCGTTTGATATAATTGAACAGAGATCAGTAATACCTTCCACAAAATCTCATGTTATTCACAATAAACTGCAACCGTCTTCGAACGAAATCTATACCCATCTCTTTTGGGGCGTGATGTTTTCTAAGTTTGGTTGCCGGCGTGATGAATACCTACTGGGCTGACGTGATGAAAACTTATTTTGCTAAGAGCTTGTTCGAGCGGATGAATCCCCTTAATGTTATCATTTTCCTGATCAAAAGAATATAAAATGAATCTTCTATGGTGGATGTTCTCGGTCTGGATCCAATATTCGGTGTCACCGAGCCAAATAATTATATTTTTCAATTTCTGCTGTGTTGAAACGTTTATGGTGAGTATTATAAAATGAAACAATATTTGAATAAAAGATATTATTATACTCAGTTGACGTTGGTAGTGATTTAAGACTCCAAGCAACTAGGTTTTGCGCGGGGAGAATCTGGCTTATAGACACGACACAACCGAGCGAGGTCAATTTTGTTAAGTGATGTGACATTTAGGTAATTGATATCGGCAACTCAAGTATTCTTAAGTATATAAATGAAATTTTATCATGACATTTCATAGTGCAATACTGTTTCCACAATCTTGATGAAATGAAATGATTTGTTTAATGTCTAGTGAAGTCATATATTTGCGTTGTTGACCTTCACGACAAAAGCAGATTCAAAAATTCAAACTCAAAATAGTTGTATTTTGAGAGGTTTGCGGCAAAACTACAGATTCTAGTGGTAATTATTTAGACAAGTCAAAGCCATGTACGGTTCTACTTTAATTTTCCGTTCAGCGAGTCTTGACTTTTCGTTATCAAATATAAATATGTAGGATGATCAAGATATTTGGCCCTATGATTATGATTGAACGTTAACGTTATCCGTAACGTACATATTATGCCGAGTTTTAACAGCAACGTGCCAAATTCGTATGATGGAACAATTTTCATAACACATGTTATTTCCCGCCGGTTATATTCTTATTCAACACATCCCCTCAACAGCTAAGGTGTCAGACGTTCATGTTACCACTTTATTTGTTTTGATGACTTGTTAAAGATTCGATTTCAAATAAAAAAATAATAATTAATTCACATTTAATACAAGAGTTAGAAATGATGAAGTCAGTATATTGAATATAACATATTATTACTATTTCATGCTAATGATCTGTTGTGCAAAACGTTATCATCATTGGGTTATCTTCTATTCAAGGAATAAATTGAATATCCAAAGAAGGCATATGTTAGAATACCACATTGATCCCTGTGCAATCTGCTGATGAGATTTTTCCACTCCTCAAAGTACATCAAGTATTTGATATGTTCATTTATACAGGGTTGGTCATGAGTAATACCGGTCATTTGGGGTGGAATTGATTCCGGTGCGAGAATGTTCACTTAATCACTTGTCTAAATGGTTCAATTCAGCGTCGAAATAAGTTATGCTAGTGCGCTTCTACAAATAAGAAGTAACAGTAGAAAAATGTTTGACTGCAAAATGATGGAAGAGAAAATTTGAATTTTGAAAAAAAACTTTGACAACCTTATCGTCTACTATCATATTTTGAACTGAGGCATGAATAAATCGGGGCATCTTGAGCTTCTGGAAAGACTCTGGAATACTAATACTTTTCATTCACCCTGTTTAGGTTCTAGTGATTGAATATTGGATATTGTTGCGGCTATGGAAGTTATCAAAAATGTGTGCTGCATATTTTGAAATTAGCAATGGAACAGTCAAAAATTGATTTTAGGCTGAAACCACGGAAATATCATAATATGATTATGGATGACCATTTATTTTTTGATCCTACACACAGGGCATTAATTCACTCAGCTGACTGAGCAACTGCTTGCCAAAGGTTTGAAATTCTCTTTTGGTCCAATAAACATATCAGTTTAACAGGAAGGAAAGAAGTTGTAGTACTCTGAGCAAGTTTATTTAATAATAATAATTCAATAATTAAAATTTGATGACTAGTCTTAACCACGCATTTTTTATATACCTTCTCACCTCTCGTGGTCGATTCAACTTTATAAAAAATGCGTAGTTAAGACTAGTTATCAAATTTTAAAGTGTTGTGATGTCTTGTACGTGCTTTGTTTAATGTTATTTTAAAAACCTGTACCCGCTTTGATCAATTGACCATACCAATTAAACTCCGAATTAAACCCATTTTTGAACCATAACGGACCATTATGTCTGACCGACAAACACCTTTGAAAAAGGGGCTCAGATGCTAATCACAATTTTGATGTTGAATGAGGTCACCTGCACATTACACTCACTATTGGGGCACTGAAGATGGCGTATTAGCCGAAAACGCTTTGCCAGCTATTATTAAATGAACTTGCTCAGAGTACTACAACTTCTTTTCTTTCTGCTATTCTGAGATGAGCAACACAGCCATTCCTTCATATTTATATAAGTTCAAGTTTTTCCCGTGAAAATAACTTTGTGTTAAAAATTGGGAACCTTCACGAACTGTTAGTCGTCGTTTAAGATAATCTTATTGCTATTATACCTTACTCAAACAAAACATTTTCAAACACATTCAAACGTCGTTTTTGAACCGATTTGAGGTTTAGTGCGCACGCGCAAAAACTCAAATCAATATTTCCATTCGTAACAGTGACATTTTCTGTTATCAACTCGTTGAATCATACCGATATGACATCTTTTCTTATCTTGTAAGTTATCTTTTCCCTGTAATCATAACATAACAGATTCGTGTTAAAAGTAACGTGAACGTTCAATCATAGGGCGGTTTATCAAATTTTTGTCAAGGATGTTGATTTAAACAAAAAAATATCAAAAATGTCATACCTATCATTTCCACGTACTATTAAAATCCCTGAGCAAAAGCTAGTACAACTAAAAAAAAATAGTTTTTTCATGATTGAAAGGTTGCAATCTTCAAAAAGGTTGATTGTGTTCTACCTTGTCATTATCTGCGTCAGAAACTGAAACGATCATTGAATTGGGAGAAAATGCATAAGGTTGAACTGTTTGTGTTTCACACACTGATCTAAACCCATGGATAAGCATAATGCATGTGTCATCTGAAGCAAATGTGGCGAGGCATGGGCGAAAAAATGAGTTTCTGCGACTGTTTCACGGACATTTTCCAGTAGAGTCTGGGAATGTTGATCATGCGTAGTAGAATTCAATCTATCGATCCGACCAGATGTTTACTCTCGCGGTCAACTGAACCAGTCCCGTACTACATCGGTTTTCGTTTATTCGTGATCGACGCCATATTATTGCTTTATGCTTTGTTGTGTTGTGCTTTTGTATTGTGGATTATTTTGCTTTGGACGTAGTGTTTGTGTGTCTTCAACACGTTCATTGCCTAATCAAAAATGAAAATTATTAGGTTCACGGAAATATATAATATCATATTATGAGTTCGGTCCTGTCCACACCTCGTGATGATGACATTATTTTGCTGCAGTGCGCAATATCCAACTTGCCGGAAAATGTTCGCGTTTATTTACGTTTTTTGGCCGTAATTTAGCCATTTCGAGACCGGCGTTTGCTCATCCAGTTGTTTAGATCGGTGGTTTCACAGCTGTTCAGACTCAAACAATTACGAGTTTCAAGACTTCATTTCATCTTTTTCTATGTTTTTACTCATCAGATAGACCTCAAGATAAAGGGTTCCATTTCAAGCTATCTTAATATTGTCCGTAGAATCGGAAGCTACTTCAATAGATTTAATAAAATTCATAAGAATCATGTTAAAGTCCACTGCAGTTACATGTTTTCGAGAGAAGTCAGTCAATGTATAGAAGTCATAGTTTCACATTACCTCCGAATAAACTGAAAAACTAAATTAAAATCAGCTGAGGTTGAGGGTCAAATACGAACAGCATCATCGTTTTTTTTTTCAAAAATAATATCTTGTACTAAATACTTTTCCGACAAGTTAACAAACCAAATATATCTGTCGAGACCGAGACCAAGACCTAGATTCCCGGTATTGTTCTTGATTGCGATGTGTAAGTCTTGGTCTTGGTCCCGAGTCAGATTTGCATTCTTGATCTTAGTCTCGACTTCGAGACCAAGACCGAGACCAAGACCAGGTCTCGCGAACCCCTCTTGTGACTTTATTTCGTTATTTATGCGGTCAAATTAGGCATAAGGATAGCGATCAAATAAAAAAAAAATCCGACAGAGCTTGATTTTGGTGTTAGAAATAAAGTGTCAAGAGTCCCCATCGATCCCATATGTGCTAGTTGAGTTATTTGGTGCCAGAGGTCAAGACTTTTTCGAAAACGTCGAGATTCATCAAAAAAGTAGCCTAACAAAACTCATAATCTTAAAATTGTCTACTGTTATTTTTAACAGAAATTTTTCCCGGTTTTGGTGTTAGAAATAAAGTGTCAAAAGTCCCGATCGATCTCATATGTGCTAGTTAAGTTATTCGGTGCCAAACGTCGAAACTTTTTTTAAAACGGTGAGATT
Organism: Orchestes rusci; assembly: GCA_958502075.1. Classification (NCBI taxonomy): domain Eukaryota; kingdom Metazoa; phylum Arthropoda; class Insecta; order Coleoptera; family Curculionidae; genus Orchestes; species Orchestes rusci. The sequence continues at coordinate 9,937,589 of OY293310.1, forward strand.
TATCATAAAAGTAGCCTAGACAAAACTTATAATCGTGAAACTGTCCACTTTTATTTTTAACAGCAGTTTTCCCCGGTAAGCCTACTCCACTAACTGTTTCGGCAGAATTTCAGGGACAATACTCTTTCTGCAAGATGATTATTAAAATTGATATTGGTTATTGACTTTAGCTTTTGGCTGTAGTTCTGAATTCATTTGATATTTTAGTCTTATTAATACTATTAAAAATCGATCTCAACATTTAGGCTTATTCGATCTCGTCTTTTTCTTTTTGTTCTTCAACCTACAATTATTGATATTATTTTAAACGCGACATAGCCGCCGGCCTTGAAATGTCCTAATTTCAAAAAAATTAAAAAAAGAATTCAGGGCACAAATGGTAACACACAGATCTTGACAACCGAACGGTTATATTCACTCTTCTTTGTTTTAACGGTAACTTTTCGAATTTCATTGTCTTGACCATGATGAACGGCAATTATTCTTCATAGCTTCCAAAACATAGGAGGCAAATTGTCCTCGTGAACACACTGTCCGACCTTGATCACATCGGAGTCAGCTTGCCATCTGCACCGTTATTGCAATGTGTGCTAATCGCCTCTATACCACTTTGTCCAAAATTGCTCCAACAAGTACTGCACATGTTTGTACTTGTTACGTAGAGTTTGTCTTACATCAGTGACTGGATTCTCAGGTACCGCCAACAGAGATCCGCCGATCAAAAAATGTACCGGTGTCAAAACGATCAGATCTTCGGGTTCTTCACTCAGGGAAACCAAAGGTCGCGATTTGACTATGGACTCGATTTGAACTAATAGGGAAAAGAAACCTTCAAAACTCAACAACACACTCTGGCAAGTACGCCTCAAATGAAATTTCATAAGTCGTACTGCAGATTCCCAAACTCCTCCCACATGTGGAGACTTTGGCAGTAGAAAGCACCAAACAACGCGATTTTAAGTAAAACAAAATTAAAAATTGAAGGCTTCAATTTCCTTGAAAATATTTTCCGCACCGATAAAGTTTTGGGCATTATCTAAATAATTTTTTGTTGGCAATCCTCTCCTAGCTACGAATCTCTTGAAAGCATCTAAAAAACCACCCGTTGATAAATCCGTTCCAGTTCCACATGTATTGCTTTAGTAGAGAAATAAATGAAAGTGCAAACCCAAGCTTTCACCGACTTGGTATTACGAAGGTAACTATTTTTTATCACGTAGGGTCCAGCATATTCAACACCGCACAGCGAAAATTAACGTGATGCTTGGTTTCTTTGAGCTGGTAAATCACCCATATTTTGAGTAGCCATAGTAGGAGAGACATGAAAACAAGTAGTACATTTGTTTAAAATATATCTGACAATATTTCTTCCTTTTGAAGGCCAATACTGTGGTCTAATAAGAGATAACAAAGTCTGAGTGCGTGCAAATGCTTGAAATGAAAATGTCGTATTATCAAAGATGTGAAGTGGCCTTCAGATGGTAATATCACAGGATATTTGGACTCGAAGGAAATGTTTGCGTTTCTGAGCCTGCCACCAACTCTGATAACACTGTCCTCATCTAAAAAGGATCTAATCGTATTAACTTGCTGTTCCTAGCCACTTGTTTGCTTTTGAGCAAATCACTTTCACCCTTGACAATTTTCAGCAGAAAAATATTGGTTTTGAATTATTTCAATAATAATAGTTGTGGCGTTATCGATTTCCAATAAATTAGGCTTACCCAAAACGAGAGGTTCCAATTTTAGTTTTAAAGCTACATTTTTTTTGTAACGAAGTATATAGGAGACTATACGGATTAATTTTCCAAAACTTGAATATCTATCTATTATTTCGTTGTTTACTAAAGTATTCACCATCAAAACGTTTTGTTCAGTTTTCCTTTCCGGAACCTCAATATTTTTCAATGGTTCGCTATGTGGCCAGAAATCCGATGATTTATACAAAAATTCAGGACCGTTAAATCATTGATTTTGATGCTCAATCTTCTCGGGATCCACATCGCGCGAGACGTAGTCAGCAGGATTACAAGCAGTATATAGCTACATGTCACCATTGATCTGCATTAGAAATTGCCTGGATCTTAGAAACGCGATTAGCAACAAAGGTTTTTAATCTTGATGGCTCATTTGATAACCACGCCAATGCGATGGTGGAATCACACCAATAATATATTTTGGTAATTCTGATTTCTATAGAATCCACATCGGATTTTGAAAGTTCAGCTCCCATTAGAGCAGCAGATAATTCGAGACGTGGAAGAGATATTACTTTCATAGGGGCAACTCGCGATTTGGAACAAGCTAGGCTCACTTGTATTTCACCCTGCGAACTTAAAGATCAAAAATTGATACAACAACCAAAGGCCGCTTCTGAAGCATGAGTGAAAATATGAATTTCTGTATCTATATATTTAGAAACAAGAATATTTCTGAGTATTTCCAATTTTTCAATAAAATGTAAGTTTTTATATAATGTCAACCAATTGGCCTCGCAATTGGCTAAAAATTCTTTGGAGATTGCCTCATCTCATCCAATTTCCAATAGGCAGCGTCTTTGCATATGCTTTGCATTTTTGCTTTGACGATGAAAGGACCCAACAATCCTAGTGGATCGAAGATTTGGCTGATGACCGATAATATACCACGTTTCGTTAAAATGTTTTTCGATTTTGAATTCACAGTATACTTTAATGTGTCTTTCAAGGAATTCGAAAGTGTTCCCGGAGTTTTATTACTTTGTTTATCTTTGATTAAAAATTCAGACTTGACCTCCGATTTGTTTGAATTTAATGACACTTCGATCAATTTCAAAATTCTTTTGTTATTAGATGACCATTGGCGCAAGTAAAACCCAGCTTACCCAAGATGTAATTGACATTTTCCAATGAATTGACTGCAGAATCAATGTCGTTGGCTCCACTAAGCCAATCATCCATATAAAAATCATGTAAAATGGAATTTGACGCGTCTGGAAATATGTCTTCATGATCGAAGGCTAATTGTTTAAGACACCTTGTAGCAAGAAAAGAGGCACTCGCTGTACCGTATGTGACTGTATTTAATTTGTATACAGACAGCTGATCACTAGAATCAAACCGCCAAACTATTTGTTGAAATTCAAGATCGTTCTCATGCACATACACAGCGTTACATCTTCGGCGCTTGATAAAATACCATACATACGAAACCGCAATAAAATAGAGAATAAATATTTCTGTATACAGGGCCCGATCTTCACTCGACATAAAAAAGAATCATTACCCGAGGAATTTAGTGAACCGAATACTTAATACCTACCATCCTGAGTCACAACGAGAAGACCAGACAAAATCTAGGGTGAAATATTATAGATTTCCCTATATTCCAGGTCTCTCCCAGAAAATCCAGGGTCATATTTCCAAGGTGAATCCAAAATGTAGACTGGCATATTATAACATCAAAGTAGTCAACACAATCTTCACAAAATTGAAAGAGCCCACACCACCAATGATGTCGTTGAACCTTATCTATAAAATTCCGTGCCAAGATTGTGAAAAGTGTTATGTGGGAATGACAAAACAGTACCTAAAAAAATAGGATTTGTCAACACAAATATGACTGCAGAGAACGAAACAGGGATAAAAACGAACGAACAGCATTAGCGACCCACCACTTTGATGATGGGCACGAATTTAATTTTTCTGAAATCAGAATTATTGATAGAGAAAATAATTTTTCGAAAAGGTGCCTGAGTGAGATGATTCACATATCAATGAACGACACAGTCAATTGTAGAACGGACACACAGGGGTTACATGATTTGATTCATTTATATAAACTTAATAATACCCATCAGTGAATCGAAAAGGGAAAAAATTGTAAAGAAACACGGCCCGGCGTTGATAACGCGGTTGATACATCAGTTTACGTCGAGTACTCGTCCCATATACATCATTTTGAAGTTTAAAATTTCTACTTTTAGCCCTAAGTTTTAATTTGTGATTTTATTTATATCTGTATTGTTGGAATATTTAATGTGTGTCCCTCCAGTGTGTGTTGAGATGATTGATATCGTTTATGATCATGACACGCAGCGCCGGATCTACGCATGGGCTTTATGGGCTTCAGCCCAGGGCTCCCTAGCTCTGGGGGCCCCGAAAACCCCGAAGCAGAAGTGATGGATATATAATAAAGATAAAAAAAAATTATCTGTCAAATCGTACAATTCGGTTGAAGGCAAGGTACCCAACATACAATCAAATTATGGATAAATTGCATCCAGTTCTGTAGAATACGACGAAGTCGTACAACAACGCTCTAGTATCTTGAGTGGGCCGCTTCAACCGTGCTTTAACTTGTTTAACGTTTGGCGTGATGTGATGTATGTGATTGTTATGAACAAATAAAAGAAATTGCTGCACAAAAATGTAGAAGAGTATAAACTATGTGATAGGTACTATATACATTTTGTGTTTTGACTATTTTGTTAATTTTGTTTAATATTTGTGTTTATTGAGAATTTATGAACTTAAGTTATTGTTCATCGTAGATTGAGATTATCGCGAGGATTATTGTACCTGCATATTTTCTATTGTTTCCCAATGATAAAGTATGTGTTTTATTTAACTGTTTGGGGCGTTTTTCACCGAATAATTCGAATACTCGATTTTTCCAGAAAAAAATATTCGAATTATTCGAGGGATCCCCAAATGTCATTAGCCCAGGGCCTCCGAAGAGCACGGTCCGGCGCTGATGACACGGACTCCTTTGTTTTGGTGAATAGGTTAGCCGCATAATCTATTGTAAGTGTCTTTGTCTATTATAAAATGCTATTATTGTATCATCGATGTTGGCTCTTTCCTTTTTTGTTGTTTGTTTTTTGTTTTTTTTCGTAATATTGAGACAATTTGTATTTATCACCAACTGATGTCAAGACAAATTCTCTCTAGAGTGTGGCTTTGTTATAGCCTTGAAAAAGACTTCAAATGAAGTCGAAACGTCGGCGATTTTCCGCTAGAAGGAGTTTCAGTTCTACGTCCTATTCCCGCTAATACCTCGAACCATAAGAATAAACTTATCAGGGCATCCAGGCCAAACGAAGGATTTCGAAAAGCGTCACATAGCTGATTTTGCATTTTATTCGCCTTTGTGTGAGATGTGGAGTTTGGGTAACTGACATTTATTTGAAATTTGATACAGTTAAATACATTTTTTTTAACATTGTCATTGTTTGATTGGATAAAAATATTATGATCATTTTTTTTTTGTGATGGAAAAAAATATTCCCCTTTTCACGAAATCTACTAAAAATTGCGATCAAATCTACGGATATTTGTTTCAATGATCTGGCAGCACTGGTCTATACCAACTGTGAGTTGGATATTTCGCAATGATCAAATTTTGGAGAATTGATTTATTTAAAAGACTTATCAAAAGTAAATAGAGACATATTCAGATTTTTATAAATACTGTATCGTGTCAATTTTTTCTTTTCAATACCAAGACCAAGACGCGACTTGGTCTTGGTCTTGGTCTTGAACGACAAGTCTTGGTCCAACAGCATACTGTAAGAGAGATTTTCTTTTTTTTTAGGAAAATCACTCAATGAAGACCGGTTCAGCTCGACGATGGACAAGTCTCAAACAATCACCCGTTTCGAGATGCACCACATATGAAACTGGTAAAAAATGTTCAATTGTGATTCATTCTTTAAAAAAAATAAAAACCTCAAGATGTTCCACCACCTACACACAGTTTTTATGATGAATTTATCTAAACAAAGAACAGCGATACTAAATATTTCACGAATAGAAGTTGACGTATTGAAATGTAGAATTATATGACAACTATGAATTATTCTCTGCCTCCTGACATTGATGGTGACTAAAGGTGTAACACAAAATAATATCATCAAGTCACCCACAACTGCAAGTCAAGTCGTGGACGTGGGTAAATATCTGGAGCCACTACCAGAGGTGAATACACGGTTGCGTCGTGTTTGTCCTAACCCCGCTCTCGCTGCGGTGAACTCTAGACCGCTGTCTAGTTGTTTTGTGCAGCCTGAAAGGCTTGCACTCTTTTCTTCTGCGTCGACGCGAGACTCAAACGCAGCTTGTGCTCTCTTTGGCCAAAAAGCGTATGCTTTTGTCTTCTCTTCCCCTTTTTTTGGGGTTCGATCTGCTCATGTACGATGGGCAGTCACGCCAGCTTGCGGAATGGCCTTTTCCCCCGCAAACCACGCAGCTCGCGTTGCGTTCACCGCTAGCGAGTCTCTCGAGCGTGCAGTCTCTGCTGCTGTGTGCACCGGCACACTTGACGCAGCGATGTGCATGGTGACACCTGCTTTGGGTGTGACCCCGTCGCTGGCACCGGAAACACTGCCGTAGATCCGGTGGTTTATTCATGGCATAAATTAATGTAAGTTTTATACTTGTGGTTTTCGCAGTATAATGCCAAACATTATTTCTTGACAACCGTTGCGAAGGTCTAATGGATCAGACTAAGATAAAGGAAAAGAGAGGATACCCCACAATGGGGTGGGTAAAGTAGGTAGGTAGGTGGATTCAGTGGCTAGTGGATACCACAATATGGAGGTAAATTCCAGGGTCGATCACATACCTAGTATTTTATAGATTAAGGCGGTGATTCGATATAGGTCAAGCGTTGGGTACAAGATATGGGGTTCTGTTTGCAAAAGGTCGAACAGAGATGAAACTTTGTGGGATGGTAAAGATAGGTCTCCTGATAACCTCGAGGGGGTGCCGCTTGAGGGTTGGGGGGATGAAAACTCTTCTTCATGGCGCTTGGAAGAAAATAGCACCGTTGAAGTAGGTGCTATGGAAAAAAGCTCAAATAAAATATGTAGAAAACCAAATTACATACAACTTTGATTTCATGCATTTTTTCGCTCCGACCAATATTTTTTGCTCTACGACGCGCCCAACTTGGCGGGAAGTTTGCAAATTCTAACAAAATCAGACTTCAATCGCGGATCAAAACAAATATGACTGCCAAATAAATCTAGTATTTTTTTTCTGTAAGAGTAATGTATTCTAAGTAAACTGATGCTTGAATTCGGAAGAGGGGCAAAAATTATACCGATCCTGTGAATTACACTACGATTGACAATTGTATAGCCTGGATATGCGGTTTTGAACCCTCGAATGTACCTATTTGAATCCGAGTTTGAATCACAATGACAAATGAATTAAATCAATTGGGTAATACGAGTATCAGTAATGAATCATGTTTACAATAATTTTGTTCAGGTGGGTATGCATAACTATTGTGATTGAAGTAAAAAGAATAACGTCTACTTCTATAGCAGGTATCCAATTATTTTATATGGGTCAAAAATTCTATGGATCTCTAAAACTCTTCACTCTAAATCATTATTTGTGATCATAACAATCGAATGATACACATTATTTTATTTTAAAATAAGGCTACGCACTTACACTTATCTTTTCTGGAGGCTTTCTTTAATGCATTATTTTATAAATTCATAAACTCTGTCCACAGATAGTGATCACTGATCACTTGCTCAGACATTGTTGAGAAAGCAACTTCAAACTCAAACGCGAAACAGCCATAAACAATTGCAACAGCTGTCAATAATCGAATTTGACTCTGCCGCCTCGAATCAACCAATAGGAAAGACCCATTTTGGTATGGGCTCGTGGTAGTGTAAGGAATCGTTTTATGCTGTAGAGGAACCCAAAATATTATGATTCAACGTATCTCACCTATAGTATACTATATACCAAGCTGCACCCCCAAGAAGTTATACGCCTTGCAAGTGAGGTTTCCAATTCCGAAAAAAATCAATATCTCAGTTATACCTCAACTTAAAAACACCAAAGCGAGGAGCATTTATCGATATCAATTAACGGAGCTCAATCGAGATCCTCTAACGGGCTGATAAGGTATGATGCACCCTTAAAATTAGACAGAACTTCTTATCTCGTTGGTGTACTTCATAAATCATTGTTTCATTTCATTACTAAAACATTTTTTGATTTTGTTATTGTTCAAAAAAATCTTCCGCTTTGAGCAAAAATCCTGATAAGTGATGTTACGTATTGTAGCTGTCATATTAAAATCGGCGAAAATTTTGAAGTTGCAGAAAAAGTAACATTTTTAAACAATAGAAATAACATATCGTTAGCACTGAGCAGTTACATTAATTGATCAAAAATTGATCAAAATGCTGGTTGTTTCTAGTGAGTGTACCGGATGACACCGTATAATCTGAGACCCCCCCTAACTTTTTAATTCTTTATTGTACAGCAGAATAAAAAATACTGACTTGAAGAGGAAATCTTTTCCAGTTCAAATATCACTTATTAATTTTTATAAATTAAAAGCTATAGGGGGCATCGACAAAAAGTATTTTTTTTAATGGAAAGGTCTCATTATTTTTAGCCACAATGCCACAATCAAAGATCTCAATTTTTTTATTTCAAATACCGTATTTATTGACATCTCGTTCGGCCGTTTTCGAAATATTCGTTTTTGAAATTTCACCAAACTTCCGCTGCCACCTATGGAAACTAACGTCATTTTGGAAAGTGGCCATGGTTACCATGGAAACAATGTTGCTTATGATCATTTCCACTCAAATGATAATTTTGCTCATTCGATTCTCTCATAAAAATCTTTGAAAATGGTGTTCACTGTGGCAGAAAATAGAAAACGCAGTTGAAGTTTCGAAATCAGTGTTTCTAGAGTGCACAAGGCAAAATGGAGAAAATATTCACTCTGATTTGTTTTGTGTTCCGTTATAACTAGAGAGTTATAAATATTCCTGTTTTTTTCTCATTTTTAATATAAGTCATTCTTGTTTCATTATTATTTTTTTGATAAATTGATATTTTTTGTTTTGTTTCTACGATGACCATGGCCAACTTTACGAAAAGTGGTTAGTTCACATAGAGCGATTATTGTGGCAGCGAAACAAAGTTGACAACTCAGAACCTAACGGTTTATTTGGTGGAAATTCGAAACTAAATATCTCGAAAACGATTGAGCGAAATGTCAACAAACATGGTATATTTGAAATCAGAAAAATGAGATCTCTCATTGTGGCTAGAAATAATTGTAGCTTTTCATTATAAAAAAATACTTATTGCAGCTCCCCTGTATAGCTTTGAAACTACAGAAAATCACGATTGATCATAATTGAACTGCAAAACATTTTCACCTGAAGTCATTTTGCTGTACGATAAAAAATAAAAAGCTCAAGGTGGGTGTCAGTTTATACGGTGTCACCCGGTACATTTATCCGTAATACGATTCCACAATTCGGCTCGATAAGCAACTGACGTGGAACTGTGAAATATCCAAATTATTTCAACAGAAACAAAAGAAAGAAGTTCCATTTGAGGTACTCGTGATGAAAGCCAAAGTTGTGAACAATTTCCCGCTCTAATCCATTTTTTTGAATACTGATGCTTTGAAAAGTCTCTAGCATCATTATTAAAAAGAGGCTATGGTCCATCGTGCATAAACTAATGTTTTAGATTTGGATGTAGTAAATTGTCAAGTAGATCCGGGAAAGTGTTTTGGAGAAACTCCAAATGAATAGAGCAATTAAATACTGATCAATAAAACGGATTTATTATTATGAAAGCTAACGTTGAAAATTCCAAAGAGAAGAATGTATCTCGGCTATATATATGGACAATACAAAGCAAGAATAACTAATAACTAATAACTAATCGAAAGGATATACTTTGTGAACGGTCAAGTCTGACAATTGATTCCATAGCCAACATTGGAATTTTCGACGACTTTTAATAAGACAGCAACAATACGAATCAGATATTTGGGTTTTTGTTGACAACGACAAAGTTTTTTGAAAAATAACACGGGCAAGAACAGTTTTGATACTAAATTGCTCATCAAATCAAACAATCAAAAGCATAACTGAAGCTGGAAAAAAATCAACACCTGAATGCATGCAGACGAGGAGTGGTGGGGGTTGAAAGAGGTGAAGAATGGTTTTTCACGATTTGCGGCGTTATTACTGATTTTATGGAGAAAAGTTAAATGAGAAATTTGTAGCTAACTAGAAAATCTACGATTTTGTTTCTGGCAAAATGTTCACATAGCCTCAAAATTGATGAGTTGAATGAGAAAAACTGAGTTTTTGTGTTGCTCTACTTAAATACTGCACTGGTTTGTGAACACCATCTTCTGGATGAAAATTATCCATACATGTTGAACATTTGTTGATAAGGTTAACAATAATTTATTTTATACATTACTGATCCATATTTCAATAAATAATAAAAAAACAACTTAAGTGAAAAAATTAATATGAGCAAATTTCGAATTTTCAGTTTTTCGTAATTTACACAATATTTTTTCATTGAAGTGATAGACTTCATATGGAAGTCCCAACAAACAAAACGTGCCTCGTCCGAAGGCTCAATAGTGGAAAAAAAAGGTGGCCAGAGGGTTGAAAAAATCCATTCTTCGCTAAAATGATTGATTTTTCAAAACGATAAAACTCTTCAACAAAACAAGAATATCTGCTTATTTGGCATAAGTGTGAGTACACTTCCACCAAGTTTCGTGATTCTAAAAACATTTTCTAAAAAATGATACACAAAAAACGGATAATTCAGTTCTTCTCATTCAACTCTTCAATTTTGAGCTTATGTGAAAATTTTGCAGGAAAAAAAATCGTAGATTTCTTAGTTATCTACAACTTTCTTGTTTAACTTTTCTCCATAAAATTAGTGATAACGCCGCAAATCGAGAAAAACCATTCTTCACCTCTTTCAACCCCCACCACTCCTAGTCTGCATGCATTCAGGTGTTAATTTTTTTTTCCAGCTTCAGTTATTCCTTTTTCTACCCTTTCCAACTGCGTTTACCCTGTACCGGATTTTTTTTCTTGCGAAAAGGTTAACAGCCTGGCCTATACCCACTCGTGATAATGTCGATTGAAAAGTCACTCGCGTTTATTCAAAATTCACAATATGTGACATTTCGTCGAGATTATTGCATTTGTATGCGAGATTCCAAAATCGTGAAAGAATAGACTGGTGCGAGCGTTTCAAGTTCGTAAGAGTAAAACTTCTCTTCATCCCTAGTTGTTGCCCTAATAAAATAGAGTGCACTGGTTTGTGAACACCATCTTGATGTTGGAATAAGATGCCTCCGACATCAATCCACTAGCAACGCAATGCACCTCCGTTATGGCTTCTCGACTAAATATTGCTAATAATGGACTCTCACACAGCTTTGCCTTCAATGTAATGAATGCTTTCTCTTCTGGATCAGTCCATTTGAGAATCACATCCTTGTGAGTTAGAACTGTAATCGGTTTGGCTATCTCCGCAAATCATCTAATACATTTTTTCGAATATAACTAGTGAGCCCTAGAAATCTTCGAACTTCATGCACATCATGGGTTCTAGGAAACTCAGACACTGCTTCTCCAGTGATTTCAAGACCTTAATATTGAATCTTTAAAGAAATCGACATTTGACCGCAGTGTCATACCAGCTGACCTGAATAGTTCCAGTTTCTTCAAACCTTCTTCCACGGATGGTGTCAGTATATCGTCAAGGTACATCATGTTGTAACAGAATTGTATTCATGGTTCTTTGTAAAACAGCTTGAGCATTTACTCAGCCGAATGGCATTATCAGGTACTCGTAGTGCCCGTCAGGTGTAACAAAAGCTGTTTTCTGAACAGAGTCGTAATTACCCTCTATGTTGTCCAACAGATCATCGGTACGTGGCAGTGGATACTTGTCTTTTATAGTTTTGCGGTAACACTCTATAGTCTCCTACACATACGGAGAGTTAGATTCTTGGATAATTTCATTATCCAGTAATTCTTGGACAATGTTGCGGACTGTTTCTCTTTGACCGAATGGCATACGGTATGGAAGATATGTGTCTGGTTCATTATCGGACAATTTAATATAAATCCTCGTGAGATTTCTTTTGTTCATTTCTCGTGAATAAATGGTGAAAAAATCTCTATACAGGGTGCCACAGAATCGAGAGCATGCATGGGGATCTCAGTTATTATAAGAGATACAGGGTCGGTTGAATGGTTGCAAAGTTGCGCATTTTTATTCTCAACAAAATGTCGTTTTGAAATTTTAAAAATTCCTATTACTTCCGAAGATATTCTAAAAAAAACCAAAATTCCGCAAAAACGTTATTATTATTTCCTGAGTTTATTTGGGGAGATATTGTGAAATGAATTACACTTCCTCATTGCCACTTTTTCTCATCTACAAGATTGTATAGTAAATTACACTTTCTTGTTGCCACTTTTTCTCCTCTACAAGATGGCGGTATCAAATTGAAAATCTGACGTTTCGTCTTTGAGCGGCCGTCATCAAGTTCATTTTTTCGAATACGGACCTGGATTTTTTATTTTATTTTAATTATTTTTTGACGTCCTTAATGGATTGAGGTATCGCAACCGTCGAAAAAAATTGAATTGATAATACCAGAGAAAATTAGTTGGGCAACCCTTTTCTCTGTAACTCATAGTTTGATTCATAAATCCATCTTCATTTGACACGTTATTCTTATGAGAGAACCTGCACAACTAAACAAGCCTAATTGACCGATTCAAAATCGAGATAACATTCAATAACGATACATTTGATAAAACTAAATTAAATCCACAAATGACATGGAAAATAAAAAAAATCATATGAAAAACTGAATCAATTTCTGCAAGTCTTCAAGAATATTGCCATTTTAACAAAATATTGTGAATAATAATAATAGTTGAAAAATAATTGAAAATATTGACGCTAAGACAACCCATTGCTCTACACCCTCATCTAATTATCTCAATGCCTCAAGGATGTCAAAAGAAAACTAACAATAAAATAAAAAATCCAGCTCCGTATTTAAAAAAATGAACTTGATGATGGCCGCTCAAAGACGAAACGTCAGATTTTCAATCTGATACCGCCATCTTGTAGAGGAGAAAAAGTGGCAACAAGAAAGTTTAATTTACTATACAATATCTCCTCAAATAAACTCAGGAAATAACAGGGGAAATAATAATGTTTTTGCGAAATTTCGGTTTTTTCCGAATATCTTCGGAAGTAGTCGGAATTTTTCAAATTTCAAAACGACATTTCGTTGAGCATAAAAATGCGCAAGTTTGCAACCGTTTAACCGACCCTGTATCTCTTATAATAACTGAGATCCCCATGCATGCACTCGAATCTGTGGCACCATGTATTCGTTAAGTAGACACACCAGACTTGAAAGTTGAACGGCGTCAATATCCTTGTTGTAACAGACGATACAAGGCTTTTGGGTGTTTCGTCGACATCAAAATGCTGAAATCTCTATGACCCCGTAATGCAATACCTTGTCGCCCATAAAAAATAACAGTTTTTATAACGGAGGATATTTCGGCCGATTTTCCACTGCTTGCGTGTTTGAAGCTGCATCCAGTCTCCTATCAATCGATATAGTTTTTCCAAACATAATTTTGGATAAGTTTTTTGAGCCTTATGGTCATTTTGAACTTCGAGAGCATCAAAACGCTCTGTAGCCTTTTTCCATTGTTTGAATGCTGTAATAACTAGCTGACCAGTTGTTTGAGATGCATTTACGATTCCTACTTCTTTGCTAGCAAATAGCACACAATGTTTGCAGTAGGCGCCATCTTCTATTTGGGAGTATACCAACCATCTAATACTTATTGATCCAGGAACGATTGAATTTTCTGTTTTGCATTCCTATTTTAACGACAGGAAATTTATAATTTTCATCAAGAATCCTGTTTATTAAAAAATCATATTTTTCTTGGTCGCTCAAACTTTGCCCTAAACATTAGAGATGTCCTTATTCGATGTCGGGAAATCTTTTTTTTTTTTGTATTACGTTTGATGGTGGAGGCGGTTCAGGTGGCTCGGAATCAAGCGATGACACAGTTTTCTTTTCCATATTAGATTCAAATTCCGCTGTTGTTCTTTTTTTCGAAGAAATCTTGTATGGTTCTTTTTTTATAATTTTTGCCATCACTCATTTTTCCTGGAAAGGTAAGACAAATCAATAGATAAACATAGCTGGTTCTCGACCAAATTCTGTGCATAACATAATTTTTACCGGCTTTTGAGTGTGGTCTTGGATCAACGCTACGATCCTGACATGACAGCTTGACGTGACAGATATCATTTTGACAGATGACATGACATGACGTTTGTGATATTTATAGCTTTGATACTGACAGGACAGGATCAAGATGTGGGTGGAGGTGAAACGTTTTGTTCCCACCAATCATGCGCAGTGGAGCCTATCTGAAAAAAGTTTTTCAGATATGTGGCTTTGAACCCGCATCCTTTGGATAAGTAGGTGACAGTCTAAATCACTAACCCATGGAGCCTTATAAAATATATAAAAAATCGGGATACTGCTGATACCATTCTATTGTTTTTTGGGGTATTTTGTCTTGAATTGTGGGGCTGATCCTCAGTTTCGTTGTTTTGTGGAGGGTATTGGGAATTCAGGTTTTGACGTTTGAAGTCCACCTGGCGATAACATTTGTAATATTTAGCTTTGGAGATGCAGATGTTTCATCTTCATAGTTTTTGAGTTATTTAATCGTTGATATGGATGGCCCGTACTATATCAATTCAATTCTTTGCTCGTTTGCTATAAGGATGATTAGATGGCGTGCGATGTTTGGAAGGGGTGAGCTGATTTTTTTTAAAAATTAGAAGGTTTATTGGCTCGAGGTTCCTGAAAAAAGCATGATTCATATTGTTACGAATAAGGAGATTTTATCATTAGTTTATTTATCAAAATTGAAAAACAGACATACCGACCATATTCCTATGAATTGCACATTCAATCAAATGAATTTAACACACAAAAACACTTCAAAAATCATAATATATTTCCAGGAATACATATTATATTCAAAGTCCATATATTATTGTAGGTATGTACAGGGTAATTCATTCTCAGCGACAGGGTGCCAGTTTTCGTAAACTATTCATCATAGAGACTCAAGAAAAAAATCTCTATAGTAATGTGCCCGAGAGAAAATACCGGAAATATATTTCAAGCTTCTAGGATCGCCTAAAGGAGGCGTAACGGTACTGTGAAAACAGAAAATCAGCACATTTTTAAAATTTTCCCATTTGAACCACCAAAAAAACAAATATGGGAACAGATTTTAGACGATATTCTCTACAAAGTTGCCGCCCGACGCTTTTCTCTAAGTTGTCAAATAAGACAGCTACAGGCCGTCAAACTTGATGTCACTAAATTGCCTATAACTTCGAAATCCCTTGACCGATTCGACTGTTCTTTAGCTCGTCTTGAAGAAGAAAATCTGCTTTTTCTGTTGCATGTACTCAAGGTCGATTTTATCTGCTTTAGCCGACCACACAACATGAATTGTGGAAGTCAAAGCTGTATTTGCGGTTTTTTCGAAATTTTCAAATGCAAACCCACTAAATAGATGCTTCCATCGTGTTATTTGGATAATTTTCTATAACTTTCTCACCGATCATGTTTCTATATCTTAAGAAATAGGAGAGTTACGCTGTGACGTTGTGACGTTGTGCGGTTTCTAGGTGCCCCATCATTTACGATTGAGTTGTTGTTGGTTGTATTACAACTGCTTGACTATTTTTGTCAAAGGATTATAGCTTAATAATTTATCATGTAAAAATCAGACAATATACTGATGAATCCTTCTTGTATTATTATTTGTTTCGAATTCAACTCTCAAAACAAAACAGTATATCCTGCTTGAAGTGTTTCTTTGTGATGAGAACAATCACTGTGATTAGACACTTATTTTTGAGGGTTGAAAATTTGTGAATACGTACCTGTAAATATTTATAAAAAGGTGTTTGAAATAAAATAAAAAATGTAATCGAAAATGTGATTTATTCAATCAATAAACATGTTTTATACAAATTATAAACATTAGTAAGTGCACACATTGCAGGTGATGATGAATGGTATAGAAAATGTGGTTTTTTCATAACTAAAATATATCTAGGTATAATATCCTTTTTTATTGTTGAATATGGCTACATTTCATCTAAATCTGTTTGTTGGTTTGTGTAGGTAGCTCATCCACCACATCTTCATTGATAGTACTCATTATTGAACTGTTTTATTTTCAATCACTACGGGGCATTTTATTTGTAATTCGCCATAAAATTCTGTTATTTTACTATCCGTTTCACGTCTAAACGCTATCAAATCACCTTTCTTAATAGATCTATTTTCCAGCTTTCCTGCTTTTCCATTAACCAAGATGGAAACGTCTTTTTTAGGATATTCACCGAATAAAATGATTCCTTTTTCAAATGGGAAACGGTATGAAGTTCTTCCATCTTGCATCAACACGAAATTTTTTCTGTTGGTGTATAGCGACCAATAAATGGTAAAACCATTACATAAGATAAATTAACCTCAGAAAAATTAAATAACTTGATATTGTTTTCTGTTTCATCTCTCTTGAATAAATGAGAACCGAACTTGTTGAGTGACATTTTCGGATTGACTCGTTTTACGTATTTGAGGATGTATTTATGCAATTACTTTAGCTTCACGTAACTCTTCGATTATTGATAGTATTTCATTATTATGACCAGTATGACCAGCTCTCATGGAAGCTGCTATTAGTCTCAATCTATCAACAAGTTCGTTGATATTATCCCAATAAACATAATCTATATCGTTTTTATTGATATTCCACAACCCCTTTCCCGTTCGCATTCTAGTTATTGGAGGTTCTAGTTTCTTTAAAAAACGAGAATATAATGGTTTGATGTGTCGTGTTTTTGTTATGCCATGTTTTTGTAGGTATGGTCCTATTATAGTTATATATTTTGATGATCCATTTCCCTGCACACGTTCATTTGGATCATAATTTCTTCGATATGCATTGGTTTTAGCTAAAATATCCATATAATCATCCAAATCCTCATCTTCATAGTCTTTAGGATATTTTTTAAATAGTAATTCGTACAATCCTTTTGTACCATCATAAATTTTTCCATCTACTTTCGCATTTTTTCCAATAATTTCTACAAATTTAAGTGTGGTCCCTAAATAGAATTTATCAGTATCTATGTCATGTACTATTCCATAATGATGATCAAAATTATGTTCAGTATCCTTCACACTAGCATCAATATAATCTCTTGGTAGTGGATCAAAACTTTTTAACCATATTTCATATGGTTGCGTGTCGATTAAATTTTGAACCGATTGCCTTGACTGTTCCAATATATGTGAAAGATTTTGATTTTCCGAGCTTTCGAAGGGGTTGATTTGAGCTATAACACTAGTTTCTAGTATAGTTGGTAACTGACTACGTTCTTGTATAGTATTAGGTAACTGACTAGGTTCTTGTATAGATGGTAACTGGCTAACAGATGCAAGGCTTGTATCAAAAAATGATGGTATTTCCATCGGTAGAATAGGAGTTCTACCAGTTCTTGTAGGTCTTGTAGGTGTTGATGTCTCATAAAATAATCTTGAAAAACTTGGTTTAGGTTTTAATGGTGTTGTGTGAAACATAGAAGTTTCAGGTTCTTCTTCTTCTTCTTTGAATTCTTCCTTTATATTGAAAGGTTCATTTATTTTGGAAATGAGTTGTTGTAGCGGTTGAGTTATTGGTTTGTAAGCTTGCTCTAGTTGTGATTGTGTAGTGGTCATAGCTAATTTTAGACTATTATATTTATCCTTGACAGCTTTTCTTGACTTCATCAATTCCTCAGCCAACCGCTTATCCATTTTATAGATATATGAATGAACCAAAATTTTTCCTATATCTTCCGCAATTCAGTTCACAATCTTTATCAATAACCAGAAAATTATAAGGTTCTTTCCAACAGTGTGCGCAGAGTTGCTTCAATTGCTCAAATGACATATCCAGCATACAATGATCATTATATATATGATTCAAATTCATAGAATCCTGCTTGAATAAAATTAGCAAATTAGCGTTCTCACGTTTAAGTCTTTTCTGAATTGATGAATAACCTTGAAAAATAAAAAAGCAGTCTGTATTTTTATGTCTCGAATGTGTGAAATAGTCCCTTATTATAGTTTGTGTTCCACATGGTATATCATCAAATATGATGACCGATTCTGGTGCTATTTCATGAGGAGGAATGATATTTTCATCGCTCTCATACTCGAAATATCCAATCTCTTCCATGGGTGCCAATAGTTGTCTTAAATATTCATACTTTGGCTGTTGTGATGATTTGGAATAAAGGTACACGTTTGCAAATCTTATTCCATTTGGATGCTCAAGTAAAGCCAACATCACGTTGGTTTTACCTGAACCAGATGGTCCAACAATGAGACATCTTTTCGATTCCCAACCAAATAAATCGCCATGTTTTTGAATTGGTTTCGTAAAATCCTTCACATCATGGTTTGTGATGGGTAAGGAAAACGATTGTTTTTCTATCCGCATTCTAGATATCAATAAACAGAATTGTTTTTTGCAAAAGTATTTATACATTAATCAGATGGACATATTGATCAGATAGCATGAAATCGATAGACAATCGTGTTGCAAATTTTTAAACTGAAAATAGTATTAAAATGATACACACAAACCTCTATGGGTATAAAATGATTGTACACGCTTCACGAAAGTACACTTCCTCCAAACACTCCAAGAGGGAAGGTCGAGGTTTAATAAACACTCTGATTAATAGACTACCTGTTGAGCTTCATATTCCTGGCTATCAATTTTGTGGTCCTGGTACAAATTAAGAAGAAAGATTGAATAGGGGAGAGTCTGGTATCAATCCATTGGATGCTGCGTGTCGAGAACACGATATCGCATACTCACAAACAACTGATTTACCTCAACGACATCGAGCGGATAAAGCTCTAGCAGATAAAGCTTGGCAGAGAGTTGGAGCAAAAGATTCCTCGGTAGGAGAAAGAATTGCTGCTCTAACAGTTAGTGGAATTATGAAAGGTAAACGGAAACTTGGAATGGGGATCAAGACAACCGAAAGAAAAAAGAAAACACGAGTTATCAAACCCCCCAAAAAAATTGGTGGATTTCTTCCATTATTACTTCCAATTTTGGTTGCACTAGGAGCTTTAGGCGGTGATGCAGCTGGAATAGCTAAGGCCGTTAATGATATTAAAGTATCAAAGGAGCAACTCGAAGAATTACATCGACACAATAAAGAAATGGAAAAACTTTCCAAGCAGGGTGGTGGATTATACATTAAACCCTACAAAGGAGGCACTATCAAGAAAAAAACCATAAAAAAAATCAAATAATATTTTCGCAGAGATCCCTTTCAAATAACGATATACTAAAATATGTGAAAATATTGAATATCTCACATTAAAGAGGTGTATTTATGTGTGACAACCTCCCCAAAAAAAAATTTAAAGTGAAGGAATGTGGTATTTTGAATCTAGAAAGTTAACAAAATCATGGAACTCATTGTACTGCATACATAATAAATGAAAATTAAGCGTTTTATTTTGATGGTTATGGAAACTTGAGACCACCTATCAAACTCGTTAATTATTTGAGAACTCATTACAAAGTCCATGAATCCTGGTATTCGTATGAAACAATCATTGCAATAGACATGCAGGGCTTCAATTTGGCACAAGATTTCAAAATCAAGGAGCTGTCAATCACAAATAGCCTTCAATCTAGTCATTTTCTTTTCTGAGAACATGTGTATTACAACTGCTTGACTATTTTTGTCAAAGGATTATAGCTTAATAATTTATCATGTGAAAATCAGACAATATACTGATGAATCCTTCTTGTATTATTATTTGTTTCGAATTCATCTCTCAAAACAAAGCAGTATATCCTGCTTGAAGTGTTTCTTTGTGATGAGAACAATCACTGTGTGTGTGATTGGACACAACAAGAAAACAAGAAAACAAGAAAACAAGAACACAAGAAAACATGAAAACAAGAAAACAAGAAAACAAGAACACAAGAACACAAGAAAACAAGAAAACAAGAAAACAAGAACACTAGAACACAAGAAAACAAGAAAACAAGAAAACAAGACAACAAGAAAACAAGAAAACAAGAAAACAAGAAAACAAGAAAACAAGAACACAAGAACACAAGAACACAAGAAAACAAGAAAACAAGACAACAAGAACACAAGAACACAAGAACACAAGAACACAAGAAAACAAGAAAACAAGACAACAAGAAAACAAGAAAACAAGAAAACAAGAACACTAGAACACAAGAAAACAAGAAAACAAGAAAACAAGAAAACAAGAAAACAAGAAAACAAGAAAACAAGAAAACAAGAAAACAAGAACACAAGAAAACAAGAACACAAGAAAACAAGAAAACAAGAAAACAAGAGAACAAGAACACAAGAAAACAAGAAAACAAGACAACAAGAAAACAAGAAAACAAGAAAACAAGAAAACAAGAACACTAGAACACAAGAAAACAAGAAAACAAGAAAACAAGAAAACAAGAAAACAAGAACACAAGAAAACATGAAAACAAGAAAACAAGAACACAAGAAAACAAGAACACAAGAACACAAGAAAACAAGAAAACAAGAACACAAGAAAACATGAAAACAAGAACACTAGAACACAAGAAAACAAGAAAACAAGAACACTAGAACACAAGAAAACAAGAAAACAAGAACACAAGAAAACATGAAAACAAGAAAACAAGAACACAAGAAAACAAGAAAACAAGAACACAAGAACACAAGAAAACAAGAAAACAAGAACACAAGAAAACATGAAAACAAGAACACTAGAACACAAGAAAACAAGAAAACAAGAACACTAGAACACAAGAAAACAAGAAAACAAGAAAACAAGAACACAAGAAAACATGAAAACAAGAAAACAAGACAACAAGAAAACAAGAAAACAAGAACACTAGAACACAAGAAAACAAGACAACAAGAAAACAAGAACACTAGAACACATTAATATTGCCACGATATATCCATTAGTATAAAAATTAGCAATGACAACAGGACTTCCAGCAAAAGTATTGTTTCTGAGCGCCTTTTTAACAATACCTTGTATATACAAGTGGATTCAAATATCCAAGAAACGTTTATTTGCATATCAACCAATCATAATGACTCTTGACCATCAAACTGAGAAAAATTAATTATTAATAATCGATTGATTGGCTAAAAATTGATGAGTCAATTAAAAATTTGTCATATTTAGCTTCTAAGTTAAGACTTTATTTTGTAGATGAAAATTTCAAACCAACAAACTGGAATGTACTTATTGATTCGTTTGAATGTAAAAATCATATAGAATTCGCTATTATATCATATATCTTTGCATTCATTTTTTGTATCATGCTACCCATTCTAGGAGTATATTTGTATAGAAATAAAAGAATTATCTACTAGCAAGTGTTTTTTATTGAATTACAAGATATTACAATACATTATTTTTCATAACCCATGAATTATGTGAATTATTCATGCCCAACCATTTAACATAAACTTTATTTCCCTTCCGTCTTAGAATCTTTTCTACCAAATACACGTCAGGATGTTTAACTTTTTGCAACTCCTCCTTATAAAATGCACCCTGTATCTCTTCACCTCTATGATCCTCCAATATGTAGGTTGTTGGATTTGTGATTTTTATTTTTTTAATCACAAAGATTTCATTTGACCAGTTAGGTGTATACCCTTTTGAAAACATCTCACGAAACTTACTTATTCGCACATAGTCTCCCTTTTCATATTTGGAAGGATTCACTGTTTTTATGCGACCATAAACTTTTGATAGTGGGTGCTTCTCATGTTCCTTAGATACTTGTATAGGTTTCATTCCAATAACAGAATGTTTGGTATTATTGTATTCTGATACTATCTCAGGTAATATTTTTAACCATTTATAGTTTCCCTGCAAACTGAATTTTTTCCACATTCTGTTTTTCAATGTTCTGTTCACCGTCTCTACGATGCTAGCTTTCATATTGGAAAATGTTGAGTAGTGATTGATGTTGAATTTTTTCATCAAATCTTGGAACTCTGTATTATAGAATTCCTTTCCCTGATCAGTCTGCACATTTTTAGGGGGTGTTTTTACACTGTTTAAAATTAATTTCATGGCTGTGGTTACATCTTTAGCAGTCTTTGTTTTGACAGGAATTGCCCAAACAAATTTTGAAAACACATTAATTATAACCAGAATATATCTATATCCTTTGTTTATTTTTGAATATGGTTGCATTTCAACTAAATCTGCTTGAAAAAGATCATTGATCCCCTTTACAATTACTGCTCTGCTTTTAAAAAATCTTCTGGCTGGTTTGTGTAGCTCACTCACCACATCTTCTTTGATAGTATTCATTATTGAACTGTTTCATTTTCAATCAATACAGAACCTTTTATTTGTAAGTCACCATAAAATTCTCATACTAAATGGTTAGATAAGCGAAGCTTCAATTCTGGAGACATACTGAACATCATTTAGAGAAATAGATGGTTTATATAATTATTTGAGAACATGCGAATTACAACTGCTTGACTATTTTTGTCAAAGGATTATAGCTTAATAATTTATCATGTAAAAATCAGACAATATACTGATGAATCCTTCTTGTATTATTATTTGTTTCGAATTCAACTCTCAAAACTAAACAGTATATCCTGCTTGGAGTGTTTCTTTGTGATGAGAACAATCACTGTGTGTGATTCGACACTTATTTTTGAAGGTTGAAAATTTGTGAATACCTACCTGTAAATATTTATAAAAAGGTGTTTGAAATAAAATAAAAAATGTAATCAAAAATGTGATTTATTCAATCAATCATTAAACATGTTTTATACAAATTAAAAACATTAGTAAGTGCACACATTGCGGGTGATGATAAATGGTAAAGACAATGTGGTTTTTCCAACGATAAAGGTGGTTTGTCATCAAGTTCGATAACGGGCTTCGATGAATATTTCCCAATGTATTGCGCCTTTTCTTTTCCTTTCACGTACACATGATCCACGTTTCTTGTTATGTTTTTCACAATGTCGGAAAACTTATGTGATTGCGTAAATCCTTCATTCCATGAAATGCAATGATGATTTTTCATCAACCAGTTTGCTTGTTTACGCAGTTCTGGAGGCAAGTGTTCCATAGAAAAGGGACATCTAAATATATAATGACATATTTTTTCTCCATCATAGGCAGCCAGTTCTTTAGGAATAAATTTTTTGTTTTCAATTATAAATCCTTGTACATCCAAAACGAGTAGTTTCATATTTTCAATTGTGAGAATTTCACCATCATCTGCTTTTCACCACTAT
Source organism: Orchestes rusci (assembly GCA_958502075.1). Lineage (NCBI taxonomy): Eukaryota > Metazoa > Arthropoda > Insecta > Coleoptera > Curculionidae > Orchestes > Orchestes rusci. Next base: position 9,960,868 of record OY293310.1, read on the forward strand.
AATCTTGAATTTGTTTTTCAATTCTTTCGATCTCTTTAAATGGTAAGATAAGCAGAGCTTCAATTCTCGAGACATATTGAACATCATTTAGAGAAATAAAATGGTTTATATAATTATTTGAGAACATGCGTATTACAATTGCTTGACCATTTTTGTTAAAGGATTGTAGCTAAATAATTTATCATGTAAAATCAGACAATATACTGATGTATCCTTTTTTGTATTATTATTTGTCTCGAATTCAACTCTCAAAACAACAGTACCTGTTTGAAGTGTTTCTTTCTGGTGGGAACAATCAATATGTGCGATTGGACACTTATTTTTGAAGTTTTGAGGGTTGAAAATTGGTTCGTTTGGTATATCATAGTAGGAATTTTTAAAGTTTGCAAACATTTCATAGAGAGCTGAAATCTTGTTATCATTGAAATTCAAATACAAATCATGATATGGATATCTTTCAGAATTCAAAAATACTCTAATATTTGAGAGATTTATATTATCGAATTGACTAGCATCTTTCATGATGTGTCCTTTTCTATTTTCTTGAAAACCAATTATTATATGACGAGGTGCTTCAAGTTTACTACTTGTTTTAACAGGCCAAGTATGACGGGTCGCTTCAGGTAGCGAGGAATATTCAACAATTTCCCAACTACGAAATCCAAGTAACAGATCTTTATTTGTTTCAAGAATTTGTGTTAAAGCTAGTTGTTGTGGTATATCAACTTGAATATGAGGTACTTTCCAATAGATCTTGTCAAATGTAACTTTTGGATTTTCCGCTTCGGGTGATGGATTTTGCATATCTTCAACATATAAAACTGCATCAACATCATCGCTGGCTCGGATCAAAACCAGTTCTTGTTTCATATTCAAGATTATTTTTTTATAGTCTTCAAAAAATCCCATCAACATTTTCAAAGGTATAGATACATCAAATTTTCCTTTATCATCAACTAAAATGTTTTCCTTTTCATCTCTATTTGGAAACCATCCAGCATTTTGCAGCTTTAGACTTTCATTTGTATTATATGAAAGATAACCCTTCAAGGTTGAAGCTTAACCAACATTTCTTACGGAATCTATAGTAACTCCATTAAGTTCATAGCGAATTTCTCGAAACAAATAAGCTATACCATTGTTGACAAATTGTAATTTTTTAGAATAGGCACCCTTATTGTTGGTCAAGGTACCTTCAATGTAAAGATGACTCCCTGAAGGTAGTGTGTATATATCAAGTTCTTGAACAGGTATGCGAATTTCATCATTGTATTCAAATTTTGAAGAGACAAACGGTTGATATGAATGAAGCTCAGAGCTTATTATTGAATTATCTACATATAATTTTTCATCAACGTTTAATATATCCATTATTTCAATACTTTTAACCCCAGAGATATAAGAAATTGGTGATTTTGTGATGTTAACTTGTTGGAGTCTCGTCTTGGGCTGGTTTCTTGTGATGTTAACTGGTTGGAGTTTCGTCTTGGACTGGTTTCTATAGACAGCTTCTCCCTTTTATATGGCGATTGTTTGAAATAGCGATAGTTGTATTTAATAACCATAATATTTTCTAATGTTTAAGATGTAATCGAACTGTTATGGTCTCGTTTCGGAAATTAATCAAATCACCGTCTTGATCTACTATTTTAACAGTGATGTTGTTGATTGTCTTGACGCTGATGGGGAAATAAAGTATTGGTAATGGTGATTCCACTATTTTATACCCTGGAGGAACAGAAGGAAAAAACTGATGAATTATATGAACGGGTAGACCATTACTATATGATCCAATGCAAATGTCGCAATCAACACAAATTGCATTAACTTTAAATATATTAACAACTTCATCCGATTCAGAAAATTCATTTGATGCAATTTTTCGGTTCTTAAAACCCAATGTTTTCGCTATGGAGTCACTTGGTGTGAAATCTATTTCCTTTGTGCAATAAAGCTGACATTTTAATGTATTGGGGTTTGCTTTCATCTTAAACCCAATTTTTTCTCCAAAAATGTCATCAATTACAGAATTAATATATGTTTCAATATCTTTTAAATCGTAAGTTCCTTCTGGAATCGTGATAACTTTATCCGCTACATATATTTTATTGCTACCCGGTTGTATGTTAGGTATACTCATAAACGATTCAAAATCAGCCAACCCCAAAAAATATTCTTTATTTTCATCCAAAAATATAGGTGGATTGAATTCTGCTTTCAACACAGAAGTATTTCCCGTTATTGTTATAGTTCTAGTCATGATGACACTCTCAACGTTACTGATGGTTCTCGATCATGTCATATTATTATATAGAAATTCGATTGACAATTGTCCACAATTATTTGCATTGAATTTTCGTACTTATGGATTGGTTCTGAAAAAATGAATAAAATTGAAATGAGATAATTTTACATGGATAAATATCAAACTATAGTTTCTGAGACTTGCTATTTATAAGAGTGTGTGACGTGAAAACCACATCCTGTCTATTGGTGATAAGAAAACCACAGGCTGAGACTTGTTATTGATAAGAAAACCACATTCGAGCTAAATTTAGAACTTCTGATAAGAGTGTGACGTGAAAACCACATCCTGTTTACTGTTGATAAGAAAACCGCAGGCTGAGACTCGTTGTTACTGATAAGAAAACCGCATTCGAGCTAAATTTAGAACTGTTGTGGTTGGTTGGAAAACCACATCCTGTCTAATGGTGATAAGAAAACCGCGGGCTGAGACTCGTTGTTACTGATAAGAAAACCGCGCATTCGAGCTAAATTTAGAACTGAACGATGATAACACTTACCCGCAATATTCAATTTCTTCAATGCTTGAATCATGAACTTGTTTTGTTCATAGAATGTAATGTCATTCCTTAGCTGTTCCAATCGTCTACAGAATTCTGCAATTTTTTCTGCATTTGTTTTGTCCATCGTCTCGAACACAACTGATCCGCCTGCCCCCCACCACCGCAACCTACTGAGGACCCCCACTCCCCACCGAAGACCCCCACTCAAGACCCCCATCCCCACTAAAGACCCCCACTCAAGACATAAACCGAAGACCCCCACTGAAGACACAAACCGAAGACCCCCACCCCAACCCCCACTTAACCCACAGCCGAAGGATGACGTCACCACATCTCGTGGCACCACCTAGCGGCCCCCCACTCAAGACCCCCACCCCCACTAAAGACCCCCATTCAAGACGCCCACCCCCCACCCCCCACCAACGGATGACGTCACAACGCCCCACCCCCAACCCCCACCATGATTTTGAAAAAGTTTTTTTTTCTGGATCAATAGGGACCCTTTGAGGCTACATTTTAAAAATATTTTCATGTTATACAGGGTGTCCCCAAATCACGAAACGCATCAAAGTTGTATTTTTTAAAAGGAACCCCCTGTATATTAATTGATATTCCAATTCTTCCTTCCCTTTTGAACAAAAATTGTGCTACAACTAATGTTCCTAAATTCAACCATTATCAAGTTATCGCGTTTTAAAAATGGCATTTTTGCAACTTTGACATGCTATAAAACTCAAACTATTCAAGTAAGAGAAAAATGGATTGCACATTCCTATCTTAACTTTTCAAGAGCTATTCAGGAAGATTAAATTAATTCATTCTTGTGAAAAAATGTCAAAATGTGCCGAAAAAAGTTTACAGTTGAAGGTACCTTCTATCCAAATGACAGAAGAGCTCTTGAAAAGTTAAGATAGGAAAGTGCAGACCATTTTCCTCTAACTTGGATAGTTCGAATTTTATAGCATGTCAAAGTTGCAAAAATGCCATTTTTGAAACGCGATATCTCGATAACGGTTGAATTTAGTATTTTATTTTATTTAATAAGATTCTATGTGGCACATCATACTTTGTTTTAGTCTGAATGCGATGAATTCATTCAATAATGAATAAAATCTTGGATATGAAAATTCAAAATCGATAACGCAAAACGACTTTATTAACATAAAATAAACATTTGAACTCTTATACATATTATATTATATAAACATGTTGACTTTCATAGACAAATAGACAATTTTTAGTAGTAGTGAATAATATAAGTAATAATATGATCTAGAAAATTTGAAAACAGAAATTGAACTTATTTTTTATTCAAGAGAATTTAAGAAGGTCAAAAAGTAGTTCTTGTCCAACTGTGGCATGCAAGAAGACATCATTTTTCTCAAAGCTTTGATTTTTTCCTTGGAAACGCTCTTCTTCGTAGGTAAAATTTTGGGTTTGAGGGTCATTATAATTGATTCAGGTTCAGATTGTATGCCCTTACGGCGTCTTTTCACTTTTTGTATCATATCTTTCAGGGTCTCTCTCTTGAATTCCTCTGCATGACCTAATTTGAAGCTAATTTCCGAAATATTCTGGGTAAATTTCAGGGACGCAACTTTGGAAAAAGGAATTTTATCAAATGCAAGCCTCTTAGCACATCCCTCAAAGTCTTTAAAGTCGTTATCTCTGAGTTGCAATATGCGGTAGGTTTTTTTTTTCATTCACAGATTTCAGGTTCCTTATAAAAGACAATGATGGGAAAAATTCTGTTTAACTCATATATCTTTCAATGTTGCTGTGAATATTATCCACTTCTTGAATTGCTCCATGTCCCGGGACAGAATACTTTATAGTTACAGATTCTAGTTCAGGATGCTCTTTCAAGATGTCAATAACTGCAAAAGAGATGAAAGAGTTCCGATTTTGTAGGACACAAGAATCGCTCCATGTAATCAGTTCGTTTATGTTATTCTTTTCCAAAACTATATCGACAATTTTTTTGCTATAACGCTTCCACTACGGCCTTTGCTGAGCTTCGGTCCATATGGCGCTATAAGTTTGCCCAGTGGGAGAAAAGTACCCTGTCAGACTATAAATGTTGAGTTTCTGTGAATAGAAAAAATCTCCAACCTCACAACGAGGGCATGTTATTACGTTTTGTAGGTCAAAGCTGAGCGTGGGTATTTTATTTTCCCTATCCCTGTTTTTCTCCAGTTGCTTTTGCTTCTTGGTGTATGAATGTTCTTCGTAAGAATTTTTGTCTTCCTCTGTTGACGTTTTTTCTGTTTTCATGATTTTGAAACGCTCACATTTCAAGCATCGATCTTTTTTGGGAACATGAAATCCAAAATTGTATTCTGTAGTGAATACGTCGCGATATTAGGATAATTTCGCAGGCGTTTTATTTTACTCTTCACACCACTTCACATACAATTCATACATTTTAGCCACGCTTAAATTTGCTTCAAAATATTTCCTCTTTGTTGTTTGTCTGCAGTAATGCGAGTCTATTACAGGAAACTTTTTCGATATGGGCCTTTATTTCTTCCTTTTTTTCCATGAACTGTTTGAGACGCTTTTTTCCCCTGATGTCTTTCTTCATTTTATTTACTTCCAGGTGTGCACTATATACAGGTTTTTGCGAAATGCTTAGTGTACCCAAAAAAAAGTCTGTACATACTCGAATTACCTCCTCATTCACTTCTAGGAAATAAAAAAGTGTATATGCGCGCCTAGATGACTCATTGGTCGTTGTTTTGCGCGCTTCTTTCAGATTCTGCGTGGTTTTATTCAAAAAGACATATTTCTCATTTTGAGATAAAGACCAATATGTTTTGAAAACCCTTTCTCTCTCTTCACCTGAGATATGTTTACCACAGTTGAATTTACAGTTTTTTAAACAATTTTTCCTGTCCTTGATACTTCTCGCTTTCACTAGTTTTTCCCTCACATTCAAATATTCCTCACCAGATTAACACTTCCACTTCCTTGTATTAACTTCCCATTCACTGGAGTTTCTTATGCGCTTACGGGAAATTTTTCTTTCTGCTACTACTGCCGCATTTGCCTCTTCTAAACTACCTTCGATGGATGTACATTCAGATGTATTCTCAGACATTCCAGGAGTAACCATAATATCATTGACATTGCTTATAATATTTCCGGTATCATCAATAATCTCAATGTTTGAGTCTTCAATATTCTGTAGGCCTAGTTCTTCCAAAATTGGGATTTCATAAGAACTAATATTTTCCGATGAATCGTTGGATCCCATTAAGTATGTGAGCGTCGAGTTGCCATCAGAGACTGGTACTCTAGCTACTGCATTCATATTATTGCCAGGCAACACTAAAAGAGAACGGAAAAATGATATTTACGAAAATTGAGTATGTAATCTAGAACCTACTTGTCAAAATTGTTATTGATATGCTCTATATACCTGAATCAGATCCAACAATGTTTTGATTGTTATTATCAAAACATTCCCTTGAGTCGCTGGTTTCTTTTGTTCCATCATTGGCATCCTTAGTATTGTTGGCCAAAATTAATGCTAGAAACTATCAACATCAAGCCTTTATAACTAGACTGAACGTGATCACCTTTTATTCGTTCAATTCTGCACGCCATATTTTGATCACTGTTTATTTTAAGGTAATTTTTTCAAAATATAGGTGCTTCAAGTACAATCAAAATCTTAGCACGAAACACGAGACAAAATTTATCAAAAAAGATTACTATTCAAACAGTAACTGAAAAGAGTGGAGCGTATAAGTTATAAAATTGACAGTATGGTGCAAAAAAGTTCTATCTACTGAAGGCTGGTGGAAAAAGGTTCTAACTACTTCCATGTAGGACCTTGTTTTACCTAAGATGTAAGATAACCCTTTTATACACCAAAATTAATTCTTGAAGAAGCTGAGATAGAACCCTGTAATTTTGCTTAATCACTTATCACTCAACAGATGGTGTTACTATTATCGCAGGGATTAAAACTCAACATATGGAACCATGTTATAATAAAATATCCATATTTCCAAAAACGGCAGTTAGAACTTTGTTATTCTAAGGCGAAGCAATATGGAACATTGGGTAATGGGTAGATTGGGACAATATGGAATTTTAAAACATTTGTTTATGCAAGTCTGTGAGAATGTTTTTATTTATTGTTGATAAAATATCGGAAGAATACACCATTTTTTTTAGACATCTGTATCCTCACTGAAAAAAGCAGATATTTACATGACCAAAAAACATTCTCTTGAGAAAAGATCGCACTTCAGGACACAATATAATGGAGCTAAATTTTGCACCTCAATTTTTCCAGAGGGTGTTAAAAACTTGAGGGTGGAAAAGTAGCTTGTGTTCCTCCTTGTATAATAACCAAGCCATCAGTATTTTTCAAAAACCAAAATCAAGGGTGATATCTCAAGGCATAGGGCTAAATTCATATAAGTCTATAACAATGTTTTCGTTCATTGTTGATAAAATATCAAGAAACTGCAGCATTTTATTTGAACATCTGTATCTTCTCCGAAAAAGCAGATATTGACTTGACCAAAGAGAACATTTGGTTGAGAACAGATTGCACTTCACAACAGAACATGATAAAGATGAGTTTTGTCGCTCAATTTTTCCACAGGGTGTTAGAAACTGGAGGGTAAAAATGTAGCTTCTGTTCCTCCCTGTATAATGACCAAGACGTCAGTATTTTTCCAAAACCAAAATGAAGGGTAATCTCTCGAGATAAAGGGCTACACTTTGGTGGAATTTATGCCAAAATCGGACAAAAATTAAAAAATTTACAGGGATATCAAATCGATTCAAATTATTCTTGTCCGGAATTTATTGTCGGGGAGATATATCACCTCAAACAAATCCCAGCGCAGATACTACACAATACTCACGGCAGTGGCTTAAAAGTTTTTGTTTTTCATAGTCTAAATTCAAAAATCATCGAAGTAAACAGACGACACGTGATCAGAGATGACATTGTGTTGGTTCATTTCACCTATGCATATTACGAGGGTTGTCGAAAAATAACTGTTTGTGCGAATTCATATTATGCTTTCCACTGTACATTTTGTGAAATTCATTAAGAACATTTGAAAATTCAACCTGTCTCTGGTGTATGGGAATGCACATTCCGTGGAATCCGCCGCGAATTATGTACTGAACAACGCCGTTTGACTTTTGAAAAAGATTTATTTGCCGAAAACCTTAACTCTGATGAACAATTATGACGAACAGCAATTTAGCATTTACATATCATAAAAAGTTGGGCCAATTAATGAGTGTTCGTATTTATATGCGAATAGTAGTACAATCAGCATTTCTTATGACTAAACAATAAATATACAGGGTTTGGGTATATTACTCCTCCCCCCTTAGCTCATAAACGCCCTCGTTGATGAATTTTTCTAAAATACTTACAGGAATAGACTTAACTCCATTATGTTTATGCCACAAAAATATCACTAACCCTAAAATGATGACAAATAAAATACATATGATTATAAATATACAATGAGTTTTCTGGATAGGCACGAGATCCTGAAAACTAATTTCATTTGACAAATCATTTTGAATTTTCGTTGGATCTTTTAAATGTTCAACCTGTAAGTTAATTTTCATGTTTGTGTCCTGTAATTTCATAAATTCGGGAGTTGATACAGAAATGTTATTGATGGCTGAGAAATACTTGTACTGGCCTACAATTACATCACATGAACTTTCTATTATATTACAATCTTGAACATTGGTTTTTACAAATGGGAAGCAATTTTCGAAGATGGACTCCTTCGACTTGGTGCAGATGAGCAAGGAGTTCCTATGAGTTAACGTGTGTACATTATAAATATTCTGAACAATTGCATACTGACAAATTTTTGGTATAACACAACTATTTGCTATTGGTTCATTACAAATCCAATTAGAATTTATCTCTTTGCAATAATTATACCAAATGTTATTACAATAGAACTTGCTTGGACTAATCAGTATTTTTGATTCATTGTTTGGTATGGGGTATACAAATACCAAATTGCACATTTGTTGTTCAAAGATGGGGATCCTGATTGCTAGGATTTCTTCTATTATTAATAGCCCGGTTTTACAAATTTGTGAAAGTTCTGCCATATGATTTAGGGACCATAAGGAATTTTTTGGATAGTGACTACCTAAGTATGCCCAAATTTCTTCAATATTTTTGGAACTGAGTAGTTCTAGATCTAAAGTTTCCAAGTTTGAAAAGGAAAAAATTCGCAATATCTTTTCCAAATACTGATTCATATTGTTCAGTTGCACAAACTCGTTTTGCATTATAACTGACAGTTCTAATTCTTTATTTAATTCGACAAATGCAAACAATACGTGCTTGGAATTTTTATCTATTATTTCTAAATTTTCTTTGAATTGTGAAACTATATTTCCTGCGAATGAGCTCAGTTCATTGATGTACTGAATTAATTTGATTATTTTTCAAAGTTTGCAAGTTTTGCGAAATTGTTTCCAAATCGTCGTTGTCTAGGTTTCCTGTTAGAAATTTGATACTAGATCCAATTAAGTTCATTAAACCTCGTTTACGTCGATTCGGATTACTTTCTAGATTAGAAAAATGCAATTTTTCATATGTGTCATATGTTTCATTAAATAATTTCGAAATGTGCTGGAATTGCATTTTGTTGAGGTTATTGTTCTGTTCGTCTACTTTATGACCTATGATTCTAAGATTATTAAAAATATCGAGTGAAGTAAATTTAATTCTAGATATATTAAATGGGATAAATGTAGTATGGTAATGACTTACAACTAGGGATTTTAAGACGTTTTCACTATAATATCCATTATTTGGGATTTTATGTGCCTGAAGTGCCAGGCACGGACTCATTGACGTCCCGATGACTAGGATCAGGAGGCTGTAGAGAAGGGATTTTTCTGAGTCTTTTTATTTTCCGGATATGTGACGTGATTTCTTTTTTCTTGGATATTCCCGTTACTTTATTGTTATTTATGCCAGTAACCTTCGTGGGAATATACTGAGGGCTCATTTTGTTTCGAAGTGTACTTTTCCTAAAGATTGTTTGATTTGACTCGATATCTGAGGGTTGTTCTGTGTTTTTATTCAATTTTTGAGTGGTTTGAGATTGTTTGTTGTACGATTTTTTAAAAATATACTCATGAAAAGGAGTAAGTTCTTTTTTTCTATTTTCGTTATACTGCTCGAAAATTGTTAAGTCATTGTTTATGTTTGGTTCATTTAAATATGGGCCGTATAATATAAAGAAGGGAGAGTGACCAGTTGTGGAATGGATACTCTGGTTGTATATCAGAATTGCGGAAGTCATCAAATTTTGAGGAGTTTCGCCAGGATTTTCCATTTTCAGAATGCGGAGTTTTTCAAGAAGAGTTGAGTGAAGTCGCTCCACTGGACTATTGGATGAGGAGTTACCGGCGGTAGTATAGTGGCCATCTATACAAAACAATTGACAAAATTCTCTAAAGAGATTGTTTTTAAATTCAGAGCCTTGATCGGAAATGATTTTTTGAGGAGTATTATGATGTGAGAAATAATGTCTCAACTTGCTAAGGATGGTTGGAGAGTTTTTGTCCAGAATAAAATATGCTTGGGCGTATTTGGAAAACGAGTCTATTATCGTTAAGAACTGACAATTCAAAAACTGAAAAATGTCCATATGTATAGTTTTGAACGGTTTTTCAGCTAATAAAGGACCTTCATAAGCAACCTTATACGGGTGTCGTTCGTATTTGTTTTGCAAACAGATTTCGCATTTGTTTATAAGCAAGGTGATAGAGTCTCTCATGCGAGGCCAATAGTATTTTTGTTTCAAGTTATTATATGTTTCAACAATTCCATTGTGATTATTTTGATGGTAGTTCGAAACTATTTCTTTTTGTTGACTCGGGTCGGTTACGTCGTTAATATATGTGTTTGAAAAAGTCAGTTTTGCAGAGGAGTTTAGATTAGAACTTACTAATCTTTGAAATTCGAGTTTTAATTCGGGGTCAGGGATAAAGAGAGTAAAGGGAATATCAGGTTTGATGATTTCTTTGAGGATTTTCAAGATATGTTCCTGTTGGTTTATTTTGGAGATTCGTACAAAGTGATGATTTTTATTAAAAGGCTTAGAATAAGTTACTTTATATTCGTCACCATAATTTATGACTAGTCGGTTGGACGCATAATTGAGAGGGAACTCTGAAATCGGGAGATATTTACCGTTATCATCGTTATTCGAATGAACAGTGATGTTGGACTCGATATCTTGGTTTTCTGGATTAGGAGGGTCGTTGTTCTTATTAATTGCTAGAGCTTGTGATGAAATGATATTGTCATAGAGTTGATTATTTACAAAATCGGCGAGATCAAAATCTGCTAAGTTAGCTACTGTCTCGTCTGCGTTGGGAATATTAGATTGGGTTTCGACTTCGACAGAATCATGAATGTTGAGGTCGATTCTAGAAAAAGCATCTGCGACGACATTTTCTTTTCCTTTCTTGTACTTTATCTCGAAGTTGAATTCTTCCAATTTCAATCTCCAGCGAGTTAGACGGGAATTGGGTTCCTTAACCTTGGACAACCATACAAGAGGATTGTGATCTGTCTCAATGGTAAATTTTTGGCCATAAAGATATGGTCGAAATTGTCTGGTCGAGTCTACAATTGATAAAAGTTCTTTTTCGATTGTAGAGTAGTTCCTTTCGGCGGTATTGAGCGTTCTTGAATAGTAAGCAATGGGATGGTCGCTCTGTGAAAGTACACTACCTATGGCTATGTTGGAGGCGTCAGTAGTGAGCTTAAAAGGCTTACTGAAGTCGGGGTATTGCAAGATTGGAAAATTTGATATCAGTTCTTTACATTTTAAAAATGCATTTTTGTATTCGGTGTTATTGACATCTATGTTACTTCCTTTTCTGAGACATTTTGTAATCGGAAATGTCATTTTAGAAAAATTTTGAATGAATCTTCTATAATAACCAACTAATCCGAGGAAGGCCTTAATTTCCTTTTGATTTTTTGGAATAGGGTAACGCTGGACTGCTTCAATTTTCCCGGGATTTGGTTTGATTCCTTCTGGAGTAATTATGTGACCAAGGAATGCAACCTCTTTACACAGAAATTCAGACTTATCTGGTTGTACTTTGAGGTTGACTTCTCTCAATTTCTTGAAGATGTGTCGAATGTGATCAATGTGCTCTGAGAGTGATTTCGAGAAGATGACTATATCGTCCATATAGACGAAGCAGAACTTATAAAGGTATTCTCGAAAGATTTCATCCATCATTCGTTGGAATGTGGCAGGAGCGTTTTTGAGCCCGAAAGGCATACGCAAATATTCGTAATGGCCGTTATTAACAGTAAAAGCAGTTTTTTCGATTGAATTAGGATCCATCTCAATCTGATGAAATCCTTGGGCATGGTCGAGTGTGGTGAAGTATGTGCATTTGCCAAGATTATCTAGAATTTCTTCAATTCTAGGAAGAGGATAGATTTCTTCAATAGTCTCATCGTTGAGACGACGATTGTCAATGACCTAGCGGAATTTTCTTCTTCCTGACGAATCCGTTTTCTTCGGGACTATCCAAACGGGAGCTGAATATGGAGAAATGGAAGCCCGAATTATTTTGTTGTCTAAAAGTTTTTGAATTTGAGACTGAATCTCAATATTCATCACTGGAGGGTGTCGAAAAGATTTAACATAGATTGGGCGATCGTTTGTCGTTCTTATGAAATGTTTAGTTTGACTCGTGAATGATAAGTCACAGTTCTCATGATACATTACATCTTTGTATTGATGACACAAAGGTTTTTTGATCTTTCGAGCGGAGTAAGATGATCTAAACGAAGGACAGTTTCGGGATTGAATTTATTGGGGAGATCAGCGTTGGGGTTGACGATTACGAAGTAATCCTGCGGGATGACTTTGACTCTTTGGCTGAAGTTTATGTGTTTGAGGACACGGATTTGGAATTTAACAAAATCCATTTTTCACGGTAATTAGACTATCTGGGACAACATGATTTTTCACAGTGAATGATGGGAGAATGGCTATTCCATTTTCGAAATTAACTGGTATTGTTGACGTGTTTATGTTGTGATTTTGAACGGGTTTTGATAATGGTTTATTGTAAATGAGACTGAAGGGGATTTTTCTATTTTGTAACGTTAAAATTTTGTTTTCATAATCGATAACCGCATTTAATCTTTTCAAATCGCGACTACCTACTAGAGCATCAAAATCATTATGCCAATTTAAGACACGCATTTTGAAATTTTGTTGTATACCTAGTTCCTGTAGTAAAGGAAAACTCAAATTATTATTTTCCTTGTAAGTTTTCTTACAAGCGATGACTTCGAAAGGCTCAAAAAACATTTTTTCAGGGTAGAGCTCTGAAATTTTTGGAGATATGATAGAATCAGAAGCTTCTGAGTCTATAAGGATGCTAAGATTTTTGTCTGGTGAGTGAAAATATGGGAGTTCAATTCGTTGAGCGAGGTTATTCAAGTTGATGGGGTGATTCGAGGCGGTTGTGGAAAATAAAATTCGGTGTTTTCAAGCTCCAGTTCTGTGTTCGGAGGACTTTCGTTTTCGTGAAAAGGTTCTTGATGGTATGAATCATCTGGACAATGAAAAACTTCTAAACAATTTTCTTCGGTTTCGTTGTATGAATCATTGGGATATGTCTCTACGTTGGAGAGATGTGGTTGGAAAGAGTTTGGAGGGCGGTAATTGTTTTGAAATCTTCTTGAAGGGCCGATAGTTGACGTGGACATTGGAGTAGGGGCATCGAATCTTGGTCTGTTATGCGGAACGAATACGTTTCTTGAACGAGAAGATTGGGGATTTTGTGGAGTACTTGAGGACATTTGAGGTCTGTTACTGAAGTTCCTCTGGTTATTGTTGAATTGATTGAATCTGGGAGGAGAGCCTGGGAATTGCATTGGTGGAATCGGCGGAAGAGTTTGAAAAGGGCTTGCGTTTTGGTGTTGTTGGTTTGGTAATTTGAAATGATTAGGTGATTTTGGTTGATTAAATTGGTTGTAATTTTGAGTAAAGTTAACTTGAGATTCTATCATGTTGTAGTTTAATACGTGAGCAAAGGCGTCATCAATGGTATTCGGATTTACTAACATTAACATAGTTTTGAGTGTTGACGGTGAATTAGCAGTTAAAATTAGGACAGCAGTTTTCTGAACCTGGCTCATTAGGATAATCTTTGAATTTTGATCTTGAACTTCGCACTGTATTTTCGCAAATGTTCTTTGAATAAAGGTCTTTGAACGTTCAACAAATTGTAAAATATTTTCATTGCGATCGATTTTCATGTATTGTAGTTGTTGAATCAATATTTGATAAGTAATTGGGTCGCCGAATTTTTGTCTAAGTGCATCTTTTATTAATGACCAATCATTGAGATCAGGCCGAGAAAGAAGAAATTCTCTAGCATTTTCAATAAGTTTAGATTTTATTGCAGCTAAGACGACTTTTCTTTGAGTTTCATTAGTAGGATACAAGGTGTAAAACTCGTCAATTGCTATCAAAAAACTTTCTAAGTGAGTTTGTGTTCCTGAGAAAGTTGGCAAAAGGGTTGTATAAAATCGAATGTTTTCCATGTCTATTTCTAAATAATTATTAACGATAGTAATTGCAGAAGTAGAACTACTAAGATCTAAGCTTAAGTTATCAAATAAATCAGATACGTTTGCGATATCTAATTCTATGGGATTTTCAGTAACTTCAGTTCCAGTAATTTCAGAACTTTCACTTATGGTACCTAATGTTGAACGATTTTGTTTCAAAAATTTTCTTAACTTATGAACAGGAGATTCTTTCGGCAATAAAAAATAGAAATGGCAATTCAACAATCACTTACAGTTCAACCAAGGATGAATCCATAAAGCTTGCACTGCAGAGGTTCACAACAAAGGGGATCCTATAAAGGTGTGGCTGGCCAATTTCTTTTTTCTGAACGGGCTGTTCGATTGGAACTCGAGGAAGTCAGGAAGCAGGAACTGGAACGGCAGCGTCCCGTACAACACGGCAGACGACACTACTGAACTTTGTTGCACTCATTTTCCGCACTTTGCACTCGAGGTCGAGGATGGAACACTTTTCAGCTGGTACTCCTTTTTGTTTAAGAGGAACTTGGAGCTAGCACTGTCGATGTTCACCACTTGCTTGAAAGGTTCCAGTACTTAGTTCTAGTACAGTAGGAATAGTGTGTTGAGACTTGAAAGCCAATTCTGCACAACGAAAAACCGATAAAGGGCAGAACCACACTATCCTGTTCGCAGCGCCAATTATGTACTGAACAACGCCGTTTGACTTTTAAAAAAGATTTATTTGCCGAAAACCTTAACTCTAATGAACAATTATGACGAACAGCAATTTAGCATTTACACATCATAAAAAGTTGGGCCAATTAATGAGTGTTCGTATTTATACGCGAATAGTAGTACAATCAGCATTTCTTATGACTAAACAATAAATATACAGGGTTTGGGTATATTACTCGCGGACATTAATGAAAATTTGCTTCTTGCTGTTTTGTGGACTTAAGTGACGTCTTGCGAATTAAAGTGGCAATTTTGTGAAACTCAAGTGACGATTTTGTGCAGACGTTCAGACTGGAGGTCTCTAGTGAGTCTTGATTCATTTTTTTTCTTTGAGTCTTCACACTGATATCACGGAAACATTCCTACCGGCTTCGAAGCCGTGAACCAATACAATCGAGAACAATCGTTGGTAGTGCTGAAATGAGTTTTGCTGAGTCAACCTCCAAAACAACGGAGATGTCTGTTACTTTTGAGTTCGGAGCAGTTCCAGGAACTGTTGTCTAAAATCGGGAGTGTTTCAATTTCTCAAACATTACTAACGGGAAATCTCTCAAAGTGTTCGTCGCGTTTCAATGGACATACAGATGCTGATGTGAACGCTTTTATTGACGCTATCAAGGATTTCAAATACTCTTCAAAAGTGGCGGATGATAACGCGTTACGTGGACTTTCTATGTTGCTGAACGATTTCGTGGCTACGTGGTGGCAGGCTGTGAAAGACACTGTGGTTACATGGCATGATGCCATAGATGTTTCACGTTGTACTTTTGGACCCAAGAAGCCAGCCTACTCGACTTATCGCGAACTTTTTGCACATGAACAAGACTTGGAAACGCCATCTAATGCTTTTATATGTCGAGCACGATCAATTTTGTCTAAACTACCATCTGGTACTCTCCCAGAAGTTGTGCAACTTGATATGATTTATGGCCTATTGAATAAACGAATCCGTGAGAAGATAAGTCGTGACAAAGTTAGAATGAGTTATTGAAAGAATGTCGTCAAATCGTAGAGACATTTGTTGATAGATTTGATTCAACCCCAAAGCTTTCTATCGCGCCTGATAAGAAGATACTGTTCGAGTGTATTTTTTGTAAATATACAGGGTATACTGACGACCAGTGCAGAAAAAAACAGGCTTTGATGGATGCTTCAACAAAATCTCCTGTTACTCAGTCATCGTCTCACTTTTCTGCTAGTTCATCAGCGAATTCAACTCAGCGTCAAACGAGTCATATCACTTGTTTTAGATATGGCCGACCCGGATTTATCAAATCCAGTAGCACAACATGATCGAATAGGGGGACACCCAGTACATTATCCAACATCGATTGCTATTCACGAGATGACTGCTCCAAGCCACAAATTATTGATCCACAGGCTCATCCTGTGCTCAACATACAAATTTTGGAGTTGAATGGTTTTGGAGTCATAGATACTGCTGCTAAGCATAGTAAAGCCAGTACTTCACTCTATAAAGCCTTGTCTAACAAAGGTGAAGAATTTCAGTCACAATCAACCTGTATCAAGTTAGCTGATGGAAGTTCAAAGAAGATTGACGCCAATATTGCCAAAGTCGACGTGACTTTGCAAAATCGCATTTTCCCAACCACCTTATCTCCTTACCGAATACTGGCAAGACGCTTCTTGTTATAGACTCTTTGCAGGAGGCTAATATAGCACTAAATGAAGTTGGAATTTTGCAGATGAACCTGACTCCAAATATCAGCTTAATTTCGAGTCAACAATAAATGAACCAAAAGTGGATGTAGCATCTTTGACGGGGACATGTCTACCAAGACCAAAGGAAGGCACCATGCTTTCCAACGACCAATCCAAGATATTGTCAGATCTACTCCAAGTGAATGAAGATATATTCGCTCTAGGGGGAGAGCCAACATCCAATGCTGAGCATTCTTTTGAGACTGACAACCATGCACCTATTCCAGTACCTCCATACCGCATGACACCAGCAAATAGGGAAAAGTTGAAATGAGAGTTGGAGAGACAGCAAAAAGATTGGGTCATAGAGATGCGAGTCTGCTTGGGCTGCCCCGGTCATTCTCGTTCCCAAGAAAGATGGAGAAACACGTCTTTGTGTTGATTTCCGAGCCTTGAATGCTGTGACCAACCCAATCTCCTATAGCCTCCCACGAATTGATGTCCTTCTTTATGCCACGAAGAAGACGCATTACATGACAATCCTGGATCTTTGAGCTGGATACCACCAAGTGAGATTGCGTGAAGAAGATCGCGACAAGGGCTGTTTTATCACACCATTTGGGACGTACAGATATCTCGTGATGCCGTTCGGGTTGCGGAATGCACCGGCTACGTTCCAAAGGCTCATTGATTGTTTAAGAAGTGATTTGCCAGACATCATGATACTGTCTCACCTTGATGATATTTTCGTCTTATCAGAAACTTCGGAGTCACACAATACTGACTTAAAGTGCGTTTTTGATCGCCTTAGATGTTTCAAGCTGCGTGCGAATCGGGACAAGTGTACACTCGCAAGTTCACTAATCAAATATCTTGGCGTAATGGCTGACATGCTTTCAAGTCCGAATTTTGACAATGAGGTAACGAGCTAATGTGATCTCAGTTATGTTACCATTGATGTTCCACGAAGAGGCTCAACGGACCTTGGAAAGAAACAGCTTAACGATCCCGAAGTTCGGTAAATCATTGACAGTTTTGATAAGCCTTCACACGTTGGACATCTCGAGGTTACATTATGTCTAATGGAGTACTTTACAAGTACGCAGATGGAGAATCCGAAGATGCACAGCTGGTGGTCCCTGCGCACGAAAGATGGAAGATCTTGTGAGAATACCATGATGCTCCTACAGCTGCGCACCATGGAAGTAAACGAACTCTTCAAAGAATATCCCGATCATACTATTTCACTAGTATGCGACATTTCATCCAAGATTATGTGAAAAACTTTGTTGAATGCTGCATCCCTGAATTTTGCCAGAGGGATGAGAAGTACTGAAAAAGTAGAATGAGATCCCCGAGCTTTAACTGAAGCTAACAATGTCCTTCCTGATTTGATAACCTATCTTCAACGTATGAATACGACGCCGATTGATGCTAAGACTACCAAAGAAAAGTGTCAAGATCCTCAAGAGAAATATGCCGAACAGAGAAGAAATCCTACCCTTGACTATAAGATTGGAGATCACGTCCCTGTTGCTTTACACACCAAAAGTGATGACCACAAACATGTGACTTCAAAATTTGATCCCTAGCAAGATGGACCATATGTTATAGTTCGACGAATCTCTCCAACCTCTTACCAGCTAGCCAGCATTGAACATCCAGATCAGCCATTGAGAATGCTCTCACCAAGTACCTTGGCAAAGATGACGTGACACCAGTCATCCCGAAACGCAAGAGAAGAAGACCCAAGAAGAAACCCAGGAGGGGGAGTCCTCGAAACCAGGAGGGGGAGAATATAACAACTCCGTCTGTTTAGCCCCATAGTACACCCGAAACGCAACGGCTGCATTACCAACATAGTGGGCTGACAGATGTCATCACCGTGCCAAATGTGAGAAGTCAGAGAAAATCCAAAAATAGGGAACTTGCCCATTTTTTGTTGTAGTAAAGTGTGCGTTCATGTCTAGAAAAACCCTTAACCAAATATCAATCTCCAAACCGCACTAGTTATTTTACAATAAATTACCAAAGTTGACATCGACGCTGAGAAAATTCAAACAAAGCAAAATGCGCGGGAAAGTTTTGACGCCAGAACGCGTATCTTTGGCAATCATTTGAATGTTAGAAGTCTGAAGTGACATTGAGTTAGTTTGTTTCGTAGTTTTTGAAAAACATAGGATGGTATAAATATTGCACTCTGCCGCAGTGTAGGTACTAATTATTCAACCTTGAAATTTCCAAACAAATTTTTATTCGCGTGCCTGATGACAATAATCGGCAAACAAGATTGCTTAAAGTATGCAGCAGAAATGTGGAGAATATCTTATTGAAAAGCAGTGCTATTAAAGTATGTGGAGATCATTTTAATGTACCTAAGTATTATGACAAAAATACCAAAAATTGTGTTTTTACATTCCGAGAGATTTTATTCTTAGGTACTTATCACCTCACATATCACATAATATTTACAAATTAAAAAAATGGATCTTGGTATTTTATTCCACCATTATTCTTCATTATGAACGGCGATGAGGTATACAAAAGCACGAATGAACCAAGACTTTGATTTCTCGAGGAAAAGTCTTTTTAAGAATTTTTGCCCACCAAAGATACCGATTGTCGTAGGAAGAACAAACAACTTTTGTACAGGGTCTTCAAGAAGTCTAAAAATCAACTTATTTCAAGAGAGAACTACTTACATTCATAATATATTCAGAATTTTTTAGTAAAAATGTAACTTTTAAACATTCTATTGATTTACAGTGTTGATAATGGAGCAAAGAAGGCATATTCTTTCAATTTCTAATTATGTACTTCGAACAAGTAATTCTAACGTGATACGATGAATATAATATTATGAACCAATAATCATAAGTGATTATTGGTATTGGTATTGATGGGGGAGCAAACCACTGCCCGGCGAGTAGGCCTTAAAGACCCTTTTCGCCAACAGGACCAATGCAGTTCTAACTAAGTTTATGAGAACATCACCTCGTTATATATTGAACTAGCAGGACCAATTAATTTAGGCTAACTATTAAACTTTTCGACTGTCAGTAATTAATAATTCTGCAGTCTACTCAGTAGCGTTAGCCAGTGAGAATGCCACTATATGTCGAACAGAAAATAGTCTCTGCCCACCTCGGGTCTCGAGCCCGATCACCTTTACACGTTGCGCCAGCCCGGCCTCTACAAGTGATTATGAGTGAAGGCATAATTCATAAAAGTATGTAGATCAATATCAGATAACACAGCTAACAATAATAGTCATTAACCAAACACCATAAATCACTTTTCAATGAAATACAAATTTGAATCAAGAAAATATTGCCTTCCCAATTTATTTGCTAGAAACTTTGAAATATGGCCGGGTGATTAACGCTATATACGCTTGAAAAAAAGATTATATTCAAACTTTTTCTTAAAAGGGTATTATTCCTGTATAAAATATTTTTTTTTTTTCATCGACAATCATATTTTTTCAGCAACATTTTTTATAAAAATTATTTTCTCGAGAAATGAAAATGTTGGTCCATGATTGGTCCTTTTGTATACCACATCGCCGGACATATCGTATACTGGTAAAATAAAATAAAAAGGTTAATTTTTTTAATTTGTCTGTAGTAATATGTACCCAAGAATGAAATCTTCAAAAATTTAAAAACACAATCAGGTAATGGTATTTTTTGTCATAAAACATGCTTTCTTTAAAATGATCTCCACACATATCTCCACAAACATAAAATAATAGTAAATAATAGTAATAGTAAGCAATATTTATGATAACTATCCTTAATTTTTTCAAAAGCTACGAAATAGACTAGCTCAATATCACATCAGACCAAAAATTTAAATGGTTGCCAAAGATACGCGTTATGACGTAAAAACTCTCCCGCGCTATTTGCTTTGTTTAAATTTTCTCAGCGTCGATGTCAACTAGTGCGATTTAAGGGCTGTTATTTGGTGTATGGTGTTTTTGGACATGAACGCACACTTTAAAATAAATAAATAAGATAAAAAAATGGGCAAGTTCCCCATTCAAGATGACACACGTCTTTTCTTTTCCTGTGTTCAATTGAGTTGTAATACTTATTCGTATTGTTATATTCTTATCTAACACTGTAGTCAAAAGGACAATATGAATTTAAAATATTGTGTTGAGGTTTTCCTTACATGTTATAATATCTTTTTATACATCCAACTCAGGTATAGGACATGATTCATAGAAAATGTTTTTGAAGAAGGATCCAAATATCAAATAAAAAAATAGGGTATGAATTTGAAATAAGAAAGTTTGACCTCGCCCAGACTTTTTGGAACACCTCGTTTATGTAAAAACAGGTTTTTAAAAGATTTCATTTTCAACCATGAAACTTTTAATTGTGTCACTTTTTTCTAAAACGTCAAATCAAAAAATTAGATGGGGGGGCATTCATAATCAAGAACCCTGTACTTGGGGGATATAGGGCAAGGTTAATTGATATCAATCAACCTTGGACATAGGGTACATCAAAAAATTAATTCTACGGTAATTCAAGAACTAATAATATAATCTTACTATTATTCATAATGTATTATTAACAGATTGAAGTAATTTATCCAGAGACAATAATATCTATTCCCGAAATAATATTTAAAAACGTTATAAATTGGATAGTGCCCAAAGGGAAGAGTATCAAAAGTATTTTCTTGCAGAAATCTTTTATCATCGTTGGCAGTCAACGCAACTTTAGTTTGCTCAATGCTGTTAACATTGTGAGCATAGGAACGACTGCAACGCTGAGTAGAAGTGCTAATTGTTGAATGTCTCGGAGAATTTCAGTAGTCATCAAACGTTAATTTATTTTTTTCAACGTTTTATTTGACCCCTTTGGCTTTTTTCACAACTTTTTGCCCTTGTTGAATCTTGAAAGTGTACATTTTTTATCCAAGACCAATGAAATGGGTAATAATTTCTCCATTAGCTTCATCCTTTATTGGTCCTAGAATTTTTTTGTTATCCAATGGGATTCTACAAGGATTGTTAGGGGGGTAGTCGGAGGTGTCAAATTTATTCAAATCAGTCTTGCTAATCTCTTCATAGACATCATTACACTGAATTTCATAGATGAAGCTATCCGTATCGCTGTAGACTTCTACAGCGATCAATACCCAATTTTGGTAGCATACAGGGTGTTTCAGAATAACATGCTAATAATAAAGGGGATGATTCTTGGGCTCATTTTAAGAAAAAAAATTCATATGAACGTATGTCCTGAACGCCTTAACTTTTGAGATACAGGGTGTCAAAGTTTTAAAAAATAGATACTTTTTTTACAATAACTTTGTCATTACTGTAGATATCTTTATGAAATTTGGGTCATGTATTTTAGGCATTGATACTCATTTTTTGATGCACCAACAATTTAATTATTCTGACCAGTGCCGTCCATGCGGGTTTTGGTTTGCATATTTTTTGGGAAATAGAAAAATTTTTTAGGACATACGTTCATATGAATTTTTTTTCTTAAAATGAGCCCAAGAATCACCTTCTTTATTATTAGCATGTTATTCTGAAACACTCTGTATATGCGTAATGAAAATCAAACATGTATGTTTTAGAAATGTCCAGAATGGACATACCAATATACAGAAGTTTATTGAAAATTGATTTATTCTTTCACATTTTAATAGCTATAAGATCGTATTCCCTATCAAGAATAGTTCGATTGTGAAATCGATGACTTGAAATGAGATTCTTTGCCTCATATCGTCCATCCCATTTATTCACAATTTTGATAAACCGATGATTCCTGATGTTCTTCATCGTTTTACCAGAAACAGCATTATTGAATAGTTCGAAAAGATTTTTTTCAAATGTTGTCGCGTTGGGTTTTAATCCATTGTTACGTTCAATATATGGTTTTAACCATGCGGACTGTCGAAATTTCAAGATTCTATGGATTTTACCTAATTTCAAACCATTCATTAACGCTTGTTTCAAGTTTCGATAGTGAAAAACATAATTTTCTTAATCGAAAAGAGTCTTCATCAATTTCGATAATTTAGATCCGGGTGGAACTCGTTGTTTAGGCCAAAATGGAAAATCTTTATGCAGGTCATGAGTGGCGGTGGGATATTCCACATCGACTTCCAAGATATATGGGTGAATCATCTGGGATTGACAAAACATCAAAGTTAGATATATCGCTAATCCACTGATCTCTCTTGAAGAAAGAGGTTCAGTCATTGCTTTTCCATAAAGATTATTCACATCTAGATAAAGCAGAAATTTCGATGTTTTCGATGCATCGTTATCATTGGTAGATTTGTTATTAGCTTCGGAATACCTATGAACACAGGTTCAAATGCCCCTACGGATTCCTTGCTCAATAAACATGATTTGGTCAATATCTTGAAGAATTTCCAATTCACAATCGGTTAACTTCAACACACAATCCCATGTGAAGTCAGGCATCGTATAATACCATGCGGGATCTGATTTATGCGACTGAATGCAACTTTCTCTCAAGTTCTCAAATAAATCAGCCAAACCCAAAATATCGGTATCCAGATTGTAGCATTGCATTTTCCCCAAGTCGTAAATACTCTAATTTTGTGAGCAGTGTAGCATGCAGGTTTCACTGCCTATTGTTCAATCGCCCAACCTTCGCGCGGCAAATTCAAATTCTGCTGCGTTGTCATATCGACTTACAAACTTTTTCCATAAATTTGGACCGTTTCAGTCTCCCGCCTGTTTCCTAACCAATAAATTCAAAGTCTACTCTTCAAGAGGAAATAGTTTTTTTTCTTTGCGAGGAAAATTCATTCCGAGATTGTTCCCAGCACGTTTAATACACGTTTCTTACTTGATTCTGTGGAAATTGGGTTGCCTAATGCCCTTTGACCATTTTGGTGATATGTGAAGAATTTCCATCAGTGACTAGTAGTGTGTTTACCCTGGAGCCAAGGAAATTGGACATTTTAATTGTTCCCTGGGCATCAAAAAACCAGATCTTCTTTGGTGCGTGCCGGAATCAAGTCTTTTGTGAAAATTGTGGTGTTAGCGTGATTAGGTGAGTTTCTATGGATATTTCCCATTCAACCTAGAATCTCTCTCCGTTATATTTTTTTTGAATCCAACCTTAGATTCTCATTCACGTGTTCTTTTCCTAGAACCACGACTCCCTGGATTTAACCCTTTTGAGTAATACGTTAGATCACCGCGTCATCAAGCCCATCGACAGACACAAATTCAACCCCTGTCCAACCTTGCCGAATCTATCAACCCTCTTGGAATGAGGGGTTTTCTTTGAAATATGTGTGCTGCTCTACCACTGGAGTGACATTTTCCTGGAATCCGCTGACTGAACCCGCCCGTATAACCAAACTATATATAAACTGTATCGGTTCTATAATATGAATATCTTTACTCTATAGAGATAATCTATATTCTTTCGGCACAGCGACGATGTGGGTTTTAATACATTTTGGCTCTAGATACAACAAAGGTTGTTTTTATCGATTCGCTACAGCCACGATATAGATTGAATATAGTTCAATTTATAGAATCGATATAGCAAAAATTTGATAAAATTTCAAAAATCAAAACAAAACCCTCCCGTCACCAGATTTAAATGAGACCATGAAATCGATCGTTTGGTAAGAAATGAAATTTTCAGCATCACCGAAACGCGAGTTATTTCTCCACCGATCATAGGCCAGGTTTCATAAAGATTCTGTACAGAGTACTAAAGATAATTTGTATTGATGCGTTATCCCGTCTATTTGGTATTAGGTAGATGCAGGTACAGCAAGTCAGAAACGAGATGCAATTATAGATTTTGTAAAGAGTTAATAACTCCTGAGTATAGAATACCTATAGTCATTTGTACAGATAATTTACAAATTTAATAAAGGAAACATTCATTATCAATTGAACTTATTGTTTCTTTGGAAGAACTTTACCGAAACTATATTGATTTGATATCGGTAATATAACATTTCTTTATCTGTCCAATAAAAATCAAATCTATATTCTGTACAGTTAAAATATATAGACCAAACTTCATATTTACTATACAGTTTAAATAACGGATATGTCTGTGAAGAGGATATCTAGTTATACTATAAATATGCTATATAGTTCATCACTATAACAAAAAATCTTTATAGAATATAAACTTGTAGTTGAAGAAAACCTGTATCGCTTGGTTATACGGGTAGAGTTGAATAAGGCCAGTTTCATCCATTGATTAACAATTTTTGATTCTATGCGTACTCACATAATACTGAACTGGAGTTCAACCACTACCGATTACTACTGATTACTACTGAAGTACAGGCGCTACGAGTTTTGGGCTGTTGGCCCCGACACCGCAGCCTCTAGTTGGGCTCATTGTATCTTCTCTGTGCCTGTCTCTCAGTCGAAGGGCTCCATTGCCCGAATAAGGTTTATGACTCGTTCTACTGTTTCCCTGTCCGTCCTTTGAAGATTGGTTGTGAATTCCCCATTATCTCTTCTCCAGTACGCCAGCGCTCCACATTCGGATACAATGTGGGAGGCTGTTTCCTCCCCCTCGTTGCACAGCCTACATATGGGTTCCTCGTTGAAAACACCCATGATATGCATGTGTTTCCTTAGAGTGCAGTGTCGAATTAATATACCTGTTACTTTCGTTAGCTGATTCCTGCTGAGTTTCAGTAGGCTTCCAGAAAATGATGATTCGATCTCGTCTGCCATCATTAATTTACTGTGATTCAGACCTGGTGATTGGCACCATCTAGCTTTCTGTTGTTTTTTAAACCAACAGTACAGCCAACCTCTCACAGAGGATTTTGTAATACCAATAGCAGGTTCTGGACCCAGAAGTGGTGTATTTGCAGCTTTGCGTGCTAGTAGATCCGCCCGCTCGTTCCCAGCTATCCCTGTGTGTCCTGGTATCTATCCAAGAGTGACATCGCTAGATTCTCCCCGTGTGACAAGGTTTTGCTGACAGTCCATGACTTGTTTGGATTAGGTTTCCCGACAGGAGATGGTTTTGATTGCAGCTTGGCTGTGACTAAGGATAAGGATTGTCCTTCCTCTGTAGCCTCTCCTGAGATTCTCTTGCACGCATACGTTTATTGCATGTACTTCTGCCTGGAAAACTGTAGCGTACATCCCGAGTGGTTCACATGTTTCCCACTTTGGATTGTCACCTACGATTTCGGCACCAGTTCTCCGGCTTGTTTTGGAGCCGTCTGTGTACCATATTGCCCCATCAGCCATCCGGAGTTGTTTCACCGTTTTCTCTTGCCATATTAGCTTGGTCTTGGGAGACGTGCTAAAGTTGATATTTTTCAACATGATATTACTCCTCATTGTTACTAAGTGACTCGTGACTGTGCTGGTTATCTTAGTGTGTCCTTGGGATTTTGAGTGGCTCCAGTTCCTGGTGTTGCTGAGTCTATATGCTCCCATTCTTGCTTTCATTTTGAGATAGATATCTAAAGGAGGTAGGTTAAGCATGGCCTCCATGGCAAGTGTTGGAGTAGTTTTCATGGCTCCCGTTACACAGAGACATGCTAGCCTCTGAAATTTTGCAAGTTCCATGGCTGCTTGTCGCTGCTCGATTTTTGGCCACCAGACAACAGAGCTATAAGCAAGGGTGGGTCTTACCACGGTACAATAGAGCCAGTGTACCATGCGCGGATTTATGCCCCAATTCTTTCCTAGCGCTCTTTTTGTTGCCATTATTGTGGCTTTACCTCGATTCAGTATTTTCTGTAGGTGTGAATTCCATGTGAGTTTGTCATCCAGGATGATGCCTAAGTATTTGACTTCTCTTACTACCTGCAGTTCTTGTCCAAAGAACATGGGTTTGAATAATTCCGCTGTCTTCCTCTTTCTCGTAAAGCTGACCAGGGAGGTTTTCTCAGGATTGACCTTCAGGTTCACCTTCCTGCACCAATCTTCTACGATTGTCAGAGCTGTCTGCATCAGTTCTGATATTGTCTTGGTGTGTTTGCCAGTGATAAGTATTGCTACGTCATCGGCATAGCCTTGGGCGTAGAAACCTTTGCTGTTTAGCTCTACCAGTAGTTCATCTGCGACTAGGTTCCAGAGGAGAGGGGACAAGACTCCACCCTGGGGGCAGCCTTTAGCTGCCTCTATAGTTACAGTTTTGTCAAGCATAGTTGCTTGAATTCTCCTACCTTCCAGCATGTTTCTCATCCACCTACAAACTGTGTCATTAATTCCACGCCGATTGATTGCGGTGGTCATTGAATCAAAGGAGGTGTGATCAAATGTTCCTTCTATATCAAGGAATGCAGCTAGGGCAACTCCTTGGTTGTTCAGTGGTTGCTCTATTTTATGAACAAGTTCATGCAGTTCAGTTTCATGATTTACCAGGTTGATAGGCGTTTTGGTTTTTGTGTAGTGGCCTCTCTATCAGGAAGGTCTCCCTTATGTGCCTTTCAATCACTTTCTCCATCGTTTTGAGTAGAGACGACGAGAGATTTATTGGTCTGAATGCCTTGGGCTGAGAGCTTTCTTTCTCGGGTTTCGGTATAAAGATCACTCGTGAGAGTTTCCATATCATGGGTCTGTGTCCCGTTGCCAGGCTTGCTCTGAATAGTTGGCAAAGCATCGAGATGAGTTGGGCTTCGCCCTGCTGCAGGTGTGCCGGTATTATCCCATCTCATCCAGGTGCTTTGTATGGTTCGAATGAGTTTATGGCCCATTCGATTCTATTTGGTGTCACAATCTGTCGGGCTATGACCCAATCATCTCTTGATTCTCTCATCCGGAGGATCTCAGGAGATAAGGAGTCGGTTCCCTGTTGCGAGTTGATTATGGTCGAGTCTGGAAAGTGTGGCCTGAGTAGTGTCTCATTGGTTTCTTCGCCATTTTTCGTGTATTCCCCATTTGGTTTCTTAAGTGTTCCCATTGGTGGAAGGGGATCTTTAGCTAGGATTCTCTGGAGGCGTGCGCCTTTCGAGGTTTTTTCGACCTCAGTTCGGAACTTCCTCCAGGAGTTCCTCTTAGCTTCCCTTACTTCTTTGTTGTATTTCGTCAGAGTATGGTGGTATTCATCTCATTCACCGGTTTTCTTGGCCACATTGAAGAGTCTGCGTGTTTCCCCCTTCATCTTGTCAAGTTTCTCGTTCCACCAGGTTGTGTCCTTGCGTGAAGAACGCCGGATTAGCGGACAGCTTTGATGGTATGAGTAAATTATGGCGTTTTGTAGTTGTTCCGCTACCACCTCAACATCAAATCTGTCACGCATACGTTCCTTGATCCCGCTCAACCCCGCCTCCAGCTCCTCCCGGTATTCAGTCCAGTTTGTTTTGCGTGGGTTGCGGTACACTTCTGACGGCTTGTCAACACTATTGATTTCCATCAGTATATACCTATGGTCCGACAGGGATGGTTCATCGGATACGCGCCACCGCTGATAACGGGATTGATACGGGAGGTGGACAGAGTGACATCAATAACTTCCGACTGTATGCGGTTTGCAAAAGTAGGCTTGTTGCCCTTGTTTAGAATCTCCAAATCATGGGTTATAATAAAATCCAATAAAGATCACCTCTTTTGTTGATATCGCTGCTCCCCCAGATGGTGTGATAGGGAAGGTAAACCAAGGCTATTATGATGTCCTTCTGAGTTCCTTCCTCTTTGTAGCTTAGTTGGACGGCTACTTGATCCCTGGAATTTAGTTCTTTAATATTGAGAGCCTGCACTCCGTTTCTCACGTATATGCAAGCTCTCACGTTACCTGTTGATTTCTCCTTGTAAAAGATCTTACCTCTAGTTTTTTCTAGACCGGCTATTTTTTCCTTCGTAATCCAGGGTTCTTGGATGATGGCCAGGTCTATGTTTTTCTTTGCCAGCTGTTGGCAAAATGCAGCAGATGCTCCCTTACTGTGCTGAAGGTTTATTTGTATTACCCTCAGCATCGGGAGCCTCCTTCTTGAAAAGTCTGAAGCTGCATTAACCCAAAGTAGGCCCGGAGATTCCGGTTTTGCAGCTCCTTCAGAGATCTGCTGTCAAGACCGACAATGAGTGTCATGCCCTCATTGTCCGTCTTGTGGCTGATTATTCTCCAGTCCTCGGTCTTCAGCCCCATGTTCTGGGTTTTGAGGAACTGGAGAGCTTGTGCCGGTTCCTTGATTTCCGCGGATTTTGTCGGTATCCAGACGGCAGCCCTCACGACTGGCACCACTCTGTGTGCCAGGCCAATCCGAAGACTGGTTCTCTCGTAGGAGCTGAAGCCTGGAACCACCCGCAGCAGCCAAGTCTTGGCAGCTTCATTGGCGCAAGTGATATAAATCACTCCACCTCTGGAGCTGCTGTTCTTGAACTGAGGACCAGTTCCGGGTTCGCATTTGAACACTTTCCGGAGTAGAGACTGTTGTAGGCCTCTACACTGCTAGTCAGTGAAGGTTTCATCCGGATATTTTTCGGAAGTGATGGCCATTCTAAGCCCGGCTAG
Source organism: Orchestes rusci (assembly GCA_958502075.1). NCBI lineage: Eukaryota > Metazoa > Arthropoda > Insecta > Coleoptera > Curculionidae > Orchestes > Orchestes rusci. The sequence continues at coordinate 9,990,138 of OY293310.1, forward strand.
GGTTTCGCTGTAAGTTTCCCCAGTTGATGTACTGGGTGTTACTTCAGCATCGCCCTGCCGTGACCTTCTCTTGGCGCTTTTTTCTGGAGTTGGTGTGTTGCTCTCAGAGCGACTTCTCTTTTCAGAGGATTTGTTTGCAGGGGTCCTAGGTTCACCTGATGCTCCAGGCTCTGAGGCCCGAGCATCAGGTTTCCCAGTGTTCCCTGAGCTAATCGGGAGGGTTCTATTCCCGGGATTTCTATTTGTCCTTGGTTTACGAGGCCGTATAGGCACTCCCTTGGCTTTAGCAGTCTCAATCGCAAGCTTCCTTCGCTGGGCTCCGGAAAGCTTTGCCCTTTTGTTCAGGCTGATGTTGCCAACGCCTGTACTAATGGCAGAAACACTGGCTCCGGGGATTGCATCACTGCTTCCCTGGTTACCCGTGGTTGGTTCATGAGGAGTTACATCGAGGTTTGGATGTTCCTCGGATGCCAGAACGTGTGATTGGCCCTCCCAAAATCCGTGGGGCCAGCGTTGGCCACCGGGGCTTCCACCCGGTCGGAACCAACGGTTAGATTGCAACTCACTAGGGGTACAAAGTCCTTAGGTTTGTCAAACATCGTTCTAAGGTGCTGGTTTTGGTCCGCCCCGGGGTATTTAATTTCTCCGGTACCTCCCATATCTGGGAGGCATTCCCCTATACGCCACCTGGGGAGGCGCCCGATGGGGTACCAGCAACCCCACAATCCCACACGGGAAGTTTAACCACTACTATTTAACCATATCATAATAATTATTTTATTGAATATCATTTTTCCATGTGAACATAGTCGACTATGAGGTTAATCAATCAACATTGATTTGTAGTTTTTTTATAATCAAAAATTTCGCGTGAATCAACGTATAAGTTGACTTGGTATAAATATCAAGAAGTTTTTGATCTGAATAGATAAGATTCCCATTTTCTTCACGTTTTGTGCTTGCTTTCCTCTCTTCACTCAAGTCTCACATTTTCTGTTGGTTCGCTGTTTTCCAGAAAATTTTAACAATTCAAAAACAGCGAGGCGCCCTTTGAAAGTATAAATTCGATTTATTTTATCCCATACCTTCATCAAACAAGAAAAATTATATTGTACCACGCCTGATTGTTCACACGACAAAAAGCTGCCGTATTGCTGTGTGTAGAATTGTGACACAAGATACAAATCTGAATCTTCACCTAAATCTTGGATTTGGAATGCTTCGCACACAGTTTGAGCATGTTGATAATTTTCGACTGATAAATTGGAATCATTCAAGTATTTTGTATTATCTAGATGTGCAAATTCTTCTCTCAATATTTTAAAATCCATTTTTTTTTATTGTCGATAGTAAATCATCGAGAGAAGCGCCTAAATATTGGAATGAATCCATGTACCTGAATCTTAGATTGTTCTCGTCAACGAAATTAGGGACGAGATATAAACTTCATTATTGGTTGGAAGAACACTCACGCGACGACGTTTGGCGAAATCTTTTATAAACAAATGACCATCATAACCGGATAAATTTTGAAAAACAATCGGCACAACATATAGCTTTTTGAAAATTAGATAATAATTTTCATGAGCAGAATCTCTGAAATCGCCAGTGGTTTTTCACAAATATGGCCATTTGTTGCATCACACAAACAATATTCTTGATTTTAAAATTAATTACTTATGATATTTCAACCATTTCGTTACAATCCGCACCATGATAGCTCTTGAAAAATGAAAGAGAATTGTCATAGGAACATTTTAATAGAACCCGGCACTGTAAACTATATGTTTTTGATATTTTCGCGTATTTATGGAGATGTGTTGATCAACTACTTGCAGTTGACTTTCAAAATCAGTATAGATGGTGAAGGGACATTTTTTTAAGTAGATTAAATTTTCAAATTCAACATGTTTGTAACTTGGAAGACATATTGGTTGAAAATATAATCGACTGACAACTATTCAACGCCGTTGATGTGGTGGCTTCATTTTAATTTGAGTGATGTTCTGTGTAACCCTCTGGATATTTTGAAGGTGTGAAATAGCTCAGCAACGGTTTTTTTGTTGTTTTCTAAAAGACAGTGAGTTTTATTTGATTAACTTGGATATAATATAAAAACGAAATGTACATTGATGAAATATCATCAAAATTTGAGAGACTTGAAGTTTATTTTCACCCGATTGAGTTTCAAACGATGGATTTTGAGTTGAAGTTCGAATTGATGTTGATTTTTCGAAAAGTGTCACGATAAACTCTTCGCGATGAACTTCACCAAATCAAGTTGCTTTGTGCTTCAAGTTTTGTTTAATTCAATTACATAAAAAATAAAAATAAAATTCACATTGTAAAATAGCCAAGCACCCCACACCAACTGCAGGAAGATTTATGCTATGATTAAAAAATTTCTCAATTTTTTCTATAGAATAATGATTATTTGAAAGAGTATTTACCTTCATATTATTATGACACACAGACACACAAGATGTTCACAGGTACTATTGCTGTTCTGACGACGATGAATGCTTCGTATGAACTGAATCACAAAACATGGACTGAATGTCTAGTTGACTAACCCATTAACGGCCAAGGGTAGAAATAATACTCAAAATGTTTAAACAATATAATTCAATCATGGAAAAACATTACATTAAACCATATGTGACGTCAAAAAATAAATAAATCAACTACTTCATGAAATAAATGGTGTTGCGTAAACGCATCAACGGCCTAAAGTATTAAGTGATATTGCCGGAAACAGTCGGCGTGTAAATAGACTGTACAACGTTCACAAATATAAATCGTTTGACTTCTGCACACACGACATCTTCTTCGATCGTCGGTTCTACTGATGACATGTGCAGAGTCATCAACCCTTACTTCATTGGGTGGCTCTGATGGAAGTGATCTAGCGACAAAGTTCTTTGTTTTCAGTAGTCGTAAGGCGATGAATGATTTAAAATTCAGTTGCGATATCTTATTCTGATTTACAATGTTGTTGATTTTCTATGCATTGACAAGAGTACTGTCGATTGTATTTTTAAATAGTGGCCACCACCATTTTTTACCCATCACACCGATTCTGTAATATGCCACGCCATTATCATGCAAATCTACCCCTCCCATGTATTTATTATATGTTGAAATTACGGCTGGTTGTGGAACTGCCACTTCTTTCTTCCCTTTTCTATAATATCTTTTGGCAGATGTAAGAGGTTCTACATGGTAATGGGTACTGATTGCCGTGACAATAGAATTATCGTTACATTTTACTTATGAAATTTGAGTTGATTCGTCAAATTGTGAATCATAGGTGCCCCTTCCCTGTTTTGCGATCACTTTACTTGAAAGCAAAGGACAATTACTTGTTCTGTTTTCGCGAATCGTTCCGGTAGCGAAAAAGCCCTTGGTTTTCAGAAGAGACATAAGTTTGAAGGAGGAAAAGAAGTTGTCAAAAAAGACGTTATGATTTTGCGGGTTCTTCACAATTGACAAAAGTTCAATAACTACACTCGCACCAAGTCCAATATCAGTTTTTTTTTCTGATGCTCCCGCATAAGGAATGAACTTGTAGAGGTATCCACTGGAAGAACAGATGCACCAAAGCTTGAATCCAAAACGAACAGGCTTGCCTTTTATGTACATCTTACAAGAATGACGTCCAAAGTATGGAACCATTTGCTCATCAATGGACAAATTGCATGAAAAAACACCAAAGTGTAAGAATTTTTCATTCATTGTATCAAAAAAAGGGCGGAGTTATGTGTACTTGTCTGCTTTATCCAGATTGTTATTATCACTCACATGTAAGTTGCGCTTTATCGATCTAAACTTATTCCTACTCATGCAGTCTCTGACGATATTGACAGTTTTGTCCTCATCTAGAGACCAATACATATCCGTCTGGGGTAGCTGTGATATCCAGACAAAATAAGTATCCCGAGAAAATTCAGTAGTTCTTCTCGTGATAGATGAAACTCGTGTCTGTTATTGTCCTGCGCATATTTTTCTGAAAACCGGATTATCATATCCATCACGTCCTCATCCACAAACTTAAAAAAAATATCTAATGGTGACAAATCCTCCAATTCGCCCAGGAGTTCTTGAATGTGTTCGTCCTCTTTAGATAAAGGCGAATTTTGATGAACGAATGAGCCAGATCTCCAAGTCGGTTTGAAACTTACTGCATCCTTTTCTATAATTTTTCGACATTTCGTAGCCAAATCTTTATCGTCAGACTCATCATAAAAGTTGTCTTGAGTTGTGTGGATCTCGAAAGTTCCCGCTATGTCTCCATTCTGGCCCTTTTCGAAATTTTCCGGGTCCTCAGAAAATTCCTCTTCGTCTGTGAGTTCATGTAGACAGCGTCAAGTTGATCTGGAGATTACAAAGTAATGTATAATAGATAACAAGATTTACTTTAAGAAATACCTACCATTTTTATCGCCAACCTCATCCACCGCATCCTCTAAGGCCAACTCTAACTCCTTTCGCGTGAGAATTTTTCTCATTTTCAACAATAAACAATGAAAACTGTAACTAATACGCACTCGATCAGATGCACGACGCACTGTGACTAAAAATTTGCACGCCTGGTGAAGAAAAAATATAAACACAAAAAAACTTGTCTTTACATTCTTGCGAAAGAAATTTCATCAATTTGGCCTGCGTTGCAAATACGCAACAGCGTGATTTATGACCCATTCAAGAAAAAACTGGTTCAAGTAGTCTTCGGTTTTTGATTTTATGATGTTACTGGAAATGTAGTAAGTGAAATAAAAGTATCAAAACTTTGAAAATGAAAACGTGAATATGAGTATTTCATTTTTCAAAATGTTGTAGCAATTTCTAAAATAATCAAGCTTGTTAGATATTGTCCAAAAATAATACAAATAAAGATATGCCTTAAAATCTAATCATATCACCTTTGTTTAACATTGAGTCAATAATATCAGCCCTTATTTAAAGTCAAAGATTTTTTATAAACAAATTGTAAGTGCAGTGTTGCGTATACGCATCACCGGCCGTTTATGGGCTAATATGAAATGTTGTAGGACCTAACGCCATCTATCGGTAGATTTTGTCAAACTCAAGGATGAATTCCCATCAATCAAGTGAAAGACATCCACCATTTGGTCGTCACATGGTCCTACAACGAGTTCGTGGATAATCCTCCCGGGAAAGCAAGGACAATCTTGAAACTGTTTCCTTAGTCTGACCACGGTAGAAAGAAACAAGGTATGCCAACGCACATCTCATTGTGAAGTCATTCGCTATAAAACACAGTGTTGCCATATTAGCAATTTATCCCAAATGGGCTTCTTTCAATTTACGTCAAAATCTCGAAAAAAATCGCAAAACCGTACTTGTATCACTTACTTTGATTTGAGAGGCTATTTTTCCTATATCTATTTTGCCCAAAATCAAACATATTTTAGTAATTCACCTATAGTTTAATTGGGAGGTGTAAAGTATTATTTGCAAGTTGGCAACGTTGATTTGGCATTATGTCAGATGTCAATTCACTGACATATGAGGAACGAGTCTACACAAAGTCAATCCAATCATTTTTATTTGAAATTTGATTGATTTGAATATTCAAAGGAATAATTCGTCTTATCTCTTATTGCTACGTTCGTAATTTTGTTACCTGGTCACTTAGATCTGGTTTTTGATTGCTTGATATCAAACTTCAACGAAGATGGGAGAGTTGGGGAAATATAGCAAATGCTGCAAATGCCATAAAAAGGAAGTCATTTTTCAAGGTTTGTTTTGTGATTATGTATTTATAAGTATTCATCCATCATATTCATAAACGGGATTATAATCGCAGCTAATGAAAGAACTTATTTTTATTGCTGGTAATCATAAAAAGCCACGTTTCGATGTTACCATGGATACTATAAACAAAATCTTAGCGTATGACGTCGATGCGCAATAAAAGCCAATTTTTTCTCGAGAGTCTGACATACCTCGTTTTTTTCTACCATGAGTCTCTTCATGACCAACCCATGTACGCTTCTGCCTACTAGGCGTCATCATTGTGGCTATCGGTCTAAGTCAGACTGGAGAGAACAGTATCAAGGGGCTTCGTGTCTATCAGAGAATTAAATGTAATGTGAAATGTATTAGGACCTAACGCCATCTATCGGTAGATTCTGTCAATCTCAAGGATGGTAGACTATTAGAAACACATTCTTATCGTTAGCATTCCAAAGCAAACTGCAAACCATGCAACTGTAGTTAGATTCGAAGAACAATGGTGCCTTGTATTTGTGATTCCATTGCAAAATGCAGCTATTAGCACAATGAGAGCTTGTTAACAAGCCGCAACCTTTTCGGAATAATAGAACATACACTTATTTTTGGTAAATTTTATTCAAATCATCAATAATTCTATTCGGTTCATAGTACATAATTTCCTTCAAACATTGGGTGTCTATGCATGGATTTCTGCTAGTAAGAGATGAAATTACATAGACAATATTGATATGTTCAATCTGATCCCCAAGCAATTCATGAATGATGCCAATAACAGTAAAATAGTATGCGGAAAAGTTCAGTTGCACAAAATCATGCAGTCTTTTTTTCAAAAAATGTTTGTTTGCGGTGCACACGTCTTGGATGTTGTCTTCCGTCACGTACAAGGTTTGAGATTGTTTTGATATTGAAACAAGTATGAACTGGTTCTCGGCGTGAACTTCGCTGATGATTGACATGTGTGTGATAGCAAAGTAGGACATTGTGCTTAGTGAAATGATGATGGGTTTAGTAAAAGTATCAAAATTAAGCAATAGGGTTGAATGGGAAAAAAATGTTATTTGCTTCAAAGGAAGAGTATCAACCGGTTTAATAAGTAATTTGATTCATAAAAACGTCAATAGATTTGTGAATGATGCGTTTATTTTGTTTCAACGTGAATTAAAGAAAGTACTGATATCTTTTAACATGGTTAAAGCGAAATCGTAATTTTGTGGAGAGTTTATCCAAAAATCACCCGTACGCGAGATTGTAGATTTTGAATAGTTCAACACCAAAAATGTAATCATTGATGTGGGAATGGATTTAAAAAGCTGTTTTTTTGGAAACGTGCGTGATGTAATTTTGAACCATCTTTCGGAATTCCATGAACGCGATTTAGGATTTGCTCTTGTTAGAATAATTTATTTGGAACATGATATTAATGAATTTCAAATGGGTAATGGTTCTTCCTATATTGCACTGCCAAAGGAAATTGCGAACAGACATGCATGAGTGAATGTTCAAAATAATGATACCGCCTGCTTTTATTGGGCTATTGTTAGTGCACTTAATCCTGTTAACCTACATAACAACCGAACTGCCTCTTATCCTCATCATAAATCAGTTTTGATTCTCAAAAACTCATCCCCAATGCCGATGAACCAAATTTCAAAATTTGGAAAAAACAACGAAATTTCTGTAAATGTGATGCTGTGGAACTAGTTTTAAAATCAGATACGGACGATGGTTAACCAGATAAGTTCAATATTTCACTAGCTAGACTTACCAAAGAAATTCAAATTCAAATTCAAATTGTCTATTCATGTTCAGTGCATTTTTAAAAATGCTTACATACGTCAGTTGTAATAATTGTAAAAGTAAAACTTAAAAGTAGAAATTGGAAGTTAAAAATAACAGGGCATTTATCGAGCACTATCACATACAATGTTCGATAAAATATGTTAGAAACCCCTTAAATGAGAAAAAAAAAATGTTCGATTAAGAAATCCTCAATTTTAGTTTTGAATTGTGGATATTCTAGCGCTTCAGTTTCTTGTGGAAGTATACAGTTCGTTTTTTTTTAAACGGAACATAGGGATTTCCATGTTAAATTTTCAGTCCCATGTTAGCAGTGGTTCTATTCAAAGTACGCAGCTGAAACTTGCCGTGGATACACTTTGGTGCCTAAAGATTGTGTCGTTTCTTTGATAACGTCAGAATTACTTGGAAAAAGACCCAAAAAGTTGTTTGATTTATTAGAAAGTGATACTTTCAACATGCCTTGTGTTCGACGGTGACAACCAATTTTCTGACGGTTCGGACTTCATTGTCGATTATTTTTATCAGAAAAATGTCTGTTTTTTCTGCTCATGATCAAATCAAAATGGTTTCAAATTGTATAAGAGGAATGTCCTATCAAGAAGTGCCGATAACTTTGCAGCGACTTATGCTGATCGTCCAGTACCTGGCAGAACGACGGTGTGTCGACTCTACGAACAATTTACAAATGAAGGTTGTCTTGTTTCTTCACGTGTAAAACGACGAAAAAATGCCTACGTAGTGACCGAAGATTTCAAAATGGACCAATGTCTAGCAGTTGAGGAAAATTCTTCCGTGAACAAGAAAGGTACCATTCCTATAAAGTTCGTAATGTCCAAGAACTCTTGGAACATGATTATATCGAACGGATAGAGTTCTGTGAGTATTGGATGAATAGAATAAATAATGATCCAAATGTTTTGAATCGTATTCTATTCACCGATGAAAGTACCTTTGGTACAAATGGGACAGTTGATAAACAAAATACTAGATCATGGTCTAGAGCTTACCTCTACGTAATTCCAGAAACACATACCCAGAGACGTGAAACCTTCAACGTCTGGGCTGGCATACTGGGAAATAGAATTATCGGTCCATATTTCATAGATGGCACATCAACAAAGCAAAGATATTAAGCACTTTTGCAAGCTGAAGTTGGCCCTGCGTTGGAAGATTTAAAAATAAACGGAGAGATTATAGTCCAACATGATGGAGCTCCAGCTCACAGCGCCGCAGCTGTAACCGAGTTCTCAAATAACACATTTCCGGAAAGATGGATTGGACGATTTGGCCCCTACAAGTGGCCCGCTAGAAGTCTGGATATCTCACCACTCGATTATTTTTATTGGGGAAATCTTTTGTTGAAAGTGTTTGATATCAGAGAGAGAGCTGTTATTGTGGCAGTTCTGAGAAACAGGATGATCGAGGCCTCGCAAGAAGTCACAATACGCCAGTTACAAAACGTTAAAAGACATTTTTATGGCCGTTTTGTCACTGCTTGGCCGTGAATGGTGGACATTTTAAACAGTTTATTTGACAAATTTAATACTGCTTGGCTATTTTGAATATTGTACAAATAAATATGATTACAATTTGACAATGAAATTATTAGTGTTGTCACCGTCATATACAAGGATTGTGAAAAGTATAATTTTCTAATAAATTGGAGCGTTTTTCGAGTCGTTCTTCAATTTATTCCGTGCTAGTTGATGGAATGACAGGATTTGTGGGACCCAAAGTGTATCCACGGCAAGTTTCAGCTATGTAATTTGAATAGAACTACTACTAACATGGGACTGAAGATTTAACATGGGAATCCCTATGTTCCGTCTTGAAAAAAACGCACTGTATTAAAAAGCTTAATAGCCCAGTAACCCGGACCAGTCTGCAACCTCTCCAGCCGTCAATAAACCGGCACAAAGTCACCCCTGTTTCTTGTCTGGTAGTTCTGGTACCCATGAATATCTTCATGAGTCATAAACGTAGAAGATTCATTTTTTGAGTACAGTAAATTTTCTAAAATGTACAGTTACGAAGCAGTCAATATCCTGAGTTTCCTGAATGCTTTCCTACAGTCGTGTCTGCAACCCAAGCCTTTCACCAATCTGGCCGCCCTGTGTTGCAATCCGAACAACCTTTTTATCCCTGAAGCATGTCTCCATGCAAGAATAGCATATGACAAGTGGCTCTGAAACACGGCAAAGTGGCTCTCAAGACAGCTCGAAACACATTATCCTTGAGGCATCGAAGCATAAATAATATATTCCTCGATAGTTTGGAGGCAACAAAATTCATGAACATCCCATCGTAGGTGAGGGTCAATGTGCACATCACAGAATGAGGTTTCCTCGATCTGTGAGCTTGTATCATGGAGTTCTCGAGTCGAAAAAACCATCCTTTTGGTTTAATCTCTATTTAACACAGGGCTGTTGGAATTAAACCAGTTTTCTGCTCTTTCTTGCGCCCTCAGGCTGTTTTCAATGGATACTTGCAGTGGGTCAGCACGGACAGAAATTGTTGTGTCATCAGCAAAGAGTGTACAATCCGCTGTTGGATCAGTTGATGGTAGATCATTCATATAGATTGAGGAAAAGATGGGACCTAGTACGGACCCTTATGTTAATTTGATGCTGATTAAAAACAAATATTATCCATCATTAAATGATCACGAGCCACTGCCCACTGATGACACCGATCATGAGGATATAAAATATCATTATTGTCGGATAAAAAAATCTTTCACGTTAGATATTCTCAAAACTAAATAAATCCAAGGCGCAAACATTTTTTGTGATCGGTGTCTCAATTTTTTCACATCCGAGGTAAAATCAACTGAACATAAAAAGCTATGTACAAAACTGAATGTATAAAGTCTCATTTCCAAGTTACAAACATGTTGAATTTGAAAATTTCATTCACAAACAAAAATATCCCTTCATCATAAATGCTGATTTTGAAAGTCAAATGCAAGTAGTCGATCAACACATTTCCATAAATACGCCAAAAATATCAAAAACATATAGTTTACAGTGCCGGGTTCTATTTAAAATGTTCCTATGACGATTCTCTTTCATTTTTCAAGAGCTATCGTGGTGCAGATTGCATGGAATGGTTCATCAACGAAATGGTTGGAATATCAAAAGTTATTCATCCAAAAATCAAGAATATTGTTTCCATCATTGATACGAAAAGTATCTGCGGTGCAACAAATTGCCATATTTGTGAAAAACCTTTTCAAAAAAATGACAAGATCGTTCGCGATCATGATCATTTAACTAGCGAATCCAGAGATTCTGCACATGAAACCTGTTATTGTAACGCACCTAGATTGAGGTAAGCGTGGAAACACAGCTTGCTCTTGAGATCACACTGATGACAGTGTGTGACTGGTGTAGCTTTTAGTTTTTTATGTCAGATGTCAAGAAAGTGAAAAGTTCTTAACGTTAAAATTATTGTTCTTGTCAATTAATTTTGTGTTTAAATAAATAGTTATAGTGCCAAAAAACGAGTAATTCACTGAAACAGTCCATCACCGACTTTGGAATCTATTTTGTTCAAAAAAACGAGGCAAGAGCCAGAATACCCCCTACAATTGGCGCCCAACTATGCAAAATAGTGACAATTGAAAGTGTCGTTTACGCTCAAAAAAAAATCAACACTGAGATACAAGTGAACATTGATCATTATCGGTTTGATTCATATCCTTTTGAGTGTTTTTGACTGTATTATTCATAAATTGTGATATAACCTCGATGCACCACAACTTCCAACAAAACGCGCATGCGCAAGGTAGCATCATCCTGAATTTAGTGTTTTTGCAGTGTCACTGTTGCCAAGTCGAGTCATTCCGATCCACTCTAAACTGCTCCGAATCGTCTAAAGTTGACCATACACGACACGATTTTCTAATTTTGTCAGTAAATGACCGTTTAATCAGAAAAGATGACGAATAAGAAGAAAACACCCACTACGGTGACTTCAGCTGTTAATCAAGTAGCTATGACGCCTGAAATGCTTCAGAATCTCATCGCAACTATGCAGAACATGAATGCCAATACTCAAGGCAATGCACCCCAACCAAATGTGAGTACTGCAAATTTTGTTTCATGTAAAACCAGATATGATGGAAGACCTAACTCAGATGATGAGGTTTTTATAGATGCGATAACTGTCTAAGAAGATTGTCTAAACATCCCGGATGAACATGCTCTAAAAGGTTTATCCATGCTTCTGACAGATCATGCAGCTACATGATGGCAAGGAATAAAGTCTTCAGTCAATAATTTTGATGAAGCTCTGAGATCACTAAGACATGCATTTGGCTTTATGAAACCACCTCATCAGATATACAGAGAACTATTTTCGCATGAGCAACGTTTTGAGAAGACCGACATATTCATCAGCAAGGCGAGGGTACTAATTTCACATCTACATGGCGAGTCATCTATCTTTGAGCATGTCCAACTGGACATGGTTTATGGTCTATTGCATGTCAGGATAAGAGAGAAGATCCCAAGGGAAACTTCATCAACTTTTAAAGATCTCATTGCAGTAGCTCGAGTTGTCGAACAGACACTTGTTGAGAGTCTTCCTCCTCATCAATCGGGACCTCCTCACAAGAATGCTACCAATGATGGACATACTTCGAAGAAACCTCAGTGCTCCACTGTGAGAATCATGGTCACAGGAAGAATATTTGCCGTAAATTGGCAAAGCAACAATCCGAAGCTGGTAAACCACAACATGCAAATAACAGCTTGTCAAGTATCAGTTTGATCCCAGAAAATCCTAAAAATGGTTCCAGAACAGTCTTCCGATGTTATGGCTTCAATACTCCCGGATACATCAGACGTAACTGTCCAAAATTCAAATCTAGTCCTGAAGTTACTGCCGCTGCTTTCACTGATTTCTTTGGTTCTTCCGTTTCTCCTGCAGGTAGGCCATCTGCCAACCACAATTCTAGACCATTGTGCTTTGTGAACATAAGCAACCATCAAGAAATCTGTCACCTTGACTTAGGGGCACAAGTCAGTATAGCAGGTGCAAGGCTTTTGGAAATACTGCTCAACGAAGGTACTCCGTATACGGTCAAAGATCTGAACATGACATTAGCTGATGGTAAGACAACACAAGTAAGTGCATGTCATTTTCATGTTTTCATTTCACTACAAAACAGAACTTTTTATACGACACTTATATCCGTTCCTGATCATCTTCACAGCCGAACACTACTAGGCGCTGGTTCACTGAAACTTGCCAATATTGTTTTGAACATGTCCGATAATTATTCTTGGTCCTACAGTAATGATCCCAATTCCAAATATGAATTCATATCTGACGTTAATGTTACTTTGCAAGATCCTCTGTCTAAACTTAGTTGACGTAATTCCCATTGCTTCAAGAAGTCACGAAGGAGAAGATTCCAGAAAATCGTCCATATCCCCAAGAGACTTACTTAAAATCTTAAAAGTGGAAAGAACACGAAGTCAAAGTCTCAAAATGTGTGTATTGAATTCTTGTTTTCGTACTTGACTGTTTTAGTTTTAGCTTTTCATGTAATTTCCGTTAGTTGGTTCTTCAATGTTTTTTACACAAATTTTATTTTTTTTTTCAAAATCTAGTTTATGGTCAATCATTGGCCTGATGATGCCCTTAAATTGAGTGAAACACGTGTAGCCTTAATACACACTTTTTGAGACTTTAACTTCGTGTTCTTTCTACTTTTAAGAAGTAGAAGATATTGATGAACAATAGAGAGAAGATTTTAATCATTTATTGCAGTCCAATGAAGACCTTTTTCGTCCCACTGAATTGCCAACTCCGTTTGCTAAACATACCATATTTATGTCGTCAAGTTTCCATTCCACCATACCGAATGTCACAGCTTAAGAAAGAGCAGCTTCGAGTAGAATTGGATAAGCTACTTGCCAAAGGTGTCATTGAGAAATGCGAGTCTTCCCAGTCCTGGTCCCAAAGAAGGATGGAGGCATTCGAGTTACCGTTGATTTTAGAAAACTCAATGCGAAAACACGCCCAGATAAGTATCCTCTCTCACGCATAGATGATACTCTGCATGCTGCAAGAAAGACAAGGTACATGACTTACCTTGGACCTACGTTCCGGATACCATCAAGTCTCTGTTAAGCCCAGTGATCTAGAAAAAACCGCTTTTATATGTCCTTTTGGAACCTTTCGATACGCCTTTTGGGTTGAGGAACGCAACCTCAACATTTCAAAGATTATTTGACAAATTTCATGTAGGACAACAAGATATCAATATCCTTGCATACTTGGATGACTTGATCATTCTATCAGAATCCTTTGAAGATCATATGGACTATTCACATAAAGTATTTAACCGCTTGTGACTATTCAAATTACATCTGAAGCGCTCGAAATGTGATTTTTTCTGCTCATCTATTGAATACCTTGATCCTGTGATTACGCCCAATGGTATTGAACGTAATCCTCACAAAGTGACTGTTATTTCCAAAATTCCACCTCCTAGAAATGTCAAAGAATTATTATCATTTTTGCAGACCTGTTCCTGGTACAGAAGATTCATTGAAAATTTTGGCAAAATATCTCATTTGTTAACATCCCTAACAAAGAAGAAAGCTCAATGAAAATGAAGTGGTGAACAAGCCAAAGCATTCCAGACCTTGAAAAAGTGCCTGACTTCCAGTCCTATTCTTCGACAAGCCAACCCATCGCACCATTATATCCTCAAAATTGACGCTTCATCTTACGCCATTTGTGCATGTCTCCTTCAGGGGAAGGGCCCTGAAGAAAGGCCAGTCGAGTATGCTAGCAGACTCTTCACATCTGCTGAGCGTTATCATACGACAACCGAGAGAGAAGCCCTGGATGTTGTTTGGGCTGTAACAGATAAGTTCCGCGGCTATCTCGAATGTGCTCAAGTTTTCGTCAAGAGTGATCACCAGCCTCTGAAATGGTTGATGACCTAAAAATCTCCCACTGGACGATAAGCAAGATGCCCTTGCTCTTCAATCATATGACCTACAAATTGACTATACCCTATGTCGAACTAACGTGTTAGCAGACATGTTATCACGTACTACCCTCACCGGTGTTCAAGATGATTTGATTACCATTGACCTTCCACAAGAGAGTGCTGCAAGCTTCAGACAAGACCAGATGAATGATGCAGATGTCAAAAAGATTATTGAATGTTTTGAAGATCCAAACCGTAATGACCTTGATCACGAAAAATGGATCGAAAGAGGGTACATTATGACGAATGGAACATTGTACAGATATCTGCCTGAATTTGATAAAGAAGATGCTAAAATGGTAGTTCCCAAAGCCAGAGTTGATAGCATACTGAAAGAAGACCATGATTCATCAGTAGACTATCATCCAGAGGCTGATCCTGTTGAGAGAAAAAAAAAAGACGTTGAAACTCAGCTTTTAATCCTTTTGTCAGACGACCATACTTTATGGAAGGACCAGCTCCCATCCATACGTTTTGCAATAAACTCAGCTTATTCTGCTGCCAATGGTTATTCATCCGCCTTCCTTATGTTTGGACGCGAGCTGAGAACTTCTGGTGATTTCCGCTCTGATCTTAGAGCCATATTGAAAAATGAAGATTTTGTCAGTCAAATAACCAACTATCTTCATACTCTTGGCGACGTTTTGCATTCTGCCCGTGATCATCGTGAGCGCCAGCAGAATACAATCAAGAAATATGCAGAACAGACACGTAGAGATGTCCTTGTGTTCAAGCCAGGAGATGAAGTACATTGTTGCAAGAATAGTGACCCCCACCACATTTGGAGTTTGTTCTCCTCAGAAACCGGAAAATATCCGAGGCAAATACCATGCGGCGCTTACCACGTTCAAGTCTTTGTCAATGGATGATCCTGAGCCAGTGAGACCACTTCAAAAACGAGGACGAACCAAAACAAAACTAGGTCATGATACCAGTAACCTCATTGGAGATGCTGGTAGTCCCACTGAAGATCTCGGTGAGCCTATGATGACCACCAGTTTCAGAAGACTTATTGTGAAGCCCAAGTGTTCCTGTTGTCCCTAACCTCTTACTTCACTCACGGGACGTTTCGTGAAGTAGAGAGGAGGTTGTAACGCACCTAGATTAAGGTGAGCGTGGCAACACCGTTTGCTCTTGAGTAGCTTGGTGTAGCTTTAAGTTTTTTATGTCAGGTGTCAAGAGTGTGACAAGCTCTTTACGTTAAATTGTTATTGTCAATTCATTTTGAGTCTAAATAAATAGTTATAGTGCCAAAAAACGAGTAATTCACTAAAACAGTCCATCACCGACTTTTGGAATCTATTTTGTTAAAAAAAAACGAGGCGGGAGCCAGAACACCTCTCACATTATCTAATTTCTAAAAAACTTTATGTTGTGCCGATTGTTTTTCAAAATTTATTTGGTTATGATGGTCATTTGTTGATAAAAGATCTTGTCAAACGTCGTCGCGTGAGTGTTGCTCCAACCAATAATGAAGTTCATATCTCGTCCACCCATTTCAATGACGAAAACAATCTAAGATTCAGGTACATCGATGATTTATCCCGATTTTTAGGCGCTTCTCTTGATGATTTACTATCGACAATGAAAAAACCCGATTTCAAAATATTGAGAGAAGAATAATTTGCACATCTAGATGATAAAAAATTTAAAGTGTTGACGCGGAAAGGTGTATTTTGTTATGATTATATTGTCAAAAATGAACGATACCCGATTACCTTCGATTGAACATTTTTACAAGAAATTGAATGATTCCGATTGATCATTCGGAAATTATCAACATGCTACATGCTCAAACTGTGTGGGAAACATTTGAAATCCAAAATTAAGGTAAAGATCCAGATTTGTATCTGAAGACCGATATTTTGGGTTTGTCTGATTTATTTGAGAACTTTAGACAAAGTTGCATTCAGTCGCATAAATGAGATCACGCATGGTATTATACGATGCCTGGCTTCACATGGGATTGTATGTTGAAGTTTACCGATTGTAAATTGGAGCTTCTTCAAGATATTGACCAAATCATGTTGATTGGGCAGGAAATCCGTGGGGTCATTTGAACTTGTGTTCATAGGTATTCTGAAGCTGATTACAAATCTTCCAATAACTACGATGCAAAAACCATCAAAATGTTTGCTTTTTCTAGATGTAAATAATCAGTATGGAAAAGCAAAGACTGTACCTCTTTTTTCAGGAGAGTTTAGTGGATTAGAGATGTATTTAACTTTGATGTTTTGTTAATCCCAGATGATTCACCCATGGGATATATCTTGGAAGTCGATGTGAAATGTCTCACCACCACCCATGACTTGCGTAAAGATATTTCATTTTGTTCTGAACATCGAGTTTCACCCGGATCTAAATTATCGAAATTGATGGGAATAAAGAAAATTATGTTGTTCACCATCAAAACTTAAAACAAGCGTTAATGAATGGTTGTGAATCAAGTAAAATCCATAGAGTTTTGAAATGTAGACAGTCCGCATGATTGAAACCATATATTGAACATAACAATAGATTAAGTACCAACGCAAAAACAACACTTGGAAAAAATCTTTTCAAACTATCCAATAATGCTGTTTTTGGTTAGACGATGAAAAACATCAGGAATCATCGAGTTATCAAGCTTGTGAATAAATGGGATGGACGATAAGGGGCAAAGAATCTCAGGCAAGTCATCGATTTCACAATCGATCTATTCTTGGGCACTAACTTTATAGCGTTCTCAAATATAATTTCGGAAATAGTAACTATTGCCTCTGGGTAAATTACTTTAATTTGTTGATTTCATATTTGGTATTGGTATTGTGGGGGGGGCATACCACTGCCCGGCGAGTAAGCCTTAAAGGCCCTTTTCGCCAACCCCAGGACCACTGTAGTTCAAACTAAGTTGAGGATGGAGAACATCACCTAGTTATATATTTGAACTAGCAGGACCAATTAATTTAGGGTAATTATTTTGAACTTTTTGACTGTCAGTGATTAATAATACTGCAGTCTACTCAGTAACGTTAGCCAATGAGAGTACCACTAAACGTTGAACAGAAATAATCTCTGCTCACCTCGGGACTCGTATCCGATCACCGCGAACTACCTCTCCGGTGACTTTTGTTGAATGCCTTAGACCACTCAGCCACCTAGTCACTCTGTTAATAATTCATTATGAATAATTGTAAGATTATATTATTTGTTCTTGTATTATGAAAAAATCAGATTTTAGATGTACCCCGTGTCCCCCAAGTACATACCTAAAATAATGTATGTACTTTGAATATAATATGTATTCCTGAAAAAATATAATGATTTTTGAAGTGTTTTTGTGTGCCTAATTTATTCGATTGAATGTGCAATACATAAGAATGTGGCAAGTATGTCTGTTTTTTATTTTTGATAAATAAACTAGTGATAAAATCTCCCCATCCGTGACAATATAAATTATGCTTTTTTCCAGAACCTCGGACCAATAAACTTTCTCATTTCTTTAAAAAATCAGCTCACCCACTTCAAACATCGCACGTCATCTAATCATTATTATAGCGAACGATCAAAGAATTGAATCAATACAGTATGCGCCATCTATATCAACGATTAAATAACTCAAAAACTATGAAGAAGGAACATCTTCATCTCCAAAGCTCCATATTACAAATGTTATCGCCAGGCGGCCTTCAAACGTCAAAACCTGGATTCCCAATACCCCCCACAAAACACCGAAACTGATGATCAGCTCCACAATTTAAGTCAAGATACCCCAAAAAACAATAAAATGGTATCAACCAGTATCCCAATTTCAAATATATTTTATAAGGCTTGGTGGCTTAGTGGTTTGGACAGTCATATACCAATCCAAAAGATGTTGGTTCAAACCCACTATCTGAAAAACTTTTTGCAAATAGGCTCCACAGCGCATGATCGGTGGGGACAAAATGTTTTACCCCCACCCACATCTCGATCCTGTCCTGTCAGTATCAAAGCTATAAAAATCACAAACGTCATGTCATGTCATCTGTCAAAATGATATCTGTCATGTTAAGCTGTCATGTCAGGATCGTAACGTTGATCCAAGACCACACCCAAAAGCCGGTAAAAGTGAGGTTAGGCACAGAATTCGGTCAAGAACCCGCTTTGTTTATCTACTCAAATCTCATAGCTGGTTGATGACTACCGCAAAGCTCCTAACGGATACATAATAGGTATTGATATCCATGGTCAACTGGCAGGGTAGTCAGGCACGATTCAGTCCATCTAATATCTACCTAATCTTCATTGAAACTTGAAAAACTCAAAAAATCTCAAAAAAATATTATCACATAGGTAGATAAATTCATCGTCACGTAAATCATCTTCAAGAAAGCATGCAATAGATGTAAATAAATACATGCCCAATATTCGCACTCAGCCATATTTTGAATTTATCTGGTCCATATTAACATTTTCATTGCGACAAAAGAAAAAACCCGACCTGTTGTACACTTATTATGATATTACACTAAAATGGTACTTACCACCAGATCAAATCAGATTCTAAGTCCAAGCAATTTGAAACGTAACATAGTCTTCAGTCTTTGAACAATTTTATCCAAACTCATGTGACTCAACTCTCTTTAACCACTGCACCTAACAATATCTACAAGGTTTTTCACTTGAAACTTTGCACGCCAATATCTCGAAGACGAATACAAATTTATGTGAAAAGTGTTCAATGAGTTAACAAGTCGATAGACGAGCGAACGTTTTAAAAAAACTTTTATTTCTCAAAATTACAACTTAAAACCCGACATAAAATATTATTCGTAAAGCAATAAATTTCAACTGACTGACTCTAGTTTTGATTAGGCGAAGCTTATATAAACTTAGATAGCTGAGTTGACAAGTAATATGATGGTTAAGGGAAAAGTGGGACCATAACTCCTCCCTCCTCAAGATTCAACTTTATCGTAAACGAGGAAGTTGAATTTCTTCTGGGATTTCTGGACCTTTTGGTGTTTGTTTCTTCCAACATTCAGTTTTCTTGAGGCCCAGGATGAAAACACCAACAACTATGGAAACGTAGAGGAAGATTGTCCACACGCTGGGTGCTTCTGAGATTTTGCTGAATGTTAGTGGTGGTTCATTTTGTAGAATCTCTTCATGTAGATGATGTAATCCGTCTAATTTGATTTGATGAAGGTGGTGACTCAGGTTGAGGGTTGGTAATGACGGAGATGGTTCGATAAGGTCAGGAAATAGTACTGGCTGGTGACTGGATACAAATGTATCTTTTTGGTTCATCAGTACCCCTGAGTTTACGGCTAGTTGACATCCGATGGGTAGTTAGCATAGATATGTACCCATAAGATTTTGGATTTCTTCTTGGTCATTGCAGTTTAGCTTGACAACTGTTTTGGCAGGCAGGACAATGACCCATTTGTCGGTTTTATCAAGATGATTAGTTATTGGTTGGGTGAGTTTCACTTCAACTTGTTCGCAATTGAGGTGTGTGGCGTCTTGATCGGGGCTTAAGAGTTTTATTTCGCAAGGGCTGTCTTCTGTGATATCTTTGAGGTTTCCTTTCTAGCATATGTGGGTTCCAGGTATGATTTCTCGGCATTCCCCATCATAGTGTGTATAGTGCAATTGAGATTTTGAGACAAATTTATTTCGCGGTATGATTACCTTAAACCGACTCTGCTTGTATATTGGTATAGAGTATAAATGGAAATATTCAAAAATCTCTGTGAGCATGATTGGTATGTGTAAAATGAAGGTGATTTTATTATTCTGAGTGAAAGCCTCTAATTCGGTAAGTTGTTCAAATAGCAAAATGTTTTCGAAGGTGGCAGAAAATGGCATTGATTTTTCGCCTACTTTTTCTTGCAATTTTACTAGTTCGGAATAAAAGTCTTCATTCTTTATTATGCTAGGATGCATTATTTTTAGTTTGGAAAATGTGAGGGAATTTCCTACATCCTGTAAGATTGAATATATGACTTCATAAACGTTCACAATTTGATTGATTAGGTCTTTCATAAATATAGAGTTTTCTCTATATACGGGTTTTTGAACGATCGATGCGATTTGGTTAATTTTGGTCTCTAACAGGTTCTCGTTGTAATTTATTTGATTTAGTGTAGAGTTAAATCTTTCGATAACCGTCAGAGAGAGTGAATTTTGCTTAGAGATACTTGTCTGTATGCTTCTTTGATTTTCTTGCAATTCTTTGATTAAATAATTGTAATGTTCTCCGTCGGTCGCATCCAAGTCTCCAGTGACTGCGTTAAACATAGAGCCTGATCCGTTAATAAAGCCTCTTTTGGTTCGGTGGGGACGAGGTAAGATTTCATCTATCTTATCTTGTACCTTATTCTGCGTTAATTCTAGGAGTTTTATGTAGTTACTCATCTCTTCAGAGTACTCCTTATGAGCGTTTATAAAACGAGTAAGGTTGGCTGACTTCAAGTTTAGTTTATTAATTTCCAAGATTATTGGATTTAAGTTGTAATAATGTATTAATCTATAACTATAATCTATTATTCTAGCAGTTCCTAATTTAATTGGCATAATTCCAGGATTATCCTCGATTTTTCGCAAGGTGATCATTTCTGGGTTCCCTAGCGCGGAAACGATGATGCTGAAATAATACTGGAAGTTAAGCACGGTTCAAGCGGTAAGCGATATGATATTATGTTTAGTAAGCGGGCGCGTATTAGTAACAAATATTATCATCTAATCTTCGTTTTCATTATTGAAACTATATTTATTCTTTATCGGTCTTTTGAGGTTGTCCATATGAATTTTTGCTTGGGATGTCGTAGCAACGGTTTTCCGTTCTGGGTTGACGGTGGTAAGTTCTGTGGGGGCGTCAAAAGTATCACCCAACTTTTGTCTAACATTTTTCTTAACAAACGCCTTTTGCTGGAGTTTGAAAATGTCTGGTTTGTCACGATTTTCATTTATTTTACCCATGATTTTTTCTTTTTGATTAATAATTTGCTCATTGATTTTTCCGTATAGGAGTTTGGTTTTATCTTTGTGGTCCGAAACGTAGTCAGTGATAAGTAATCGATCTAGGTTCATGTTGAAAGGATCATTAGGACTCAGATGATCGCTAATTACGTCGATTGGTTTGAATTTTGTCGCCGAGGGTATAGTGTGATTATAGGCCAATATAGCGTACTTAATTTTTTGTTGGATTAACGGTTTCTGGAATCCCTGGTTGTTCAAAAGTCTTACATGTTCAGTTGATGTTGAATGGAGACGCTCGATAGTACCGTTGGATTGAGGGTGGTTCGGAGAAACGAAGTGTATTTTAATTTTGTGGAGCTGAAGGAGTTCAGTTACGACGGTATTCTTGAATTCCGTTCCGTTATCAACAACTATAGTGTCCGGGATACCGTGGTGGGAAAAAAATGATATCCGATTGTCTGATATTTCGGTTGCTAAAAGTGAAGAAAGTGGGTACGCTTGAGCATATTTCGAAAAGCTTTCTACGATTGTAAGAAATTTGGTCTTTTCGAGAGTGTATGTATCTAAATGAATTATGGAAAACGGTTTAGTAGCAGTTGGTGTAATATTCATTTCCATTCGTATGGGTTTCCTATCATACTTGCTGCGTTGGCAGGTTTCGCATTCATTTATTAAGGTCTGTATGGAATCTCTTGAATTGGGCCAATAGTATTTCTTTTTTATTCTTTGTTCTGTCTTGTCGATCCCGCGGTGGTTTGTCTTTCCTTCATGGTAATTTTGAATAATGTTTTGAATTTCGTTTTCATCTTCGACATCCAAAAGTTTAATTAAACATCTTTTGAATTTTAGCGAGGGCCATTTGAAGTTTCTTTGAACTATTTCGCAAAATGGTTCATACAGGTTAGGATTTTCGAAATATATTGAGTACAATTTGTCTGGAATAACGTATTCTTTTATAAATGACATGACGTCATTTTCAAAATTATTGTATGAGAGTTGAACGATAAATCTGCGTTTTTTCATAAAAAGTATTACTTTTTTGGTTTTAGCGGGAGAGTGATGTACTTTAGATATGATTATTTGATTAGCTCCATAATTAACTGCAGATTCTATAATTGGTACCCCTACTACAGGGTCTTGGTCGTTCGTATGGACAGTATCGCCGTTGTCATCATTATGATGGTCAAGGACTTCGGGTTCTACTACGTTATTGTCGAGGTCAGGGTTTGCAACAGTCGACATTTGGTCTATGTCTATTGTGTTAGGTCCAGGTTCGTGGATGATTTGTTCGTTTTGTAAGGAGTTGTTGAAATCGTTCATGTATTCAGTTAATGCTGATATCTCGCCGGTTTCTTTTGTATGGATCTCGATGCGGCTCAAAGCGTCAGCATTTGTATTTAACTTCCCTTTTTTGTAAATGATTGTGTAGTCGTATTCGTCTAGTTTGATCCGCCAGCGCATTAATTTTTAAGAAGGATCTTTGAGATTAAAAAGCCATTGTAATGGTTTATGGTCGGTTATCATATTAAACTTTCTTCCATAAAGATATGGGCGAAAGTATTTCGTCGCCCACACTAGGCACAATCATTCTTTTTCTATTGTTGAATATTTGGTTTCTGAATCATTTAGGGTTCGAGATGCGTACGCTACGGGAAGATCTTGACCTATCTTACCTTGCGATAAGACGGCAACAATGCTCGCGTCACAAGTAAGATTGAAAGTCTTGGAAAAATCGGGATATTTTAAGATTGGTTCGTTCGTTAAGAGGTTTTTACATTTCTCGAAACAATTGACAAATTCCAGATTATGCTCTAATTTTGAACCTTTTTTGAGACATTTAGTCATAGGCTTTGTTATTTGGGCGAGATTCGGAATAAATTTTCTGTAATATCCTAGCAATCCCAAGAATCCTTTGATTTGTTTGGTCGTAAATAAGCCACTTCGCGTTTTAGAAATTCACTTTTGTCCATTTGAATTCTGAAGTTTGAATTACGTAGTCTTTGGAAAACTGATCTTAGCCTTTCAAGATGTTCTTGTAATGATGTAGAAAAAACGATAATGTCATCTAGATAAACTAAGCACTCTTCGTTCTGTATGCCGCGTAAGATATTGTCCATAACCCTTTGGAATGTTGCCGGAGCATTTTTGAGTCCAAAAGGCATTGGGTAAATTCGAAATGTCCTTGTTCTGTACTGAAGGCAGTTTTTGGTGTGTCGCGTTTGTTCATTTCGATTTGGTGGAATCCACTCGCTAAATCGATTGTCGAAAAATATTGACATTTTCCGAGTTTGTCAAGTAAGTCTGTAATGTTTGGTAGGGGGTATTTGTCACCTACAGTTTTATCATTCAATTTCCTAAAATCTATTACCACTCTAAATTTTTGTTTGCCGGACGCATCGATCTTTTTGGGCACTACCCATATAGGTGATGATCAAGGTGAGTTACTAGGTCGTATTATGTTTTGATCTAACATTTTCTGAATTTGGGTTTCTACTTCTTTTTTATGAATAAAAGGGTATCGATAGCTTTTGGTGTAAATTGGTTGTTCGTCCGAGGTGTTAATAGAATGTATAATTTCGTTTGTGAATGTAAGAGGGGAGTTCTCATTATAAAAGATATCGCTGAACTCTTGACATAAGTTCAAGATTTTAGTTTTTTTTTTCTGGATTTAAATGATCTGTTCTGATTAAATTGGGGTCAAATCGATTTGGAAAGGAAGAATCGTCAAAATTGTTTAATTCGAAATTTTGAATTTCTTGTCGTTCGAATTTCGAACTTTAAAGGGTTCCGAAATATCCAAAGCTACAGGCAGGGAAGTATTATTCGTTATTGTTGTTATAGAATATCCGTTTTTTGCAATGGTAAGACTATTTGGAATTTCACAATTGGGAATTTTTAGGTAGGGTAAGATTATTTCGCCATTTTGAATGTCCGTTTTTATTTTTACAACTTGTTTGGTTCGAGGAGAAATAGTGATATTATTCAATTCATTATTGGTTTTGTGAAATTGTAATTCAATTTTTGCACTGGGCGTGACTAAGTAGCCTTTGTCGTAGTCTATGTTTGCTTGAAGTGCTTTTAAATTATCTAATCCTATTAGGCCGTCGAAGACGTTATGAAATTTAAAAAGATGGAATTTTAGGCTTTTATTTTTGTTCAAATTGAATAATTTTGATGTGGGTATTTGAGCACTGTATTTGTGAGCGGATTGCTGGAAAATGGTGGAAACGATAAATGGGTCGTAAGAAATAGCTTTTGGATAGAATTTGTTAGCTAATTCAGGATCGATAAATGATTTTGTGGATCCACTATCAATCAAGAATTTTAATCCATTTTCGGGAAATTTTATATACGAGAGCTCACTTGTATTTACATGGTTGTAAGAAATTAGTTTTGGTGTTAGGTTGCGTTTGTGAGTAACGAAGCTTCCTGGAAATTTTCATTTTCGACGTCAGCTAAATCTTCGCTTTCAAAGTTATCAGAATTTTGTGAAACTTGACCGTAGTTTATTCCTTGGGAATCGTCAGTGTTAACGATTTCACATGGTTCCGAATACCCTGAATTACTTGGTTCATTTGCGTAGTCAGCATTTGTTTCAGTATAATACAATTCTTTAGAAATGAAATTTGAAGGTTGAGTTCTTATGAAGAAGTTTTGGGTATTATTGTTGTTATTATTATTAAATATTTGTAAATTAGAGGTATTTCGAGTTGTGATACTCATTGGTTCTGGTTTTGGAAGAAGTTTGTTTTGATTCGGCCTAAAAACATTGACGTTTTGATTTGGTCTTCCAAAAACTTGGGAGTTGCTAAAAAAACTCTGTGGAGGTCTATTAAAATTAGGCCTTATCTCTACTGGTTGAGATGGGAAATAAGATCTTTGTTGATTAAAATTATGATTAGGTCTGACAAAATTATTATTATTATTATTAAATTGTCTTTGGTTACTATGACTTGGTTGAGACGTATTTTGGAAGTAGTGTACATTATTTTCATCGGTCACGAACTGTTATGCTTCAGGCAAATCTCTGGGACGCATACATCGTATTGTCGTGCCCAGTGGTTCTTTTAGACCGGAGATGAAAGTTTCAAGGGCTAAGCTATTATATAGATTTCTTTTTAGGGCTTTAGAAGCGTCGTTTTCTTTGTGTAGGTCGACGTATGAACATAAGAGGTTTAAAATATGCAAGATACGATCGTAGAATTGACTGGATTTTTCATTATTTTGTTGCCGTAACATGACAAGATCTCTATTGAGGCAAGCCTCATCTCTCTGATCGGCGAAATGTCTGCGTAAAATGAATTTCAATTGTTCCCAAGTGGTAACATGAATAGTTCCTAAAACTAGTTTAGCATTTCCCGTTAATTTTCCAATTATAGAATTGACGATAAATACATTCAGAAAATTATCGGGCTCGTTAACTTTATGAAAAGAATCTATTAGAGACTGACAGACCGCAAGATATCTATTGAGATCGTTTGGATTTCCGTCAAATTGTGGGACGCAATGTAAGTACTCTGGTTTGAATCGAGCAGGAGACATGATTTCAGTTGAATTATTTAAATTTGAACCAATGTTGTTCGATTGAGAATGCACTTCTAATGAATTAGGAGAAGAAGCGGAGTCAGTTGAAGGTAGTTTTAAATTCGATAAATTGTTTATAATATCGTCTAAGTCGGACATTAACTCAATAATAACACTTACATGAAGAAGATAGCTTTCAGCATTATAAGGCCCAGGGTTCAGGCAGCAATGTAGTCTTCCCAAACTTGGCTGGTCCTTGCGAGACAAGGCGATGATGACACTTATCTCCGATCACTTGAAGATGACAGGTTCTGGACGATTGGGATAATCCAGATTTTTAACCCACTCTGACACTCCGAATGAACTGTTTGTAGGATCACTTTTCAGGTCGATTCAAAAGTCTCGGTTCCGAAAAAAAAATCTGCACGACTGCGCCAGTTAACAAGTCGATAGACGAGCGAACGTTTTAAAAAAACTTTTATTTCTCAAAATCACAACTTAAAACCCAAACATTTCACGCCTACCCTCTTGGTAGGCGTGAAATGTTTTGAACTTTGGAAAATATCTCCTTGACGCCAGACCTTGAACACTTTTTACAGAAATTAAGACTAGCATTCTTGTAAAAATCATCCGTGATCGCATTTGTTGACAATAAAGGAATGTTCACTATGAACTTGTATAGCTCAGAAATGTGTGAGATGAATGGGTGCGAATAAATGACAAAAAAGTTAATAAATAAAATGCTCTTTCGTATGGGTGTAATTTCAAAGTTCCTGTGATCGATTTATATTTTTGACGCGTCGCGCCGCTTAGCTCGGCTTAGCTAGGCGTCAAATTTTTAAACATTGGAAAATATCTACATGACCCGATACACTGATTTCATTTTACAGAAATCAATATCTACTCGACCCGATACATTGACTTCATTTTACAGAAATTGAGACTGGCTTTCTTGTGAAAATCATCCGTTATCGCATTTTTTGTCAATCATGAAATGTTTAGGTACTTTGAACCGTTATAGCTCGGAACTGAGTGCGGTAAATGAGTTTAACCTAATAACAAAAAAAATTATGAATAACAGGTACTTTTGCATGCGCGTAATCTCAAAGTCCCTGCAATCGATCGATTTTTGACGCGTCGCGACGCTGAACTCTTGGTGGGCGTCAAATTTTTTCAACTGTGAGAAATGACTGGTTGACTACTAAAAAGGAGTCAATATGGCGAATTTTTACAAAAATCAAATATTCCTATTCGTTTTTGAGATATTGGCACAATGACAAGTACGACAACTGACAACTGTCTGATAGGAAATACCCGAGCCGTCTATATTGTAATACAAGCCCTAAAGTAATGGTTTTGGCAACACGACGTCTGGTCTCGACTCTCGATTGAGGTCAGGTGCAATTCTAGTTCCAACTTTAACACTCTAGACGGCTCTGCAACTATTCAACTAGTTTCAACCTGCTTTCATTCAACTTCAAATTGTATTTTGAAAAACTGAGAAACACGGTGAGAAATGAAGTGATTTTTGCGTTGGGATTGAGGTAAGTGGGTAGGTTATAGTAGGTAACAAAAATATCGCGATCTAACAGTCAATATTCCCATAATAGACTGTGACGCGCTTCCGATTTTCCGTAGATGTTACCGGGGTTGGAAAGCCATTTTTTTCAGCATCTCGGGCGCCACCCCATGGATTTATGTGGTATGGGGCCCACAGTGCCTATCAGGTTGCCTTTAGACAGTGGAGAAGATGATCCAAGCGTTCGATGGCGTTTTCCTTGTTCCGCTCTGAAAGTTGAACTGAACTTTGGACCTTAATGGCCAATAAAATGAGAAATTCCAGAAAATACATTTATTGGTCTAAAACCAGAAAATAAATTAAAAATGAGCCACATATGTGGTGGTTGTGAAAATAAAACCCAAAATAAATAATTTTACAAATTAACGGTGGAAGAGGGGTGCGCGCGTGAAGAGTTAAAACAGAAAAAGCGGTGAAAGAGGGGTGCGTGCGTGAAGTGTTAAAACAGAAAAAAAACGGTGAAAATGTCCAGCAATGTGATGATGAAATAGTGTTTCGCGACGGTACCGGTAAAAATGAGCAGATACGAGCAGTTATTTAAGTAGCGAGAAATGAAAAGCGGTTAGCGTTACATGAAAATGACGGCGTGGTAACGGAGCAGAAATGGAAAGCGAACTAACGGAAAAGCGGTGTAGAGTATCAATGAAAAAGCGGTTAATCGTTAGGAGGAAAATACGGTGTGAAAATGAAATAGCAACGGAAAGCGGAGTTATGGTCAAAGCAGGGAATAGTATGTTAGTGAAAAGCCGTGTAACTCCAGAAGTCCCTTTGAAACATTTTCGTAATTTTCTCAAGTAAGATAAATGCAAAATTATAGTATTCAAAACCACCGTTTGAAAAGCCCTTAAAAATTATCCCTCCCAGTAAAGTGTTTCGATTCCGCTGATTTTTGTGACGAAAAGCAAACCCCCCCCGAACGTAAGAAAACAATCGGTCAAAATTTCCCCAAGAATCTGCATCGTTCTAACGACCACATACATAGACGATAAAACGAAACGGATCTCAGAAAAACCTCACCGGTAATAAAAAAATGCATTTCCCTGGAGACCGCTCCGCTGATTTCTTGATCGTATCAATCACCACCAAGAAACGCAGAACCAATCTCAGGAAAATTCACTGGTCCCCAAATTAAATATTAAAACGTTTTGTTACCCACCCCGGTTGATTAAAAGAACGTTACCCGGTAAACTTGAAAGAATCTCGAAAATAAAAGCGAATAAATGGGCCCTACCTCGTGCTATTTGGTTAATAGAAATAAAAAAGAAATTGTGTAGCGATGTTTCGGATAAGATTTTCGTATCGCGGCTAACAGGTCGGTGTCTGCTCAGTAACTGCTGGCGATTCGTCGTTCTGCAGTACCGAGGTTGATTCGTTATCGTTCCCTTACTCCTTATTGAGAGGAGACGCGCTGAAATGTTGAATTTGAGTTTCGTTGCGCGGTCCGATATATTAATTATTGTTTTAGTTAGCGGGAAATTAGGAACGGTTGATTCTGGGAAAGATTCCGACGGTTATTAGAGATGTGTTGAATGATGAAATGACTTAAAGAAGAAACGCTGGACATTTCGGTAGTTAATCAAGAAATTAATGTAAGCAAAGTTTTATCACGGCAAAAAAAAACGGAAAATTCTGTAACTTCGTTACAAGACTGATAGATAGTTTCATATTATGGTATGTGTGTGTCTATGCCTTTCGGAGAATACTGGATGAAAAAAATACATATTTAAATACAAAAACTTGGTTAATCAATGCCTCATCCTGGATTTCTCACACATATAAGCACCAGCTTCTATGTCATCCAAAAAACACAGAATAACCAAGTTTTCTTTTGTTCACTTTGGAAAAACGATATGGCGACGTAGATTGTGCTTTTTGATTTATCAGTTTTAATTATTATTATCAACTCCAGTCCTCCAGAAACTGCTTCAATTACATCCCAGAATCTGTAACCATCTACCTATCAGTCGGTTTTATTGTTTTATTGTTTAGAATTAATATTTTTTCCCAACAAATCATAGAACTCTTGTTAGGTTTGGATATGTTTTATGTAGATTTTTACGTCATGAGGTGATGAACATCATATCTGTTGCGATGATATATGTTATTCTTTCAAATTACAGTTTCATTGAACATTTTTTGTATCTTGTATCTTGTGACCACTGTTGACGTTAGATGCGACGTTCCAATTGTTACTTCATGGATTGTATCACAATTTAGACGGCTCTGGAGATACTAAGATGTTGCCAAGTGGCAAATTGACATGAAAGTTTAAATTATACAGGACTGGTACTGCACATTTACTTTTATTTCACAAAATTTGCCGGCGTGGTCCGTTTTCCTGTTTTAAAAAATTAATATTATTACTTATCTTGTATTATATGACTCCATTAGATTAACGTCCTTGCCATTCCAGAGAAACGGGTGGTGGTTATACTACAATGATCCAGAAAAATTGACGGATTGATTGGCTAGTTCCATAAGGGTGGCGGGTCACCCCCAAAATGTCGTTGGACCAATGCGCTTTTCATGATATTATGATCTCCAAAGTGGTTACAGACCTTCAATCACCTCCAGTGAAGATAATATCGTCATACTTATTCGAAAGGAAGCTAGAAAAAAACTGCAACTATACAAGTCACGAAAACTTTGCAACATTTTTTTTTCAATTTTATATCGGCAAAAAAATTTGTTTTCAAAATCAATTTGTATTGAATAAGTATCAAAATATTATCTTTGGAGTTAATTGGAGAGCTTTGATTACTATGAAGATTTTCAAAAAATGAGAACATTCGTAATTCGTGATATTCAAGTCATTCCGCCAGGTACTTAGAACCGCAATTTTGTCCGTCATTTGACATATTATACACTCGAAATAGTTGCCACGATAACATACTACAATATTCAGCCTTTTAATGAATCATATTATGAAAATTTCATTGTTAACGCGACATGTTGGGGGTGATCCGCCACACTCAAGAAACCGGTCAATCGATCCGTCAATTTTTCTGGAGGATTATAGGTTATCAAAGAACAACTGGTGACAAATGCAGCCTCAACTGATTCATATTAAGGAAAGTTCATTGTTCCCGCGACATGTTGAAGGTGATCCGCCACCCTCAAGGAATTGGCCAATCGATCCGCCTATTTTGCTGGATGATTGTAGGCTAACAAAGAATAACTGGTAAGAAATTCAGCCTTGACTGAATCCTATTATGGAAAGTCAATTGTTCCCACGACATGTTGGGGCTGATACGCCACCCTCAAGGAACCGGCTTATCGATCCGTCAATTTTTCTGGATGATTGTAGGTTACCAAAAAACAACTGGTGAGAAATTCAGCCTCAACCGAATCATATTATTGAAAGTTAATTATTGTTCCCACGACATGTTGCGGCTGATCCGCCACCCTTGAGGAACGGGCCAATCGATCCGCCAATTTTTCTGGATAATTGTGGGCTACCAAAGAACAAATGGTAAAAAAATCAGCCTTAACAAAATCATAAAAAGTTCATTCAATGAACAAATTTTAAAAAATTCAGTCGTTACTTAATGATAAAAAGTTGCGATTTTTTTACATGTTTGAGGCGTCCCGCCACCCCTTAGGATCCACGATCAGGGCGAACCCTTTTTCAAAAAATAGGCCTTAACTAAATAATGACTAAAAAATGTCACTGGCTCTCCTTCTACAAGCTTAAGAACCCTAAATTTAGTCGAGTTTCTAATTTTTGATATTCAATTCTAGGACACCTTTACTATCCAAAATAAGGAAACTTTCATATTTAGGGTTTTGCTTCATCTATAAAAATATCTTTGAAGATAACTCTTGTTTCAAGTACTCAGGATCATTCTACAATTGAAGGTTTTATTGGAAAAACGTGACAAGCCACACTCTGAATAAAAATGAACATTTCACTCTATGATACTCAAA
Source organism: Orchestes rusci (assembly GCA_958502075.1). Classification (NCBI taxonomy): domain Eukaryota; kingdom Metazoa; phylum Arthropoda; class Insecta; order Coleoptera; family Curculionidae; genus Orchestes; species Orchestes rusci. The sequence continues at coordinate 10,021,685 of OY293310.1, forward strand.
AACAGTATGACAAGCCACATAGTTAAAGTATTGAGCTTGAAACATTTTAGAATTCGAAGCTCAATTTCTTAATAAAATGATTTTGTGGCTTGTCACGTTTTTTCAATAACCCTTTCAATTACTCAAATACATTGCTGCCAAATTACACATTTTTACAATAAATACTTACTATTTTATGATTCGAAGAATACGGAGGAACAGAAAATTCGTAGTCACTCATAAACACAAAATAATATGGAGGCACCTAGTAGTGAACGGTATAATTCACATCGGATCATTCCCTGATACTAATAGTGTTTTCGATTGGGAAAACAAGGGTTGCACTGGGTTTGACCTCGGCCAAAACCAGTTATGATGAAAATTTGCTCTAGGGCAATCCCAATCGAACATACATTTTTCATCGTGTGCTATAATACTGCACGGTAAAATTCCGATTGAATTGAAATTGGAATCATTAAACTTCTTGAAAATCTAATATTATATTGTCTCTGCGTAGCGGCTGAAGTGACTCTAAAACTAAACTAATTAGAAGTCCATTTCTCATTGCCAAATGACAAAATCTTGAGACCAATCAATAGTTTTCTATTATTATATAGATCATAGATACTAGGAAACATTTTTTTGAGAAATTAGGTATATGCACCAGATTTTAAATGAAATTAATTCAGTTTTGAGTAGGTACTAGTTTTCCATAACTCGTCAACGCCAGTATTTCTTTTTTTCCGGCACTACTAGATTACAACAATAATAACTAACTCGAAATCTGTTGTCCACTCACAGAATCACCTCACGCGACGTTTATATTCACCATTTTTCATGTTTTTTTTCAATTTTGCTAATGCACTGAAATTGCACTATACCAGCACGAGCTCAAAGACCTTGTGCCGGAAAATCTGCACCGATTGCAAAACTCATTAACCCGGTTTTCCAATCGAACATACAAATCCAGTCGATTTCTACCAATCGAACATAAATATTGCTCGAGTGTTGCACCAGTGCTGCCCGATTTTACCAATCGAAAACGCTATAAAACACAACAGATATGATCGATTGCTGGACGAAATTAGAAGTCGAAATTTGAATTGGCCCACGCATGACGTCCCCGTGTGACATTAATTGTATAGGCCATTTCAGAAACCTGTCAACATAACGTCAAAACTGACAGCTTATACCGTAAACAATCCAATATATTACAAAAAAATCAATTAAATTGTTATGAAGACATCGAGAAAAAAGGGCTTATAATGTGAATATAACTTTCTCTAGCTCTGATTATAATCTTATGGTCTGCAAATTTGCAACTTCCACAGTGACAACAAAACCTGGCCTCTGAATTGTTGAAAGCATCATTCAAACTTTTATAAGCTTGCCCAATGCAGTATAATAACCTGTGGTAAGCACCAAATAACTAATTATGTCCATGTTGGTTATTTTTGGAAAGCCCTGAGGGCTTGCATCCAAGTCTGAATCAATTTAACTAAAAGGGTGTATGTTGTTTACAATCGAAATTTTCTGTTTGTATTAAATCAAAATTCCTGTGCCTCTAGCTTCTAACTTTGCAAGATAATCACTCATTCCACAGCTTTTCATGATCAGAATCTCAACAAAACCATATTGCAGACTTGGCATTTCGACAAATTTCTCAGAAAGTTAAGGAAAAAAGTGACAATTAGAGGTTATTTTTTGTTTACGGTACAATCAGCTGACTTCTAGGTTATGTTCTGAAATGGCCTATAGACCATTTCAGAACATAACCTAAAAGTCAGCTGATTGTACCGTGAACAAACATGAACCTCCAATTGTCACTTTTTTCCTTCCCTTTCGCCCTTTCTGAGACATTTTTCGAAATGCCAAGTGTGCAATATGGTTTTGTTGAGATTCTGATCCTGAAAAGCTGTGAAATGAGTGATTATCTCGCGCAGTTAGAAGCCAGAAGCCCAGGAATTTTGAGTTAATACGAACACAAAATCTCGATTGTGAACAACATACACCCTTCCAGTTAAAGTGATTCAGACTTTGATGCAAGCCCTCAGGGCTTTCCAAAAATAACTAACATGGACATAATTAGTTATTTGGTGCTTATCACAAGTTATTATACTGCATAGGCATAGGCAGTTGAGAGCTTATAAAAGTTTGAATGACGCTTTCAAAAATTTGAAGGCCGGCTTTTGTAGTTACTGTGGAAGTTGCAAAGTTGCAGACCATATTATTATCAGAGCTTAAGAAAGTTATATTCACATTATTAGCCCTTTTTTCTTGATGTCTTGATAACAATTTATTTGATTTTTTTATTATTATATGGTATTTTTCACGATACAAGTTGTCATTTTTGATCAGGTTTCTAAAATGGCCTATAGATTTGAGGTTGGACACGTAATGATTTTTGTGGGCGATGTGCGGGAGTTATATTATTAGTTACCTGTGTAACCTAAATTTTCGGGTTCGAACTCACAATAGCTTCAGCGAGACCTGCGCGTGAACATATCTTGGGATCATTCAGTCGTCAAAGCACTTCGTATGATGTGTTCAGTTAAAGACAAATTTCAATAGGTTTCAAGATCCAAAATCAGGCAACTATCCAAAATCAAGCGACTTTCCTCTTCATGTGTTTGGGAAATGGATCTTCCGAAGACAGCAACTCGATAACTCTTTCCGTTTCAAAAATAACGGGATTTGAATTTTGGTAAAAAGTGAAAGTTTGGGTAAAAATTTCCATGTTGCAAACCAACTGCAACAAACACTCCATATATGTTTTTAAATTATGCAGACCATTGCTTTTATTATCCATTCTTATGATCTATATTTACCTAAGTGATTATGGCTAAAGTCTTGAATATTGTTTGTTTCAGGCAATACTCCTTCATCCACACCCACTTCCATTGTAGCTAGAAGTCCTTTTAAAAAAAGCAATTGGCGAGTAATAGAACATTTTGGATCTAAAGATAAAAGCAGTTTATCGTCAAGTCTTTTAGCGGTAAGTGGAATAATATAGACAATAATTATTATTGTAAAAGCTGTCAGAGCAAATATTATAACTTTGACTGTGCCATCACTCGTGACTCTTATCCTTCTTGACTGTCTTCATCTAGTCACGGGTGACAAAGTTTGATTTGTTTTCAAGTTCTTGGCTATCGCAAAACTAGAATCCATTTTTTTCTAAACTCACTTTGACAAACCGTCAATAGTAATGCGTTATGATAAATTGGATAAATCGGATTTCATATACTCTGCATCACACATTTTTTATTTCTGATCTATATCAGACCTCTAGAACTATGACCAAAATAACGCCGTATCGCCGCTGCTTGACCGGTAGCCGGTATTGACGAGAGAGATTCAGTGACGTCACAGCGACGCTGATTGGTTCAAAACATTGGTAATACATTATAAAAATGTGAAAAAACATCGTTGCTGAAATTTCACTGAACGAGCCAAGTACGTTACGAATGTCAGCTGACTCCTGAAAAGTGACAGATCAAAATTATGTTTTTGGAGATGTTGAAGTTTTTCTTGAAAATGTATCAATTGCTCTAAAACCGGTGGAGATAAGCGATTGAGATTTGGTGGGTTCTAGGAGGTAGTTATTGAGCATTTTTTGACATGCAATCAAGAATCCTTTGTTCATCAGTGGTGCGCATACGGGTGATGATCTCAATGTTTTTGAAGAAAACACGAAGCATTTGCGGACATATGTTTATATAGCAAACTGTCATTATTTTTTCATGCAGAATCACCTCTTGAAGTTTGTCGCACTTATTTACCCACACCCTGTATACATTGTGTGTCCGGATCAATGCATGAATAGGCGAAAAAAAAAAATGTTTGAATTCAAATTTCATCTTCTGGGGTTCAGCCCTGCTTGGATGGAAAGTGATTTGTGTCATAATTTTAATTTCTAAAAATTAAGTATATCCTGGAAACTAATCCAAAAGCTATTTTTCTCACCAGTAAAGAGCCTCTTCCATAAGAGATACGACAAAATGTTGTCAAATAAAGTTGTCCAGAGTTAAAAACTGAGCAAGACCTACTTTGATATTTGAAAAAATTAGAAAAGTTCATCAGCAAATTCTTTCAAATGATGAATTGTGGAATTCTGCAGAGTATAAAATCATTTGAAAATAAGGAGAACACAAATAATAAACGTTTAAAATATCAAGATCAGATGTATTCACCATGCTATTCCGAAAACTTGAAATGGAAAAATGCAAAATAGCATATAGGTGGAGGGCTTTAAAATTATGCATTCTCACTCAGTTTTTTATTCTGAACAACTTTTTTCAATAACATTTGGTCCTATCTCTTATAGAAGAAGCTCTTTACTGGTGAGAAAAATAGGTTTTGTGTTAACACAACACTGTAGACCGAAGATTGCAACGATTCACTCTTTTGAGTATGCAAAAGTGAAGATTTTGATAGAGTTGAGCTATATTTTTGGGAATCAATTTCTCCTGCTATTCTTCGATGAATTAAAGATTTCTTTGGATATTTTTTCTTTATTGGATGTGGTTTCACTTTCTTCTAAATCTTCAAAAAGATGCAATCTCTCACGTTTGCTTCTGGAAGCTGAAGATAAACTTGAATATTTGTATAAATAATTAAATAAATGAATAAATAGACTTTGACAGATTATAACTTTCGCAAATTGCTAAATTCATGTTACGATAAATTGATGACAATGAAGATGTTTCTGGCTTCTGTTCTTCAACATTGAAAAATCAATCCTTCCCGCTTTGTCTTCAAGAAAATTTGAAGACTTGTCAGAAATATGTGTTTCGTCTACTTCACATTCTTTCGAACTATCCGCAGATTGGAATGATCATGCTTCCATAAGTTGAAGACAATAAAGACGTTTCCGTTTGTTCTTCACCAGCAGATACAAGAACACAAATAGCAGCAGAATTTGTGCAATAAACAAAGTTTGCCACAACATAGAAGACTAGAGGAACAAGAAACTCAAATGAAGACAGTGAAGATGTCTCAATTTTTTCTCAATCAACAGATTCACGAACACATAGTAGCAAAATTAGTGCAATAAATAAAGTCTGCCACAATATGGAGCTGTGAAGGAGAAAAAAGCACAAGCTGAGAGCAACGAAGATGTTACTGTTTCTTCTTCACCAACTCAAATAACAGCAGAATTTGTGAAACAAACAAAATTTGCCACAATCTAGATGAGTAGAGGAAAAAGTAGCATTAGTTGTCTCCTGAAACAAGCTTCAGTTTCCCGCCAGACTCCGGCCAACACAACGTTTTTGAAGGCAGTGTTGCTTTGGCTCGTAGACTACGATTCAACTAAGAACTAAACACCAACGATGTGTTCGTCTCTCTCAGGCTGCGTGGGGGCTTCATATAGCCAGAAAGCGACGAACACTTCGTCGGTGTATAGTTCTATAATATAAAGATCTATCTTTTCATAAAAAAAAATATGAATCTCATCTCCATGGTTTTCTATGATCAATAAAGGGTCTTTCAACAAGGACAAGTCGATGTTGAAATTGAATAAAATAAGCTGTGTTTGAAATACGGTATTACCAAATGTTTTATTTTATTATTTGATAAGCCAATTTATGCCATTATTAATAGAATATGACATCGTTCAAATGTGGTGGTGTTGGCAGGAGTTCGAGAGGTCCAATTTTCAATGACTCTTCTGCATAGATCCGGCTCAATCTAAGCGATGGCTTGCTTTACTTTCAGGGCGTCGGTTGATTGTGGCTTATCGACATGGACCTACAACTTCGAAAAACTTCACAAGAAAAAGTCTAGTGGAGTCAAATCGCACGAAAAATGCGCCTAGTCGCTAAAGATTATTTTTTGGCCAAAATCGGGGTCCTCTTCCAAACGTTCCAAAGCCCACTCATCGAAGAAACGGCGTTGTCTATGGTCATTAACTTTGAGATGCTGTCAGTTTGATCTTGTACGGGTGCACACTCAGGTTCCAACGCAAAATTCTTTAAGTTGAAGTCTGCCGAAAGGCCAAGTTCTTGTGCACGGCGAGAATTCGACAGCCTCGGAGTCCCCTGCACACTCGGATATTCTAATAGGCCACTTACCATGGCGAACCCTGTATAAGAGAAGTTGGGTCACTCGTTGTCGGCCCTTCGAAAACCCCAGATCAAAGGCGTGCCGTCGTCGCAAAAAAACCGAAGTGAAAGCAAGAGTAATAAAACACACAATATCAGTATAGCTGAGATCTTTTGGGCATCTTGAAAATGATACGTCTTTCAAAACCTTCCCCTGAACAAACAACGTCACCCAACACTGAAAAGCTTCAGTGTCTCTCAAATTAATAAAAATAAAGAAGATCAAGTGAACTCGACACTGCCGCTGTACTGGGAAAATACGTAAGTTGAAAGTACATTGACATGAGTTCCCTGAACTCATCGTCCGTTCCGTTGTTAATATATACAGTGCGGCTCTAAAAGGCTCCCCCCCTTTTTTTTTTAATGTGTGCACCAAAAATTTTGAAACTTGGCATACTTCAATAATTGCTGTCGAAATACTACTTTTTGATGTTACTGACGTACTTTAAGTATTCAAGATGGCGGCTGGGCGCCATTTTGAAACATCTTTTTAAATGAAAAGGGGGTTCGTGTGACACCTCATTTTAAAGATCTTGATGAGTACTTTATAACCCTTGAATATTGAGTCGATATATTTAAGAACTACAAAATGGCGGAACATTTAATTACTATATTGATACATACACTTAAAAAAAAAAAATCGTCAAACTCAATTCAAAAGATGCAGGAAATATTCTTGACATAAAGTTTGGGTTTGGAATAAATTACAAAAATGTCAAACAAGCATCTTTTGAATTGAACTTGACGAATTTTTTCAAAAAGTGTATGTATCAATGTGGAAATTGAATGTACCGCCATTTTGTAGTACTTGAAGATATCAACTCAATTTTCTAGGGTTATAGAGTACTCATCAGGATCTTCAGAATGAGGTGTCAAACGACCCCCTTGTCCATCTGAAAAAAAAATCAAAATGGCGCCCCAGCTTTTCTGTAGCGGAAAAGTTTGTGTTTCTTGTTTTTTCACTTATTTTGATCGAATTACACATTTTCACGTTTCACTCGATGAGAAAAGAAACAAGTAAACTAAACTACTAAACAGTAAACAAACAAACAGGGTTAGGAAAAAGACAATTTTGACATAAGATGGCAACGTTGCCAAGCTTTTGTACCGCTGAGCTAAGCTGAGTTTGATATTGAACCGTACATACCGTCAAAATTTAAGCTAAGCGGTCTTGCCTAAGCTTAGCTCAACAGAGGAAACGGAGGATACGACCCTTAATCCTCGAAATAAACGGTTGAGCATGAGCGCTCATCCGCTTTGAAAAAATAAATCCAATCCCGATAGATTCTAGGATTGAGTCAAGTCAATCCCAATTCACGAAATAAACGCTTAATCCATTATCTATCCGGATCCAAATTTTTCACCTACCTCCACTCTCCCTTCACAGTGTCAAGATTAGTTTGAAAATGGAAAATTGAGGTTGGATTTTTATGCTTGTCACTCAAATCAGAAAAGTGGGGTTACAATTCGGTGTTTTGGTCATGTCAAATATTGTCGATTTCAATCCTCGTAATAAACAGTTGAGATTAAGGATTCAATTTTGAAGTCACTTGAGTTTCGATCCAAATCGAGCTGTCAAAATAAACGTAGTAACTTTGAGGGATATATTTGAACGTTTACGTCAAGTAAACGTTTCCATTTCACAATGCAAATGGGACATTTACATTAGTAAATAATTCTAACAGATATCTACGTCAAGTAAACGTCAACGTGCAATCATAGATCTCTTTATCTCCTTCTGCACGCTTTGAACACTTCTCAACACTACAAAAATGCGGCATTTTCATGCAGGATTTGAATTTTAATAAGTTTGTACTAATCTCAAATACAAAAACCAATTTTATTCAATTATATACATATAACTGACATACGCCTCAATCTATCAATTGTGTGTGTCACCGAGCAAACGACGGTATTGACGTCATACTAGAATGGTCGATGTGATAAATGATCGCATTCATAAGATAGAACAGTAACAGCTACGCTCCGGGTGGCATATTTGTAAACAGCGCCCTGGATCGCGAATCGGGTCTGGCACGAGTGTAGCCAAAATCCACCTTGTAAATAGCAGACGATATCGCGAATCCTTCATGTAAATAACAGTCATGCAAATCTTAGAACTGCATAAATAGCACACGACATCCCTAAATTTTCTGACAAGTAACATGTTATGGGAAATCTGAGATTGGAAACAACTGTCTAATAGTGATTACTTCTGGATCTATTTTCAAGTTTTTTGTTTTTGCGATGACATAGATTATCATTGATTTGCCGCCAACTACAACATAATCTAATGAGAACACTGATAGGTCAACTTTTACCAAAAAAGAAGAAAATAAAAATGCGTGAATGGAAAAACATAAAAACTGGTACTTTGTTTACAAGACAGTTCTACCTATTCCCATATTTGTTGTTAATATTTATTGCTAAATATTGAGTAGTTCCTATTTGCTCGTTAGAGTTTTGAGGTTCATTCACGATGGTAAGGACGAAAGATGGACCAAAACGCTGCATCAAAAATCTGATCGCGTTATCCTACAGAGGAGAAAAAATACACGGGACATGCAAATGAACACTGGAAGAAATAAGGATTCTGAAAAATTCCTTTGCAAAGGCATATTCGACATAATTGTTTGAAATTGCAAATATGAATTCTTGAAATGGTATTTTCCCGAATAAACTGAAAAAGATCGATGGAAATAGACTTTACATTCAATTCATATCAAGTCTATTCGTAGAACAATCACCAACCAGTCAGCGTTTAATCGATTGGCCAATATCAGTCAGAAATCAGTTTGCTAACTGCAATAACAAATGAAGTGTCCGATGGATAAAGGAGGTAACTGTCACTTTTCCAAAAAGTAACATTTTTGCATGAATGAAGAAGACATATGAATATAGATAAAAAATATATTATATACTTCAACATATGACCAACTGTCACTTACCGCCGACTTTGGCTCTAAAATTCAAGAAATTGTGAAGTTAACAGATGGCTAAAGGAGATAGCTGACATAGTTCAGTCGATTTCTGATGAATGAATGAGGTAACGGGCATCTCTTGCCTTCTTTATTCATATTAGATATGAGTTGTCTCCTTCATCAGCATAAGAACACGTCAATATTGTATAGTCACCTCCTTTATCCATAAATAAAAGTGCAAGTTAATAAACGTCACATTTATATCTAATCCCAAGTTTGTTGTGTTCTTTCGTGATTTGTGTGAAAATAAAGTCCAAAAATGCCATTCAGAGAAAAGATGTTGTGTCCAAGAAAATATTTCAATAAGTCCGTAGGATAACCAAGAAAAACACATTTTTTTGGCAAAATTCGATCTTATTCATCAACATACATTCCTTCAAGAGTGATATAATCAGTCCAACGCCGCTCTAGCATTTCACACACCACCTTTTTTGTAGAACCATTCGTGTTTCAGCGATCACCTCTTCATTCGAGCCAAATTTTCAGCAATCACCTCTTCATTCGAGCCAAATTTCTTTCTGGCCAGCATTTTTTTTAGGTCTGCAAACTGGTAGTAGTCGCTGGGGGCCAAATCTGGAGAATACGGTGAGTGCGAAAGCAATTCGAAGCCCAATCCGTGCAATTTGGCCATCGTTGCGATCGACTTGTGACACGATGCATTGTCTGGGTATCTTGAAAAACTCAAAAGTAGCTTCACTTGAACCACTGTAACTTGTAAACTAATCGTCGGATTGTCATGAAATTTTGACAAATATCTTTTTAAGGTTGGTACTTCCTACAAATCATATGGATTATTACATAGCAACGCCATCTATGTGTCATCCCACGGACTTATTGAGTGATGTAATATGAACGAAACAGGGTTCCAGTTCAGGGATGCGGTGAAATGGATTCAAGTTAACGAATATGGGGGTTCACTCCATTTAGAAATATCAATGTGATTAGAAACGCGTGCTTGATCAATTCTAATCCTTCTGATATTGAGTTACCAAGAATCAAGAGGAAATACGGGGAGAGCTACCCGACGAAAAAATTGGAAACCTGAATGATCAGATAAAAATTGTGAGGCCTCATTATCTACCAACATATCATAACGAACATGAAGCTAAGGAAAATAAATGAAATATCTTGTATTTTGAGTGTATTTAAGAGTCTATCAAGCGTCGAACAAAATTGTTGAAAATTTAAAAAAAACATTATTACATAATACTTGTTACCGCCTTTGAATCAGATGATACTAATAATACTCAACGATCAATTATTTACACACTGCTTTGTACGTAGGAAAACTAAATATACAAGGAGTCCATTCCAGTGAAGGAGAAAATCAGATTATAGTACCTCCTCAAAAGCAGTAATTAACTCTCCATCGCTTACAAAAATGTGTTGAGACAATCAGCTCTTAGTTGATGTATGTAGGATGCCTTAATTCATATACAATTATTCCATGAAAATGTTTCAAGCATCAGATACAACTCAAAATAAAAACTTCAACTCATTACCCCGAGGTTAGTGAAAAAAAAAAGATTTTAACGAAATTCATCAACTATTTCCAAATCCAATAGCGTTTTCGTCGTTTTCCTTTGATGTTTTCAATGTTCAATTTATATCGGATCATATTATAAGTATAATAGAGTGGAAATTGAATATTGAGGACTCAATAGTTTCCTCATCGTGAATAAATGTATAACAGAGTTCATTTGAATTTCTATTTATACATAGACTGACAATTTTAACATTTTTTCGATCATTTTGGCCACATTGGGGCCTGGCCCGATTCGTGATCCCGGTAGTTATTTACAAATATGCCTCCGGGTGCGCTCAATTGGCAACTGTTGAGTCTTATGAGAGATAGTGCCTTATTATATGGAGGACCGGTGAAAAATTCCAAAATTGTTCCATCTAATGAACGCATTTTTGTTTTGTATAGGGTGGTCACGCGAAAACTAGAACCTCTCACATTTTTGCTATCCTCAAGATACGAAAAATAGTGTGAAGATAAATGTGCTATATAATGAAAAACAATTGAAGTTCTTGTTCCAAAGATACGAAGCAAACCTACGTTTTTTTAAATGGAATCCCCTGTATATCATTACATATTAAAAAAGAGCTCATTTCTCTGATTTTCAAAATATATAGTTATTTTGAGGCAATTCTCACGGAATAAAATCGACTACTTGAATGTGAAAGTACCGGGCCTTAATATCATAATATAACTAAACTTTGATCTATATCCACACTATTTTTCGTTACTTGAAAAATAACAAAGTTATAAGAGGTACTAATTTTCGCGTGACCACCCTGTAAGTATATGTCGGTCAGCTGTCGGATAATTCGTTATCTTGAACCAATGGTCTCAATCTCCTTAAAAATTGCTAAGTCAGGTCTATTCCTCTATATTTTCCAGTTTGGTGATTTCCGGAAAATTATAAATTCATTTCGCGAGTTACATCCAAAATCACAAGAATTGATGGACATTTTTAAGAGTTAGCAACAGTGTAGTTGATGTTCACTCTTCATAACCTGAGTTTTCAACGTCGAAACACTTAAATCGATAATTTATACACGTAAATATTATAATTACAATCCACTGCTATTTGGCTTGCAATTGGACCTGATAAAAATTATTCGTATTGATAGTCACTAAGAGGGTTTTCGAGTATTTTTCTATACATTACCCTTGATCATGTATGAAAACAGCTTACAGTTTCACCCGCGGACACCAGATGTCACGATTTGGATATTGCACATAGCGTCATAGCGAATAGATACCGCTGAGTATTGCGGTGTCGGTCGGGTGTCCAAGGACCAGAATAAGTGAACGTATAACGGTTTAATTTCGTACCTTTTGTAATTAAGAAGTATTACAGCTTACATCTTTCATCATCTCCATTGTTTTGATAAGAACCACTTATAGATAATCCAATTACGCTCTATGGCTATTTTCATTTTCCCTTTCGGTTAAATTGTTTGTTTACTTGGTTTTGAAGTTTAGCTGTAAACTTGAGGATAGATTTCCAATTCGACAGGTGTGTTCTGTTGATTACAGAAGGTGCATCTATTTTGGTTTCTTGATTTCGTACCTGTGTTAGTTTGCAGCAAGGTGGGCAATTTGTTTTTAGTGAGCGATTGACGAGCGTATCAGGAATAAATCGGTTGATCTTCGTTTATTATATTCCGGGTCATTTGGTTTTGAAGTTTAGCTGTAAACTTGAGGTTAGATTTCCAATTCGACAGGTGTGTACTGTTGATTACAGAAGGTGCATCTATTTTGGTTCCTTGATTTCGTACGTGTGTTAGTTTGCAGCAAGGTGTGCAATTTTTTTTTAGTGAGCGATTGGCGAGCGTATCAGGAATAAATCGGTTGATATTCGTTTATTATATTCCGGGTCATTTGGGTTGATCTTTGATTATTGTTTAGTGTGAAACGGTTTGGTTCTTCTCAATCTAGTGGGATGTCGATAGTGTTTCTCCTTACTATGCGGTTAGTGTTCATGACATTTTGTCTAATCCTGACACTTTTCATTTTTCGAACATTCTCTTCAAGTCAGTCGACTGGGTAGGTCTGAGTCAACTTCTAATTGGCGTGTTTTTGCTAAACCCTGTATTAGGGGATCTTGAAGTTTCTCAGAAAGAATTTTCTGATGCTGCGTTTGTTTTGGCGTTTGTTTTGAGCAGATCAGAAAAACCACTTGTGGGATTTAAACCTCCAATAATAGTTGACTGGTGAGTTGCTGACATCTTGTTTTTTTTTGCATCCTAATTTTTGCCGCGTTTTCTTAAATCAGAGTGACCAAGCATTATCCACTATTAAACTGGATAGTGTGAGTTTCCAATTTCCGCGTCCCATCGGATTGATCAAGTGGGATTGATCAAGTGGGATTGATCAAGTGAACAATTACTTTAATTGAGTGAAACCCTCCATGACCACGAGGTAATTATACATGATTTTTTTTTGTTGACTAACGCTGTTGCCAAATTTCTTCTTCCTCTTTTTATCACTTTTCGTTCTGGTTCAGAAACAAGTCTTTAATAAGACCTTGTTTAAGGATTCTTTTATGGGGGTACATTATTTCGTAAACTGCTTTCTATTGTTGACCTATGGATGATACATGCCGAGTGTGTTGGATGCAGAAAACCAACCTAGACGTAATTACCAAATAGACACACTATCCGAACTTGAAACATAGCGTGTTGCTGACGGATAAGCCCCAACCTAGGAAGCAGAAAGCAGATAAGTTTTTATTGCTTTGTTGTTTGTACCACCCGAACATTTATCATTTATTGGAACCTTTTTTTTTTTATAAGTAATTGAAAATTCAATTCATTGACCTTATTTTTTTTGTTGAGGATACTTTAAAAATTATTCAAGAGGCGGGTTTTCTGTCTGGAGATTGTTTATTTTCTTATTAGAAGTTGATTAATAAGTAGTCATCAAGTTTTGATTCAACTATGAATTGTTGACAATGAATGTAATTTCATGTAAATTTTAGGATAAACAATCTATTAGCGAGTGATCAATCTGGTTAGGCCCTTATCTATATTAACCCCATCTGAATAAGTCCAGGTGTTCTGTAGTCATCATACTACCTAGTGACAACCGGTTTTAAGTGTCGCAGTGGTAATTTTTGAAACGTGCGTTAATCATTATTACTTATAAATGGTTTGAGCGAAATAGAAAACTATTGGTCCCCAAAAAGGAGTTTGATTTATTTGGTTCAGTAAAGACTCTCTGATCTCAACCTTCTGCAACCCACCTGCAGAGGTTTCCAACTTTACTGTGAGAGTTGGTGGCGCTCACCCACTCCCGTGGCCGGAAGTTTTGTAGTCCATCAGCACAGGGTTGAGAGAGGAAAGAGCTATTTTATAATACCAATTTTCAGGCTACAGATTTGGCGCCCAACGTTATTTTTACTGAACACTTGGACTTGTCTGAATTTATATTTCACTAACACCCATTTATATACTGTACTTGGTGGCTTATCGTTATATTTGATCAATTTATTTTGGAGAACTGCGCGTAATTTTTTTTCCTCTCTGACTATCATCGATACGTCAACATATTTAGGTAGATTTCAAAAATCTTTTCCGTGATAATATTTTCTTTGTTTTCTTGAATCGTTACCGTGAAATCATCATGGATTACAAGATGGAAACTAACTATTTGAAGAAGGAAATGTTAGTCTATGAGCTTAAGGTTCGTGCTATTCCTTTCGAGGATTCCAACACTGTCGAAGAATTACGCTCTTTTCTGCGCCCCCTGTTAAAACTGGAGAAATTGGGAAAATCTTTATCGGTCCCTGTTTATGCGTTGGATGCGGCAGCTGACTTGGATTCTGTTTCTGCTATTCTTAAAGATCTGAAAGCTGCAGTTGGATTGATTTCTGGCGATGACATCCAGAGCAAATTCAAAACCAATCAGTCACGTTTGGTTCATGTCTTGAAACGACTCGACCGAATTCCTTGTTCAGCCCTTAGTGCCGATAAGGTGAAAGCCCGTTCTAGAATGTTGGTGGAGAAATTATCTGTTCTGGACCAGCTGGATTCTTTACTCAATGCTGATCCTAATCTTTCCGTGTTATTGGACCCACCCGGTGCTTCATCACCTGTTCAACGGGATCCCATTGTCATTTCCCCAGTTCATGATTTACCCAATAATGGAAGACCTTCGTCAAGATTCGAACCAGTTAAAAAATGGAGCTTGAAATTCTCAGGGATTCCTAAGGACATGACGGTGCACGCATTTCTTGAAAGGGTGAAAGAGTTGAAGAACGCCAGGGGTATTTCTGACGCAGAGCTTTTCGAGTCTGCAATTGACTTATTCACAGGTAAAGCTATGACTTGGTTCCGGGCTAACCGTGACAGGTTTGTTAATTGGTCTAGTTTGTCCAAATTGCTTCTTCAACATTTCGAACCTCCAGATTATAAGGCCAGATTATTCAAGGAGTTGTTGGATAGAACACAGGATCCATCGGAGGGGATCGTCGATTATCTTTCATCAATGAATGCATTGTTCCGTAGATATGGTGACATCTCCGAGGAGGTTCAATTGTATATCTTGACCCAAAACTTGGCTCCTTTTTACGTTACTCAACTTCCTCACGTCTCCACTATCGATGAGTTAGAATGTGCGTGCTTGAAACTTGAAGCCAAAAAGTATCGAGTGGACAGTTACATCCCACCCTCTAAGCGTAGGACAAATCTGGTGGAGCCTGATTTTGCGTTTATTGACACAAGTCCCGTTCCTCACACAATACCTGTCGACGCCTTTGATTCTGGTCGTCACTTGGCTAATTCCTCTAGTAACTTACACCCTGGAAGGACTGGTTCAAGGGAGGTAACTTGTTGGAACTGTCGTCGAAAGGGTCACGTGAACAGAGACTGTGATCAGCCACGGAATAAACATTGCTATGGTTTTGGACTAGATAACGTTACCATTAGAAATTGTCCCAAATGTTCGAGTACGGGAAACGGATCCCGGGGGAATCAACACTAGGCCGTTGTTATTCTCCCAATGCTGGTGTGATGGCCATGTCCCACAGTTTACGGAAAAAGGCTGTACTTGACTACATCTTATCTCATGCTAATGGTGATCAAAGACCCTATTTGGAGATTGAAATTTTTGGTTCACGTATCTTGGGATTGTTAGATAGTGGTGCTTCAAGAACGATCGTTGGAGGTCCAGGATTTGATTTTCTTGAAAAGTTGGATTTGAAAATTCAACATGAATAGGTAGTTTGCACAGTCGCCAATGGTCAATCTTGTACTAGTGTTGGTTTTATTCAAACCCCTGTCACCTTGAAAAATAAGACTGTTATTGTTGATATTCTCGTATTACCAGAGTTGTCTCATAACCTTATCCTTGGTGTACATTTCTGGTTATCTATGGGCATTGTACCGGATTTAAAACAGGATGTATGGCATTTTAGAAATAGTGTTGAATGTCCTTCAATTTGCGCAGTCAATGTTCCTTTACGCTATCTGAGGAGCAGCGTTCTCGATTGGATGGTTTGGTTTCTCGGAAACTCTCTGAAATGGGTTCTGGCTTGGGTTGTTGTATGGCGGCGAATCATGTCATCGAGTTGGAATATGGAACGCGTCCGTCAAACAAAGATATTATCCGGTTTGTCCTTTCAAGCAAAAAATCATCAATGAAGCTTTGGATGAAATGTTGGATTTGGGAGTTGTTGAGCCCTCGAAGAGTCCTTGGTCTAGCACGGTCTGTCTTGCAAAAAAGAAGGATGGTTCCTATTGTTTCTGTTGCGATTTTCGTATGCTCAACATAGTTACTAAGAAGGACAGTTATCCTTTGCCTTATATTTCGTCTATTTTGGATAGTTTACGAAACGCAAAGTATTTGAGTTCTATCGATATCAAATCGGCATTTTGGCAGGTTCCTCTTAGCGCAGAATCTCGGGAATTTACCGCCTCCACTGTCCCTGGCAGAGGACTTTTTCAATTTAGGCGGATGCCTTTTGGGTTAACAAATGCTCCCGCTACGTGGCAGCGTGTGGTGGACAATGTGCTGGGTGCTGACTTACAGTCAAGGGTTTTGGTATATTTGGATGACGTCATTTTGATCAGCGAGAGCTCGTTCAGACGAATCAAGGAATGTCTTGTTACTGCTCCCATATTATCGTGCCCAGATTTCGAAAGAACATTCACATTACAGACAGATGCTTCCGCGTATGGAATTGGTTCCGTGCTGACACAAACATTCGAAGATGGAGAAAGGGTTATCAGCTATTTGTCTCGTTCCCTTACTAAACAGGAACAAAAATTGACCGTCACGGAAAAGGAGTGCTTGGCCGTTATCTGGAGCATCGAGAAACTCCGTCACTACCTTGAACATGCTCACTTCAAAGTGATAACCGACCATCATTCTTTGCTTTGGTTACATCCACTGAAGGACCCCCAAGGTAGTTTAGCCCGTTGGGCTCTCCGTCTACAACCTTATGATTTTGAATTGATCCACAGGAGGGGTAAGGATAACATAGTTCCTGATTTCTTATCCCGTGCGGTTCCGGTTGCAATAGAGCCCCTTGATTGTAATTCCGAGTTGGCTTCATTTTCCAATACTTCTGACAGTTGGTACATCAATCTCAAGAGGCAATTGAATGAGAACCCTCAGAAATTTCCTAATTGGCGTCTCGAAGGTAATATCATCTATAAATATGTGCGGCAATCTTTGCCGAATTCCCCTACAGATCCGTGGAAAATTGTTGTTCCAAAGGACAAAAGGAAGACTGTTCTGAGTCGTTGTCATGATATTCTTTCCGCTGGACACGTTGGATCGTACAAAACCTATTGGAGGGTCCATGAAAGGTATTATTGGCCCAAAATGACGTTCGACGTCAATTCTTACGTTCGTTCTTGTTCCATTTGTGCACAGAGTAAGGTGGATAATAAGGCTCCATCTGGACTCATGGGTAATCGCCCAGACATTCGACAACCATTCCAGGCAATTGGTCTTGATTTTATAGGCCCTTTACCCCGTTCGAAGAAAGGTAACACACATGCTTTAGTCGTATCTGATTTTTTCAGCAAATTTGTGTCGATATTTCTTTGTAGAGCTGCGAACTCAAAAATTCTTTGTAAAAACATTGAGGAGAATATCTTTCTGACTTTTGGTGCCCCACAATTTCTCATGTGTGACAATGGCGTACAAATGAAATCTAGGGAATTTCAGTCTTTTTGTGAAAAATACCGTGTCAGAATATTCTACACGTCCCATTATAATCCCCGAGCAGATCCAGTTGAAAGGGTTAACAGAGTCGTTAAAACCATGAAACGATCGTATGTTGATCAAAATGACCATCGAACTTGGGATGAGAATCTACAGTCCATAGCCTGTGCTATATGGACTTCGAAACATGAAGTAACAGGTTACACTCCTTATTTTGTCAACTTTGGGAAAGATTTTAAACTCTATGGGGAGGACTTTGCATCGTTAGACGGTACCAGTTCAGCAACTGAAATGCAGGACTATGTTCAGCGAAAGGTTGGTGTATTGAGGCGAGTGTACGAGGACATTCATAAACGTATCGAATCCTCAAGGGAACAAGACCGACATCGTTACAATCTTCGTCGGCGTCCAGCTGAGACTTTCACCATCGGACAAAAGGTTTGGCGTAAAAATAAGTCCTTTTCTGATGCCGTTAAACACTACAACGCTAAACTTGCTCCAGAATACCGTGGCCCCTTTGTAATCCGGAAGAAAGTTGGAACTTCAACTTATGAGTTGGAAGACACAACTGGTGTCTTCAAGGGCGTTTGGCACGTCGAAAACCTCAAACCAGTTGTTTCCTGATCTTGACTTGTGTCTATCCGCTCTATAGAGTGGGCGTCAACAGAAACTATTTTGGGTGCCTTTTATGGGCTTTCCTTGTATTTCTATGGTTTTTGTTGTGTAAGAATAGCTCTATGCAGTTTTCTGGCAGTGGTGGAAGTCCACTAAGTAAACGGCGAGTTCAAACCCTCAGTTCCTCGTCGCTATTGGACCTTTAGTTTTCTTCTCTTTGGCTTTACATTTTTTTTTTATGAATATGTTTGGTGTCATTTATTCGTAAACTACTCTACTCTTATTCTATTTTGTCTATTGCTGGGTTTGTAGGTAGTTGGTGTTGGGCAGTTGATCAGCAATAATTGGAGTGGAATGACTTAATGAAACAGTCTGTTTGCATTAAGCTTGGAGTGCATTTTCCCGGTTGTTGACCCGACAAAACTTTTAATAGCCTATTTTCCTGGGTTTTGATTTAGTTTGAGTAGCTGGTTATTGATTCTGCCTTATTCCCGACTGTGACACAGTTTATGGACGGACTTGGTTTATCGTAGGTTCTGTCCATCGCTGCTGCGGCATTGGTAAGTTGAATAATCGTCGGAAAATTGTTTTCCAATTTTCTCTCCTGTCGAAGAAGAGGGGAATTATAACGGTTCAATTTCGTACCGTTTGTAATTGAGAAGTATTACAGCTTACATCTTTCATCATCTCCATTGTTTTGATTAGAACCACTTATAGATAATCCAATTACGCTCTATGGCTATTTTCATTTTCCTTTTCGGTTAAATTGTTTGTTTACTTGGTTTTGAAGTTTAGCTGTAAACTTGAGGTTAGATTTCCAATTCGACAGGTGTGTTCTGTTGATCACAGAAGGTGCATCTATTTTGGTTCCTTGATTTCGTACGTGTGTTAGTTTGCAGCAAGATGGGCAATTTTTTTTTAGTGAGCGATTGACGAGCGTATCAGGAATAAATTGGTTGATATTCGTTTATTATATTCCGGGTCATTTGGGTTGATCTTTGATTATTGTTTAGTGTGAAACGGTTTGGTTCTTCTCAATCTAGTGGGATGTCGATAGTGTTTCTCCTTACTATGCGGTTAGTGTTCATGACATTTTGTCTAATCCTGACACTTTTCATTTTTCGAACATTCTCTTCAAGTCAGTCGACTGGGTAGGTCTGAGTCAACTTCTAATTGGCGTGTTTTTGCTAAACCCTGTATTAGGGGATCTTGAAGTTTCTCAGAAAGAATTTTCTGATGCTGCGTTTGTTTTGGCGTTTGTTTTGAGCAGACCAGAAAAACCACTTGTGGGATTTAAACCTCCAATAATAGTTGACTGGTGAGTTGCTGACATCTTGTTTTTTTTTGCATCCTAATTTTTGCCGCGTTTTCTCAAAACAGAGTGACCAAGCATTATCCACTATTACACTGGATAGTGTGGGTTTCCAATTTCCACGTCCCATCGGATTGATCAAGTGAACAATTACTTTGATTGAGTGAAACCCTCCATGGACACGAGGTGATTATACATGATTTTTTTTGTTGACTAACGCTGTTGCCAAATTTCTTCTTCCTCTTTTTATCACTTTCCGATCTGGTTCAGAAACAAGTCTTTAATAAGACCTTGTTTTAGGGATCTTTTCTGGGGGTACATTATTTCGTAAACTGCTTTCTATTGTTGACCTATGGATGATACATGCCGAGTGTGTTGGATGCAGAAAACCAACCTAGACGTAATTACCAAATAGACACACTATCCTAACTTGAAACATAGCGTGTTGCTGATGGATAAGCCCCAACCTAGGAAGCAGAAAGCAGATAAGTTTTTATTGCTTTGTTGTTTGTACCACCCTTACATTTATCATTTATTGGAACCTTTTTTTTTTTGATAAGTAATTGAAAATTCAATTCATCGACCTTATTTTTTTTTGTTGAGGATACTTTAAAAAATATTCAAGAGACGGGTTTTCTGTCTGGAGATTGTTTATTTTCTTATCAGAAGTTAATTAATAAGTAGTCATCAAGTTTTGATTCAACTATGAATAGTTGACAATGAATGTAATTTCATGTAAAATTTAGGATAAACAATCTATTAGTGAGTGATCACTCTGGTTAGGCCCTTATCTATATTAACCCCATCTAAATAAGTCCAGGTGTTTTGTAGTCATCATACTACCTAGTGACAACCGGTTTTTAGTGTCGCAGTGGTAATTTTTGAAACGTGCGTTAATCATTATTACTTATAAATGGTTTGAGCGAAATAGAAAACTATTGGTCCCCAAAAAGGAGTTTGATTTATTTGGTTCAGTGAAGACTCTCTGATCTCAACCTTCTGCAACCCACCTGCAGAGGTTTCCAGCTTTACTGTGAGAGTTGGTGGCGCTCACCCACTCCCGTGGCCGGAAGTTTTGTAGTCCATCAGCACAGGGTTGAGAGAGGAAAGAGCTATTTCATAATACCAATTTTCAGGCTACAAACGTTGATAAAAACATTGCGCGCATTGCGTTCATTTTTCGTTAGGTAGCCAAATTCGAGACGACCGGTTCAGTAAACAATCAACCGACACCCTTCTGTCAAAGGAGTTCCAGATCAGCCGATAGCATCGTCGCTGTTTGTTAGAGTGTGCAGGAGACTCCGAGGCAGTCGAATTCTCGCCGTCCACAAAAATTTGGCCTCTTAGCAGACTTCAACTTGGAGAATTTTGCGTCGGAACATCAGCCTGCAACCGAACAAGATCAAACTGACAGCATCTCAAAGTTAATGACCATAGACAATGCAGTTTCTTTCCATGAGTGGACTTCGGAACGTTTGGCAGAGGACCCCGATTTTGGCCAAAAAATAATCTTTAGCAACTAGGCGCATTTTTGTGCGATTTGACTCCACTTGACTTTTTCTGGTGAGGTTTTCTGAAGTCGCATGTTTATGTCGATAAGCTGCAATCGACCAATGCACTGAAAGTGAAGCAAGTCATTTCTCAGATTGAGTCGGATCTATGCAGTCATTGAAAATTGGACCTCTCAAACTCGTGCCGCTACCACGATCACATGTGAACGATGTCATATTCCATAAATAATGGTATCTTATTCATGCCATATAAAATAAAATGAAAACATTGTTAATACCGTATTTCAAACACGGCTGGTTTCATTCAATTTCAACATTGACCCGTCCTTGTTAAAAGATTCTTTACTGATCATAGAAAACCATGGAAATGAGATACATATTATTTATTTTTTTGTATGAAAAGAAAGACATTTATACAATATAGAACATAGTATACATCGACGATGTGTTCGTCTCTCTCATGCTGCGTGGGGGCTTCAAATTGGAAAATATAGTGGAATAAACCTGACTTGGTAATTTTTAAGGACATCGAGATCATTGGTTCAAGATAAAGAATCATCCGACAGCTGACCAATATATACTTACATGCGAAAATCAATCATCTTATAACCTTGTTATCTCTCAAGTTATGGAAAATAGAGTAGATAATAATCAAAGTTAGGTCATATTATAAAGAGTAAACTTTGGATAAATGTTGTCGGCATTATCAAATAGTAAGTGTCCTACTGCTCTATCAAGAAGACAATCAAGGTTCGCGTTCCAAAGATAAGAAGCTAACATGGGTTTTTTTAGATGGAACCTTTTGCATATTATTACATATTCGGAAAGAGATTATTTTCCTGATTTCAATAATATTATAAAGTTTGATGCCTCTTTGATCGGATTGGAAAACATTTACACAAAAAAAGATTTTATGGAGAATAGATGAGAGGAAGGGAAACAATAGAATTGCCTCCAAATAGCCCTGACCTCACACTCCCAGATACGTTTTCTTAAGGATATTTGGATAGTGGTATGATAGACGACACATTGACAAATTTAGAAAAGAGGTACAGAAGGTGCATAGAAAAGGGAGAAGAATGTGAGGAGCTTTTTCTGTGATAATTCTATATTCCACGTTATACTTTGGAGTTGATTAAATACGTTTCAATGAAAAAAGCTTTTAGTTTTTTTTTTACTTTGTCTCAACAAGGTAAAAGTTTACAGAACAATAATCTTCTAGCCTACTATGACGACATGGATATAAATTTACAACTGAAATATTCCCTAAACGGTTCATCAGAGAAGCATCCAACTATATATTTTTGAAATCAGAGAAATGAGCTTTTTCTGAATATGTAATAATATACAGAGGATTCCATTTGAGAAAACGTAGGTTTGCTTCGTATCTCTGGAACAAGAACTTCAATTGTTTTTTTTGCTATAGCAGTATCTGATTTTACCTGCAACATTTATCTTCAAACTATTTTTCCTAACTTGCGAGATAACAAAGTTATAAGGGGTTCTAGTTTTCGCGTGACCACCCTGGACAAATATTCGATCATTGATCATCATCAATTAGAAATTATATGCATATTTAATAACAATAATTGAATATGATGCTATGAAATTTTCATGAAGTTTTCCAGCCTTATGCTGCTCAGCAGTAGGACATTGAAGTTTGTCTAATTTTTGCTGGTCGAATCAAGTAGGAAGCTTTTCTCATTTTTTCCAATCTTTTTGTCATCGACAACATGACTTGCTTCTGCAAGAGCTTTTTCATTCGTCGCAGTTTGCGGTTGAGAGTTGATCCTATGATTTATTTTCTGAAAACCAGTTATTATTATGACTTCAATACCAAGAAGTCATACTAATAATGTTTTCGATCGAGAAATCAAGGGTTGCATTGCCCGAGGTCAAAACCAGTTTTTGATGAAAATTTGCTCTAGAACAATCCCAATCGAGCATACCTACATTTTGCTCGAGCGCCGAGAATGCGCAGTGAAATTCCGATTGGAATCGTAAGACTTCTTGATAATCCAATATGCTATCTCTCTGTACCAGCGGAAGTGATTCTGAAAATGCCTATTTTTTATGGCAAACAAAAATCTTGAGACCAATCATTAATGTTGTGTGTACATAGATAGACAAAATCACCTCCCACAACGGTCATATCCACCATTAATCAAATTTTGCAGCGCACTGAAATGGCACTACACCAGCACGAGCTCTAGGACCTCGTGTCAAAAGATCTGAACTAAGGGGAAAACTCGTTGACCCAATTTCTCAATCGAACAGAAAAACCTGCTCGATTTCTACCAATCGAACATAAATATTGCACGAGTGTTGCACCAGTGCCGTCCGATTTTACCAATCAAAAAACCAAAATGCGTTCATAAGACGGAATTGTCACCGATCTTTCATATAATAAGGCGCTACCTTTCATGAGACTCAACAATTGCCAATTGAGCGCTCTCGGAGCGTAGTGGTAACTACTTCGTCTTATGAATGCGACCATTCGTTAAATTGACCATTTCAGTATGACGTCAACTCTATCATTTGCTGGGTGGCACACACAATTTATAGGATGAGGCTTATGTTAGTTATGTGTACATAAGTGGATAATATTTGTCTTTTTCTTTGTGATAACAGGGCAGACATCAGTATGAACTCATTTAAGTGAGTTTTGAACCATCCTGCATTTTTGTAGTGTTAGTTGTGAAGTTTCCAAAGCGTGCAGCAGGAAATAGAGGGGGTTCTGATTGAACGTTTACGTTAACTCAATGTATTTGTCGGAAAATAAAGCGATTGGGAATCTGAAAATTTGTTGGAAAATATTTTCGGAAATGCTCTTTTCAAATGAAATAATAGTGACGTTGCGCGACTACCGGTTATACCAAAAGTGTGTCAACTCGCTTGTTTCAAATGGAACACCCTATATATTATTATTTTTTTGATTCTGCGTAGAATTCTAGGCAGATCTTATGTTTCATGTCCTGTATCTAAGCATAAGCGTTTTTAAGGGAGCTGAACTTTGATCAATTTTTAATTGCTTTCAGCTCCTTTTTTTGCAATCCGGCCAAGCATATACTATATATATATGTCACAGTGAAACCTGGTAATCAGTGAAAGCTAACTTTTACTAGGAAAAGTAAGCTTTTCCTGATTTGGAAACATTTAGCTAGTGAAAGTTGAATTTGATCGACTTCATCATACTTTTACTAGTAATTGTTAGCATTCACGTAACTTTTCTAGTGAAAGCTGCTACACTGAAAATTATTATCGTAATTATAAATATCCTTATTGGTCCGAGTTGGAATTCGCCGACAGATTAGACGCTCTGGAAAATACGAGACTTATGATTCGCAGGTGTACAATGTGAACATTGTTCAGATACCGTATTATAGAAAATACTCAAGTATTCTCAGTAGGGGTTAATCTGGGTTAGTTTGGGTTCGTTTGGGTTGGTTTGGGTTAGTTTGGGTTTGGCAAAAATTTTGATGTCGCGTGAGCGACATCATTTACTGCCCCGTGCACCTTGGGTTAGTTAAATGGCGGAAATAAGTTTTAAGAAGAACTTTTCCTAACTGCTTTTAGTAAAAGTTGATTTGATAAAGTTTCTCCAACATTCACTAGTGAAAGTGTACAATATTCTTCAAAATTCAACATTTCCTAACGGATCAAGTGATTGCTAGCATCAACTAGTAAAAGCTAGCTTTTACCGAATTCCTAACATTCACTGTAACATAAATATAAAGTAGATTAAGTATTACACTGTATCTTGCCTATTGCAAAAATAAAGATTATTATTATTATTATTAAATGTTGGAGTTTTCATGTCAAAAATAATGTTTGTAGATTTCTATTTGAATGCAAATTTTTCGTATAAGAAAGCTTCTATTGTTTAATTTGTACTGAATTTTTTGTTGAAAGGGACCTTCTTTTTATTTACTTAATAAATGTATACCAAATCTTTCCTTCAATTTACCTTTCATCAAAAAATATGTGGATGACATTGTGACAGCAGTGCCTAGTGACAGCATCAATGAAATCCTTGATGTGTTCAATAGCCATAACCCACGGACCTATATAAAAACCAAGTCCGTGCCATAACCAGTATATCAAGTTCACAGCTGAATTGTAAAATGACAGGAGTGTCCCCTTTTTTTGACTCCAAACTCAGCAGAAATTATGACAATATGGTGATCCTAGATTGGTACATAAAACCCAGGGAGATACCTGAATTTTCAATCTGCGCACAAAACCAAAACTAAAATTAACTTGGAGTTAGGGCCAAAAAATAGAATCACAAGGATTTGTCACATTTCACTGAAGCAGAAAAATTTTGAAAAACTTTATCTAACTTTACTTAATAACTCTTATCCAAAAAAACTTTTGAAAAAACTCATTTTTAGCACTCCTGACATGACTAATCACCATAATACTCCTCAAGTGAATATCCAGAATTCTAACATTGCTGACAATGAACCAATTTTCTATTTTTCTATTCCCTTCGTCAAAGAAATTAACAATAAAATTAACAAAGTTCTCAAACAGATTCCTCAAATCAAAATCGCCAACAAACATACAAAATTGATCTATAATATTTTTACAAAACTGAAAGACAAAGATGAAACTTTGAACAGATCAGGCGTGGTATAGCATTGCTTGTAGTGACTGTGAAGGAGTGTACAGGGGGTCTCCGTATATTTCGTCTGCAGACTAACTCGCTTATTATGCAAGATAGATAGGGACTTTGAATACAAAGTTGGTAGGTATCAACATGAACCGCCAGAAAAAAATATTTTTTTGTATACCGGGTGAACGAGAAAAGTGTGACAGGCATTCCTTCCAGCCGTTTTCAAAATATTTGAGTTTTAAAGTTGGTTTTTTGGTATTGCCAAATTTAGTATCTATGACTACAATGATTGTTTGAACATTATTTATTAATTTTTAGCCCTCCAATAATCTAAAACAACGAATATAACAAGTGAATACATTATATTATTGATAAATTGATATCATAAAGTGCAATTATTGAATATGCCCGCCATTATTCACAACACATTTTCTTAAATGCATTTTTGTACAACCTACACGTAAAGTCCACTTTTCAATGCATGCAAAGCAGGCGAAAACTCGCTAGTTTTGGCAGCCGGGCCTAAAAGTACTTTCGCGCCCGCGGGCGCAAAAGTAGGTCGCTTAGCAACGGTTCCTTGGATCCCAACGCCTCTGAATCTGATAACCACGTGACAGTCTAGCATACTAAAAGGAACTAATCACGTGACAATCTCGGTGACAATGGATCCGCACCACAAAAGAATACGGGAACACACCTATTGTAACCATGACCATGATTGACAGTGTCACTAAACTTGTCTGATTTGTCAGCAGTGTAGTGCAGTGTATCGATTATTTATTCTTGATTTTCATAATAATTATTATTATTGTTATTAATTATTACAAACTGGTTGTACAAAAAGCACTGTTTGTACCACGGACGAAAGATGATAAAAATATATTTTTCTGGCTGTTCATGTTAATACCTACCAACTTTGTATTTAAAGTCCCTATCTATCTTGCATAATAAGCGAGTACGTCTGCAGACGAAATATACGGAAACACCCTGTACATAGGACAAACATTTTGAAATTTGAAAGACAAAATTGCATCTCACAAGAGTGATCAACGGTTGAGTAAAGAAATAAGTGCCCTTGCAATACATTGTAATGACAACATTGACAACAACCATTTGATGAATTATAATGACACTAATAGACCGTCAGATAACGACAGATTTTGCTGACTGATTTTCTCGCTTTAGGGATTTTGACCACTGAAATGGATGTCAGTGTCGAGCACAAAAAATGTAAATCTAGTATCCGCAAGTGTGCTAGGCATTTGGAAAATTAACATTTTTTCTGCCAAAAAAAAAAGATTTTTTTTCATTTTCTTGTTTATGGCATTTTAACACATCAACAAATATAACTATGTTATAGTGAAAGAAAAAACCCATAAGGATTAAACGTGCTTGAAGGGTTGAAATAAGGGTGCCATCTTGTAAAAGAATACCTGGCTGCTAATGCATTTTCTCGTTTATGGCAAACGACAGAATGAATTTTGATAACATAAGGAACCCGAAAAAAAATTCCCATAAGCCGATCGGCTGTTGAGGTAAGTTTTTCGGACGGAAAATTTTGCGAAAATGATTTTCGTCGTCCGGCAAACTTTTTCATTTATGGCATTCAAACAGTATGATTTTAATAATTGATAAACATCATACAAAAAATCCCATAAGATTTCAATGTGTTTCAAAAGAAGCCATAAGTTGTAAAGTTGTGGGAAAATTTGTTTTTTTTTTTTTTCATTTTCTCGTTTATGGGAATTGGCATGTGGGAAGGGAAATTGGTTTCAAGACCAGAAATAAAAAGCCATAAGTCATGATATCGACGTTTTATATAAATAAACATGTATATAGTGCGTGGTGACAACCAATTTCCTAACGTGTCTAACTCCATTGTCAATTTTTTTAACTAAAAAATTTCATTTTAATTTTTATAACCGTTTAGAATATTGTCAGTGAATAGGGAGCACTTCGAACAGTTCATCCAAAAAATAATGTTACATTTTTGTGATTGTACTAGGTATACAGAATAAATGTAATTACAATTTGATAAGGAAATTATTGGTTGACAGTGGCTTATACAAGGCATGTAAAAAACTATTATTTTCCAATTATTGATAAAAGCATTTTTTCTTTTTTTTTTCTCAAGTCATTCAGTACTAACTAGTGAATTATCTCTATGCACCAAAGTTCATCCACTGTAAGTTTCAGCTGTGTAATTTGATTAAAACTACTGCTAACATGGGATTGAAAATTTAACATAAAATTATTTAAAAATACTGTTTCTTCATGGGATTTGGCGTGAAATAAATAATAAAGTTAACCATAACTGCTGTTATTTTGAGAGGTGCAAAAAGTCTCCATTGTCCATTCCAAAAATTCTTATTTTAATTTTTTTTTGAATTTTTGGAATGGACTTTTGTTTTTTATGCTCAATGCTCAACAAGATGAAATTATGAAAATTCGGAGTTTTCATTCGGAAAAATTGATTCCTGGCAGTTTTCTTAGTTTCATTTTTGATATTATTTTTGAGCCCCGTAATAATAGTTATAAAAATATTGTCAAAAAAACACCAGGTTAGATGAATAGTTGTTAAATATTGAAATTTCAGTCACCATAGATTCTTTAAAAAAACTCAATCGTTCCATTTTGCATATTAAACATGAGCTTTCCAGAATTTTGCCTACAAATGTTACAGATAATTTTGAACAAAGACAGAAAGTATCCTTTGAAAGAAAATTTCACATCACAAAGACTAGAAATTCTAATAAATTTATCCAACTTCAGAACCAACAAAACAAAACGAACATCAAAACACAAGCTAATTGGGTTAAAAACTTATCTAACGTCAACAATCCCCGAGATATATTAGACGTTCTAGCTTTGGGTCACAAGTTCTGTCTGAGTCCCCTTAAAACTGATATCAACATCAAAACTTTTCTGGCCAGTATTGAGAACATTATTGGTAACGTTCGAGAGTCAGAAAAAAATCTCACTAGAAGTAAAGTGAGTAATATTTTAAGAAATTTAGTAAATTCTCCTTCTACAATAGATCCGTTACACACAATCTACAACAAAGCAAAACATTTTCCCAAAGGGCATGGTGAGCTGATTGTAACACGAGCAGATAAGAAAAACGTGACAGTTATTCTTGACAAAACTAACTATAACCAATTATCAGCTAACATTTTGGAAGATGCTCAATATAGACTGTCAGATAACGACAGATTTTGCTGACTGATTTTCTCGCTCTAGGGATTTTAATAAGGGTGCCATCTTGTGAGAGAATACTTGGCTGCTAATGCATTTTCTCGCTTATGGCAAACGACAGAATGAATTTTGATATCATAAGGAACCCGAAAAAAATTTCCCATAAGCCGATCGGCTGTTGAAGTAAGTTTTCCAGACGGAAAATTTTGCGAAAATGTTTTTCGTCGTCCGGCAAACTTTCTCATTTATTCGAACAGTATGATTTTAATAATTGCTAAACATCATACAAAAGATCCCATAAGCTTTTAATATGTTTCAAAAGAAGCCATAAGTTGTAAAGTTGTAGGAAAATTTGTGTTTTTTTTTTCATTTTCTCGTTTATGGAAATTGGCATGTGGGAAGGGAAATTGGTTTCAAGACCAGAAATAAAAAGCCATAAGTCGGGAACATGATATCGACGTTTTATATAAATAAACATGTCTATAGTGCGTGGTGACAACCAATTTCCCAACGTGTCTAACTCAATTATTGACAATTTTTTTGACTAGATAAATTTCATTTTAATTTTTATAACCGTTTAGAATATTGTCAGTGAATAGGAAGCACTTTCAACAGTTCATCCAAGAAATAATGTCAAATTTTTGTAATTGTATTAGGTATACATAATAAATGTAATGACAATTTGACAATGAAATTATTGGTTGACAGTGGCTTATACAAGGCATGTAAAAAACTATTATTTTCCAATTATTGATAAAAGCATTTTTTCAAATTTTTTTTCTCAAGTTATTCTGTACTATCTAGTGAATAATCTGTATGCACCAAAGTTCATCCACTGTAAGTTTCATCTGTGTAATTTGATTAAAACTACTGCTAACATGGGATTGAAAATTTAACATAAAATTATTAAAAAATACTGCTGCGAGACAATAATTGGAAACAAATTGCTTATTTCTTCATTGGATTTGGCGTGTACATTGCAAACTTTATTCTCAGAAGCTATAAGGCGGAGGCATGATAATAATGTCAAATACAAAATACAGGCAGAACTTATTTGATTAAATATTTGTTTGAGAGTGACAATTATGTATCCAAAATTAACATGAGCAGCAATGTTTTTTCCAGTCACAAAACGGAACTTTTAAGTGCGTCTTTTTGTTATTTTAGGGATTTACGTATTCATCAAATTGTCTTACCGAATTATATTCAAGTCATCATGTCCTCGGATCAAACTTAGCAGTTTAATTTGATTTAACTCAAAAATCATTATCATATCATATCAGTCATTTTCGTTGAATTGTCAGGTAACAGAATTTTCATTGAAATGTCAAGTATAGTGCGACAAAAATAGTTTTAGTGTAATTGAAATATGTGAAAAAAAAAATAGTTATGGACTTGAGTCGTATGAAATGTTGACCAAAGAATAATAATAAATAAGGGATTCATTCAATTTATTCAATTTCTACATCATACTTAAAAAAAAGATATTCTTGAAGGATAAAAAATAATATGCTCTATTCGTGGAAACTCTCGCTAAATAATGATTCATCGTCTGAATCTTGATAGAATATAGAAATAGAATAATGTGTAGTAAACTCGTAATTGATGATATTTTTACCAATACCAATAAGTGGCAATATTCGCTACTTATCAGCATTCCTTATTGACTAAGCTTTTTGAGGGGTTTTGGATTTTCATTCACAGAGTCGTTCTGTTGCTGTGATGTCCTAGACTTCAAAAAAAAATATGCCCAGCACACTTGCGGTCGCTAAATTTTCATTTTTTGTGCTCAACACTGACATATTTTTCAGTGGTTAAAATCCCTAAAGCAAGAAAATCAGTCAGCAAAATCTGTCGTTATCTGACTCAACTTCAACATTCCAACGTAAAGCAAACGCTCTTGTTAAAAATTTAAAAACTAAAAAAGCAATTAATGACGATATGGCGAAGAGTCTCACAGTCTACAATCAATCCAGTCAAAAATTTTATGGTATTCCGAAAATTCACAAACCTGAACTGAGCTTACGACCAGTCATATCTTCAATAAATGCCCCTAATAGTAAACTTTCGCAACTTATTACAGACATAATGTCCTCTGCATACAATAAGAACAATGAATATTATATCACTGACTCCTCCAAATTTTCTCAATTAATTGATAACATAATGAATGACATAAACCAACACACTGAAATGAACTTAGAACAGTTTTTGCAAGTCATACATTTCATCTCTGATACTACATATTTCAGATTCAATAATCAATTCTATAAACAAATCCTTGGAACTCCAATGGGAGCAACTCTGTCTCCAATTATTTCTCAATATGTCATGGACGATTTACTTGATGAATGTATACCAAATCTTTCCTTCAACTTACCTTTCATCAAAAAATATGTGGATGACATTGTGACAACAGTGCCTAGTGACAGCATCAATGAAATCCTTGATGTGTTCAATAGCCATAACCCGTATATCCAGTTCACAGCTGAATTGGAAAATGACAGGAGTGTCCCCTTTTTGGACTCCAAACTCATCAGAAATGATGACAATATGGTGATCCTAGATTGGTACATAAAACCTACCAGTACAGGGAGATACCTGAATTTTCATTCTGCGCACAAAACCAAAACTAAAATCAACTTGGTGTTAGGGCTGAAAAATAGAATCACAAGGATTTGTCACATTTCACTGAAGCAGAAAAATTTGGAAAAACTTTATCTAACTTAACTTAATAACTCTTATCCAAAAAAACTTTTGAAAACACTCATTTTTAGCACTCCTGACATGAATAATCACCATAATACTCCTCAAGTAAATATCCAGAATTCTAACATTGCTGACAATGAACCAATTTGCTATTTTTCTATTCCCTTCGTCAAAGAAATTAACAATAATATTAACAAAGTTCTCAAACTGATTTCCCAAATCAAAATTGCCAACAAACATACAAAATCAATTAATAATATTTTTACAAAACTAAAAGACAAAGATGAAACTTTCAACAGATCAGGCGTGGTTTATAGCATTCCTTGTAGTGTCAGTGAAGCAGTGTACATGGGACAAACATCAAGAAATTTGAAAGACAGAATTGCATCTCACAAGAGTGATCAACGGTTGAGAAAAGAAACAAGTGCCCTCGCAATACATTGTAATGACAACAACCTTGTGACGAATTATAATGACACTGAAGTGCTAATTCAGGAACGAGGGTATCGGAAACGTATTTTTCTTGAAATTACTGAAATTAATCAGGAACTCAATTCTATTTACAGAAGAACAGACGTAGAAGGGCTTAGTGTAATTTATGCTAACCTTTTGACAATCACGAGCAAAAACAGGAATCTTGATAATCTGAACATTTCCATTTCAAGTCCTCAAAATCAGTAAGTATTTTCCAGTTTTGCCCTTTTTCATTGAATTCACAAGCTCAAAGTCACATAAAGGTCATCCATATAAACAACCAATTTCTTGAATTGGCACTCTCAAGGTAATTTTTTGGCATTCTTGACACATTCCTGTAAAGATAAGCAATACATTTCTGGTCTCACTTTGTCTAAAATTCATTCTTTCATATATAGCAGTCCAACCATGTAGCATTAAATTTTCACTTATAATCTCCCCGGAGCTCGAATTATTTCCGGAAATTTTGTCGAGTTGCGAATTTTCTTGAAAAATTCGCAACGAGAACAAATTTCCGGATTATTAATTCGAGCTCTATGGAGATTCGGCAAGAAAATTTCATGCCAAAACTATTTGAGAAGATTTAATAGTAGCGGCTGGACTCACCTCGCATTTAGTGGAAGAAACCAACGGCTCCTTTCTCTACTCGCCATTGAGGAAGAAAGAAGGGAATCAGGATTTTATAAAACATTTGGAAGTTATAACCAATCTTGTCCATAATTGATAACATTGCAACTTTGTATTGGAAGTTGAAAATAAATCATTTATCAAAAATATTTGTCTTTAACAGCTGTCAAGCACTCGCGGCTGGATGTAGCTCCCAATGTTCCCATGCACCAACCACAGTGTTGCCGTTTGCCTTATCTCTGTCTGTGAAAGTTGGGATTGTTAGGGAGAGTGGGGACGGCAACACTGTAATCATATGGGAGCTACATCCAGATGCGCAAAGCCAGGGAAATTTCCACTTATTAATCTTTCAGTCACGTGATTATGAGCAGGGAAATTTCCGATAAAATTAGGTCGTTGCTATAGCAACATAACAAAATGCAAGCCTATGATTGGTTAGAATTGACTGGTAGGAAATTTTCACTAGTATTTTCAATTTTCCTGGCATGAAAGTGATTGTAACTGTGATCAAACTACATTAGCAGTGAGTACTCTGTACAAATGTTGTTTGGAATGATTTTTAAAGGTTGTTTCATATTTTTAGCCCTGAAAGAGAAAATAAATATTTTCGAAAGCTTGGCGTAGCTTAAAACGTAGTTTCTTTCTGAACCTTGCCTAGGACCAGATACCCAAGATTTAACTACTTCGATAATCTTACTAGTCGGTCAAGACTACACTCCTTCTTCTTTATCAAAAATGACATTTACTTTATACGTTATTAAGAGAGGTTTTGCACCACCATACGATTTTACTTTATTCGTTATCTTGCGTCTGACCAACAGGCGAAACTGATAACAGTTTTCGTGATTATTTCTTGTTGGCTCTTGTGTCTTGTAGCGACCCACGCATTTCATAGAATTCTTTTCACGGAGTGATAGTAGAACCTCTAAAACACATTCTAACAAAAAATAAATTGCGGTATTTCCAGTTTTTTCAGAGAATTGAGCAAAACTATCCTTATTTTCTAACCTTTTAGTAAAGTTTCTTATCTCAAAATCGGCCGAAATACTGCATTTATATAAGTCGGTCTTGACGCTAACTACATTCTATTTTGGAAAAAAATGTGAAATTAGTCTGGAATTTTCATAAATACAACATTATTTGATTTTCATCATGGTAGAAAGAAACAAGGTATGTCAGACACTCGGAGAAAAATTGGCTTGAGTTGCGCAATGACGTCAAACGCTACAATCTTTGTTTATAGTAATCATGGTGACAAAGGAACGTAGCTTTTCAAGAGTGCTATCTAGCATCTAGCAGATAAGTTGTTTCATTTACTGTGGTTATTATCTCATTCATAAATACTTATATATAAATAATCAAAAAAGATACCTTGAAAATTTCCTACCAGTCAATTCTAACCAATCATGGGCTTGCATTTTAACATGTTGCTATGGCAACGGCCTAATTTTATCGGAAATCACCCTACTCATAATCACGTGACTGAAAGATTAATAAGTGGAAATCTCCCTGGCTTTGCATCTGGATGTAGCTCCCATATGATTACACTGTTGCCGTCCCCACTCTCCCTAACAATCCCAACCCAACTGGTGCATGGGAGCTACATCCAGCCGCTACTATTAAATCTTCTCAAATAGTTTTGGCATGGAATTTTCTTGCCGAATCTCCCGCGAGCTCGAATTAAAAATCCGGAAATTTGTTCTCGTTGCGAATTTTTCAAGAAAATTCGCAACTCGACAAAATTTCCGGAAATAATTCGAGCTCTAGGGAGATTATAAGTGAAAATTAATTTCTTGTTCCCATTCCTTTGTATATGGCATTTACTATTTCCCCAACTTTCCCATGGTTGAAGTTTGATAATATCAAGCAATCAAAAACCAGACGATGTTTGGAGACGGATTTAACTGACTAGGTCACTAGGTACCAAAATTACGAACGAAGCAATAACAGATAAGACGAATTATTTCTTCAAATATTCAAAATTCAAAACAATAATATCAACGACGGACTTTATGTAGACTCATTCCAGTAAGACCTGTCATCTGTCAACCTGACACTCTAGTCAACGTTGCCAACTTGAAAATATACTGCACACCTTGCAATTAAACGTTTTCAAAATAAAGGTTGAATACAAAATTTTGTTTGATTCTACGCAAAATAGATAAAGCAAAAAATAGCCTCAAATCAAAGTAAGAATTAAAGAACCGCTTAGCGATATTTCTTGAAATTTTGACTTAAGTTGTGGTTTCTAGAGGTAGTCCAATAGCGATAAATCGCCAATATGGCAACACTGTATCTTTGTTGCATTAGACGTCACAGTGAGATGCGCGTTGGCATACCTTGTTTCTTTCTACCATGATTTTTATGAGTAAACTTCTTAGTATGGATGGAGTAGGGTAGTAGGGATAATAACAGCTGAAAGCTGAAATCAATTGACAGTTTGACGTACCGACAGTTTGTGGGATTTCTTTGTGAACGACGTTGCCAATTCTATGTTTAATTGTATTTCGGGGTTTTTCAGTATGTAGCTATCCAAATTTCATGCTGTAATGGTATCATTGTTAATGTCATCATGTCATATTCAAGATATTTATTAGGCCAATGAGGTTGTTATAACTTTTGGTTAATGGGGATTAGATTGGGTTGGGTTTGAACAGGCTCTTTTTGACGAAAACAGATGTTGCGTGAGCAACATCTAAGCATTGCGAAAAGCATGAACGGCAAAACTTTTTAGCTGGTTAGTTTGGGATAGTTTTGGTTAGTTTGTGTTTGAAAAAAATCGATGTCACGTGCGCGACATCATTTGGGTATATATTAGGTACATTTTTCGCTTAGTTGATTTTGCTTTGTTGTTTGGGCTAGTTTTTGTTTAGTTTGGGCTAGTTTTGGTTAGTTTAGGTTGGTTTTGGTTACTTTTGGTTAGTTTAAATTAATTTGAATAATTTTGGGTTGAGTTGGTTTGATTAGTTTTGGTCAATCTGCGTTTGGTTTGGATAGTTTGGGGTAGTTTGAGTTTGTTTTGGTTGGTTCGGGTTGGTTTGGGTCAGTTTGATTAGTTTGGGTTGGTTTGGTTAGTTTGGGTTGGTTTGGTTGGTTTGGTAAGCCTGGGTTGATTTGGTTAGTTTGGGTTATTTAGAGTTTGTCTTGGTTAGTTTGGGTTAGCTTGAGTTAGTTTAGCAAGGTTAGGTTAGGTAAGTGTGATACGATGCCACTCTTAATCTTCAGGTAATTCTTTGAAATAAATAGTTGAAAATTACTAATTTTGATTTTTTTTTTTCAGCCATCATT
Organism: Orchestes rusci; assembly: GCA_958502075.1. Taxonomy (NCBI): domain Eukaryota; kingdom Metazoa; phylum Arthropoda; class Insecta; order Coleoptera; family Curculionidae; genus Orchestes; species Orchestes rusci. The sequence continues at coordinate 10,057,784 of OY293310.1, forward strand.
TTAATATGATAATAATAATCAAAGTAATTTTCGACATATTGGCAGCCTTTCTTTTTTCAACACTTGGCAACATCGCTCATCCGTTCAACCGACTCAACCATTTTAAGCGTTGATCCATGCTATTGTCAATTTTGAGTTATGGCGGCTTTGAATTCTTTGATTTTTTTTTTTCAATTAAAACGCTAGTTTTTTAATTTTTTTTACTGACAAATCACGTTATAGGGATTGTAGACTCCTTTAAAAAAAAATATTCTGGCAGTGCTTTACTAGATTTTGGAAAAATTAACCTTTCTAATAGTTTAGAAAATACGGTCATTCTGTTCATTTTCTCTAAATAAACTGAAAATACCGCAACTTTTTTTTTGTTCAAATATGTTTTAGAGAGTCTACTATCAATCCATATCAAAAAAGTGTGAAATGCGTGGGTCGTTATATGACACAAGACCCAACAATAATTAATTATTTCGTCAGTATTTTTCTATATCTATAATCATTTTTTTTTGAAACATCGGACATACCGGAACGATACCATAAATAAAATTGGGGATTGATAAAATTATCTTCGAAAAGCACAGACTTTAAACTACACACAGCACCAGTGCCCAAAAACAAGATCCTCCTCCGACTTTTAACTATTTTTAAATGATCTATTAAGTACAGACACACACAAATTAGTTAGTGGTACAGAGCAGAAACATTAAACAACAATAAAATTTATAAGATAAGACGCCAGAAGTCAGAAGCAGAGAAGTGAGGTAAGGTCCGAGTTAGATCGTGTTCCGTGATTGAGTTCATGACAAGATGTGTCAGATTGTTGAGTAGATCAATCCGGAAAAATATGAAAGAAAGGAGAATATTGTACTAGGTTTATTTTTTGTATGTAAGCCATTCCAATTGGGTCTCCGCGATCGTTTATTTTCATGTAAAGCAGCTATCTGCATCTTAGAGGTGCAAAAAGTCTCTAATCTTATACAGACTCACCTTTATTTTCAATGTTAAATAAGATAAAATGATAGAAATTTGGGGTTTTTATTTGAAAAAATAGATTTTTGGCAGTTTTCTTGATTTTATTTTTGATCTTATTTTTGGGCAAGTCTGTGCTAATGGTCATCAAAATATTATAAAAAATCATTCAAAGTATAGTAAACGCCAAACAACTTTCGACCAACGTCATCGTTGCCACCAAGCTCGTTGTTATGAAGTTTGCGGGTGGCCAAATTTGGTCACTCGCAAATCACATAATAACTCGCTTGGTGGCAATTATGACGTGAATCGAAAAATGTTTGTCATTTGCTGTAGGTCCCTTTCAACAAGAAATCCAATATAGATCAAACAATAAAAGCTTTCTTATACGAAAAATTCACATTTGAATGGGACCCTACAAACGTAATTTTTGACATGAAAACTCAAATATTTCAAAAACTTCTATATCGATATCAGTTGTGGAGCTCACGTGCTGAGCCCGCTAAATCCAGTTTTGTTTTCGTTTTCTTTTTTGCAGTTTTCGATACTTTGAGGTAGTCTCTACAAAATAGCATTTACTGACAGAGCGAACCAAGTTCAATTTTCATTTAAAAAGCTATTTGACTGACTTTAGAGCATATCGCCACCGAATAAATAACATACAAAAGGTTCACTCTCCCAAGCGCGCAAAACCGAACCGACAATTACCAAAGTTTTCAACACCTTGCACCGTTCACCCGCTAGAGGAACTACAGACTTTTCATCGATGAACGTATCAGTTTGTTATAAGAAGCGCTGTCGAGTGTCGTTTTATACGAGGGGGTCGCATTACTTTTATTTTCTTATGATGGCGGGTCCTCATGGGGCGAAATAGCCGCGTTTTGTCTTTTTAAGCGTTTGACATACCCGTTCCGATTGAAGGTATTTTTGACAGTAATAACTCACAACCAATCATGCCAGACGACAGTAAAATCCAGCAGTGTATGTGTCATGTTTGTCTATCATCAAACAAAAAGGATGTCGCTCACGGGACATCCATTTTTTTACAAAGCCCAAACTAACCCAATCTAATAGTGTTTTCGATTGGGAAAACAAGAGTTGCACTGGGATTGACCTCGGGCAAAACCAGTAATGATGACAATTTGCTCTAGGGCAATCCCAATCGAACATACATTTTTCATTGAGTGCTATAATACTGCACGGTAAAATTCCGATTGAATTGAAATTGGAATCATTAAACTTCTTGAAAATCTAATATTATGTTGTCTCTGCGTAGCGGCTGAAGTGACTCTGAAACTGAACTAATTAGAAGTCCATTTCTCATTGCCAAATGACAAAATCTTGAGACCAATCAATAGTTTTGTATTATATAGATCATAGATACTAGGAACAACTTTTTTGAGAAATTAGGTAGGTAAATGCACAAGATCTTAAATGAAATCAATTCAGTTTTCAGTAGGTACTCGTTCTCCATAACTTGTCAACGCCAGTACCTATTTCCTTTTTTCGGCACTACTAGATTCCAACAATAGAATAGGCGGATTTTGGCGTTAACCAGGTAACGATTTGTTGTTACCAGGTTTGGTGAGTAATTGGTTACTGTATCGATACCATCAAAAGTATTATTCATGGTATAACGTTACTGCTTGATTAGGAACTTCGAACCTCCCAAGCAATTTGCCTCTACTGCGAAGAGAAGTTAGGTTAGAAAATTCGTAACCTGGTTAACGCCAAAATCCGCCTAATAATAACTCTAACTCGAAATTTGTTGTCCACCCACAGAATCACCTCACGTGACGTTTATATCCACCATTTTTCATGTTTTTTTTCAATTTTGCTAATGCACTGAAATTCACTATACCAGCACGAGCTCAAAGACCTCGTGCCGAAAAATCTGCACTGAGCGCAAAACTCATTGACCCGGTTCCCCAATCGAACATAAAAATCCACTCGATTTCTACCAATCGAACATAAATATTGCCCGAGTGTTGCACCAGTGCTGCCCGATTTTACCAATCGAAAACGCTATGACTCAAACTCAAAACTGACTTTGTCTAACTCAACATAAGACACAAATTCAATATATTGTTACTTCGGCGATCACCATGTCAACATATATGTCAACCAATCTGACCAACCACGGGTGACGTCCATGCTGCATTTCACTGCCCAAGTAACAATTACAATTATTACAATTCCGACTTCCGACTAAATTCAACCACTCCCAACGTTGTCATTGGTTTTTGTCTGCTACCTCATGCCACCCAAACTTGAAGCAACGTAACCACAAGGTCGCTACAACGTTAGAACTTGACAGTTGCAGAGTCTTACTCTTAACAACGTAGGCGGACGTCGGGAGTAGTCAGCACTTGAGACGTTGCCGTAGGTTGAGAATCGCGTGGTCGCCATTACGTATTTGAAAGGTCTGTTCAATGCACTACAGAAAAAACAACGTATCACAACGTTGTTCGACGTTGTTAGTGAATACGCGTTCAAGTGTCTATGAACTACAATGTTGTAGGTACAACGTTTTAACAAGCGACTTGGAGCAACCATGAAGATATTGACCAACTGCAACGTTGGATAACGTCTACTGAGCGACTCCAAAGTAAGCATCAGCAAAGATATAACCTCAAAATAAGTTTATTTAGTAGATACTAAATATCGATGTTATAAAACCATTGCTCTGATCAAAATGTTTAGAAACAAAAATTATAAATATTCAACCACTTTTTACCGAAAACGTGAGAACATCTAACAAGAAAACCAGAGCAAAGGAGAGGGGATCACTATGGAAAATCAGTGTAGTGAGGGACACGATGAAAAAACTACTTAAGTTCAAGAGATACCCATTTCCATTCAAATCAGAAATAGCCCTACTCCTGTTTCCAAGACAAATGCCGATAAACTAAATAGTGCGGACTTCCCCACAGGCGAACATCCGATTTTAAACATATTAGTGAAACCAGGACTATTTTATTACAGTAATGATTTTTAACCATAACAAAAAAAAACGATCAAGAAGGACGTTTACGATGATTTGTTCATGTATATGTCACATGGCGCTGTACGTGGTCCAATTTAGTCGGGATCAGTGTACTTTTCGCAACCAAAGGTCGCTTATAGTCAATTGATTGTTGTCGATAGGGCCCTTTACGATTCTTTGAGATTTTGAAGGTTGGCATCGACGACTACGCCATTTCCGCCATTTTAATGAGTCATGTGTTGTGGATAGATTCAATTAATGTCAGAGAAAATAGAGAATCTTCACTGTTTCATCAAGCGAATACTTTTTGTGATATCGTCATGTGATATTCTTGATATTTTTCACTTTTTTACAAAGCAAATTTTCAAGAAAAAATTCAGGTTAGCCAATTAACACTATAGTTTTGGAATGATAATTGAAAAATAAATGGAGGACTCTGCATTATTTCGAAGTATCGAGGTCATATACAGGGCTTTTCACTTAAAACTCCCCACGTCAATATCTCGGAAACGAATAGGAATATTTCATTTCTGTAAAAAGTAGTCAATGTATGGGGTCGAGTAGTTATTTTTCACAGTTAAAAAAATTCGACGCCTACCAAGAGTAAAGCGTCGCGACGCATCGAAAATATTAATCGATTGCAGGGACTTTGAAATCACGCGCATGCTAAAGTACATGTTATTTATAAACTTTTTTGTTATTCAGTCGAACTCATTTATTCTACACAGTTTTGAGATATACAGTGTGTCCAAGATAAGGATGTCTATCATGGGGATCTTGAAAACCGTGAGAGATACAAGGTCGATTGAAGGCAAAGTTGCGTATTTTGATGCTTAACAAAATGCCATTTTAAAAGCCAAGAAATTCCGACTAAGTCCGAAATTATCCGAAAAAAACCTAAATTTTTCAAAATTGTTTTCTTTTTTTTTTACCACATTTGAAGAGATATTTTGAAATGAATGGTACTTCTTCATTGCCACTTTTTGCCCTTTACAAGATACCCTTATTAAATTGAAGAACTGACGTTTCGTCTATGAGCAGCCATCATCAACTTTGTTTTTTTAAATACGGTCCTGGATTTTTTATTACGGATTTTAAGAGCCTCTTATGTTCCGGAATCAACGAGGTATCGCACTAATCAAAAAAGAGGTGGTTGTTTTTAATCCTATTAAAAATGTATTTTTTGTCTCTCTCTAACACATGATTTCTTATGGAAAAATCCATCAACATAATTTTTTTGAATTGACTACTTTTTACAGAAATGAAATATTCCTATCCGTTTCCGAGATATTGACGTGGGGAGTTTAAAGTGAAAAGCCCTGTATATCAATGAAGTGAAGTGCGTTCATGGTTTTCAGTTACCAAAATACCAGTACCGTCACTTTTATCAACTCTCACTTTCATAATATAGGCAGCCATATTTTCAGAAGTTCAACCTGTCATTTTCTCATACCTCACAATATTGGTTTCCTTTTCGTTGAAAATAGTAGCGGTTGCCAACGAACACCTTAACCTAAGATTAATAACCGTCCAAAGCATTGTGCGTAAGTTGCGATTAACATCTATTGGTACGTCGTAGCAACTCAAAAATGATCTACCATTTTGGTGAAAATATAGGTCGCTAGGACCACTACACAAAGTCGCCTGGCAACGTTGGGTCGCATTTGGCGACGTCGTCATTACGTTTGACAACGTTATTTTGCTACTTGGGATGTAGTCTGATCATGGCGGGACGATTTTGAAATGTCTTGGGTTTATTAGGAATGGATCAGGTGAGATTTATTTATATTTGTCAATTGTTTGAATAATCATCTTCAATAAACCAAAGAAAATTCAAAATCGCCCCACCATAACTGTTGTTAGTTGTAAATGTCAAAAATTCAAAAACGCGGCAATCACCAACATGAGGACCCACCATCACTGTCACCACCTGCTGTCACTGTTCATTTTGTGTTGTTGTTTTGAATCATTGAAATGAAACTTGCGACTGGATATAGCTTCCGCTTCCACATGATAACAACGTTGCCGTACTTATTCGAAGATTTTCGTGGGATTCAAAAATATCTTGGGCGGTTTTTTTTTCGATAACATAGGTGTTTGATCACCAATAATTACACAAAAGAAATTATCTTCTCGGATGATTCAGATTATTTTCATTCATCACTCACTGAACTTCCGTTGTATAGTATGCCCAGGCCCAGCAGTGTCAGCATTTCCATCAGAAGCGGGTCATTCATTCACCTCAACCAAACCGCGGAATTTGCATATTTCATGATTATTGGTATAGATATTACGCAGGCAATGGTTTTGATATAATATAAGGATGTAAATAGTAGTAATACATCAGTATTCAACAAATTATTGTCTTACCCACTACAAAACTCCACTACCTTCAGCGGTACTACATTACCCTCAGCGGTACAACACCACCCCCAGCGGTAACATATCATGCCTTATCAAGTACCTTAGCGTACTCATCAGACATTTTGGTCCTTCGAGCTATCAATAAACGATTGCTAAAAGTACAACTGCAGGGTGTTGTTATCTAAACTGAGTAGAGTAATGTCAAGAAGCACCCCCAGAACTGGACAAAGAGTCGTCAAAAGCCTCCACATCGCCTTCAATTGCCATAAGTTAAATCACACACACATCACAATATACAAATAGTATTTCCTTTTAGCCAGTGAACATCTGGCGAGGAAATATTATTTCAACCCAATTATCGAGTGGATATTCCTGCGCCAGATAAAGCTGGCGGAATTATACACTTATAATTCACAATATACAACATTCACGCCCCTTGAGTGTTGACGTTCAAACACCGGTTTGGACAGCACACCGCGCGCCTCTGGAAGGTTAACCACTTGCACACCGGTCTGAGCACGAACACCAATAAAAATTTCCTCAGAGCGTAGTTATCTGCAGGCGGGGAAAATATTATCTCGAGGACATCCAGTGGGTATTCCTGTGCCAGATAAAGCTGGCGAGCATATGCATTGGGTTGTTGCACACGAGTATGCACAACAAACATTAGCACACAACATAACAACACTAATAAAATACGAAATATGGCATAAATATAAAAAAACTAGAGAACTAGATACATCTACGAAGGAGCAAATCGATAAACTAGCAAAGGAGCAAGAAACGCTAGAAAGAGCACGCATCATAACCAATATCAAAAAAGACTCAAGCAGTAGAAAAACAGAGCAATATTTTGTTATCAAATTGGAGTGAGTTAACAAAATAATAGACGAAATAGAACAAAATCATCGAAAAATTCAATCCCTGGGAAGTCAGGATGATAACTACAGCAAGCAAAACTACTATGCACAGCTCAAAGAAAATTAAGGAAGAAGCAACCAAAGTAATCATGGATAATCAAGAAAAAATGTTGAACTCTCAACAAATACAGTGCGACATCAAGCAAACGCAAACAGCATTGTGCCAAATGAGCGAAATAATCGACCATGCCAGAAAGGAAGTAGGGCAAGATATCCCCCCTGTTCGCAAACAGCAGCTGCAGAAGAAAATCACAACACGTTGACAAGAAGTATATCAAATGTTTTTCAAATTACAAGCGGGGGATTACCACGACTTTCCAAAACAGATGTACACAAGTACGAAAATCTACAAGAAAAAACACCATTAGCACTAGGTGAAGACAGTAGCACCGAAGTCGTGAGAAAAAAAAACATGCAACATTGCACTACCACAAATCAAACTTCAATTTTTTGATGGCCGATATGATGAATGGACTACATCTTGTGACATTTTTTCAAAAGTAATTCACGACAACAACACCCTCTTTGACATTGAAAAGAAGCAATACTTGAAATCACACGTGAGTGAGAAGCAGCACGTTTGATTCAACGCCTGAAAATAACAAGCAGCAATTATACAGGGTGTTTCAGAATAACATGCTAATAATAAAGGGGGTGATTCTTGGGCTCATTTTAAGAAAAAAAATTCACATGAACGTATGTCATAAACGCCTTAACTTTTGAGATACAGGGTGTCAAAGTTTAAAAAAATAGATACTTTTTTTACAATAACTCATTCTTTGATGCACCAACAATTTAATTATTCTGACCAGTGCCGTCCATGCGGGTTTTGGTTTGCATATTTTTTGGGAAAAAAGTTAAGGCGTTTAGGACATACGTTCATATGAATTTTTTTTCTTAAAATGAGCCCAAGAATCACCCCCTTTATTATTAGCATGTTATTCTGAAACACCCTGTATAACGAGCTGGAATATTTTTGATAAACGGTACACAGACGATCGCTGATCGAAGAATAAACTGGTGGACAGAATACTGGACATACCAAATATTCAATATGAGTCAGCGATCAAACTGAAACAACTACCCGACAAAGTTTCGAATGTCTAGAGGCCCTGAACAATCTATATATAGACACATCGTTTTGGAGTCCAATGGTCAGCAAATTGTAACTAGAGAATGGGATGCTGAGATCAGCCGATATACGAACAATCGTCGGGCGCTCCACACGAAATCAAGCTCATTGACGAATTGATGAAATTCATTCAAAAAAGGTTTCACTCATTGAAAACGTTCGTAGATACGATCCAAAAGGACACAAATCGGAGCAATGAACTCTCATGTCCATGCTGTAAAGAATCTCATTAGCTTTATTGCTGCCCAAAATTTCAAACCATGGCAGTCACCGCAATACAGAGAGTAGTTGAAGAAGGAATTTGGCAAACTGCCTAAAACATGTTACCAAGAATCGCTGTGGTTCCACAGAACGCTGTCGGAAATGTCGAAAATTCCACCATACATTATTGCATGATGAGACCAAATATCGGCAAGACCATGGTCATTTTAGAAGAGGACCACCAAACCAATCAAACAGAGATACGCAGAATGTATCAAATTATAGACCTCAACCTAGAGCAATGAACGAAGTGATTCATTGTCGATGACAAGAAGACATGGTATTTCCAGCCACCGCACAGGGTTGGGTAACCGATATTTACGGTACAGATCAACACATACGTCTGCTAGTAGATCCTGGTTCGCAATCAATATTCATAACTGAAAAAGCGGCCCCACTGTTAGTAATAATTCCGAGGCAACCTATTCAGGCTGATATAACCGGAGTAGGAGGAGGTGAGCCTGATACAGCCACAGATGGCCAATGGAGTCAATGATGAGACCGCGATTGGCAAGTGACTTTGTACTACCAGCATCAGCAAGGCTAACACGGTCATTGCCTGTAAAACTGTTCAACGTCGTATATTTTCAATGGGAACATGTGGCTCTGGCCGATCCAACATTTTCGAAGCCAGAACCAGTAGATATATTACTGGGAGCTAAAGAATACGGCGAAATTATTCTGAAAGGAACAAAAACGAAAGACGGACTGCTTGGACACACACAGAATCGGATATGATCATATCTGGAACCATGAACACGCACAGAAGGTCCAGGCCACAGGTACATAGCATGACAACGCTTGTTGACGAAGAAAAGCAACTAACAGGGTTTTGGGCAATTGGAGAGGTTCCACAGCGACAGCACCCATGTGAGAGCGAGCAATACTATGAGGAGCATCATGAAAATAAATACCATAAGAAACCTTGAAGGCACTTTTACCGTGCTGCTACCATTCTCTCAAGATGCTGGAAGGCTAGGACAGCCGAAGCAACGAGCATCAGCTAGGTTGTTCCAGCTAGAGAATTGCGTTTCAGCTACAATACATCTATAAGCGAATATAAGGAATTAGACCATGTCTTTGGCAACTCCTGTTGAAGATACTGCCAAATATTACATACCTCATCAACCTGTAATAAAATAATCAAGCACCACAACCAAATCAAGGGTGGTATCTGACAAATCTTCTAAACCCACAACTGGTTTAAGCCTCAATAATTCTATGCTAACTGGGCCAAGACTCCAGCAAGACCGATTCGAAGGCCTGTTGATGGAGAGTGACAGAGAGAAAAGACATGCTGGTGCTCTGCGGAGAGCTCCTCAGCAACATTATCGTGGTCTGGGTCCGCAGCTTTGCGGTGGAAGGCCGTCTTGAGGGCAGATGAAGGCTGATGTGAGGTGTCCATGACGCGAGTCAAGCCATAAAACTCTCTTGACGTCATTCACAACGGAAATTCCAACCAATGAACGCATGTGGTCTTCTGTCACCGTGTTCAGTACCTGTCAAGAGTTCGTGAAGTTGCGCATCTGGGGGTCAATTTTTGAGCCTTCGTATCAGAACGTATACGCAATTGTGCGAGCAGCATCATTTGAAATAACATGGTGATTGCATTTTTGCGTATACGTTTCAAATTTGCGAACAGTCAAGAATTGACCCCCTGGCGAGTCGGTTTGGCGTGCAAGAAGGACAGTCTTAGTGGCAGGATACCTATCAGTGGGTGATGGGGACTTGATGATGTCTAAGAAATCAGAGATCATGTTGTGGCCCAGCTTAGTTACAACCAGGTGGTATTAGGAGGTGTCATTGTCATCACATGATATACCTGAAACTGACTCTCTGCCTGAAAGAACCGGAGCTTTGGCTTAATGCGCCAAAAGGGTGGTAGCTTACATTGTCCCACGCCATTGATTACTTCGAGGTACGAGAGAGGGCTGGTTGTGATCTACATCGTTGCGAGACTGCTTGTTGTCTGAGGTTCCGTCCATGAAGAAAAGGGTGACTGTGGGTCGCACAGAGAACTAACACCGAGCACTGTTCTTGCGGACGTAAATAAACGCGTGCCAGTTGGCTCGCTGCGCGAGAAAGAATGACAAAAAAGGCGTGTGAACACTGTGAACGAATAAAATGTCTCACTTTGCGTGCTTTGAGCGGCGGAATGATAAAAAAACGACATGTGAAGAAAAACGGCTAACACAGAACACAGTAGTGTCTGTCCAATGTCTCACACTAGTCACTGAAAAACAAACTCACGGGGTCACCACTGTTCCTGGTTTTGGAGGCCTAGGTGCCACTATGGGAGATAGGTGTAATGATTTGATTAGTTGGTTCAGTCCCTTTAGAATGAAACACTTGTTCTACTATTGTGGTTACTTCATTTTTTCATCAGCTGATTTTGAAGCTTTTATCATTCTTACTCCACTCAACCTTCTCGAAACCTAATTCTAATGATGCTCATTCTGCTTAATAACCTTATCACATTATTTTTGATACATATACGTATTTACAAGGTGTAACATTTATGTACTTAACACAAGGTGGTCACCATACTACATATTTCCCACTTGACTGGATTTAATCGATACATCAATAAAACTGTATATTTATATTATGGAATAATATAATAATCACAAAACAAATAATCCATAATTTTGTTTTACCCAACTAACAGAAAACAATTGAAATATTTTTTTCTTACAATCCTACATTGAACTTATTTGATGCTACCACAATTAACCTGATCTAACCCACAATACTTGAAATTATATACCAATATTCTATATTTGTATCCATGGCCATGTTACAACCAACTTTTAAACATCTTAGTCCTATTCCTATGAACTATCAACTCCTTGGAATTTTTTAAAATCTTGACATTGGGGTTTGAATCTTTTATGTCTTCATATGGACCATGGAAACATGAGGACATTTTGTCTCCTGTTTCATTTTTTAGCATAATGAAGTCACCTTCTTGGTTACTCAATAGCATACGATTCTTCATCAAACTTTTTTTTCTTTTATATTTGGAGTGAATTAAATTCGATCTTGCGTCTTCATGTATTGTGCTTTTTGAAGTCTATATTCAAGTTCCAATGGATAATTATCAAAATTTGTTGGTTCTAACTTTGTTTTCAAGTTATTTGGCAATGGACACTTTTTGCCAAAAATCAATTCAAAAGGGGTATATCGGGTTTGTGTATGTACCGTAGTTTTAAACGGGAAACACCAGAAAGGTAACCAGGTGCTCCATGCTGAGTCATTACCAAAACTTTGTCCTTTTAAATAAGCGCCTAAGACTTTATGAGAATTTTCTAAAGAACCAATACTCTCATGATAATAAGCAGGGGACTGAATTTGATTAATTTTTAGAAGATTACATACTTCTGACATAGTCAATGAAATGAATTCACTGCCTCTGTCTGTAGCAATTTCATGAGGTATACCGTACCTTGGAAAAAAATTATTTACCAATGATTTTGCAACCGTTTTATTATCCTTGGATCTCAATGGATAAGCTTCTACAAATTTTGTAAGTTCACACTTATCATAATTTTTTAATAAATATGCACTTTTTGTGGGTACATTTTGACAGGTAGGGAATGAAACTACGATAAAAATGTGCCCCCAAAAACCAAAAAATTGACGTGTCTGAGCGATTTTTGACTGGGAGAAAACTCGGATGGAGGTCCGTTAAGCTGCTCCCCCTTCCGATAAGACTTTTTTCTTGTCAAAACTCTAGCACAACTAGAGGACACGACAGTGTGAATCAGTAAAAGTATACATTTGATTTGATGAACATTGCAAACATTTTTCCTTAGATTTGTCCGTTATGAAGAGTCGTTAGTTTCGTTGATAGAGTTGCTAACTTTTAAGCCATGTAGAATCTCTGAAATCAGTGAATTCTATCCAGACGAGGGAGTTAATTTGATACTCGGATACGAATGGTTCTGGAATAAATATCATGCACAAACCTATTTTTCAAAACTATGGAAAAGACGGATTTGATATGACCATGAATAAAATTTTTGCCAAACGAGAGTGAATTCAATTATGGATTTGATAAGGTGTTATACAGGGTGTTTCGTTAATATTGCGAAAAAATTCAGGATCATTTTTCCTGCCTGAAAATGAGAAGAAAACTTGCTAATAACACGTTTTCGAAAATGCTTCATTACAGAGCTACAGGGTGTTGAAGTTTTATTTTTATTTTTGTTTTTTCATGATAATGTTTGAATCAATGTCGATATTTTGATAGAAATTGGTGTTCGAGAGTTTTTTGTCATGCGAAATTCGAATTTGATCTTAGTATGGCTCAGACTTGTTTGGACGTACCCCCAAAACATTTTTAAGCAACAGAACAGATCTATTTGTATTTTCTTCGTAGAAAAAGTATACGTGTTGAAAGTCGCTACAGGCAACCATTCTCGAGATATTCGGATTTGAAATAATAAATACATCTGATTTTGAAATTATGGCTTAGGTAAAGTTATAAAATATTTCGTATGATTGCTACATATTTTCAGTAAAAAGATAAAATTGAACTAATGAGTGATGTAAACAACATTTTTTATGGAAATGGAAAAAATGAAAATATAAAAATCTTCAACACGCTGTAGCTTTGTAACGGAGCATTTCCGGACACATGTTTATAGGAAGTTCTCTTCTTATTTTCAACAAGGGAGACTGACTCATCCTGATTTAAAAAAAAAAAAAAATGCAAGACCTAGCTTGACCATAGTCCCAGAATCACATGTATTTTTTATTTCAAATCCAAATATCTCGAGACTTGGCGACTATCATTAGGTTATTTTTTTCTGCGTAAAAATGATTAGGAAATCTGATTTTCAACTTAAAAAATTAAAACAGGCACGTCCAAAAAGGTTACGGCTGTTTATAATAGGAAAAATAAGTGTAGGTAGCGACCTCTACAAGTTAGAGCCATACTAAGATCAAATTCGAATTTCGCATGACAAAAAACGCCAAAACACCAATTTTCATCAAAAGATCGACATCAGTGCAGATACTATTTTAGAAAAAACAAAAATAGAAATAAAACTTCAACACCCTGTAGCTCTGTAATGAAGCATTTCCGGACACATGTTTATAGGAAGTTTTCTTCCTATTTTCAAGCGAGAAAACTTCTTCTGAGTTTTTTCGCAATATTATTGAAACACCCCGTATATGGCAGAATATACTCGGAGCCTGATCCATAAAATATGTTTAATAGAAAGGATGACGGATTTCCGCAATACTTAAAAAAATGACCAATAAGTTATACTTTTGAAACTCCCATTTCATTTTCTTCAATGGCACCAGTCTAATTTTATTTTTTCATTTTAGAAAATATCAGTTAAAAAACGAATGTGAAAAAATAAACGGTGTTACAGAATCAACTACCCCTCCATTTAGAAGGTAATACAGTTGTCTTAAAAATATTTGAGAAATGTAGGAAATGCTGTCAGTTTACATGTTGTGGTGATTGTCTTCAAAAGATTTTCTGGTGCCCTTTTATCACGTTAAAAATCAGGGTTTGATCATAAACTTACTTTGGTGTGATCTATCTATACATTTATAGAAGGCAAAGTTTGTTTGTCCGTAAAAATAGTTATTTTCCTAACAAGTTCGCAAAGTGATGCTTTCCCGCACGCAAAAGCAGTTAGACGAACGACGCGAAGCGGAGTTCGGATATGCTTTAAGGGCGGGAAAGACACTTTGCGAACTTGTTAGGAACAATATTTCTTCTACGAGCGTTCACAGATTACACACGAAAAACTTCAGATAATATATTATTTGAACGCACTTAAAAACATAGAACTTGAGAATAATGATTATTTATGCTTAACAATATTTATATTGAAAGAACAGTTTGTGGCGGCAGCTGGAAATTGGATAATATGGGTATAATCAAAATCATAATTGATTTATTTTATATTTGAAATGCAAGGGCATGTCCGATCACTGTTCATAAAATTTCCTCTTTTGTCGCCTTATTCCCTGCTATTGGCAACACTGTTTTGATTTGACAACACACTCTAGACAGCTGTCATTAAGATCAGTCAGTCTTCAGTCTTCGTTTAATCGTTTATACTTTTATAAATTTGTTTGTCCGTTTGTTTGTATACATGATCAGGTTTTTTTGATGCCAGTATTGCCAGTATTCAGCTCAAATCTTTCGAAGATTTCCGATAAACACAGTAGTTTGCACCAAAATCAAGCAAGAACAACTCACAAATGCCGATTGAAAGTCGTCATTATCAATGTTTGTTTACGTTACTGGCGAATGCGTTTTTAACGCAAAAAAAGAATTGTGTGTTTCATTTTGATTTTGACTGAAAAGGGAAAAGTAACAAGAACATTATGTTGTGCATTACAAAGTGCATTATCTACAGTTTGGTTGGTATGGAAACGAAGTTTAAAACAACAAATTGGTAGGTAGTTATTTGACATTTGACATTTGAGTGCGGGAAAAATTTTTCCCGCACTAGTGCGGGAAAAGGTTACTTTGCACACGCAAATGAGTGTGCGAAGTGGCTACTTTGCGCACGCTCGTAGAAAAAGATAATATTATGCGTCTATCTATTCAGGGCGAGAAAAAGCTTCATTCTCGCAATCTCTGATTGGTTAGATTTGTTAACATTGAGGTTGACATAGATGTTGCCATGGTGATCGCCAAAGTAACAATGTAATAAATTTGTATCTAATGTTGAAATTAGACAAAGTAAGTTGAGTTATGGTTGGATTGGGTAAGTTTGCGCCTGGTGAAAAATCGATGTCGCGTAAGCGACATTTTTATTGATTGATGATGGATAGACATGACACGTACCCAGTTGCATTTTACTAGGTGAGTTCGAGTTTACGCTCTAAACACTCCGAGCACGAAGAATTGTGTACGCTTGAATGGCCATTGTTCGTGCTCGGAGCATTTGGAGCGTAAGCTCGAACGCGTAGGTACGTGTGGGGACCGAGGTTACGAGATTGCCGCGTTGCCGCGTTTCCCTCTGAATCCCATTATCTCATCCGCTTTTGGATTTCCGATAGGAGCAGATCGACGGCGGGTGAGATGATTTGTTGGATGCTTTTTCGATTGTGTTGTGTTATTATGGAGTTCCAGCGTTATCAATAATAATAAGTAGGTAGGTTTGTTTGGTTTTGATTAGAAATGATAAGAATGTTTCACTTTGGTTTTTGATTTCATGTTTTTTTCCGATTGAGGACATTTACATCAGTGTGCAACGTCATCAGAGCAGACGACGTTGATTTGGTGGATGTTTTTTCAATTGTTTTGTGTTATTTTAGAGACCCAGCGTTAATAATAATTTGTAGATAGATTTGTTTAGTTTACATCAGGGTTAGAATGTTTCAGTTTTGTTGAGAATTTAGTATTTTTTCTTTTAATTAGGGATATCTACATTGTTTGCACAAGGTGCACGTCATCAGTTCTTTTCTTCTTAGAAGTTGGATTTCAATTTTGAGATGGATCAAACTTGGGTATTGCCTAGGCTGCTCGGAGAGCGGGTAATCCAGCTAGTTTTTGATTAAATTGGTTAGTACTATTGGAAAGAGGGGCAGAATGTATATTTGTATGTATGTTCGAAGGAAGTAAACGAAAACTCAGAACAGGTAAGGTCGATTGCTAAAACGTCGTTTGCAATTGGCGGCTTCGTCGTAACACTTATGTCGTCTTTCCCATTTGGGATAAAGCTGGTATCAGAAGGGTGCTATTCACACCTTTCACGTACACTTATTAGGGCTCTGCGATGTACCAACCTTCCGTTTAACACTGGATAGCCGTAGAAGAATGTCATTTTGGACATCATATTTGTTCAATTACCTAGCGTGACATTTTCAGAAAGAAAGGAAGTACAAACATATACATTTTGCTCGTCTTTCGAATAGTACTAGCCATTTTGCATGCATCAATTTTTGACACTCTCTATTTTTTCACATTAGTTATTTTACAAATATTTACAAAATAAAAGAAAAATACACCGCTGTCATTGAAGAAAAAATGAGGGAATGTTTCAAGGGAACAAATATAAAAAAATATTTCATGGATTAGGCTCTATGTATATTTTTGAACTGGAACTTCTTTGGTGGTGTTCTGATATTTGGACAAGAAGGGGGAGTGAATTGGGAAAAATGTAACGTTTCGAAATCTCGTCACACGATAGAGAAAAAAGATATAACGTAAAGTGGATGAGAAAATGAGCTATACAGGGTGGGTCGGGAGAAATGAGCCTATTTCTAAAGATGTAATCGATGCATCAAAATAATAAGAAAAAACTCAAATGTTGTTATCCAATATTCATTTGTGTATGCTTCGCTCGTGACGCGTATTGATAACTTTTTTCTGGGGAATCCGTGAATGAGCTCGTCGTCACATCTTCTTTTACTTTTACTAAAGCAAAAACATTCTCTATTTCTTTTAAATACTGTCGAATGGCTCGTTCGGATGTTACTTTAGAGCTTGGAAGCGTTCCGATCTTGCCTTATAATTTGAAAACAAATGAACATTGGCTGACAACATTTGAGTGTTTTCTAATTATTTTGATGCATAGATAACATCCTTGGAGTTGGACGCGTTCCTACCGACTCACCCTGTATACCGAACGAGAGCTTGTTGCTCGATTTTTACCCACTTCAAATGCCCAGATTGATTCGAAACTTTGCACACTGGTCAAGAACCGATGACAATACAATTTTCTGAATTGAAAAAGAGCTCAAAAGTAATAATTTATTAAAACAGAATCGTGGTTTTGTCGAATTATCTGACTTTTGGCTTGTCAAACATATGGTGTATGAAAGACGGGTTGATGGGACTGTAATCCTTAAACTTGAACCAAGCGTCTGATATGCAACGTTGTCAAGGTAATTTTCTTGTCAAGGGGCTAAAAAAATTATGGTTAAAAGAAACTCAAAAACACACTTTCGAAATAAAAGTGCTTGGATGTAAGTTTGTGACAGAGTCTTGGAACCCAATTTTATCCACTCCAAATGGCCAGATCGTTATTGAAACACCAACCGATTATGGTGTAGATGATGAATAAACTGAATATTTGTCACAAAAATCTTCTACTGTCATGATATCTCTTGAAATTATTCCTTTCTCTCTCTCTCTTTCTTTCTTGCTCTCAATTCAAATTTTTCTCATTCTCTAGTTTGGAAGAACTTTCACTTCTGCACATGATTTTTCCATATTATCTAAAATCTTATCAAATCCATATTTCAATTCAATCTTCATTCACCAACACTTCACAACGTATACGTTCAGAACAGTCTTTCGGGATGCCCCACCTTGTATGTGTGTTACTGTCAAATTTCAAGATTGATCAAATACCATACCTACCTGTATGAATATTAATCGTAATTTTCCGACATTGTCTACCAATATGATAACAATCTGGTTTTGTATGATTCACATCCGCTCGAGTCCAACTGATAACGTGACCGTACATTTGCTAGGACTCGCCTTTAATGGACAGCGTTTTCCAAAGAGGAACCAACAAACATGACTATCCATTGGAGAAATCAGCGCTCAATGTAAACAATCAGTCCCAAATCAGTATTTGTATAACACATATCAATTTTGATTTTCCCGAGTAAGATATGATTTGGTGTTTCTTCTTTGATCAGAATCAATTGGTAACTTCACATATTTTGGAAAATAAAAGATGTTTATGTGTGCTGGTTCCTTTCTGGTGATTTGAAAAGGCGATAAACCTTTAAAGCGCATGAGAGAACCTTGTTGTTTGTTCTCTGTTTTGAAATAAATGGAAGATCACTCGTCCCCAAGGGAACCATGCTCATATTATGATTCTTTTTACTAAAATTCAGGTCAAATTTGGGGGGACCAATGACTAGTGGCTTCTTTTGCTGGATATAAAATAGATCATTTTCAAAGAATCTGTAGATGGTTTCCTTCTGTTGATAAGCAGACTTCTAATTTTGATTCAAGAAAATGTTCAGGCATTAGTGTTTAATAGGTTGGCGTTCTACGGGATGGTTCTTTTTTCCTGAAAGTAGATTGATCCAAACTACACTTGAAATTGTCATCGACTCATTTTTTTTGATTTTGTGGGTTGGTTCCTTTCTGGTTGATGCTGTCCAAATGATGTCTTACGCTTTTAACGTCAGCCTCCCATAGACTTCCAAAATGAGGAGAGTAAGGAGGTACAGTCCGTTTCACGAGGGTTCATACTCAAGTCATCGATGACGTCATTACTTGGAAAAAAACGTAGAATGTCGTAGCTTATTCAAATAATGTCAAGAGCGATCAAATATTGTATTTCGAACAAGTACAGTTGATTTTTTTTTAAGTTACAGTGACAGATCAAAATTGGAAGTTGAATGTTGGCAAAAAAAAATACATGTCATAAAGTGCTCGCTTATTGAAATGAAATGATAAAATATTTGATTATAAACTTTATTTTCTCGATTAAAGAAAGATTTTTATCATGAATTTCAGAATTATCATCACTGTCTATGCTCGAACGGTTTTTTCTATCAAATCAAATACATTTTCAACATAGCAAAATAAAGTGAATCACAGTTCAATCGATGACTGTCGTGAAAGAACATGTTTGCCAACCTTTAACCTACAATTTTGATCTGTCACTGTAACTTTAAATAAAAAATGAACTGTATGTTTCAAAACGCTCTCCAGAACATGTTTGTCGGATCTGGTTACTGAACAAGGCATGGCCCAAATGTGTTTCCAAGTTAATTTATTTTTTGTTTTTCAATAGTTGTCAAAAAATTAAAAAGAGTCAGTTGTACTGAAAATTCAAAATTGTATTTTATAATAAATTCCTTGATTTTGGAGCTGAATCTTACATAGAGAAAATAATAAATTAAGAGAGTGTTCGAACCAATACAAGCAGCTGGCACAGAGTTTACAGCGACACTATTGACTACGGACAGCAACTAAATGATAAAACAGGTTTTTTTTTTACCGACAATGCAGAGGCGGACTTTTCAAATAAACCCATAAATACTCGTTTTATTAGATTTGATAAAAATAAAGTTCTGTAACCGTTGAAAACAGTTGATTCGTTAAAAAACTTGCTCAAATTTAATTATCAACTGTTTTGAATGATAACAGAGCTGTATTTTTAACAAATTCAAATGAATATTTAATTTTTCAAGAAAGGAATTAGTAAAACAATGAAGAATTTGTAATAAATTCAAACGAAGGTATCTTTTTATTTCAATGTAATCAACAAAATATATTTTGAAAAATCTCTTGGTACAATTTTATCACATGCATAAACAATATGGAAATATGAAAAATAATGAATAGTAGTATCACTAACAGCTAAATCACAATATTTAATCTAACAAAAACTAACACTAACAGCTAAATCACAATATTTAATGGAACAAAAACTTATTCTTGTAACAAGTTACATAGGTATGTTTATCAACAAAAACCTTGACTAGCGAACCAGGACATGTATTAACAAAACAAATATATTCCATGTAAAAAAAAAATTGCTTCTAGGTTTATTGCGTTGTGCATACATACAAAAAAATGATAACTTAAATGTAGGTAACTAAAAACTAAATCATGCACAACATTTTATAGAAATAAGGAACAAAAGTTTCATGTAAAAACAATAGTAACAAAACATCAAAAACAAACGAATTAATATAATATACATATCTCAATCAAGTGTCAAAGATTTTGAGTCGTGCAGAATCAATATAATAAATTATTTGGATCTGTGATACACAAATAGTTTTCGATCGAAGGTTTCTTAATTCAATTCGAGAAATTAAATTTGGGTACTACTGGTTCCATTAACGATGAATGTTTTTTTTTTAAATTTTTGTTGATCATTTTTATTTTTGGTGGAGTTATTGCACTGAAGATTTCTATACAAATCATCGTAATATTTTCGGACTATTAAAGCTATCGCCACATCCAAGAATTCGTTTCGGATGCCATCTAAATGCTCAATGCATGTAAACCAATCAAAAGGAATATGTTGTTGTGTAAACATTTTGATTTTTTCTGTCATATGAGTTATATATCCATATTTGGGTAAGGTATAAAAAATAATTTCGTGCAGTCTCATCAATATATATGTCACCTCTTTAGTAACATAGGTCAGTCTTTTTTTTGAATCTGTAAATTCTTTGAACATTGTAAATGTGTGCTGTGGCTCAGTGTTTTCGCTAATCAAATTACTAAAACACTTCTCACAATGGAGTTTTGTTTTGAATCTTTTGATTATAAAACCTGCAACATATGCCGCTGTATTTGAGTCTTGTTCGTTAAATCGGATGTCTAAACCAGGTATTTGTAATGTATTAAGTTCATTCAGCTCAATTATTGTTTGTGAACGTACTTTGCTATTTTTGTCAATTTCCAAAAAATCTTGTAGATTATCTAAAATGCCGCTTTCATCCTTTTCACAATTCCTGTTACAGGTGGGGGTTATCAAATTATTTAAAACCGATGTTTTCAAAGCTGCGATTAATTGGTATGGGTTTGGGTTTGTGTTTTGAGCACCAAGGTGTCGAATTAGGGCAAATGAATTTTCCAGAGGATCTTGGTTAAGAGACCTTGTACGCAAAAACTTAAAACCAAGATCCCGACATACCTCCCACAGCTGAACGGTTGCATCTATAGTGGTAAGCCAACCCGATTTAAAGGGCATTTTCGATTTTCTTTTTCCATCAAAAGAAATGAACTCCCAACTTCTTATTTTTGATCTAAGATTGTCCCAAAGAGCCCTATGAGGAGATTTATTTGATAAACATCTTCGATAAGGCTTTCCCAATTCGAGTTGAGGCTTTCGGCCATTGAAGCTATCAAATAGACTGTCCATGTCATGAAAAAATTCCGCAGTATTAATGGCATCAACAGGCAAATTATTGTTAGGGTTACTGACCATTTGTTCAACGCATGCAGCAACAGTGTGACTCAAAGTTCTTGCTGCTACACACACTTTCATCTTGAGACAATTTCGATTTCTCAAAGTCAGGTAAGATTCCCTTATTTTTCGTAACGCCTGAAACCTTTTTGTTTTATCTATATAAAAGCACTGTTTGATGTGGTCCATCTTAGCAATCTTGGTGTCACAGTATTTTATTGAATACTTTAAAAGTGCATTACGTGTTGACTTCAAAAGGTGTGGAGGGTCAAAGATAGTGAATATTTTATGTTGATTCAAAACAAAATATGGGCCTGGTCTATCATTTGCTCTACACAATTGAGCTATTGCAGAACGATTTGTGGCTCCTTGGTCACAAACCGTTGCTAAGATGTGAAGATCAGCATTCTCTAATGCTATTATAACTTCTTTTATGAGTGTCTTCAGTGGCTCGGTTTTTATTGTATCTCGTGTAAAAAAATAAGCTATCGGCTGCTTCCAGTTTTTATGATGCCCATGGACCATAAAAACCAGAGCATGATTGGCATGTACATTTTGACGTCCTAAAGGACCAAGATCCACATAGCCAACCACTATATCATTTGTAACATCCAATGTCAGTTGTTCTGATAATGATATTTCATCAAACATTAAAATAGAGTATCTATCTATGGGCTTCATTTTGTTCACTCTATTTTTAAGCTTTAGCATGAGGTGGTCATTTATTCCTGCCTCAAATGGAACATCTTTCAAGAGTTTTCTCAATGTTGTTTTTGAAGGAAGTGGCAAACATTTTTTTAAAAAGTTGTAACTTTTGGGCCCCCTTTTGTACAACGCCAGCGCATAGACCTTATCAATTTTTTTCCAAGTCCGTTTCTTTTTTTTTATGTTGGCAAAAGAGCTTTGAAAAAAAGAGGAAGTAGCCGGATCAATATTATTTTCCAGTTCTTCGAAAACAGCGGTCTTGGAAATTTCATAAGCCTTTTTTAGTTTGTTTTTTGCTTTGAATAAGTCTTTCTTTATTTTACAAATAGCATTTCGTTGCCTCCTGTTTGCAAAATATAATTTTTTCTCTCTAGGTGTTAAGTTCTGTATCCTAGTCTCATTTATTTTTGATAGAATGGAAAAAGGTTTTTTTTTTGTGGTAAGTTGAAGCTTGAATCTAAAAGACTTCTTTTTCTTTCATTTGTTTTCAATTTTTCTTCGGAAATATTTTCTGGAATATTGATATTTTCAGTTTTGAAAGCTACATCTACAGCTGGTTTTTCAGAATCGCGAGGGGGAACTAGTTGTATATCTTGAATAATGATTATTTTCTGATAATTATTAATTGGCAGGGCATATTTTGTCAATCGAGTTCTATTCGAATCTGAAAAAGATTTTTCTTCAAAATGTTCTTGACATAAATAGCACCTTTTATCAGAATAATTCAAATTCATGATTTGAAACCATTTTTCACGCCTTATCTGGTCTTTTCCAGGGAATCTAAAAAATTTCTTATTTTTGTAATTATCGTCCTTGATTGAGTGAAAGTACTTATTTGAACATTCCAACTGTTCACATTTATAGGATAAAATACCTGATTTAGACATGTTTAGTGTTAGTTATCAGCACACATCAACAATATTCCTTAACAATGTTTTCTCTCGAGCTATCTAAACTAAGTATGTACATACTACATAATCACTCACCTAATTTACTACATAACAACTGATTTTATGATCCTAATTATTATCACAGCTTCGGCTTGGAAGACTAGATGAGCTTCTTGTTTCACCCGAGAGGCAATTAATGTTCATGCTTTTGAGGGGGTTGATGTAACCCATGTTGATACCTGCCCCAAGACTGCCAATTCGTCTTCTTCTTTCGCTATGAACTAGCCCAGAGTCCAGAATCAAGCTTAGAGTCCAGTTTAGCTGTAGTTTGCTGTGTACTCAACAAAATACAAACACAAGGAGATAAGCTGCGAGCAAATAATGCCTAAAAACACGTCCCACATTCAAAAAGCTTTTTACTACAAGTTGTGCCTACCTTTTTATTGTTTTCTTGCCTCTTAGAAGACTTTTATTGCATATCTCCGTATTATTTTTCCTGTCCTGCCTAAACCAGTTCTAAACATTTTCAATCAATATCATTTATTTATTATCAAAGCAGATAATATTGTGTTTTGAAGTCAGTCGTTTTTTGCTTTCGCTTCACTGTAAAATATAATAATATTATATTTTTGTGACTTCAACTTCACAAAAATGTCAGGCTTCAGGTTATGTTTATGATTCCACACCAGAAAAAACGTTGGAAATTCGTTTCAACAAATTGACGTACCAATTTTCGACCAAAAAATTCCAAAAATCATGTATCTCTTTCTAACTGAATAAGTAAGACAGACCCAACCGATTATCATATGTCTGGCTGTCACATCGGATTAGTTCAAAATCTTGCCACCGTACGCCGTGCGCTACGGACCAGCGCATAAACTCTATACGGATATTTCCCACTTGAAGAAACTATCTCTTTATTTTTATTTTATCTATGGAATCTTACTGATTGAAAGAAAAGGGAGCTTGTCGATCGCTGCAGCCAATAAGTGAAGCTCGCAACCCCATACATTTTGGTCCAACGAACCGGATAGTTTGGCCTTTTTTCAAGGACTTTGAAGAAACCGCTCCAAGTGGTCGATCCTCCGTAAGTAAGGATATTGTAAGAGTTTTCAGGATACAGAGCAATCTTGGCTCATTTTTTTTTGAAATTTGAATGTCACTGTCATTTGACAGATTTGATACAGTCCATTCACTTCGAAAGTATTTATACAATCAGGAATTTGCTGGCATACTTGGCCATTTGTACTGAACTTTATTCGGATTCTGCAGATTCTTGAAATTTGATTGCAAATTTGGCAATAAAAAGCTATAGCATTTCGTAAAATTTACTGAACGCATTCGAAATTCATTTGATTGACATTCTGACAGCTCATTACCTAGTTGTATTGTTTTGAAATTAGTTTTCGGAATGTCTGAAGAAGAAAGGGTCGAAGCACAAAAGAAGGATTTGATTTTGAAAAGAGGCCTTCTGAAAAGTGCTTTAACCCGATTCGCAAAATTTGTCAGCGATGAAGAAAATCGAAATAAATGTATTGAAATGTCAAAACGTGTTTCCAAATAAGAAAAGGTCTTTGATGATTTTAACGAAATTCAAAACGCCATAGAACTTATTGATGATTCAGAGGAACATCTAAGGGAAAGAGAAGAATTTGAAAATAAATATTTCTCATCAGTTTCTTCTGCAGAGCAGATTATCAAAAGTCATGACGATAAAACAAATAAATCGTCGGTTGATCCTATACATTTTTCTAGTTCAACTCCTTTCCCAGCTATACCTCAGTTGAATTATAAATTGCCACCAATAACCCTGCCTAGTTTCAGTGGTTCATATGAAGAGTGGTCAAGCTTTTTTGATACATATAGATCACTCGTTCATCAAAATAATTCTTTGGCTACTATCCAGAAATTTCATTATCTCAAGTCTGTATTGAAAGGTGACGCTTCGAAAATAATTGATTTATTGGAAATTAATGAGTCTAATTATGATGTTGCTATTGAATTATTGAAAGAAAGGTTTGAAAACAAGAAACATGCAATAAGAGGTCATGTTAAACAAATATTTGAAATTCAAGCCATTCATCGTGAATCTAATTCAGCATTGAGAATATTCTTGGACACTTTTTTGAAACATTATAGGTGTTTGTTGAATTTAGGAGAATCTCCCGATGCTTCAGGCACTATTCTTATTCATTTGCTATTATCTAAATTGGATAATGCAACAAAAAAAGAATGGGAGACAAAAACTAAAGATATAGTATCTCCTGACGTCGAATATTTTATAAAATTTTTGACTGATAGATGTATATTGTTAGAGTCCATCGATATAAAACATAGCGTCGTTGATTCATGTTCTAACAAAAAAAATATGGATGGATATAACAAGCGGTCGGTCAATTTATCCTCTGAAAAATTTTATTGTACTTTTTGCAAAAAAAGTAATCATGGAATTCATTATTGTAACAGTTTCAAGAGACTAAATCCCAATTCAAGATTACTGCAAGCACAAGCACTACAATTATGTATAAATTGTTTGGGAAAAGGTCATGAAACCTTGAAATGAAAAGAGATCCTTGTCGTTTCTGTGGTAAAAAACATAATTCATTGCTTCATTTGGAAAATGATAAGGATTTCAAGTTGCAAAAGGAGGTACAGGAAATAGTAATTTCAAAACCATCTACATCAAACGTGCAATCTGATTGTTCATATGATTGTGTGAAGGAATTTTCCAATAATGCTTCTTGTTTACAAAATATTTATCCAGAATCGTCAGCGGTTAATTGCTCACAGAGTAAATGCAATAAGTATACTTTATTATCTACTGCTCAAGTTGTTATTTATGATCCGAATGATAAACCCATTGTATGCAGAGATCTTCTTGATAGTGCATCACAGTCAAATTTCATGACAATGGATTTGTTTAAGAAGCTCAATTTGAAAGGGAATAAAATCAGCATTCCCATAATTGGAATCAATGCTGTAACTTCTACAATAAATTGTTCATTGAAAGTAAGAATTCACGCTATAACGAACAAAAATAATTTTGATTTGAATTTTTTAATAATCAATAAAATCACAGATGATCTTCCTCAACAAACTATGGATATAACAAACATGATTATCCCGAATGACATTCCTCTTGCTGATCCTCATTTTCATTGTGCTGCTTCAATAGATATTCTTATTGGTGCTGGTATTTTCTTTGATTTGTTATTACCTAGTCAAATCAAATTAGGAAAAAATAGACCAGTTCTACAGGCTACCAAATTAGGTTTTGTCGTTGGTGGTAGTTTCTGCACATATTTCATTCCAGAGAACTATATTTGCAATTTGGTTCAATCTCAAGATACGGATTATGGTATTCTTAATAATCAATTGGAAGCCTTTTGGAGGATTGAAGAATGTCGGGAAAGGTATATTACATATTCAAATGAAGAAATGGAATGTGAGCAACAATTTGTTGACACATTTCAAAGAAGTGCAGATGGAAGTTTCATTGTTCAACTCCCTTTTAAAGATACTGTTGATCAGTTAGGAGATTCCCTTGAAATTGCAAAATCTCGATATTTTGCTTTGGAAAGAAAGCTATTAAGAAAGCCAGAACTTAAAACAAACTATTCATTATTCATGAAAGAATATGAAGATCTTAATCATATGTCGGAGATGAATACAGATATTTCTTGGGCAACTTATTTCTACCTACCACATCACTGTGTGATCAAAGAATCATCTCTCACTACAAAGTTGAGGGTTGTTTTCAACGCTTCATCAAAATCTAGTACTGGAATTTCACTCAACGATGTCTTGAAAGTTGGTCCTTGTATTCAAGAACCTTTGTTTTGGATTCTTTTGAGATTTCGTATGCATACTATAGCTTTCACAGCAGATATTTCAAAAATGTACAGATGTATTCGAGTTGCAGAGAATCATCAGGATTTTCAAAGGATTCTGTGGCGAAATGATCCATCCGAAGAATTGAGACATTATAAACTGAGCACATTGACATATGGAACTGCTCCTGCAAGTTCTCTTGCTACACGTTGTCTTAAGCAACTATCTTTGGAAAATGCTCACATATCTCGTGAAGCATCCGAATCTATAGCTCATGATTTTTATATGGATGATTGGATATCGGGAACTGATACAATTGAAGATGCTTTATCGCTTATAAAAAATACTAATGATATTTTATCAAGTGCTAATTTTAATCTTCGCCAGTGGGTTTCAAATGAACCACGTGTTTTGGAGTATCTCAAGAAAATGAATAGAGAAACGAATGATCAATATATCATTGAAGATCATCAAAACAACAAAATCCTTGGTCTATTTTGGAACTGCTCTACTGATGAATTCAGATATTCAGGCACACTCAATCCTGAAATAATTATTTTTACTAAACGAAATATTCTTTCGATTATTAGTCAAATATTTGACGTTTTAGGATTACTTGGACCTGTTATTATCAAGGCTAAAATAATAATACAAAGGTTATGGCTAGAAAAAGTAGATTGGGATTCTCCTGTTCCTGATAATATTTTAGAATTATGGTTAAAGTTCTATCTTCATCTACCTAGCCTTAATGAAGTGAAGATATCCAGATGTATTATTATTCAAAGACCTATCCTAGTTGAAATCCATTGTTTTTCAGATGCTTCAATTGTTGGTTATGGAACTGCTATATATATACGGTCAGTTCAAAAGGACAATGAAGTGTTAGTTCGACCAGCTTGTGGAAAATCAAAGGTCGCACCGCTAAAATCATTGTCTCTACCTCGTTTAGAGCTATGTGGTTGTGTATTATCGGTACAATTGTGTCAGACTGTTATATCTTCGCTCAAAATTGAAATCAATGATATATTTTATTGGACAGATTCACAGATTGTTTTAGCTTGGTTGGCTCGCGAACCTAGTTCTCTTAAAACATTTGTTTCTAATAAAATTTCTAAAATACAAAGACAATCAAGCTTGAGTCAATGGAATCATGTTCCAACCAAGGACAATCCTGCTGGTTTGATATCTCGAAGAATCGATCCTCTTGATCTAGTGGATAATAGCTTATTTTGGTTCAAGGGACCTGCATGGTTATCTTTGGATCAAAGTTATTGGCCAAAGAAACTTAATAGTTTATCAAAACATACTTTTGAGCTTCCAGAAATGAAAACCAATGTTTTTATTGCCATGTCAAAATCTATATTTTTTCAAGATTTATTAAATAGATTCTCTTCATTTAAAAAATTGTTACATGTAACTGCTTATATTTTGAGATTTAAATATAACTCTCAAACAACAACAGAATCTAGACTATTCAATGATTTGACTATTGCAGAAATTGATCAAGCACTTATTGTTTTGATAAGGTTTGTTCAAAGTGAATCATTTTCTGTTGAAATAAGCTCTTTGGCAAATTCTAAAACAATTTCTTCAAAAAGTGCTTTACTCTCGCTAAATCCATTTCTTGACGAGAATGGTCTTCTTTTATTTGGTGGAAGGCTAAGACATTCTGAACTTGATTATAAAGCTAAACACCCGATTATACTTTCTTCTAATCATAGATTCACTCATCTTTTGATTATGCATGAGCATTTGAAAAATCTACATGCCGGTCCCCAGTTTATTCTTTCAAATTTAAGACAGAAATTTTGGCCTTTAAAGGGAAGACAAGCTGTTCGAAATGCTCTTCGTAAGTGTATTACATGCTTTCGAGTTCACTCAACTAAACTATTACAGAAAATGGCTGATTTGCCAAGCGCTAGAGTAACTAGAACATCAAGACCTTTTGTAATTTGTGGAGTTGACTATGCTGGCCCGTATGAACTGAAAGATAGGAAATTTCGAAACAAAAAATTCATCAATTCATACCTTTGTATATTTGTGTGTTTCAGCACTACGGCTGTGCACATTGAAGTTGTTTCAGAATTGTCAACTGATGGATTTTTGAATTGTTTGAAACGGTTTATTGCCAGACGTGGTCTTTGCTCGCATATCTATTCAGATTGTGACACCAATTTTGTCGGTGCTGATAATCTACTTAAAGATTTCATTAAACAGACTTGTAATTCCAATTTCAAGGATTTTTTGTTGGAAAATAAAATTACTTGGCATTTTTCGCCACCTCGCTCACCACATTTTGGTGGATTATGGGAAAGTGCAGTACGAATGGCCAAGTATCATTTTAAACGAGTAATGTTCAATACACATTTCACTTATGAAGATTTTTATACTATTTGTACACAAGTAGAATGTATTCTGAACTCTCGCCCTTTATATCCCCTTACGGAGTCACCTGAAGATTATGAAGTCCTAACTCCTGGTCATTTACTGATTGGGGACTCATTAAAAAGTCTTCCTGAAGTTACTATTTGTGATAAGAAGACAAGTTTTGTAACACGCTATAAACACATGAAGTTTGTCATGCAGCAGTTTTGGGATCATTGGTCAAAGGACTACTTAACTTCATTGCAACAAAAATCAAAATGGAGACAGAGAAGCGACAATACTCTGGCTGTTGGAAGTTTGGTACTTTTGCATGAAGAACATGTGCAGAATAATTGAGTTACATCCTGGAGCAGACGGACTAGTTCGTGTGGTCAGCATCCGTACAAAAACTGGAGTCTTCAAGCGGTCCATCACGAAGATATCAGTCTTGCCATCAGAGACTGATTTTGATGCAGCTGAGACATCTTGAAAGTAAGGACCTTTCAACGGAGGCGGCATGTCGGATCTGGTTACTGAACAAGGCATGGCCCAAATGTGTTTCCAAGTTACTTTATTTTTTGTTTTTCAATAGTTGTCAAAAAATTAAAAAGAGTCAGTTGTACTGAAAATTCAAAATTGTATTTTATAATAAATTCCTTGATTTTGGAGCTGAATCTTACTGATTGAAAGAAAAGGGAGCTTGTCGATCGCTGCAGCCAATAAGTGAAGCTCGCAACCCCATACAATGTTCAGGATTGTTTTCTATTTAGATTTTGGATACAGGCTGATCATCCATTGGAAGCGTAGTCGCATGTATACCTACTGTATATCCGCCATCCGGATGCGAGTGATCGTTAGACTATGCATTTGATAGCGTGCACTGCTTGTGACTCTACCATAAGATTCTACGCTATTCCAGTTCACTTCTGTTTGTGTATTGAGAAAATCATGTAGAATGGAATTGCAAGATATGAAGTTTTTTAAAAATCCTCACATGAAGTGATTGCAAGCTCGAGGGAGTGAGAAAATAGATTCATGTAGTAGTCCAGTAAAGATATCATAATTAAAAAAGAAAAATGCGGAGAAGCTGATCCTTTTGGGGTTAATGAAGGAAAGTGCATTGATTGTGAAAGCGAAGAGATCATAATCGCCACAATTGTGGTTTTTTGCAAAGGGTTGTTTTCTATTTATAATAATTGTTCACAAAACGGTCTTCTCTAAAACCCCTCACAGATGTTCGAGCATGTTGGGCTCGTCACGAGCCCAATTTTGAACCCAACATGCTCGCGACGACCATATACGTTCGAACAGGTTTGTGTTGGTCTCGTGTTGGTGGGTGTCATGGAGCCGAGCGCCGAGCCGAGCATTCCAACCGCCAACTAGGCTTGTACGACCCACACACGGTCGAGCATGTTTGTCCAAGCCAACTTCCAACTCGTGCTCGCCCAACTTGTTCGAGCGTCTGTGGGGGGTTTTAGTATACTGATGAGCAATCGTTCCTATACAGGGTGCCACAGATTCGAGTGCATGCATGGGGATCTCAATTATTATAAGAGATACAGGGTCGGTTATATGGTTACAAAGTTGCGTATATTTATGCTCAAGAAAATACCATTTTGAAATTTGAAAAATTCTTACTACTTCCGAAGATATTCGAAAAAAACCGAAATTTCGCAAAAACGTTTTTATCATTTCCTGCGTTTGTTTAAAAAGACATTTCAAAATGAATTACACTTTGTCATTGCCACTTTTTCTCCTCTACAAGATGGTGGTACCAAATCGGAAATCTGACGTTTCGTCTTCGGGCTGCCATCATCAACTTTTTTTTTTAAATACGGACCTGGATTTTTTTATTTCATTTTAAGTTATCTTTTGACGTCCTTGATGCATCGACGTATCGCAACCATCGCAAAAAATACTCACCTGAGGAAAAGCACTAGAGAAAATCAGTTAGGCCACCATTGTCTCCCTAACACATAGTTTGGTTCATAAATCCTTCTTTATTCGACACGTTATTCTTATGAGAAAACCTGCACAACTAAACAAAACTTATTGACTGAACCTAAATCGAAATAACATCCAATAACGATACATTTGATGAAATTCAATCAAGTCCACAAATGACATGGAAAATGAAAAAACTACATAGAAAAACTGAATCAATTTTTGCAAAAGTGTTCAAAAATTTATATTTTTAATATTTTTCCAAAATATTGAAAATAACAATAATAGGTGAATAATAATTGAAAATATTGAGGTTGCTGAGGCAACCCATCACTCTACGCACTCATCCAATCACCTCAATGCCTCGAGGACGTCAAAAGGTAACTAAAAATAAAATCAAAAATCCAGGTCCGTATTTAAAAAAATAAAGTTGATGATGGCAGCTCGAAGACGAAACTTCAGATATTCAATTTTATACCACCATCTCGTAGAGGAGAGAATGTGCCAATGACAAAGTATAATAAATTTGAAAATGTCTTCCCAAACAAACGCAGGAAATAATAAAAACCTTCTTGCGAAATTTCGGTTTTTTTCGAATATCTTCGGAACTAGTCGGAATTTTTCAAATTTCAAAATGGCATTTTCTAAAGCATAAAAATGCGCAACTTTGCAACCCTTGAACCGACCCTGTATCTCTCATGATAACTGAGATCCCCATGCATGCACTCGAATCTGTGGCACCCTGTATAGACACGTTTAGAAAAAAAATCACAGTTTTTGCACCCATATTGCAAGAAACCCACAATTGTGATCTCTCCGGTTTTATTCTCATCAGTGGACGACCATCAACCCACGAGAAATCAGCTAGTCAGCATTTTTTTAATGTATTATTAGGTACACTAAATTTAATACATCACTTTGGTGACCAAAAGTAGGTTGACAGCCTAAAATTTGACAAAACTTTGATTCTGCAACAGTTATCAAAGATGTAATGACGCATTGAAGAACTTAAATCCATTTGTCAGTTCACCAAACCAGCGTTTTTTTTTAAATTTTCATAAGGTACATACATTTCCTTTTTCGGATGGTGCTAGCCACTTTTTCCAAAACTTACACAAAAAAAAAATATTTTTTTTCAACGTGAAAGGAGGGCCCTGAATAAAATCGCCATGAACCATCAACTGTCATGATTGATTGAAATATTTTAATGCACCAATAATTCTTTGATTACTGATGCAGCCGGATGCCTATGTGAAGCTTATAAGCTCAATAAACGATAATATATTTTATTATATTATATTATAATATAAAAGTTTTATCAAATTTTAGGCATGTGCTGTTTATCCGACCGTGAGTGTATAATTTGATTCTACAGTGTATGTATTTTTCCAAGTTCAATGATAGTGTCAAAAAGAACAAAACATCAAACTATTGTATTTTTTGAGAATGCCGTGTACAGGATTTTCCTTGTAATTTGACAACCACGTAAATGGCCGTTATCTGAAGTTTTAAAAAAATGATAAATTAATAATAATTTTTTCATAACTCATGACATAACGGCCATTTTAGGGGGGTGACAAATTATAAGGGAACATTTTTTAGATCAGTTATCAACTACAAAACATAGAATAGAATAGAAATCATTTATTATGCAATATACAACAACCTCAGTTGCTACAACATTGCATAAAAGGTGATATTCGCACAGGGCGTTTTTCCATATCACCTGAAAAAAAGAAAAATGAATATATATAAATAAATAAAAAAAAAATATTGATGAATAATATTAATATTAGTAATAATGAAGCAGGAAATAACAGCACTTCGATGAACTAAAAATAAAATAAATATAATTGAAATAGATAAATGACAATAATATAACGCAGGAAATTGTCATAACATACCTCGCAAAATGTGACGCCTATACTTATGCTTGAGAACTATCAATAAGTCATTCACAATCGAGTCAAAAATGTCCGAGTTCAACAATTTTATGGCTAAGAAAACAAAGGAGTCTAAATTTAGATGACTGATGCTTTGGTATTTGGAATGCATTTACGTTCCTTAGATTCAAATTATGCAATTCTCTTCTCATGACGAAAAATTCCCCCAAATAACTTGGGCACTTCAATCTGTTCAACTTATAAACTAGAACACCAAAATGTAATTTCACTCTATACTCATATTTCAAGAAATTATTTGCCAAATATATGGGAGCTACATGATCATACTATCTGACCAAAAACACAAATCTTATGCATGTATTTTGCACAAGTTGTATTTTCATTTTGTACACTTCAGTTAAAAAATGATAGTAGACAACATCACAATAGTCTAACTGCGGATATAGCAGTGACTCAACCAACAACAGTTTTACCCTTTCAGAAAGAGTGTGTCTAAACGGATACAAAGATTTTAGTTTGTAGTAAATTGAGGATAGTTTTTTATCAACATGATTTTCGAAGTTCATCTGGCTGTCAAAAATTACTCCCAGGTAACTGCGTATCATCCGCATATATATGTATATTGCAATGTTTCACAACTTTAGGCAAATCATAAGTATACAGTGAGGACGTAAATAGTCCCCCCCCCTCTAACTTTTGAACGCATCAATATTTTTGGCTCAAATTTGGAGGTGTTGTTCAGGGTAGGCTTTACTAAGTTTTGACCTCCAAAAAAATATTTCACTGTCAAACTGACAGCTGGGCACCATTTTGAAACAAATTATTAAATGGAAAAGGGGGTCATGTGATACCTTATTTGAAAGGTCCTTCCATTCTCTTTTCACCCCCAAAGTTTGAAGTCCTTAGCATTTTTCTTAAGGAAATGGCGCCATATCGAAAATAGATTATTTGGGTCAAAATACTATCTCTAATTCTTAAAGAACTTTATTAACAATGAAAAAACTAACCTATAACATTGGTGATTGTTTCTACAACAGTATTTAATAAAAAATTTCAAAAAAACCTAATACTAAAGATAATATTAAGAACGAAATCATGCAAAATTATCTCAATAAATTTTCAAAATGCTGTCCCCGAATCTCTTGACAATAATATTTTGAGCCAAAAATATTAATGCGTTCAAAAGTTAGAGGGGGGGGGGGACTATTTACGTCCTCACTGTATATTTTAAAAAGTAGAGGGCCGAAAATACTCCCTTGAGGCACACCATGTTTCATTATCACCGGTTCAGACCTATCCCCTTCCAGATCAACAATTTGGACTCTAGCTTGCAAGTAGCTTGAGAGCCACACGCAAATTTTTTCAGAGAACCCATAGTAACCAAATTAGCAATCAAAATATTATGATTAATTGAATCAAAGGCTTTGATATAGTCCAAAAGAACCAAGCATGACAATTTACTTTCATCCATATTGCAAACTATATCTGATGCGAACTTTGTAAGAGCTGTGGCAGTGCTATGGAATCTCTGAAAACCTGACTGAACTTTCGGTATTATATGATTAGCACTGACATACTAACTAAAAACATCATATACAACGATTTCGTGCATCTTTGCAAGTATTGATAAGAGACAGACGGGCCTGACTTCATCTACATCATTTATTTTAGCAGTGTTTGGAAGAGGTCTGACTAGAGAAGTTTTCCAAATGGTTGGAAACTCTCCCCTTTGTAAACACCAATTAAAAAGATGTACAACGATTGGACCAATATGATCCAAACTGAGCAAAATCATACTGTAGCTCAATCCACCTGCCCCCATAATTTTAGGCTTGATTCTAGAAAAAGATCGGTAAATATCTAGCTCTGTCACATTTCTGAAAACACATGATTCATTCAACTCCAGTCTGTTGTTTCTATAGTATTCCAATTTGTCATCATTTACTAAAATTGCCATCCGATTTACTCGACCAAAATGTTCACTTATGTTGTTCACATTTTTTAAATGTTTGGGAATTCTGTTCACAGACTTCGAATGCACATTCCAATTATTTAAAGGTGATCACAACTGCTTGGACTGTTTTGGCGACTTTTGAAGCTGATAAGTCATAAATGCTTTTTTCGCGCTCTTGATTGCGAAAGAAAAATAGTTTTTGAAATCAAGGTAGAAGTTTTTATGGCTAAGTAAATTAGTATGTTTAAATTTCTTCAACGCTTTTTTCTTTAACTTTATGATTTCTCTTATTGTGTCCGTTATATATGGTCTATATTTCCGTCTAGCTTTTACAATTTTGTATGACGCATGCACATCAAAGATTTCGATAAGTCGTCGGTTGAAAAAAACTAGCTATCCGTTTATACAATCACTTCCGAATACCTCTTGAAAATGTTCCTGTTTCATGTGTAGATCAAACTGCTCTCTATCGAAATCAGAAAAATCCTAAATGTAAAGGTTTTTGGTGGATCTATAGAAAATTCTAAATCCAAAACACAGTAGTCTAAGCGATGATCAGTTGAACTAAAAGTATCCATAGAACCTGGTTTCAAACATTTCAAGTCATTATCAATACAAATAATATCTAGCAGGCTCGAACTATTACACGTTACTCTCTCTCGTTGGATCATGAATTATCTGGGCTAATCTGAAAACTCTTAACAGTGACTGTTACTCATTTCGTTCTTTACTTCTTGCCAGAAAATTGATATTCAAATCACCCAGTATAATTACATGATCATGAGCATGCAAATGTTCAGACAATATTTTTTCAATACAATTAAGTTCTCTTTAGCTAGATAATGGGGGTTTATAGATCACACCAGTGAGAATTTATTTGTTAATTTATTTTATATCTCCATCCTTCGTGAAGTAGACCATAAGCTTTTTCATCGTATTTTGTTCACATTCTGAATACCGACGAGGCATTTTATACAACATAACTGTGACATTGTTTTGATTATTTACTTGATTACATAACCAGATCTTAGGTACCTAATTATTATTCTGAGATGATAGAAATCAGATGTTGCACGGCGGCCATTTTGGATACTAGTAACGACCGATGTTTATGACGTCATTAATTCTGTTTCAGTTTATTTGTAGACCTCTCCATGAGTTAGAAAAGGAGAGACAATCAATGACGTGAGTATAAACCCTTGTGAAACGGACTTTAGGTACTTTATTGTAATTCTTCGAAATGTTCGCTGTTCAATCAAATATCCGTTTTCGTTTCTATCAATCTGTTATTTTTAGCCAGGGTGATCTCAATAGTTATGAAAATGTATTTTTTATGAACAATTAGGAATTGCTTGATTGATTGATTGACATGACATGTTAAATAATAATTGTTGTTTGGAATGTTGAGGAATCATGAAATGCGGTTGAGAAAGGTCATTCCATTGAAAAAAAAAATGACAACATCGACTTTCTGGGACACCCTTCATAATTGCAAGAGTTCTAGTTTGATAGATTTTTTCCTACGCTTTGATATTGGTGTATTGTATTGTACACAATTTCCGAAATAATTGACTGTTCCGGGACTTTTTGCACACAGTGTACAAGAACTCTAAAGCAATCAAACTCATTTAAATTCAATTGGTGAATACTTTGAATCCCCATGAACAACAGAAGAAAATCCATAATTCAGACGCGTCTATCAACTTCGATCTTGATCAGAAACTTATTATTGAATAAAGCACTCACTAGTGATGTAAATATACAGAAATGTCATCAATCGAGGGGAACGAATAATAGGTAACTCAAGTATCACAAAGCGAATGTGAGATGTAGGCCATTATAAAGGCAGCGATGTCAAGGGGAGAAAATCGTCCCTTTCTTTTTTGAAACGAAAAAAAGTGGAGCTATCGGCTGTTCAATGGGTTATGTGAAATCGTTGAACAAATTCTTTGTATCTGAACCGGGAACATAGCTGGTTACAATCATGAAATATTGTTCTACCAGGACTCGGAAACATTTGGGCTACAATATAGGAATAATCTTCTTGACAAATCAAACTGCATATATGACTGAATTCTGACAACTTGCTTTTTATTTGAAATGATGATACATTATTGGTCAAGGCTAAAAAACATATGTATTTTACTTTTATTTTTCCGAAAGCAACATAACCAATGATTTATTCAATCAAGATATTTTGAGGAGATGAGGATATGGAATGAATGTTAGTAAAAAATTACATCTTCCACCCGTGAAAAATCTCCCTCCCAACAACTTGTCTAATCAGAAAACTATGCTATTTCAATTATCACGCCACTTTTATTGGATACTCAGCTAAGAAAACAATTGAAATACATCACTCACCACTTAGCGTACTTGTTGGGAAAATAACTATTCTTATCACCCTCTCTTTAGGAATTACTCGTACTTCAAAGTTACACCCTGGAGAAAGTTTTTCCGTGATATTTCCGGAACGTTGGAGTCATCAATATCAATGAAACATGGACATATCATTATCAGTCCTTAGGAACTGCGTATGTTCCTAAGGACTGATAATAATATGAAATTATAGCAGTATCTCAATCTCATCTTGCAAGCCTGGGGAGGACCACCTCCAACAA
Source organism: Orchestes rusci (assembly GCA_958502075.1). Lineage (NCBI taxonomy): Eukaryota > Metazoa > Arthropoda > Insecta > Coleoptera > Curculionidae > Orchestes > Orchestes rusci. The sequence continues at coordinate 10,095,498 of OY293310.1, forward strand.
TAAAATTCCTGTTAATTTTGACTTTCTTTTTAAAATCAAGTTGCAATTTGTATTGAAGTTCATCAACCAATTTAGAGCAGAAAAAGTACCCGTCATCCACATCGAAAAAACGAATCTGTTCAAAACAACACCAGTTTATCGTTGAATTATCCAGCTACTTAGAGTGTATTGGGGGTAAATTATACCACCTATCGTATTTTCCCCGATACCTTGCTAGTAATTAGTCCAAATCAAGAAACATGTTTTCATCAAAATGCACAATGAAAAATTCAGATAGATACTAGGAGTCAAGAATAATAAGCTTTTACGGTACAATTTACAATTCGGCAAATTGTACTATACTAAAAGACATAAGATCTCCGGTATCATTGAAACACATTAGCAAAACAGAATATCCTGTCTGAAGCATTCTCTTGATTAAATCAAACACACATAATATGGAACTAATGATTAAAACAGGTACTATTCTATAATGAAGTTGATATAAAATACCTACCAATCTTCCGATTCAATAGTTTTTATGAAACAAAATGTTATATTGGAAATGATAATATGTTCTCAAAAATTTACCTGATATATTGATATTATATCATTATCCTACTTACCGTTTCTCAGAAATTTCAAAACACCTTTGAAAATACTATTATTGGTGAAAGCGAAACATAATACTACGTATCAAACCCACCGTTGATGGGAATCAAAATTATTATACTTTCCGCGCACGTTACATTCACCACACAACGCAAATTTCCATTTAATATAAACGCGGCTTTATTTTTTATACGCACCAATCGAACATGCATCAACGTCAAATGAATAAGATAATGTCATTGTTAATAAATGAAAGAAAATGGCGAACGCTGACAAATATGTAATCTTTTATCAAAAATTTCAATAAGCATAAAATCTTAACTTCTCAAGATCAGCTATGAGTTGACAAATAAAACCATGCCCTTGGACTATTCCCTGAATAAACTGATGACTCTGGAGATCTTCATTAACTTTTTTTCTGCGGTTCTTGAGTTAAGAGAAAACAAACATACAGATTTCCATTTTTATAGAAAGGATAAAACTATGAGAATATTTTTTCATGCATCTAATCAAGTCCAAATCAGTTTTATACTCTCTTATCAATGTTTCCATAATTTTGCTCTGATCACTGGCAATATTGATGACTCTGTGCGGACTGGGGCATGACTTGAAAAAAAAGGCGTTTAGTAAAATATTACCGATACAATTCAACCAACCAAGTCGAGGTTAGATTTGACTAAATTTTACTCGTATATAATCTTGTAAAATGACAAAATTACCAAAATGCGATCATTTTGACTAAAAACCTTTTTCTAGATTGTCTAATACTTACTGCGTATAATCACGTTTGATTGATAAACATAAATTTACACTTTCAATGAATGCATACAACTTTTATGATTGAGTAAACTTTTTTTATATCTCATCGTTAAAACCAGGTGCCACAATATACACAGACGATCTCTACAACAAAAAGATCGTGATTGCCAAGTTCTCTTGTATTTGTTCGTGAATCCAGTAAATTCAGTTTCATCACGGTCCTTTATGAGGCCAAATTTCATATCATATTGGAGAAAGGTCGCCTATATTGAACCGCTAACTAAATTGGACCACAGGACATTTCCTTGGAACTAAACAAGTCCCAAATCATCTGGCAACACTATATCATACCTCCATCACATAGTGTTACGTGTCGTTACGATCGCTTTTGCCAACCACTCTATTGTTTTAAAGCGCTTATTGACGTAGGAGAGACACGACTTACCCTGTTTAAGGGACATATGTTGGGGTTGTTGGGGCCAATATCTGCCCGCTGGCCTCTACTGTTGAGGTGGTGGCTGGTTTTTCACTCCCGGTGAAGGCGCATTCGCCTTCATGTGATGGTCCTAACAAGTGTTAGATATATAAGTGTTTTACCTGTTGTGTTTTATACTTGTCTAATATTAGGAAACAAGCTGTAACCTGTCCTGTAATTGTCTGTTTGCTTAATAAATGTGCTTGAAAGAGTGTTACGTTTCACCATGTGATGAAGGTATGGTGCAGTGTTGCCAGATTCTTTGGGACTTTTTTAGTTCTAGGAAAATGTCCTGTGGTTCAATTTAGGTAGCAGTTCAATATAGGCAACATTCCACCATATAATAAATCATCATCAAAATAGAAATTATTGCTCTCAAAATCAAGATACCAAATAATTTATATTCTGTCGAAAAAAAAGTTCTGAATAAATATTATATATATCACAATGATGCTATGTGCTGATATACAGTGCCTTTTTTTAAGACGGATTATAGGGACTCCCATTTCAAATTTTCAATCCAATTTGAGTAGTAGTTCTATTGAAAGTATAGTCCGTTTCACGTGGGTTTGTACTTACGTCATTGATTGTCTCTCCTTTTCTAACTCATGGAGAGGTTAAAAAACAGACTGAAACAGAATTAATGACGTAATAAACATCGGTCGTTACTAGAATCCAAAATGGCCGCCGAGCAACAGCTGATTTCTATCATCTCTGAATAATAATAACCTAAAATTTGGTTATGTGATCAAGCAATTAATCAAAACAATATTGTTGTCAAAACACAAGTCAGTTAACTTCTCCAATGTCACAGTTTTGTTGTATAAAATACCTTGTCGGTATTCAGAATGTGGACAAAATACGATAAAAAAGCTTGTGGTCTACTTTACAAAGGATGGAGATGCTGAAAAACCTTTTTTACCACTTGAGGCAGTTTTGGAGGTGAGTTATTTCATAAAACTAGTTCTTTGTACCTATTCATTTCCTATTCCATCTCCTGAACTTTTGTAGAGAGTATCTGATGCCCTTTGAATTGAAATTACAACTCTTGAAAGATCAGATCTCATGGAATCAGAATTGATGAGGACTTCAAGGCATCCACGTCAATTGCAGTCCAGAGATCAGAAAGATAGATGGATTATTGGAGCAGTCATGCGTTGTTGAGAAAAGAAAAAAAGGGCTAGTATTGTTATTGAATGAATATTTTGGGCAGGCAGAATTTATTATTTTAGTTTATATTCAGTTCGTGTTCATGATTTCAGTCTCCTTATCTATGTTCCGCTGGTACTTGTTTGTAATAAAATTACGTTTATTATTTTCTTCTCCTATAGTAAGGAATGTGACTTATTTATCACCTTATGATTGGGCAGGAAGTGATGTCTTGCAGTTGATAACTGATCTGAAAAATGTTTCCATTTTTCACTCCCCCTCAAATGGCCGTTATTTCATGAGTTAGGTATAAAAAAATTATTGATAATTTATCATTTTTTTATAACTTAAAATAACGGCTATTAAGGCGGTTTGCAAGGAAAATCCTTTACTCCGCATTTTCAAAAAACACAATAGTCTGATGCTTTGTTCTTTTTGACACTATCATAAAACTTGGAAAAATACATACACTCTGTAGAATCAAAATATACACTCACGGTCGGATAAACAGCACATGCCTAAAATTTGATAAAACTTTGATATTATAATATAATATAATATGATAATCGTTTATTAAGCTAATAAGCTTTACAAAGTCATCCTGCTCCAGTTATCAAAAAATTATTGGTGCATTAAAATGGTTCAAACAATCTGTCATTTGATCGGTCATGGCGATTTTATTCAAAATATTGTTCAGGTCTCTTTGTTCACGTTACAAAAAAAATGTGTAAGTTCTGGAAAAATTGGTTAGCACCATCCGAAAGGGAAAATTTGTGTACCCTATGAAAATCGAAAAGAATCGCTGGTTTAGTGAACTGACAAATGGATTCAAGTTCTTTAATGCACCATTACATCTTTGATAACTGTTGCAGGATCAAAGTGTTATCAAGTTTTAGGCTGTTAATCTACTTTTGGCCACCAAACTGATGTATTAAATTTCGTTTACCTAATAATTCATAAAAAAAATGCTGACTATCGGATTTCTCGTGGGTTGATGTTCATCCAGTGATGGGGGGACGTCTACTGATAAGAATAAAACTCGACTATTGTGGGTTTTTGCGATAATGGTACTTTCTTAGTTTTTTATTCAAACGTGTCTATATAGCAACGATTGCTTATTAGTATACTAAGAGAAGTCCGTTTTGTGAACTATTATAAATAGAAAAAAAACCTTTGCAAAAACACACAATTGTGACGAATGTATCCCCCAAAAAGATCAGCTCCTCAGCAATTTTTTTTTTTTCAATAATGATATTTCTACTGGACGAATGTATGGATCAATGTATTTTTTCACTCTCTCGAGCTTGCAATCCCTCCAAGTGAGGATTTTTGAAAAACTACATATCTTGGAATTTCATTCTACATGATTCTCTTAATGCACAAACAGAAGCGAACTGGAATAGCGTTGAGTCTAATGGTAGAGTCACAAGCAGTGCACGCTGTAAGCTGCCTAGTCTAACGTTCGCTCGCATCCGGATGGCGGATATACACGCGACCACGCTTCCAATGACCAGCCTGAATCCAAATTCTAAATGGAAAACAAATCTGAACGTGTTCTGGAGAGCATTTTGGAACATACTTGTTCGGCTTCAATACAAAATTTGAACGCTCTTGAAACTATATGAATTAGCTACGACATACGTTTTTTTTCAAGTAATGACGTCATCTATGACGTGAGTATGAACCCTCGTGAAACGGACTGTACACAGCTGAAACTTACCGTGGAAAAACTTTTGTGCTTCGAGATTAAGTAAGTTCATCAATTACGACAAAATAACTTGGAAAAAGACTTAACAAAAATGCTTTAATTTCACAGAAAGTGATACTTTTAACATGCCTTGTATATGACGGTGACAACCAATTTTCCGACGTGTCTAACTTTATTGACAAATTTTGTAACCAAAAAATGTTATTTCAATTTTTATGACCGTTAATGTTACAGCTTGGCCCATATAGGGAATAGGGGACACTTTGAACAGTTCATCCAAGAAATAATGTTTTTCTACGACTGTACGGTAATATCACCATTGTGCAATCGATATCGATTAGGAAACGTAGCAAATTGTACAACTGTACGGAATGAAACCATTCCCTAACTGTTGCCATGGAAACGAGTGCAAACTAAATGGAGATGAAATGATCTGGTACCTTGGCAAAAAAAAAAAATTAAAGATCGATTGATAATCAAGATTTGCAAAAAAAGTATGGTGTACAGCTCGCATGGAATGACCATCATTTACTCGTATGAATTGATGCACTCGCCTTCGGCTCGTGTCACAAACCTTCACACTCGTAGGAAATGGGTCTCATTCATTGACTTTAAATACAATAGACTGGGCATCCCATTCATAAAATGGTATTAGTCTTGACGCCAACATCACAATAAGTGCGAAAGAGACAACACTATGAGTGGAAAGAGATAAAACGAGGAATCCGAACCCATCGGGCAACACCGCATGAGAACATGTGATTCTTATAATACGTACGTCCGAACTCGATTTTCATCTGGAACAGCGGCGGCACATTTCGAGTTTCAACCGTTTTGTATGAAAAATATAAATGAATAATAATTTGGGTAGGTACCTATGTCGTTATTGTTATATGACAGTATATCACATTTTTGACTTTCTGAATCAATAAAAATTGAAATTTTCATAACATTAAAAATTAAATCTCCTGCTGTTCTTCCGACAATAATGAATTACGGTTCCGAATAAAATGTCAACCAAAATACAAAATATATTTCGCCTTTCTTATCTCTAAGGCCATTTTACTCAATTTGCCATATGATTTTTGTTTTTGGAGACGGGAAACTGTATGATCTGCCGGTGAGTCATGATTTTCAAGCTTCCCGGTTTTAAATATTTGATTCCATCAATGTCACGTAAATAGTCTTGTGGGTTAAAATGGGCCGAACACAAAAAGGGAGGTTTGATTCGAAGTCGGTCCTCGTCAATCCTCACCCTCACCAAAGAACACCAAATATTTCGCAGCTCTTTTTGGAAATCTAAAATTGGATAACAAGAAAAAAATATAAAAAAGGAAACAGCAACGTTTTACTTTTCTTGTTTCTAATACATAAGTATATGTACAGGCGAAAAGTATTATTAATAAATGGCCGAAAAACTGTTTTTAACTATACCAAAATGATTATCAGTGCTGGAAAGTGAGTGGAGATAAATTCAAAGAAATATGGTGCAGGAGTCATACTAAACAAAGACCGCAAATATTGGTATACCTGCAAATTGAAGCAGGTAAGCAATATTGTTTATTGGTCTATTCTTCTTTAAATTGATGTCTGGACATAAATTTAATTTTGTATGTTCAGACATAAATTTGGCCCAAAAACATTTATGTCTAGATATACATTCAAAGAAGTATCGGCAAATAAACAAAACATAATGCGTAGGTACCCTGCTTCAATTTGCAAGTACCAATATTTGCAGTTTCTATTCACTTTTCGCATTCTCCAGAAAATTAAACATTTTTTATATATCCTTTACCCACCTTGAAAATAAAATTGCCATTTTTTCTGGCACGTTTTAAAATGTAAAGGTTTATTCGGAAGCCTTGGGAACAGGGTTAATATCTATTTTCAACCATTGAACTTTAATTTAAAACTTTTTTCCAAACGTCAAATTAAAAAGTGAATTACGGGGTCCATTTAGCTGTGCCCTGTACAAGGTTTTTTTATATATTGATTTAGACCCCCTTTATCTTTTTTATTTGACGTTTCTGACAAAAATGTCCCTTCATAAAAGTCTATTGATTGGTTTCGAGCAAATTGTTGGAAAAACTATATTTCGCTTTAACAGGAAGAAAGACTGGGCGTCGTCAAAATTTTTGATTCCAATTGAAAGGTACAGGCAAAGAGGGCGATATGTAAAAAATTTCATTTCGAGATAAACGCGAGGTTTTAAGAGCTCTAAAAAGTGATTATAATAATAATAATTGTAAAAGTAAGCATTCTTACTGAAGACTTCAACCTTATTGTAATAAAAAAAACGAAAATAAGACAGTTGAGGAAGTATCCAATAAATAATTCATCTTGACTGTGTATGAAATAATCGAGGAAATAATGGAATAGGTGTATTCAAGTAATATGAATATCCTTTCTTATTTGAGAACAATCGGTTCCCATTGCATAAAACACTACCATTCAGGTTTTTTTTTCAAATCAGTTTCATTTTTTCGTTGTTACCTATTCACGATTTAAAACAAACATTTAAACTTCCTGAAGATTGAAAAATCCTCATTTTCATGAATGAAATATGATGATGCCTACACTCTACACCACTGGATCCCTCTCCAGTCAATGCTCAATGCAAATTTGACACTTACCTGTGAATGGTGATTTCTGGATCCGAATGGTCCAGTTTTTGATACAGCAAGCACAATCTTACCATTTTTCACAAATAAAGTCACAATACAACACTTCACAAGCACGAAAGTTGAAGTTTTCAAGTTGAAACCCCATGGCATCACCGCACTACCTTCAAAATCAAAACCAGCTGTTTAGAGGCAGCGTTGCCGTGTACTAGGACTAATATTTACTATGTATCGCCTGTATCCAATGCACAAAAAATCATCATTTAATGAATGTTAGTAGTTAAGCTTTGAGTAGCATAAAAATGTTTCACATTATTTATGATATGAAATAATATCATCATTAGACACTATCACCGTTGTTCAACATTGAGTTGATTCACACGAAATCATGGTTGTAAATGTGTCTGATTATGCGATAATCTAGAATAGTGAACCTTGATGCACCTTCTTGAAAAATGAACAATACTCAATTCTCCTTAATTTTCATTGTATCATGTCTTATCAATCAATTTCGTACACAGAGGAATTTTCATTGATGAAGATTTGCCCAAATCGGCAACCGCGTCCAAAGCAGGTCAGTTTTCGGCGACGCAGATAGATATAACTCGACAAGGATAGCGATACAGTGAATTTCTCAAGACATACGTCCAAAATTGGATGATGGTGCCATTATTTTTGAAGGTTTCCTTCTCTAAAGCCTTATAAAACTCAATGGTCTCATTCCATGCTTGTTGCACAATATACTATTGTTTTCTATCATTGTATTATACCATCACAAATTGATATTGATAAATGTAATTGATTGCAATTTGACAAATTGATTGACAGTGACTTTTAAAGGCATGTTTGAAAGTATCGCTTGTCAATCAATAAAACCATTTTTTTTTATCTTTTTTTGAGTTATTCTGAGCAAATTGATGAAATTACAAAATCTCTAAGCACCAAAGTTTATTCACTGCAAGTTTCAGCTGTGTACTTTGAATAGAACTACTGCTAACATGGGATTGCAAATTTAACATGAGAATCACTATGTTTCGTCTTGAAAAAAACGCACTGTAGAATAAATCCATCAAAATTGATAAACCGTAGTCATCTTTGCCGCTTGGTTTTCAAACCTTTATTTATAGCACCCGTAATCATGAAAAAATAAATCAGTACTTACAGGTTATTTCAAGGATATAAATAGAAATCCATGTATCTATTTCCACGAAAATAATCCGTTACTTATCCAAGGTAGGTAGATTCAAATAAAGAGAAGTATGTGAGTCTAGCAGAGGAAATATTCAGATCTTTCGAAACTGAACGAATTGCGAAGCAAGCCGAAGAGAGCTTTTTTGACAAGAAGTCGATATGAGTGGACCACTTAAGATTGGCATTTATATTTAAACCCAGGAATTTTACCGACTCGACGTATTTGATGTTTTTGTCATGAAGTAGTAATGGTTGTAGAGCCCCTTTGTAAGATAAGGCTACCGTTTTATCAACGTTGAAACACAAGAAATTGGAATCAGACCGAGCTTTGATTGTGACAAGATCTTTGGAAATATTATAATGCAGGGACAAGGTATCAGAATCACTCCATGTAATGCTGGTATCGTCCGCAAAAAGGGAAACTCTACCGTTGATTTTCAGGTTGGTGATGTCATTGATGTATACTATTCTTCATATTATGTGTGAAGTATTATAAAACAACCCGGAAAAGTATTTTCCAATCGTGAAACGTGATTTGATATTATGTACAAAACAAAACAGTACTGGAGTTTATACTTAACAAAACAATAGGAAGTACATAAATCTAAAACAAAAGCTACAAACAACAGATGTATAACAATTATTAGTTATGCTGAGAGTTATGCTATAATAATACCAATCATGCAGGTCAATATTCACTTGGACATAAATAAAGAGGAATAAGAAAGATGATAATAATTATTCGAACATGTTTTATTATATTTTGAGAGATTAGAAAAGTTTTGGATTATTTTCATGTATTCGAGAAATTAACAAGTAAGTATTTGGAATCTGCAGAAAGAATATATTTAATTTAATGGTTGCTGGATTTTGGGTTTTAGGGTCGATGAAAACTCCAGGATTGATTGAAAACTTGTGCCTACGTTTTGACCAAAAGGATTGTTTTTATGTAGCCCTGATGAAGGTGTAATGTACACCAAAACGTTAACACAAGCTTTCAATCAATCCTGGAGTTTTCATTGACCCCAAAACTCACAATCCAGAAACCTTAAAATGATAAGATTGGGTCTTAACATGCGATAAAAAAGATATGTTATTTTGAAAATTATACTTTCTGCCCAAGTAGTAGGATGCAAGGTGACTAATAAAAAGAAATGATGATAATTGAGATTTTTTTATTGTCCTTTGGATAGTATAGTTTTATTACTTTTATGTCTTATACCTACTATCAGCTTCAAGATTACTAGATGTATTTAAAAAAAAAAAATCACTCGTATATCTAGGTACTTTGCATCAATGCTTTTCATTAGTAAATACCTATGACTGTCCAACACAAATTGATCATAGCCATGACTAAGTAAATTGGAAAAAATATTTGAATCTACAATATGATGTGATTAAACATTTACAAATCTCAACCATATAAATATTTCAGTGAACTCGACACAAATTTCATAACCCGGTCCTGTATTATGCTATACCAACCTATGAAATGTGATTTCAGTCCATTTTTTCTTAACGATAGCGTCTCTACTTGCACAACTTCTCAAGGCACATGAAATCATAAATGAGAAATAAAACAACACAGAACAATCACAAAATAACCCTCACAACACAGTTAAAACTGAAAAAAACCGTTTTACAAAATGTCAACTGACACTTTGACAGAACGATCACGGTAAGATGGCGAAAGTGATCCCATTTTAGTCACGTGATGTCGTCTCCACCCCTTTCTACCTCCATGCCTGGCAGTAATTATACGTTTATTTTCAAGTTGGAGTGATACAAGTTTTACAAAATGCCATATACCTACTCATTCAAATTTAAAAATGATTATTGGATAAGAACATATGAGTTTGTTTACATTGTTTTCGCATGTATAATAAATACACTCCTGAAATTTGATCCGTTCCTCCCGATTCACCCTGTATAGTTTAAATTCAATCCAAGTGATAAAACTCGAAACATTACGAAGGTGGTTCTGAACATTCAAACTAGGTACATAAAACATTATACAAATTATTGTCTTTGCTGGATTCTGTAGGTAGAAAAAAGAATGTTTTGTGGACTTGAATACAAGATAATGTTTCAATCACTGAAAGTCTGTGTATCGATTTTCAAAATTATTCCGTCATCTCTCAAAATACAGACTTGTAGTTACTAAGTATCACGTGACAAAATATAGTATATCGTATACCTAGGCGGTAAAGTGTCATTTTTCCAAAAAGAAAGAAAAAACTAATATACGGGCAAGCTTTAGTGAGTCCGGACACTTCTTAAAGCCGGGAAATTTCACTTTATCGCCGTGGTCTACTCATTATTTTTCTGCTGGCACCTTATTATACCTAACTGTAGATAATAGTATTTCCCACAACTTACTTTAAAAAACAGAAAATAGCTGATCATGGATCATCATTATGTCCCAAAAATTATTCATTCTCATTGGAGTTTATCCATAATAATTGATCCTCATCAACGATATAGCTTCAAAAAGTGATTTGACAATTTTCCTGGTAGTCAAGGTGACGATCAATCCAATATTTCAACACATTTATTTGGCCTTGAAATTAAAATTTTGGACAACTTTCATCGTATCCAAGTCATATTGGATACGATGGAAGCTGTCAAACGCGGGCAACGAGGATAAATAATACTTATAGTCCGGGCGTCCGCGCCCAGAATAAAAATACTGAGATATTCTGAAGTTAGATATAGGAGGATTTTTGATGCTGTTTAACAAAAACAAGACGTAGAAAAGGCGCCTGATATGTTTCTTTATACTAGCTACTCGAAAAAAATTCAACAAACAAACATAAAGCATGATTGAAAAATCAAACGTTGATTTGACAATCAAAAATATCAACTCATGTGTACAGGGTATTTCCTCATAATTTGCCACCCCTTCAGAAACCTTATTAACAGAGATACAAAAAAAATGTTCAAATGAAAGTTGCATGATTTTTCTTAAAGATTTCATAATAATCAAAAGAAAGAACATATCACTATTGGAAATCGGTAAAATGTGAAAAAGTTTGACTTTTTCGAATGAAATGCCCTATATTTCAATACAGAGTGTATTATACAAGCAAAAACAATGTAAAGAAACCCAAATGTTCTTATCCGATATTCATTTGTTTTCAAGTTATTATCATTTCTTTTAGGTTCCACTTTTATCAAAATGGGCACATCTTTCTATGTATTTCCTATGATAATGTGCCCTTGTCGCACCGAAGTTGCGATTTCACGTTAACCATCCATAAGTATCATTCACATAGGGCAAGGTAGAGGTAAGGTAGAAGTGAATTATGAATTGAGAATATTTGGCGCGTACATTTCATACGCGCTGTTCACATAAAATTAAGGTTGCTTTAAAGTGGTAGTGGCAAGGTAAGAGATACCAAGCTCCAAACTTTTTGGGGTAAGCGTGTGGCAAATTCTTACCGGAGCCAATCAGAATCGAGTTTATGACGGTCGATTTTTGTCATTTTGAATTGTCAAAATTTGTTCCATATCGTATAGTGTTTAAAGAACTTCACAGCTATGGAGACCCTGGATCGGAAATTGGCCGAAGTATTGCCAAATTACCCGGCAATTTGAAAAAGGACAACAACATAAATAGCAGAAAATCTGGTTTGAACCAAACGACGTGCGCAGGCGTACCACAAGAGTATACCCCAGAAATAATTCAATGTGGACGACAGTGGTAAAAGTATTGCATTCATTTTATACTTCACTTTTACGTGAATTCTACCTTGCCCTATGTGAATGATACTATAGTTAACGTGAAATTCGACAGTCGAAAATGATTGAACACTCGGACTAATAAACAGCTGACGAATCCTATGACAGATGGCATCAGATGGACCTGGACTTTCTGGCGGGAAAAGTTTTGTCGCTTTTTATTGTTATTTTTTTCTCGGAGTCAGCTTTAAGAGCCAAGGCGAAAACCGCAAGATGGCAGAAGTCAAAACAAACAGCGACGAGTGTGAACTTCAGTTCGTATCCTGAATGTATAGGATTTAATTAACTCAGAATCTCTGAGAACTATCTGAATGACATGGTGATACATTGAATATCAATTTGTGGGTATACTCATCATGCTACAATCACATGCATCCAGAAAATGATCTATAAGAAAAAGTTGAAAATAATTTTACCGCATAGCCATTTTTCGCTATTTTGTTGGCCTAGCCTTGAAAACGCCTATTTTCTTACCTCTTTGGATGCAGTTAAATTCAGTTTTGATGTCGTGTAAGCAGAAAAAGTTTTTGTTTTAATTCTTATAGGTATTTATTTTTCTAGGTAGGAACTATAACGAGATCACCCGCAACAAAGGACAACGACTCAGTAAGTTCTCCAGGATCTCATGAATATCAAGAAGCCGATGCTGAACTTCTTGGATCAGTGACATCAAGTACTTGGATGTCCAGACTTTATGAAAGTTTTCTATTGATGTTGAGCAATATCTGTAGCACGCACCAGTTTAAAAATGAGCAAGTACGTACTTGATCATTCCTCAAATGTTTGAATGTAACATATTAATAGTTCATTGTTGTTCTAGGTTGAGATGTTATACCAACGATATTTTCTAAAAATGAATCAAAGCAATATGACAAACCTGTTATCACTACTGCTCACACTATGCATTGGTTTCTTATTGCTTGGATTTTTGGATATCTGGATGAAAAAAGGAGCTGCGCTAATTGTAGAAGATTCAACATCACAACTTCTTGTGGTTTTAATGTGCACATCATCTTGTTGCATTGCTGTGTATGGAGGTAGGTGAAATCAAGCTTCTTGAAATTGGTCAAGTCTCAAGTCTTACATTACGCTTCTGTATAATCCTGTTGCTCCCATGCAAATGTCGTCAACCTAGTGGTAATGTTAGTTCCATCATAATCGCTCAGAAACATACTATTCAAGTCCCAGCTAGCTTGATCTACTCTAATGGTTGTTGAAGCGCAAATAATCACATCAATCGTTATTTGTATTAATGCCATATGCGGTGAATATTCCTCTACTTTGAGGGTAGGGTGAGGAACTTATAGCATTTGTTGTGTTTTAATAAATTTTCAGCTCACTTGCTTGTGAATCCAGGCGGCGTGGATAATGAAAGGAACCAAAGATCAACTTTTTTCACCATGTGACGCATTTTCATTTAAAATGTTAAAAGAACAAAAAAAAAACATGAGTAAATGTTGAACGTATGAATATTGTTTTGACCACTTTTTTTATAACCAATACCGGATCTTCTATACGGTAAAAGCTAGGTTCAGCTCGTAGATTACACTTGCTCAACTCGGTTCGGTTGAGCAGCGGAAAATATGGAGTTTACTGCCAGAGAGCAGCCTCACTCTCTGCTATGGCCAAGTGGGCTTGGGCACAGTACATTTGTTGAGTAAAACAACGTTTTGAGTAGCTGTTGGATACTGATCCTTTATTTCCCACGACTTGCTTATATATAATTAATTGTTATAGTACACAATGATGTTTTCCAAATATTGGAGTAAACACAATTCTACTATGCACTTTCGGTCGTGCTTTCATCGGCAAAATAATCATATCATGACCGAGTGACCGACCATGGTTCGAGAACGTGATGATTAATCAGTTTCCTACCCATCTGACATTGAACTTGAGTGGGTTCATAACCTATCATGAAATTATTAAAAATTGGAAATGTAATAAACTAAGAAAATAATGCATGTTTAATGGTGTTTAAACATTCTGCCGCCTCTCCACGATGGACGAACGTAGAGACATCAACTCTATGTCTTCGTTTTGGCCTTGTTGTTTGTCTACTTCCTAGTTTCGCCTCTTCGGTCTTCTCCTGATGATGCGTATCCCTTGTACGCCAACCTAGAATCACCATAATGAGTATTGTCGTGATGCTGCTCTTGATGACTGCGTGCTGATGAATGCCGCCATCCCGTGTTATGGATCCTATCTTTGAGGTCCCTCTCTTCTTGTCTTAGCTCTGTAGAGCAATCTGTTTGCCTGAGTATCGGCTCGGTGGTTTGATATGAAGGTTCATGATTGATCGGGCTGGTATTGAGGATGATGGGCAATGTCTTGGAGTGTATGGGCTCGGTGGCTTTGTACGGTGAATCATGGTTAATCAGGCTGGTATCGGAGATGATGGGCAATGTTTCGGAGTGTCTGGCTAGAGCAGGAACGGTTGCAGTCATTCCTGTTGTATTTAATACAACATCTTTCCGGGCGCCTGGACAGATTACAGCGAGTGTTGTTGACTGTCGTTCTACCCTTGGACAGGATATTTCTGGTAAGTCTGGCAGCTTGTCTAGTAGTTTGTTCTCGTCACTTTTTTGAATTAGATCCCATGCTGAGTAGTGGTTGGTTGTGATTGCTTCCAGCTGTTCTATTGGCTTGTTTGTTTCTTCTTTGGTCGGTGTCTCCAAGTAGTTTATTTCGCTTGTGTTGGTTAATGCAGAGTTTTCATGCGTCTTGGTTTTGAAAGTATCACAAAATGTAGGTTGGTTTTGGTCGTTGCTTCTGGAAGTATCACGAACTGTAGGCTGGTTTTCATCTGTTTCCTGGCAAAATGGAATCTGAGTTACTGGTAGTTATTGATGCTGTTGGGGCTGTTCGGGAGGTACTTGTTGCTTGGGGGCTATGACGTCTTGCTTGAGTTTGGTGGTTAGGTCGTCCACAACTTGATCAAATTGTCTGCGGATTTTTTCGTACACGTTCTGAGCGAGATATGCATTTTCATGTTCCTCTTCGTAGAATAAGATTTTTTCATGGATGTCCTGGATCCCCTCCCACTGCTTGTGGACTCTTTCCATAAAGAAATTGTAGCGATACTCTCCTTTGTCTAGTTCCAACTCTGACTGTATTTCCGTAAATAGGTCTTTTAGTTGTTCTCTTCTGAACTCTTGTATTTTCAGTCGCTTTTGTTGGCTGTTGATGGTAGGGCTTAATTGTTCGGCTTTTGGGCATGTTAGTAGGTAGCCCAAGCATTAGCCATATTCGGCAGCCAGATAGTGGAAGTATGACCTGGTGTTGTAGGGATGGTCGAAGGCGTCCTTCAGTCTATTGATTGCTCTGTCGTTCTTGAGGGCATCCTGCCATAATCTCTCCAGGTGGAATAAATGTTTGTGGATGTATTAATCCGTTTTTTTGGTTTGTGAGTCGTTTTTGCTGTTGATCCATATCTGGAGGATTTGCGATTCCACTTTTTTTTGTTCTGATACCAGGCGGTCGAGTTCGTTCTTGTTTTCCATTGTGAATGATTGGTTGCCTTAAGTTGGATTAACTTTTGGTTGGTTGAATAGCGGGCATCTGATGGACTGGATTTGTAGTTTGGATAGTGAGCCTCTGTGGACTTGATTTGTAGTGAGCCTCTGTGGACTGTTGTAGTGAGCCTCTGTGGACTGGATCTGTAGTTTGTATTTGTAGTGAGCCTCTGTGGACTAGATCTGTAGTGAGCCTCTGTGGACTGTTGTAGTGAGCCTCTGTGGACTTGTGGACTGGCTGGACTGCAGGCGGGTTGCTGCAGTTTTAAGGTTACTCGAAGGACCAATGTACAAGTACAATATATCCGGCTCGAAGGACCAATGTACAAGCTAGGTTTAGCTCGTAGATTACACTTGCTCAACTCGGTTCGGTTGAGCAGCGGAAAATATGGAGTTTACTGCCAGAGAGCAGCCTCACTCTCTGCTATGGCCAAGTGGGCTTGGGCACAGTACATTTGTTGAGTAAAACAACGTTCTGAGTAGTTGTTGAATACTGATCCTTTATTTCCCACGACTTGCTTATATATAATTTATTGTTATAGTACACAATGATGTTATCCAAATATTGTAGTAAACACAATTCTACTATGCACTTCCGTTCGTGCTTTCATCGGCAAAATAATCATATCATGACCGAGTGACCGACCATGGTTCGAGAACGTGATGATTGATCAGTTTCCTACCTATCTGACATTGAACTTGAGTGGGTTCATAACCTATCATGAAATCATTAAAAATTGGAAATGTATTAAACTTAGAAAATAATGCATGTTTAATGGTGATTTAACATATATAACCTGAAAAAAGTCTATTAGTTATCAATATAACTTATCAATATCAAACGTTTCGGAAGCGAATCTGCTTCCGTCGTCAGTGGAACCTAAAAAATAAAAAAATATTTCAACAATTATAGAACTTCATTACTTTGATCAAAATCAAACCACATTGGTTCTCAACCAGCTTGCAAATATTCTCGAAACTCTCGAAAATGGGTCTTAGAGCAGATGAATTTCAACCGATTTCTGGGATCTTGGAATTAACGTGGCGTGAATACAGGGTCTAATCATATTCGTCCATGAATCGCAGCTCACTATACATTCAAGCAAAACATGATTAAATCACTTATCATTTAATTTTTATTTATTTCCTAATTATCTATTGCTTATTTTCCTATAACGATCATTTTTCTTAAAAACACGACAGAAAGTAACCATGCACAATTTTTAACAAATAATCTTAATCAAGAATTTCTGGAACATGCTTATTCAGATACCAAAGATCAAAATGTTTCCTTCAACATGTACAAAACAACATGTTGTGCTAACCTACTGCCTGATGACTATTTCCAGGTATTTATAGATATCCACAGTTCAAACAGAACAATCAAATGCAACATTTTTAGTACAACGCCAAGACCTAAAGGATCAAATACTGAACGATAAGCAAGAAACCAGAAGCAATAATTGCAACCATGGCATAATGTATGTATAGTAAACAATAGCACCTCAATTTTTCATAGTTTTCCATTTCTTTGGTGTGAAATTAATTAATGATGAATTTCAAATCTAAATTAGGAATCAAGGTATCTGAAAAACAATCTTTTTAATTAACAGCTAATTCTGGTTCCGATTCACATTTATTTATGATAAATAAGCCTTACATTCCTGCCCAAGACATTTCAAAAAAATCAGACCAGACCGGAAAGAGCAAAGTTGAGTAGACCACGTTTTACACTCGAAGCAAAGAACCAAGAAAAAACGGCAACGTAGCGTTCTCTCAACTGATCGATCCATGAATAAACTGCGCTGTTCACTTTCTGGATGCAAGCAACCCAGCGGTAATGCGTAATCATCAAAAAAGTTTTAAAAGGCCACTTAGCAAACTTCAACGCTAGTTTATGCCCTTGAAAATCGATCAAAAAAAGAATGAAAAAATACGGGTCTAATATTTTTGATCATTTTTCTAGAATATGCAATAAAAACAATACGTGCAACGACCCCATGCACTGTATAAGCAAGGCGTGGGAAATAAATCATTAGTATTCAACAATTAGCCAAAACGTTGTTTCACTTAATCAAATTTACTGTCCAAGCAAACCCCCTTGGCCATTTCAGAGAGTGAGGCTGCTCTCTGGAAGTAAACTAGACTCTCTTCCCGCTGCTCAACCAAGCCAACTTAAGCAAGTGTAATCTACATCGTGTACAGACTAAACCTAGTTTGTACACCATGTTCATGTTGCTATGTTGAAGAGTCTCCCAAAGCTTTACTAAGGGTATACTGTCGTAGGCATTTTTCAGATCTACAAACAGGAGATGTACGTGTGGTTTTCTTTTCTAAAATTAGAGTCAGCGAAAACAGGCGATATGTACTGTGGATTGTCCTGCTCTAGAGTCCACTTTTTCCTCTGCCTCTTTATCGGCATATCCTTTCTCTATCCTGTTCTTCAAGATTTTCCCATATATACCAATAGCGCTTGTGACGTATATTTCCTGATAGTTATCGCAGTTACTCCTGTCTCTTTTTTTGTGTATTGTTGTCTAATTGTATAAATATGACCTTATTTTCATTTTAAATGTCTTTTAATTGAGGCCTCTCTTTTGTCCGCATATCTTCAAAGTATTTGTTTCATTTTTGAGGTGTTATAGGTGAGATTATGTCATTCGTGAGGTCTCCTCTCATACTGTTGTGGAGAATCCAACCTTTTGTACTCTTCGCTTTCTCCAATGTATGTATTGAGTCTTGAACACGTCCTTTTCCATTCATTGGTTCTCTTTTCACATTTTTTCTTCCGTACATTGTGATTTTTTGTATTTTATATTGTCTCCCATAGTTCTCGAACTTCGATATACGTGTACCTTTTTTTTTTTTATCTATTCCGTGTTCAATTTCTTCGTACCACCAGATTGATTTTTCACTGTTTTCCTCATTTTTCTTCATAAATCAATGCTTTCTTTGCCGCTGATTGTACAACCTTTTCTTTACAGAGTGTTTCATTATTATTGCGAAAAAATTCGGGATGAGTCTCTCCGCTTCAGAATAAAAACAAAACTCCCTATGAACATGTTTCCGGAAATGCTTCGTTACAGAGCAACTAACAGGGTGTTGAAATTTTATTCTAATTTTTGTTTTTTCTAAATAATATTTGAACCATTGTCGATCTCCTGATGAAAATTGGTGTTTGAGGGTTTCTTATCACGCGAACTTCGAATTTGTAATGTTGTCGAGGTAATTTTGACAAATGTTCAATGTTTCTCATAAAAAAAATCTGAAAATAAAGATTGAAAAAATTTTAAAAATATTAATAACTTTTTTAAGTAAAAAAAAATATATATATATTTTTTTTTAACAAGAGACATCAAGTATTCAAGCTAATTACCATGATAACGCCGTTTTCAGAGCCCCCTTTGTTTATTTTCAAATTATTATTCATTTAAAACCACATTGCATGGATTACTTCAAGTTCAAATATCTTGAAAAAGGTTACTTCTCCTAGCCACTTCTAAAAGTATACCTTTTCATGTGAATATGATGGAGAAATCAACTTTTAATTTTGAAAAAACTTACGGGTACGTACAATAAGTGATGACTATTTGGATAAGTGAAAAAGGTGTGTAATTGCTCTACAAGTTAGAGCAATTCCGTGCTCAGATTTGAATTTCGCATATCAAACAACCCTCATCTACCAAATTTCATCAATATAATCCGATTATTAAAAAAATTATTCAAATAATTCAAGAATTAAAATCCAACTTTGAGATACAGGGTTCTCTGTTAATATCAACTCTCGGGATAGACAATTTGGGTGCGATCGCAATATTTTTGTGTGAGGAACCTGCTGTTGCCGTATGTCCCATTTTTTCTGGGAAACTCTGTTTACGTTCTTCTGTTTCTGTTTTAAGAGATTTTTTGGGTATTTCATCACACCCTATCAAAAAACAATCAAACTAGTGTAAATATACCGGATCTTCTATATTACCTCAAAAAAATTCTATTAGTAAACGATAAAACCTAACAATATCAAACGTTTCAGATGCGAATCTGCTTCCGTCGTCAGTGGAACCTAAAAAAGAAACAATGATTGATTCAAATTAAAAAAATATTCTTCGTCTTTTTGCGATTTTGCAGTAGAAATTGGGTTTTTTGTATTTTTGGCACAAAATGTCACTTTTACTGACAATGAAGTGTTTGGTGTTGATTGTTCAACTTTATATATGTTCAGTATTTAAAATTCATTTTTTTTGGGCTATGTTCTATTTCTTTATAAAGGTAACCATGTATTACTTTAGATTTACAGAGCAAGTTGCTACACATTCGTTATAGAATTCAAGATAATATATGTGTTACAGTAAATGTTAGAAATTCAGTGAAAGCTAGCTTCTACTAGTTGATGCTAGCAATTACTTGATCCGTTAGGTAATGTTGTACACTTTCACTAGTGAATGTTGGAGAAACTTTATCAAATCAACTTTTACTGAAAGCAGTTAGGAGAAGTACTTTTACAACTTATTTCCGCCTTTCAACTAACCCAAGGTGCACGGGGCACTAAATGATGTCGCTCTCGCGACATCCAAATTTTTGCCTAACCCAAACTAACCCAAACTAACCCGGACTAACCCCTACTGAGAATACTCAAGTATTTTCTATAATACGGTATCTGAACAATGTTCATATTGTACACCTGCGATTCATAACTCTCGTATTCTCCCGAGCGTCTAATCTGTCGGCGAATTCCAACTCGGACCAAAAAGGATATTTGTAATCACGTCCAGTGAATTCGACAATAATTTTCAGTGTAGCGGCTTTCACTAGAATAGTTACGTGAATGCTAACAATTACTAGTAAAAGTATGATGTAGTCGATCGAATTCAACTTTCACTAGCTAAATGTTTCCAAATCAGGAAAAGCTCACTTTTCCTAGTAACAGTTAGCTTTTACTGATTACCAGGTTTTACTGTGACATAATATGCACTTTCTTTGAGTTTACGTTTTTTATAACATGGTTCTTTTGCTAAGATTTTTGAATTATCCCAATTTATTCTATGATTATTATCAAATGCGTGTTGACAAATTCCCGATCTATGAAATTTCCTATTCTTCATGTATGATTTATGTTCTTCCATTTCTTTTTTTCAAGGGTCGTGAGGTCTTTTCAATATGAAATTTATCACATCCACAAGGAATTTTATATATTATATTTTTAGTGGACTCCACTGAGACACTATATTATTAGGTCTAGTATTTGTTAAATTGGAGCGAAGTGTGTTATTACTTCTGAAACTGGTCCGTATATATTATATGCTTGACCTAAACGTTTCAGTTTATGAGAAATTCCAGGTATGTATGGAATAATTAAATTAGTTAAAGGTATATTCTGTTCTCCTTGTCTAGGTTGATCAAAACTATCAAAACACTTTTATAGGGTGTGGCAAACTACTCAAAAAATCTGTTAGATCATGGATGCGCCACAAAACTACAGACCATATCTACTTGTCTTTTATGTTTGTGAATTCTGTACCTACTCTGAATTTTGCTGTCAAGTCAAGAGTTGTATAGTATTTTTGTACTTTCAGTTTCGATGCTGCTGACTTTAAATCTTTTTGGTGTTTCACGGATTGGTTATTTCATCTTTCCATTTGGAAATGTCTGGTTCTTCTTTAGCTGTTATTGATAACATTTTTTTTTTCATTCAAAAGTTAAAACATGTCTAAACGAACGTAACAATGTTAAATGAAAGTTTATTGAAATAAATATATGTAATTACAAAATAAAATTATTATACAAATTATAAGGAGTGGAATTGATGGAAACAGTCCTTCGGATGCAATCCAATGTCGCATTTTTGACATCGGAAATTAGCTTTCTTATGGCACACTCCACACTTCGTTTGGTTATTCTGGTATATTTCCATATGATCAATTCGATCGAATCGAGAAAGCTTCTTTTAACTCTCTGGTCTTCTTGGTGCTGTTCGTCTATTCAAGACCTTATGTGATTCTAATAGCTCAACAGCTACAGCTCTTCTGAAGGCTAGTTGATCAAGTTTGCCGCCATCAAATCTGTGCAAATACCAGGCATTCTGATTGACCATATCAATGCACTGGCTTACCAATGGGAAGTACCATTTTTTCCCTCTAATTGAGATGCGATACTGCCTAATATTTTGATCGCTGCGATCGACTTTCCCATATTTTCGTTTCGTATAATTTTATTGGCTTGGGCAATGTAGATATGTTGTTTTTCTGTTTAAGAAAACCGCTTCACTTTATTTATTGGTAGTATGGAAGAAGCGTTAGAGGCAATGATAATAACATTGTTATCGTTCCATCGACAAATAACTAAGTCATTGTCCACTAATGCATATTGGTAATCACCCCTGGGTTTTTTTTAAAGATTTTGCATCAGTCAATGGGCACTTTGGCAACCTGTTATCCCCGATGGCTCCTGTTGCCCTGATTTTACGAAATGTAAGTTCTTTCATCAGTGACAATGAGGTAAGGAGATTGTCAAAGAATATATGATAGCCGCTAAATCCTGTCAATTGTAAGACATCTGCATACTGCGAAACAACAGATGCACCGAGACCCAGATCTTTGTATTTTTCTGATAAAATTTTAGTCGAGCCTTGATAAAGCTCAAAATACACTATACAGGGTGTTTCAGAATAACATGCTAATAATAAAGGGGGTGATTCTTGGGCTCATTTTAAGAAAAAAAATTCATATGAACGTATGTCCTAAACGCCTTAACTTTTGAGATACAGGGTGTCAAAGTTTTAAAAAATAGATACTTTTTTTACAATAACTTTGTCATTACTGTAGATATCTTTATGAAATTTGAGTCATGTATTTTAGGCATTAATACTCATTCTTTGATGCACCAACAATTCAATTATTCTGACCAGTGCCGTCCATGCGGGTTTTGGTTTGCATATTTTTTGGGAAAAATGTTAAGGCGTTTAGGACATACGTTCATATGAATTTTTTTTCTTAAAATGAGCCCAAGAATCACCCCATTTATTATTAGCATGTTATTCTGAAACACCCTGTATATCCCAAGCGAGTAGTTCCTACCCAGAACTTATATCCCCAACGTATGGGTTTGCCTTTGATAAATTGCTTGCAAACATTGCGGCCAAAATATGGCACCATGGCTTCATCAACGGAATGGTATTCTATTCTTCCGTTGGAGCAAATTCTAGAATTTTTTTATTTGGTTCTCGAAAAAGTGGTATTACTGTGGCAAATCGGTCATCTTTTGCCAAATTATGGTTATCAGCACAGTGAAAATTGCTCATCAGATACTGAAAACGACCTCTCGAAATTGAAGAAGAGTTTAGTGCGTTATTAGTATCTGAGGAATTTTGCCAGTACATAAGTACATAAGTAGGACTCCAATAAAGCAATATATGTCGTCAACTGTTGCATCAACTTAGCGATTTTTTTGAGAAGCGTATAGATTTGTGAACTGAACGATTTCTTCAATAATATTTTGATCAAAAAATCTTTTGAAAAGGCTTGCAGGAGAGCAATTGTTTTTGGTGTGGTAAACAAAATTCCAAGCAGGCAAATTTTCCTCCGAGTCTTTTCCGAGCGAATAGTTAAAAATGTTCGTTTTTTTGAGTTTTCTTTGAACAAGCCAAGATAAAGGCGAGTCGTCGTCGCTATCTCAATCACCTATCACCACATCTTCTGCTATTGCACCTTCCTCGGATATTACATCCTCTCCTTCTACTGCTATTACATCTTCTGCTATTGCTTCTTCTGCTGCCACATCTTCGGAATTTTCCCCATTATCTTTTTGATTTCTAGCCATAAAAACTTCTACAAATCCCCGCAACTGAGATTCTGGTAGGTTATTCAACACGACGACATTTTCGTCTCCGGAATCTTCGTCTGTGATATACTCGTTGGTTTTATCAGGAGAAAAGAGAATTATTTCGTTGGGAATATCAGCAACATTGTCAATGTCTTATATTTTTTCTAGGAGTTCATTCAACGTAAGTGGTTTTTTCTAAAACCTAAAACAAAACAACGTATTTGGTTTGTCTTATTCACATAAAATTTATTTACAAAATAAAGCCGATGGTACCCCTTGAACCTACAGTCCTGTTCAAAGGACAACCTGGTTTAGGGACACATAACATCAAAGGTTAGTAAACATATTTTGAACTTCAACATATAATATTAGAGAAAAACAATGTTCACTTTCAATCTAATGCACGAAAAAAATATGCTCAATATCACATTGTAACGCAAACTCTCTTATTGTAATCACTCATTTTCACAACGATTTTTTTTTCTCTCAAGCGACAGTCTGTCTCAAACTACCAAAACACATGAAATATAACTTCAAAGTATGAAATTTGCGAGAAAATAGTATTCTGATCGAAAAACTATTGTCGCCATCTATGTACCTTAAGCTAAAACTCGTCTGAGTGCCAAGAATACAGATCACTTTTATCGTCCTCTTAAAGGGACCAGCGGTGCGAATGGGTTTCAACTTTTCAATCTATTCAGTCATATCTATAGAACGTACTATCAACTGCCACTTTTTTCGACATCTTTTGACATTTTTTGACAAGAAATTAATTCTATATCCTTAGATGTCTCTCGAGAAGTTGAGACTAGAAAATGCAGACCGTTTTAACATGCTAATAATAAAGGGGGTGATTCTTGGGCTCATTTTAAGAAAAAAAAATCATATGAACGTATGTCCTAAACGCCTTAACTTTTGAGATACAGGGTGTCAAAGTTTTAAAAAATAGATACTTTTTTTATAATAACTTTGTCATTACTGTAGATATCTTTATGAAATTTGAGTCATGTATTTTAGGCATTAATACTCATTCTTTGATGCACCAACAATTTAATTATTCTGACCAGTGCCGTCCATGCGGGTTTTGGTTTGCATATTTTTTGGGAAAAAAGTTAAGGCGTTTAGGACATACGTTCATATGAATTTTTTTCTTAAAATGAGCCCAAGAATCACCCCATTTATTATTAGCATGTTATTCTGAAACACCCTGTATATCCCAAGCGAGTAGTTCCTACCCAGAACTTATATCCCCAACGTATGGGTTTGCCTTTGATAAATTGCTTGCAAACATTGCGGCCAAAATATGGCACCATGGCTTCATCAACGGAATGGTATTCTATTCTTCCGTTGGAGCAAATTCTAGAATTTTTTTATTTGGTTCTCGAAAAAGTGGTATTACTGTGGCAAATCGGTCATCTTTTGCCAAATTATGGTTATCAGCACAGTGAAAATTGCTCATCAGATACTGAAAACGACCTCTCGAAATTGAAGAAGAGTTTAGTGCGTTATTAGTATCTGAGGAATTTTGCCAGTACATAAGTACATAAGTAGGACTCCAATAAAGCAATATATGTCGTCAACTGTTGCATCAACTTAGCGATTTTTTTGAGAAGCATATAGATTTGTGAACTGAACGATTTCTTCAATAATATTTTGATCAAAAAATCTTTTGAAAAGGCTTGCAGGAGAGCAATTGTTTTTGGTGTGGTAAACAAAATTCAAAGCAGGCAAATTTTCCTCCGAGTCTTTTCCGAGCGAATAGTTAAAAATGTTCGTTTTTTTGAGTTTTCTTTGAACAAGCCAAGATAAAGGCGAGTCGTCGTCGCTATCTCAATCACCTATCACCACATGTTCTGCTATTGCACCTTCCTCGGATATTACATCCTCTCCTTCTACTGCTATTACATCTTCTGCTATTGCTTCTTCTGCTGCCACATCTTCGGAATTTTCCCCATTATCTTTTTGATTTCTAGCCATAAAAACTTCTACAAATCCCCGCAACTGAGATTCTGGTAGGTTATTCAACACGACGACATTTTCGTCTCCGGAATCTTCGTCTGTGATATACTCGTTGGTTTTATCAGGAGAAAAGAGAATTATTTCGTTGGGAATATCAGCAACATTGTCAATGTCTTTTATTTTTTCTAGGAGTTCATTCAACGTGAGTGGTTTTTTCTAAAACCTAAAACAAAACAACGTATTTGGTTTGTCTTATTCACATAAAATTTATTTACAAAATAAAGCCGATGGTACCCCTTGAACCTACAGTCCTGTTCAAAGGACAACCTGGTTTAGGGACACATAACATCAAAGGTTAGTAAACATATTTTGAACTTCAACATATAATATTAGAGAAAAACAATGTTCACTTTTAATCTAATGCACGAAAAAAATATGCTCAATATCACATTGTAACGCAAACTCTCTTATTGTAATCACTCATTTTCACAACGATTTTTTTTTCTCTCAAGCGACAGTCTGTCTCAAACTACCAAAACACATGAAATATAACTTCAAAGTATGAAATTTGCGAGAAAATAGTATTCTGATTAAAGAACTATAGTCTATCATCTATGTACCTTGAGCTAAAGCCACAGTTTATACAGTGCGGCTCTGAAAAATCCCCCCTCCTTTTTTTTTATGTGTGCACCAAACATTTTGAAACTTGGCATACTTCAATTGCTGTCAAAATACTACTTTTTGATGTTACTGACGTACTTTTAGTATTCAAGATGGCGGCTGGGTGCCATTTTGAAACATTTTTTTAAATGGAAAGGGGGATCGTGTGACAAATCATTTTGAAAATCCTGATGAGTACTTTATAACCCTAGAATATTGAGTCGATATCTTCAAGTACTACAAAATGGCGGTACATTTTAGTACTACATTGATACATACACTATTTGAAAAAAATCGTCAAGTTCAAATCAAAAGATGCTTTTTTGACATTTTTGTCATTTATTCCTAACCCAATTTTTATGTCAAGAATATTTCCAGCATCTTTTGAATTAAATTTGACGATTTTTTTTTTAAAGTGTATGTATGAATGAAGTAATTGAATGTACCGCAATATTGTAGTACTTGAAGATATCGACTCAATATTCAAGGGTTATAAAGAACTCATCAGGATCTTCAAAATGAGGTGTCACACGACCCCCCTTTCAATTTAAAAAAATGTTTCAAAATGACGCCCAGCCGCCATCTTGAATAATAAAAGTACGTCAGTAACATCAAAAAGTAGTTTTTCGACAGCAATTAAAGTATGCCAAGTTTCAAAATTTTGGGTGCACACATCAATAAAAAAAGGGGGGGGACCTTTGAGAGCCGCACTGTATAATATACAGTTGGCTCACTGTCGGAACCTAAAAATTGGAAAAAATTACTTTTTTCATTTTTTTTTCTGTTTTTTCTTTTTAATTTATTAATAGGAAAATGTAAGTATCCCTTTTTGAAAAATATACCATTACATTTGATTTTTTGGAAAAAACTCAAAAATTTGCTAAATAGTTTTGAATTGTTTTTTTGAAAAATATACCATTACATTTGATTTTTTTGGAAAAAACTCAAAAATTTGCTAAATAGTTTTGAATTGAGTTTTTTCCGAAAAAATCAAATGTAATGGTACATTTTTCAAAAAACAATTCAAAACTATTGGTATATTTTTCAAAAAGGGAGACATTTTCCTATTAATAAATTAAAAAAAAAATACAGAAAAAAAAAAAAAGTCATTTTTTTCCAATTTTTAGGTTCCGACAGTGAGCCTGACCTAACTAGGGAAAATGGAGAAAAAAAAAACGGCGTTGCCAGATTCCCCATCAGACGCTAAGACGATATTTTTTAGAACATGGCATTTTTTTACACAGTGTAATAGATCTCAAAACTCTGAACAAAAATTGTTATACATATTATAATGTTCCTGAACCCAGCCGTGTTCGAGTTATCGCGTTTTATAAATCACATTCTTGCATCTTTGACGTGCTTTAAAAGTCAAATGATTCAAGATGAAGAAAAACGGTCTGCATTTTCTAGTCTCAACTTCTCAAGAGACATCTAAGGATATAGAATTAATTTCTTGTCAAAAAATGTCAAAAGATGTCGAAAAAAGTGGCAGTTGATAGTACGTTCTATAGATATGACTGAATAGATTGAAAAGTTGAAACCCATTCGCACCGCTGGTCCCTTTAAGAGGACGATAAAAGTGATCTGTATTCTTGGCACTCAGACGAGTTTTAGCTTAAGGTACATAGATGGCGACAATAGTTTTTCGATCAGAATACTATTTTCCCGCAAATTTCATACATTGAAGTGATATTTCATGTGTTTTGGTAGTTTGAGACAAACTGACGCTTAAGAGAAAAAAAAATCGTTTTGGAAATGAGTGATTACAATAAGAAAAGATGACTTTGCGTTCACAATGCAATATTTAGCATATTTTTTTCGTGAATTAGATTGAAAGTGAATATTGTTTTTCTCTAATATTATATGTTGAAGTTCAAAATATGTTTACTAACCTTTGATGTAATGTGTTCCTAAACCAGGTGGTCCTTTAAAAAGAACTGTAGGTTCAAGAGGTACTATCGGCTTTATTTTGTGAATACATTTTATTTCATGTGAATAAGACAAACCAAATACCTTGTTTTGTTTTAGGTTTTAGAAAAAACCGCTCACGTTGAATGAACTCCTAGGAAAAATAGGAGACATTGACAATGTTGCTGATATTCCCAACGAAATAATTCTCTTTCCTTCTGATAATGCCAACGAGAAAATGTCGTCGTGATGAATAACCTACCAGGATCTCAGTTGCGGAGATTTGTAGAAGTTTTAATGGCTAGAAATCATGAAGATAATGGGGAAAATTCCGAAGATGTGACAGCAGAAGAAGCAATAGCAGAAGATGTAATAGCAGTAGATGGAGAGTATGTAATATCAGAAAAAGGTGCAATAGCAGAAGATGTGGTGATGGGTCATTGGGATAGCGACGACGACTCGCCTTCATCTTGGCTTGTTAAAAAAAAAAACAAAAAACGAAAAATTTTATCTATTCGCTCGGAAAAGACTTGGACGAAAATTTGCCTGCTTGGAATTTTGTTTACCACACCAAAAACAATTGCTCTCCTGCAAGCCTTTTCAGAAGATTTTTTGATCAAAATATTATTGAAGAAATCGTTAACTTCACAAATCTATATGCTTCTCAAAAGAATCGACAAGCTGATGCAACAGTTGACGACATATATTGCTTTATTGGAGTCCTACTTATGTGTCGCTACTGTAATGAAAGAAGAAAGAAAGAAAATGTACTGGCAAAATTTCTCAGATACTAATAACGCACTAAACACTTTTTCAATTTCGAGAGATCGTTTCCAGTATCTGATGAGCAGTTTTCACTGTTTTGAAAACCATAATTTGGCAAAAGATAAGCGATTTGCCAAAGCAATACCACTTTTTCGAGAACTAAATAAAAAATTTCTAGAATTTGCTCCAACGGAAGAATACCATTCCGTTGATGAAGCCATGGTGCCATATTTTGGCCGCCATGTTTGCAAGCAATTTATCAAAGGCGAACCCATACGTTTGGGATATAAGTCCTGGGAAGGAACTTCTCGCTTGGGATATAGTGTATTTTGAGCCTTATCAAGGCTCAACTACAATTTTATCAGAAAAATACAAAGATCTGGGTCTTGGTGCATCTGTTGTTCTGCAGTATGCAGATGTCTTACAATCGACAGGATTTAGAGACTATCATAATATATTCTTTGACAATTTCTCTACCTCATTGTCACTAATGAAAGAACTTACATTTTGTAAAATCAGGGAAACAGGAACCATCAGGGATAACTGGCTGCCAATTTGCCCAATGACTGATGCAAAATCTAAAAAAAAAACCCAGGGTGAATACCAATATGCATTAGTGGACAATAACTAAGTTATTTGCCGATGGAACGATAACAATGTTATTATCATTGCATCTAGCGCTTCCTCCATACTACCAATAAATAAATTAAAGCGGTTTTCTCAAAAAGAAAAACAACATATCTACATTGGTCAGCCTAAGCTCATAAAATTATACAACGAAAATATGGGGGTCGTCGATCGCAGCGATCAAAATATTGGGCATCAGTATCGCATTTCAATTAGAGGAAAAAACTGGTACTTCCCATTGGTAAGCCAGTGCATTGATATGGCCAATCAGAATGCCTGGTATTTGCACAGATTTGATGGGGGCAAACTTGATCAACTAGCCTTCAGAAGAGCTGTATTGCTGTTGAGCTATTAGAATCACAAACGGTCTTGAATAGACGAAGAGCATCAAGAAGACCAGAAAGTTATAAGGAGCTTTCTCGATACGGTCGAATTGATCATGAGGAAATATACCAAAATAACCAAACGAAGTGTCGAGTGTGCCATAAAAAAGCTAATTTCCGATGTCAAAAATGCGACATTGGATTGCATCCGAAGGACAGTTTCCATCAATTCCACACCTTATAATTTGTATAATAATTTTATTTTGTAATTACATATATTTATTTCAATAAACTTCCATTGAACATTGTTACGTTCGTTTAGACATGTTCAACCTCTTCCAAAACTTGAGGTTCAAATATTTTTTCAAACATTTTTCTCCAACTATTTGCATCATAAAGAACCCCCAATAGTACATTTTGTATCAAGGGCGGAAAGTAGATGATTTTGACGAGGGTATAAGTAGCAGCACGAGCGAAGCGAGGGCAGATATTAGCCGAGTCAAAATCATCTTTCGTCCGTGGTACAAACAGTGCTTTTTGTACAACCAGTTTGTAATAATTTGAAAAAGAATAATTATGAAAATCAAAAATAAATAATCGATACACTGCACTACACTGCTGACAAGTCAGACAAGTTTAGTGACAACTATCAATCATGGTCATGGTTACAATAGGTGTGTTCCCGTATTCTTTTGTGGTGCGGATTCATTGTCACCGAGATTGGCATGTGATTAGTTCCTTTTAGTATGCTAGACTGTCACGTGGTTATCAGATTCAGAGGCGTTGGGATCCAAGGAACCGTTGCTAAGCGACCTACTTCTGCGCCCGCGGGCGCGAAAGTACTTTTAGGCCCGGCTGCCAAAATTAGCGAGTTTCCGCCTGCTTTGCATGCATTGAAAAGTGGACTTTACGTGTAGGTTGTACAAAAAATCACTTTTAGCTCAACTTAAAAAAAAAAAGTATTTCAGGGTTATATGGGTTAAGATGAGAAAGTGCAGATCACTTTTCTCTTTGTTAAGCCATTTGAGTTTTAAAGCATGTCAAAGATTGAAAAATGTCAATTTTGAAAAACGTGATAACTCTAAAACGGCTGTTGTTCTTTATGGAAGAAAAAATAAAAATAACTGAAGATACAAAATTGAGTTTAAACTTTTTATTAATGAAAAATATTGAGACAACGGTAAAAATCACCATGATAACGCCGTTTTCAGCGCCACCCATCTCTATCTATTTTCGAAATTTTTCATTTAAGACCACATTGCATGAATTACTTCAAGTGCGAACATCTTGAAAAAGGTTACTTCTAGCAACTCTTATGAAGTCTGACTCTTCTATTTAAATATGGCTGAAAAATCCATTTTTTAAGTAGAAAAGGAAGTACGAGTGCGTACAAAAAAGTTATGGCTATTTGAATGTGTGTGAAGGATTGTAAGTGGCGCCCCCTAGTAGTAAAGAGCCATATCAAGATCGGTTTTGAATTTCGCATGATAAACAATTCCTCATATACCAAATTTCATTGAAATAACTTGATTTCTTCAAAAGTTTTTTGAAAATATCAAAAATCAAATCTCAACTTTGACACACAGTATCTCTTCTCATATCAACTTTTGGTCTAGACCGTTTGAGGTTTAGAGTAATATTTTTGTGTTGTGTATAAGCCCCTTAAGTCTGGCGACATGTTTCTGAAACAACCTGTATATCATTGAATGTACCACAGCCGTGAAATGTAATTATTGAATTACTCGTCTCGAAATTCCGGACTCGACTCAAACATTTTGACTCGGACTTTAAGGTGGGCGTATCGCAATGTTATTCTCCTATACCTGACATGGACCCACTAAATGTCGCAAATCGGGAGAACAACACAACTTTGAGACGCGATCATGTTATGTACATGATGTACAGGGTGTTTCCGTATATTTCGTCTGCAGACTAAGTCGCTTATTATGCAAGATAGATAGGGCCAAAGTTGGTAGGTATTAACATGAACCGCCAGAAAAAAATATTTTTTTGTATACCGGGTGCACGAGAAAAGTGTGGCAGACACAACTTGCATGTTTTTAAATAAAACACCCTATATATTATTTTATAAGCAAATAGACATTATTTTACTGATCTTAAAAATATTCAACATGTAGGCACTCCTTCCAGCTGTTTTAAAAATATTTGAGTTTTAAAGTTGGTTTTTTGGTATTGCCAAATTGTAGTAACTATGACTAAAATAATTATATGATATGGATATTATTAATAGTGCGTTTAGCTGTTCAAGATGCTTGTATGTGATTCTCTCAATGACCACCCTGAATATATTTTGAGTGCCTTGGCGAAGTTGGCCCTTACAGAAAATGTGTTGTGAATAATGGCGGGCATATTCAATAGTTATTGCATTATATGATATCAATTTATTAATAATATAATGTATTCACTTGTTTAATTCTTTATTTTAGATATTTGGAAGGATGAAAATTAATTAATAATGTTCAAACAATTATTGTAGTCATAGATACTACCACTTGGCAATACCAAAAAACCAACTTTAAAACTCAAATATTATGAAAACGGCTGGAAGGAATGCCTACATGTTGCATATTTTTGAGATCAAAAGAATTATGTTCATTTGATTATAGAATAATAAATAGAGTGTTACATTTAAAAAAATGCAAGTGTTTTCTGCCACACTTTTCTCGTGCACCCGGTATACAAAAAAATATTTTTCTCTGGCGGTTCATGTTAATACCTACCAACATTATATCCAAAGTCTCTATCTATCTTGCATAATAAGCGATTTAGTCTGCAGACGAAATATAGACGGAAACACCCTGTACAGGGTGAGTCATTTTCAGCGACAGGGTGCCAGTTCTCGTGAACTATTCATCGTAGAGGCTTGCGGCAAGAAATTTTATCACTACAACGGCCAAGAGAAAAACCTGGAAAATATTTTCAAGTTTCTGAAATGGTCGCTAAGGGGCATAACAACCAACACCAAGTATAAAAATATAATTTGTATGGGATTTTGTCCAATGAAAATATATCGATGAGCTCATTTCGGATTTACTGACTATTAATCTACACTTTTTGTCGAAAACGTTTTTTTTCTATCTATCATAATAAAGTGGTGGGGGAAGTTCAATTGTTTTATTAAACAAACGGAGATTTCTCCCGTTTCGCTTGACCCATTTTAATGAACTTGGGCTCATATGAAAGAGAATAGTCTGCGCTATAAAATGCTCATTTGCTTTTTAATTTGTAACATTTGCCGTCGCCGCTAGATGGCGTTAATTGGAATGGTAGCAAATTTTTGTGTTTTTTCCAAAAACATCAAATGTAATGGTACATCCATTTTCATATATTTTAAAAGAAGTTACATTTTCCTATAAAAAAAATTAAAAAAAAACAAAAAAAAATTGAAAAAAAAACAAAAAAAATCATTATTTTTTTTTGTTTTTTTTTATAGGAAAATGTATCCCCTATTAAAATATATAAAAATCGAGATAAAAATGAATATACCATTACATTTGATTTTTTTGGAAAAAAACTCAAAAACATGCTACTGTAGCTACTAGGGCTAACTAAGTCAAACAATAAAACACACAACGACGGATTCACAATGTATTCTAAATTATATCAGCCAATACTGCCAATAACGGTAATAATAATTTAATAAGCTCGCACGGACGGCATGGATCGATGAAATGGGCGCCAACCCGCCAACTCATGCACATTAACGACAAGTGTCAGTTGTCGTTGTCTTTATCCCATCATCACGTCATCCGTCTGCTGTCAGTCAACTGTCATTCTTAGTCCTCTTTCTTCTGTCGTTCGTAGTCCTCTTCCTTCTGGCAGAGTTGACTACAGCAAAAGGCATCGGAGCACGCACGATGCCGCCACAGCTACTCACCTTCCAGTGACGACACCACTGGTGGAAGGAACGATACCTTCTTCTTTCTCTCGTAGGTACGGAGCGGGCGGTCCATGGTGAAGGACGAAGCTGGGCTGTTCACCAGGGTCCAAATAGTAGTATCCGGTTTCAGGGTATAGGCTGGCTTCAGTGCATCTACAGAGATGATCTTCTCAGCGCCGTTGATTCTTATACAGTACACCCGGTCATTGATGCGTCCGATGACTTCGTGCGGTCCTGTGTATGGGGGTTCGAGGGGGCGGCGCACGGAGTCTACTCGGCGGAACACATGGCTGCATGTTGCGAGGTCCTTGAGGATAAAACACCGGGACTTGATGTGGTGGGCAGTCGGTGTGGGACGGACCTTTCTGATGTGCTCTCGATAGGTCTTCAGGAAGGTCTGCGGGTCAGCCGTTACGGATTCGGAAGTGAAAAACTCGCCAGGTAAAGTGCTGACTCAAATTGAGTCCCCTGGTCAGTCGTGATGGAGAGTGGCGTACCGTAGTGGCAGATCCAATGGGCGTAGAGGGCGGAGGAGACAGTGCTTGCCTC
This sequence comes from Orchestes rusci, assembly GCA_958502075.1. Classification (NCBI taxonomy): domain Eukaryota; kingdom Metazoa; phylum Arthropoda; class Insecta; order Coleoptera; family Curculionidae; genus Orchestes; species Orchestes rusci. Next base: position 10,129,755 of record OY293310.1, read on the forward strand.
CATGTCTTGGAGAGGTATTGCAACAGGCCATCTGGAGAACCTATTGTCAGGCACAGTGATGTGCTGTGGTGCCGGTCGGTTGTGCCGTTGGATCTTGGACTTTTGGCACTGGATGCGTTGGCGGGACCACTGAAGTGCATCCTTCATGATGCCAGGCCAGACAAACTTCTCACGCAAGGCGCGGGTAGTGGTCCTGCCACTGGGATGCGCTAAACCATGGACTACATCAAAGGCTTTACGTCAAAGACTTGCTGGGATGTAGGGTCTCACACGCTCAGCCGAGACGTCGCAAAGGATGTTGGACCCATCAATCATGACATGTTGCAGAACGGGGAAGGGCTTTGAGATGGCTGCATCCTGTCGAATGTTTATCCTGTCGAAAAGATCGAGAACGATCGTCTGGGAACGGACGAGACGAGTGATCACGATTCAAATTGTCGGCTCCGGAAAAAGACGACATGTTTCGCGGGCGTGGTGGGGGAGAGGTATGGTCATATACTTATAAATACAATATACCGCGTGCGTCCCATAAGGCAAATGAGAGGGATTTCCCGCGAAGAAGTGAGAAGGAGAATACAGAAGAATTCCATAAGGCAATCCTTGGTTAGGATTTCGATGTACTACCCATGCGCGAAATACCATTTCCTATTGGCTCGGTTTCAAATTGTCACGACGGAGACGGACATGGAGCTAGAGCCGGCGGAATTGAACGGGAACGTTGAAAAGACGCCATTATTGATTCATGGTTGTTTGTTCTTTGTTGTGCTACCGTTGTTTTGGATTCTTTCGAAATAATCAAATTATATTGATGAAATTTGGTAGGATATGAGGGCAGTTTGACATGCAAAATTCATATCTGAGCACGGAATTGCTCTTACTTTTAGAGGACGCCAATAACACCTGTTTGTTTGTATGTTTAAGCAAGCTTTAAAACATTTTTATTCAAACAGAGGAATCATTTAGGACAAAAACAGTTTAAATTAAGAATAATTTCATTGAATCCCCACAATACTGAAAATTACCCCGTGTATTACAGCGGTGCCTACTGCCTAGTGAAAGAAATTCCGTTGTTTTCCTTCCGACAAAATACGTTTTTTTTTCCCACTACCAAAAAAAAACGACTTTTTTTCTTCATCAAATACAACAACACATAAAAGAACTTGAAAAAAATCAAACCCAAATATTATTTCAGAAACTGAATCAATAAACCTAATTTTGTTCAGATTCATATTTTGAAAAACTCACTATGGTCCTCAGACCTTATATTCAACCATTTTTTAACAAAGAATCATTGCAAATTACGTGAATGAGTTGTTAATGGATAACTAACAAAACAGCAAACAAAAATTAAAAATTATTTTTTCCAAATTGACCCGTTTTTTTTTTGGATAAAAAACACGTTTTTTTTTTTAAACACTAACGGTGTCAAAGTTCTATTTTAAGGTTTTCATCTTGCGTTGCGCGACAAATGATTTGAGTTTACAAATTTGAAATATTCAAATTAAAGGCTAAAAAAGTCATATCGGTCGATCACTACCAGTTATACATCAAAAATTGTACCTATAAGATATTTCCATATAAGTACATACATTTTATAATAAGACTATATTATAAAATGGTACATATTATATGGATATTTCACTAAATTTAAACTTGAAAACTGGAAAGGTCTGGAACAGTTTGTCGAAGTGTCTCTGAGAAGTAAGTATAAAGTTAGAAAGTTTAGTAAGACCTATGAACTGTGTGATTGCACTACCGCACAGAAAATTACTATTTTCTTTTGATTTTATAATAAAGCCCTTGACGGGCAGCTCTAATAAGCGATTATCTCCCTTAAACGGTCAAATTTCTTGGAACCAATTTTAAATCTATGTTTTAACACATTTGTATATACTTTTATTTATAAGTATAATATGAACATTCGATGAAATTTTCTCTTAAGCGGGCACCTTCCATAAGCGAACAAAAAAGCTGGAACCGTGACTGCCCGCTTATGGGAGCTTTTGTTTTATTAATGTATATCATGGCATATTCTAAAAGCTTGATTGATGGATTTTACCCTTATTTCATTAGTGAAAAACATACTTATGAAAACAAATATGGTGGAAACCAAGAAAGAGCTGTTTGATTTTCCAAATCTCCGTGTATTACTCCTTCTGTTACAAAACTAGAAGAACGCCGATATCGGTCTACTCTCTATCGTCTATTCACCTACCTCTGAATTAATCTCACTTGATTTAAGATATCTACCGCAAATACCTCGAACTGTTATAAATATGAGCGATAATAATGACAAAAACATTATACCTACCTAGGTACACAAAGTTTATAAAGTAAAACCTTACCAATCTCTGGTGATACCTATATTGCTTCAAAAACTATTAAGTAACTATAATATTTCAATGTATAATCGAGAACAAATCACGAAACTAATTCAAATCGTTTTTGAATCAATAATAAATAATATTTTGTAGGGATTTTGTTGCACAAAAATGTTAAATCTTATGCAATCTCACACCTAAACACAAAATCCTGGATCAGATAAGATGAATTCATGAACATATTTTCCACTCATGCTCATAATATTCATCACCCAGCCCACATGTGAATTCACGTCATTTTTTTTCGGAATCCCGCGAAAAATTTAAAAATACGTCGATACAACAGCTGATATTAGGCATGCAGCACTGTTTCCGCCATGTTTCAGCCGGCGAATCACAATTCTCGAAAATCGATTCTGCGCATAATTCAATCTCCTAACCAAGGACAGACTTATGTGTAAAAGTATATGTCTGTTTCAACATCCTCGCGGGAGTCCCGACAAGCTGCCCGCGGTATATTGTATTCATATAAGTATATGATTGTATTTATAAGTATATGGGTATGGTGAACTCCCGTCAAAACAACAGCTGTTGGGCGTTGGGACTGTTGGGAGATTGCATGCTGGCGGGAGCGCAAAAGCGTGCTCTGTTGCCAAGCCGTTGTTATCAAAGATGTTTGGCTGTTACTAGTAGGGTATGCTAAATAGCTAGCCATGGATAATAATGATCATAAATTAGATTATGAAGAGAAAGAAAACACAATTAAATTATTTCTGATTGCTCCAGCACATAACAAAATCGTCAAAATACTTTGTTTTTTTACAAGTTTCCTCTTATTGCTTTCTGGATGATCAACGACGTATATTTTCAACCTGTCTGAAAAAATTTAGGGTTGTGACTGATGATGAGTGTATCATATTATAGGAATTCAGGTAATTTAATGTGTTTAATTTGAAATACATAAGATGAAGATACCGGCTAGGGTTGCGAATACAGGTTAAAAAATCAGGTGATTTCAAAATAGATATTTTGATAAAAAGGGTGGTTCCTTTTAATCTTTCTATACAAGGTGTGAAAAATAGTGTAGAAAACTCCGGGGTTGATATTATTATTCTATAGTATTGATAAAAATAAGAAAATAGGTTCTTATATACAGGGTGTCCGGAAATTACGCGTCAGGATTTTGGTGGGCGATTCTACATGAAAAATTAATGCAACAAACTTCTATACAATTTTTTCAAAAACTCAAAATTAAGGAAGATACAGGGTGTTAAGAAATATTTTTTTTTCTTATTTTCTTTAATAACTGCTACACCAAAACTGAGTGTAGATGGTTCCATATGATTTCCGTTTGGTAAGCTGAACTATGTATCACTTCCATTGAATGTACCCAACTCAGTAGTACGCAAGGTACAGAAAGCCAAATAATAGTTTTCAGTTTGTTTTTTTTGCATCATGGTTTTCTGCATATTTGCAGTTGTCATAATAATGCGTTTTAATGTCAATGATGTTCTGTATTGTACAAAAATAGTTATTTGTGGTACAAGTGCATTATGTTGAAAATATGTCAAGATAAGTACATTCGCAAGTCACTTGGGAAACATAATACACCAGAGGCCTACAATGTTTTATCCAACAAATGAATTTTTTCATGAGATAATAATGATCAAATATAAATGTTAGTGTCAGAATGACTACACTCTATCAAAACCAAAATTCACCAAAAGTAAAACAAACCACACGTGATAAGACATAGAGCAACGATTGAACCTATAGCACATGTGATGGTTTATCCCACGTGACCTTTCAATCGTTTTCCTTTGTCTGATCACGTGAGGTTTGTCTACATTGGTGACTACTGAGTTATAATTATGGACAACTATAACTAGGAGACAAATTGACATACGAATACATACAGGGTTAGGAAAAATTACCAGAATAACGTTCGATTATTTCAGAAGATACACGTGCTGGAGAAAAATGTCTCCGATAAAAGTTGTGAGGCTTCTGAAAAATCTACATATCTGTGGTAAATTGGAACATACAGGGTCGGACATATAGTTATGGCAGATCAAAGTTGTATTTTTTTCAAATGGAACCCCCTGTATATTATTGGATATTTCAATTCTTACTTCAATTTTGAGCAAAAATTATTGTGCACATAATGTTTCTAAATTTAGCCGTTCTCGAGTTATCGCGTTTTATAAATCATATATTTTTTCATTTTTGACATGCTATAAAACTCAAACGGTTCAAGATAGAGGAAAACGGACTACACTATCTAGTCTCAACTTTTCAAGAGCTATCTAGGTAGATAAAATCAATTGTTGTCGAAAAATGTCAAAATGGGTCAAAAAAAAGTTGACAGTCAGTTGGCAATACTTTCTAGTCTTATGACAGAATAGCTCTTGAAAAACTAGGATCAGAAAGTACTGACCATTTTTTCCTATCTTGAACCTTTTGAGTTTTATAGCTTGTCAAAGGTGCGAAAATGTCATTTTCAAAATGCGATATCTCAATAATGATTGAATTTAGGAACATTATTTGTATCAGAACTTTTGCTCAAAATTGAACGAAGAATTGAAATATCAAATAATATTATAAGGGGGGAGCCATTTCAAAAAATGCAACTTTGATCTGTCATGACTTTATGACCGACCCTGTATATTCCAATTCAATACATATATGTATATTTTTGAAAGCCTCACAACTTTTAACTAAGGAATTTTTTGCTAACTCGTGTATCTTCTGGAAAAATCGACCGTTCTGGTAATTTCTCCTAACCCTGTATATCTATTAATAACTATATGGGAAGCAATCCTACACGCTTGATGCCAGAATGAGATAGAAGATCCCGCTTTACTGTATATTTTTCGCTTAAGTCTATCCTTTTCTACCGCCTGGGGACGGTCCCAAATTTTGGTGTTGGTTGCTTTAAGTGTACCTACATTTGGAAATATGATTGAAATTTTCATGTCGTGAATTTTTGTTTGATTTCAACTATGTCAACAGTACCTGGGAGGACAAAATCCAAACAAATTATCAATCAATTTTTGAATTTTTTGCTGCTCGCCCTGAGATTCGTAGTTTTTGTATTGCATGATAAGAACCAATTTTTATGCGATTCTCATCATGTGACGAGAAACATCTCAACATATTTTTAAAATAGATAGACGCGCATAAAATGAATGTGCCTTGCCCCTGAGGGCAAGAAACATTCATCCCTCATAATCCATCAGTCACCCCCAACCATTTTCATTCTCATTGGGCATCATAACCCCATCATTCTCTTGTGCTCTCAGTTGCAATTATAATATGATGAAGCCTAAGAAATGTTATTGAGCAATCCACCCTAAAAACTTTCAATGCAATTTAGTGGCGTTTTGGTAGACGACGTCCACCACCACGGACGATGTTCGAAGCTCAGTGGCCAGATTAGCAATTTTTTGAAAATTACAGCAAATCACTCTCAAAACATCCCAGTAAAAATTTTGCAACAAACAGAAGTGTATTTTTTTATGTAATTGATTGGTATGAGTACACATCAAATCTACAGACTGCATTGGAAACACACTGCTTATTACCATTTTATAAGATATGTCTTATTATAATATTTTATCACGTTTTATAGTACCTAAATAACTTAACACGTGAATTTGGAAAGGTCTTCTGAGATTGATTGTAGTAATTGCTCAGTCCTGCTCACATTTAATCATGAAAAACACGAACTGAATCAGTTTTTCAAAAAATAATTATTTTATCTCTGCAACACTCCAGACTAGAGGACTCTGAAATAAAGTAGGTATAGATATTTTGTTTTATTTTTTGCTAGATACGTACATTCGTGTTTAGGGGGACGATATTTTACCTAAATTTGCAATTTCCTTAAGATAAAAAGCAAAATCGCCTAGTACGTATACCTACAAAGTTTTCTGTAACTTGGGATCATTAGGTATATATATATAGAGCATATTGTCGAAACCTCCGAACACGAACGACCGTTCGTCGACAGGATGAACATTCGACAGTTTGAAGCGGTCCCCGGGCTTTCGGGTTCACTCTAGTCCTCCAATTGGGCGTCCTCAATGGCCTTGCGTGACAGTATGGCTGGCATGGAGACAACATTGATTCGAGACAATGCATCGGCAACAGCGTTGTCTTCTCCCTTCACGTTTACGATTTCAGTGCTGAACTGAGATATGAAATCCAGCTGATAAAGCTATCTCGGCGAGGCTTTTTCTGCACGTTGGGCAAAGGCGTAGACCAATGGACGGTGATCAGATTTGATTATAAACTGACGACCTTCAAGCTGATGCCGGAAAAACTTGATAGCAGCAAAGATCGCTAGCAGCTCACTTTCATAGGTGCTGTAGCGTGTCTCTGTTGGGCTAAGCTTACGTGAGAAAAATCCAATGGGCTTCTAACAATCATCAACCAGTTGCTCAAGTGCTGCTCCGATGGCGAAGTCTGATGCGTCAGTAACGAGAGCTAGGCTTGCAGTGGGCGAGATACAAGGTTACTGTATAATAGCATGATACTACGACAACGTAGTATCATGGTATAATAGGTTGCCTCGTAACTAAGGTGCGACAGACGGAAGGGGGAAGCTGTGACGTCGTTGAGATTTTCGGAAGCAGAACACAGTGTATAATATGGTGTTTCCCATTTTATTTGTGGATAGTTTGCGTCGTTACTGCTTTTTTGATTAATTTCAATTCATTTTTTGAAAAGGAACTTCATTACGCGGATGTTACGATGTAGTTTAGGTGGTACTACAGGTTAGTTATTCATATTTTTACAGAAAATAAATAGGATTGTGCGACTGATTTTGGTTAAAGAATGTGAGAGAATAGCTCGTTTTCTGTTGTGTCTCATTGGTTCTCTGACTCTCCGATACTTTGTTCCTTTTTGGTACATTGACTCTTTCGTTCTTTGGTACTTTGGTTTTTTGGTACTTTGCTTTTTTCGTTTTTTTGGTACTTTGATTCGTTGGTTTTTTGATTCTTTGGTATTTTGGTTCTTTCATACTTTGGTACCTAGATGGTTCTTTGATTCTTTCTGTAGTTCTTTGGTTCTTTCTTTGATTCTTTGGTTCTTTCTTTGATTCTTTGGTTCTTTCTTTGGTTCTTTTCTTCTTTGTTTGGTTCTTTCTTTGGTTCTTTGGTTCTTTCTTTGGTACTCTGGTTCTCTGGTACTTTAGCTCTTTGTTACTTTGATTCTTTGGTAATTAGATACTCAGAAGCAAAGAATAAAAGTAAACCAAAGAACCAAAGTATACCCAAGAACCAATAAAGTACCAAAGTACCAACGATCCAAGAAGCAAGGAATAAAAGTACCAAAGTACCAATCAAGTACCAAATTACCAAAGAGTCAGAGTACCAAAGTACCAAACAAGCAACGTACCAAAGTACCAAAGAACCCAGGAACCAAAGACCCCGAGTACCACAGAACCAAAGAATTGAATTACCAAAGAACCAAAGTACCAACGATTCAAGAAGCAAGAAACCAAAGTAGCAAAAAACCATTCAAGTATCAAAGTACCAAAGAACCAACGTACCAGAGACCCAAAGTACAAAGTATCAAAGAACCAAAGAATCAAAGTACCAAACAATCAAATCACCGAATAACCAAATTACCAAAGAATAAAAGTATCAAGGAATCAAAGTAACAAAGTACCAGAGAACCAACGTACCAAAGTCCCAAATAACCAAAGAACCAATGTATCAAAGTACCAAAATTAGCAAGAAAATAACTTCAAGAAAATTCGTATCACCTATGAAAAATTAACGATTTTTTGTGAACTGCCATAAAATTTGTATTCGAAAAAACAATAAACATCTGATAAAAAGTACAACTTATGTTAGTTTTTCAATGGCAACACCTGTATATTATTAGATACTTAAAAAGATGTTTTTTTCCTGATCAAAAATATACCCGGGTTTATATCGCTATCTCGAAAAACTGCCGAGTAAATCTACAAAAACTGTCCCGCTCCTATGCTATAGCATGGAGACTCTCAACAGATGACGTCACGCGTGAATAAGAAAAGTTATTGGGCAACCTATTATATAGTAACCTTGGGCGAGATAAAGCTGGTGCAAGTTGCCTGTTGCCTTGACGATGCTTGCTTCACAGTCTTGGTAGGCCTTGTCAGCGTCGGGTGTCCAAGGGATGAGGCGTTTGTCCTTTTTCTTTGCACCCTTCATGAATGCATTGAGAGGGGTTTGAAGTTCAGCAGCTCTGGGAATACAACGTCGATAATAATTAAGCATTCCCAAGAACGTACGTAGATCCAAAATTGTCTTTGGTTTGGGGTAGGAAGCAATGGCTTGGATCTTGTGTGATGGTGGTTCGTAGCCATGTTGGTTGGCGGAGTAGCCTAGTAAGATCACTTCCGGTTTGTTGATCTGACACTTGCCAAGTTTGATTGTTAGTCTGTTCTCTCGAAAAACTTTGAAAATATGGCTCACATGTTCAAGGTGTTGCTCAGGAGAGTCAGAAAAAACAATCAAATCATCAATGTAGCACGCTGCGAAGTCAACGCCACGAAGAAGGTTGTCCATATGGCGTTGAAAGGTCTTCGAGGCATTGCGCAAGCCAGGAGGCATACCAAGAAATTCAAAAAGTCCAAAGGGGGTAGTTACTGCTGTTTTGGGGATGTCCTCCGCTGCCACAGGTATCTGGTGATACGCTCGAACCAGGTCAATGAAGGTGAATACGCTGTTCCCGTGGAGACGCTGAAATATGTCCTCTGGCAACGGTGTTGGATACCGGTATGGGACTGTCTGTGAGTTCAGCCTCCTGAAATCACCTGTGGAACGCCACCCACCTTGCTTTTTTGACACCATACGCAGAGGGCTAGCCCAGGGACTGCTGGATGGGTGTATGATAGCATGATGAAGCAGGAGAGCAAAGTCCTCCTTGGCAATCTTTAGTTTTTCTGCGTTGAGGCGAGGTGGACGCTCATTGACTGGCGGCCCAGTGGTGATTATGTGATGATAAGTGCCCATGGGGACGTCGATTGATGGAGCTGATCTTGGACGAGTAATGTCAATAAACTCCTCCAATAACTCACTAAATGGTTGACTGAGTGCAGAGGGTGCATGCTCTGAAACATTGACTATTGAAACAGAGTGTAATTTAGCTTCACCTAGCCTGGCAGGATATGACAGTGAGGTGATGGAGTCCAGAAGGCGCTTGTGCTTTAGATCGGGGAGCAGTCCATGATGCGAGAGTGAGTGGGCACCTATGATTGCTGATTTAACGTCTACAATGATAAATGCCCACTTGATAGGTCGGCGCAGGCCGAAGTTGAGCTCGAGCAAGTGTTGGCCGTAGGTTTTGATCACTGTTCCATTAGCTGCATACAGTGTGAGAGAAGCAGGCTAAAGTTTGCGCTGAGACGTGCTGCATGGGACCAGAGAAACGACAGAACCACTGTCGATGAGAAATGTCATACCTGTCGTTCTCTCAGAGGCAAACAGGCGAATCTCTTTGGAAGATAGACAGGTGCTGTTGACGGTGCTGTCGCTTTCCACCTGAACAGGTGACAGCGGGTCCAGTTTTCCTGACGCGGAGAAGCTAAAGGCAGTTTAGATGTGCAGGGCTGCACACACTTCTGCGCGCGGGCACCGAATTTACGGTGGTACCGGCATACTCCCTGAGGGCCAGGCGTAAAAGAGCGATGGCGATCTCGCGATTGGCGGTTCGTCTGACCAGAGGCAGATAGATTCTGCCGGATGGCGCTTGTGAGGTCTTTCTGTTGAAGAGTGAGGTCCATGATGGCTTTTCTGAGCTCACTCAGCTCGGCAGCGACTGCAGGGCTGACATCGTGCTGACGGTGACTCTGTTTGACTGCCATGACAGTGCCACCTGGGACATTGGTCATCAGTTCATCTGCCGCTGACGCCAACTCATTGAGTGAGTTCGCCTTGAAGATCTTGAGCAGGTGTTGAATGTTGACAGGGAGAAGTGCTAGCCATCTGATGCAGATGACGTCTTCGGTAGCTCGATTTCCAGCCAAGGCTCGCATCTCTCGTAAGAGCTGCGAAGGCTTTCGGTCACCCAATTCAAGATCAGTGAGCAATTTGTGCATCTGAGCATCTTCCGAGGCCGTGAGACGATTTATCAGATTGGTCTTGAGGTTGAGGTACTTATCTTGAGTTGGTGAGGCCTTCAAAATATCAGCCACTTCCTTGATGATGTCCGGATCCAGCGATTTGATGAGTTGGAAATACTTGGTGCTATCTGACTGGATTATCTGAGCCTGGAATATGGACTCGATCTGCAGAAACCACAGGTCTGGGGACGAGCGCCAGAATGGGGGCAAATTACAGTTGTAGACTGCGTCCACAGCATAGGTCTGTGGCTGATTCAGCAATATTGGGTTGTATGGCGGGGCAAAGGGGCTATTGGCCCTTGACGGGGCTGAGGCGGCTTGCTGAGCCAGCGGATCATAACGCCAAGTGTGGTTTTCCGAGGTAAATGGCAAAGTGGGATTGAACATCATACGGCAAGAAATTCGCGAAAACACTCAGATCCACACACGTGTACGGGGTCACCAGTTGTAGCTACTAGGGCTAACTACAGTTCGTTTCACGAGGGTTCATACTCACGTCATCGATGACGTCATAACTTAAAAAAAAACGTATGTCGTAGCTAATTCATATAGTTTCAAGAGCATTCAAATTTTGTATTGAAGCCGAACAAGTATGTTCCAAAACGCTCTCCAGAACACGTTCAGAATTGTTTTCCATTTAGATTTTGGATTCAAGCTGATCATCCATTTGAAGCGTAGTCGCATGTAGTATATCCGCCATCCGGATGCGAGCGATCGTTAGACTAGGCAACAAACAGCGTGCACTGCTTGTGACTCTACCATTAGACGCAAACGCTATTCCAGTTCGCTTCTGTGTGTGCATTGAGAAAATCATGTTGAATGGAATTGCAAGATATGTAGTTTTTGAAAAAAAATCCTCACATTCAGGGATTGCAAGCTCGAGAGAGTGAAAAAATACATTCATATAGAAGTCCAGTGAAAATATCATCATTAAAAAAGAAGAATGCTGAGAAGCTGATCTTTTTGGGGTTAATCGGGGAAAGTGAAACCGAAGAGATCACAATCGCCACAATTGTGGGTTTTTGCGAAGGGTTGTTTTCTATTTATAATAGTTCACAAAACAGACTTCTCTTAGTATACAAATAAGCTATCGTTCCTATACAAACACGTTTTAATAAAAAACTAAGAAAGCACCCCTATCGCAAAAACCCACAATAGTCGAGTTTTATTCTTATCAGTGGACGTCCCCCCTTCACTAGACGACCATCAACCCACGAGAAATCAGCTAGTCAGCATTTTTTTTGTATGTATTATAAGGTAAAAAAAAATACACCACTTTGGTGGCCAAAAGTAGATTGACAGCTTAAAACTTGATAAAACATTGATCCTGCAACAGTTATCAAAGATGTAATGGTGCATCAAAGAACTTGAATCCATTTGTCAGTTCACTAAACCAGTGATTTTTTTCAATTTTCATAGAGTACACAAATTTTCTTTTTCGGATGGTGCTAGCCAATTTTTCCAAAACTTACATTTTTTTTAACGTGAAAAGAGGGACCTAAACAATATTTTGAATCAAATCGCCATGACCGATCAAATGACAGATTGATTGAACCATTTTAATGCACCAATAATTTTTTGATAACTGAAGCAGGATGCCTTTGTAAAGCTTATGAGCTTAATAAACGATTATCATATTATATCATATTATAATGTCAAAGTTTTATCAGATTTTAGGATTTTAGGTATATGCTGTTTATCCGACCATGAGTGTATATTTTGATTCTACAGAGTGCATGTATTTTTCCAAGTTTCATGATAGTGTCAAAAAAAACAAAGCATAAAACTATCGTGTTTTTTGAGTATGCGGTGTAAAGGATTGTCCTTGTAATTTGCCGTTATTTTAAGTTATAAAAAAATGATAAATTATCAATAATTTTTTTATAACTCATGAAATAACGGCCATTTGAGGGGGAGTGAAAAATGGAAAAAAAATCAGATCAGTTATCAACTGCAAAACATCACCTCCTGCCCAATCATAAGGTGATAAATAAGTCACATTCCTTACTATGGGATAAGAAAATAATAAACGTAATTTTATCACAAACAAGTACCAGCGGAACTAAATATAAACTAAAATAATGTCAAATTCTGTCTGCCCAAAATATTCATTCAATAACAATACTGGCCCTTTCTTTCTTCTCTCAACAACGCATGACCGCTCCAATAATCCATCTATATTTCTGATCTCTGGACTGCAATTGACGTGGATGCCTTGAAGTCCTCATCAATTCTGATTCCATGAGAACTGATCTTTTAAGACTTGTAATTTCAATTCAAAGGGCATCAGATACTCTCTACAAAAGTTCAGGAGATGGAATAGGAAACGGATAGGTACAAAGAACTAGTCTTATGAAATAACTTACCTCCAAAACTGACTCAAGTGGTAACATAGGTTTTTCAGCATCTCGATCCTTTGTAATGTAAGCCACAAGCTTTTTTATCGTATTTTGTTCACATTCTGAATACCGACGAGGCATTTTATACAACAAAACTGTGACATTGGAGAAGTTAACTGACTTGTGTTTTGACAACAACATTGTTTTGATTAATCACTCGATCACATAACCAAATTTTTTGGTTATTATTATTCTGAGATGATAGAAGTCAGCTGTTGCTCGGCGGCCATTTTGGATGCTAGTAACGACCGATGTTTATTACGTCATTAATTCTGTTTCAGTCTGTTTTTAAACCTCTCCATGAGTTAGAAAAGGAGAGACAATCAATGACGTGAGTATAAACCCTCGTGAAACGGACTATAAGTCAAACAATAAAACACACAACAACGGATTCACAATGTATTCTTAATAATATCAGCCAATACTGCCAATAACGGTAATAATAATTTAATAAGCTCGCACGGACGGCATGGATCGATGAAATGGGCGCCAACTCATGCACATTAACGACAAGTGTCAGTTGTCGTTGCCTTTATCTCATCATCACGTCATCCGTCTGCTGTCAGTCAACTGTCATTCGTAGTCCTCTTCCTTCTGTCGTTCGTAGTCCTCTTCCTTCTGGCAGAGTTGACTACAGCAAAAGGCATCGGAGCACGCACGATACCGCCACACTACCATTTCAGTTAACGCCATCTAGCGGCGACGGCGAAGGTCAAAAATTCAAAACCAAAAAAGTTTTTTGAAGTGCAGATCATGCTCTTTCATATGAGCTCAAGCTCGTTTAAATCGGTCAAGCGAAACGGGAGAAATCTCCGTTTGTTTGATGAAACAATTGAACTTCCCCCACCACTTTATTATGATAGATAGAAAAAAACGATTTTGACAAAAAGTGTAGGTAAATAGTCAGTAAATCCGAAAATGAGCTCATTGATATATTTTCATTGGACAAAATTCCATAAAAATCATATTTTTCTACTTGGTGTTGGTTGTTACGCCCCCTAGCGACCATTTCAGAAACTTGAAAATATTTTCCAGGTTTTTCTCTTGGCCGTTTTAGTACTAAATTTTTTTGCCGCAAGCGCCTACGATGAATAGTTCACGAGAACTGGCACCCTGTCGCTGAAAATGAATCACCCTGTACAATGATGTACTATTCCAATGAAGTAACATGGATCCGCTAGATTCAATTTGAAGAGTTTTCTGGACAATCAAAAATTATCCATTTTTGGATGTATCGAAACGGTCACATCAATCGCTGTTTTCTCGGCTATTTCTTCATTTTTCATCACAAAAATTACTCATTCGAGGCACAAGGATTTGCTTATCAATATAACATTGCGTTTTTAATCAACAAACAATCCGTTCTTGAATTGTGTGACTTTTTGTGAAATATTTTGGGATTTTTCCAAGGTTTACATTAGACAAAGAAAGAAGAAATCCTATTGCATAGGATAACGGAGATGGAAAGGAATCATCTGTGGGTAGGACAGGTAGGAACCACGAATTGGCATTTGGGTTCAGCTTTTTACTCATAGATGCGGTGAGTGATGATTTAGAGAAAACTGTAATTTGAACATTATCGATTTGGGCGTTTCGGAAATTCGTATTCGTAGATTCCTGTATAACCTATGTTTGTATTGTACATTTTGTATTTGCAGAACATGCATGGGTTTGCTTGGGCTTGGGACCTGATTTTCGAGAAATATGAATGGTCGCCCAAGATTGATGATATTTTTTTTGTCTTCGCAATTTGCATATTATGTGATAAAAACAGTGATGTGAAATTTGCCCTTCCGACGAGGTTCACTATTTTCTATCTATTAAGTGGGTATTTACTACCTGCACTTTGTCTCTTATTTATTTCTCGAGTCTGTATAGATAGAGCCTAGAGTCAATGAGAGTTTGAGGTCTTGGAAGTCAAGGGCACTTACCTCTGCGAAAATCTCATTTTTTTCGTGACATAAAATAATTGGAAATATTAACAAATAATTAAACTCCAACCTCTTACTTATGATTTGCGGATGTTTTGGCAATCTTTGGTTTTGGTATGCTGTGATGAAATTACCTATACATATAAGAAAATGTTCTTGAGCGCTTGAGCCGTTTAATGAGACTGCCATAGAAAAATAATATAGGTAGGTACAGGGTGTTTCATTATCTTTGATAACATTCAATCAGCTATAACTTTGTTTGTTTTTGATTGTATAGTTATCTCGCAAGTTTTTTTCTGTTTGAAAAATAGAACAAAAAACTGACATTTTCCGAGATAATAACCTTACTTATATTTTTGTAAATGGAATGCCTTGTATATGTATTATTGGACATTTCTATTCTACCGAATATTCTGAGTATATTTCATAAAGCCCAAGTGCCAATTCACAATGAACGTAAGCGTGATACAACCGTAAACGTGACCGTAAACATAACAGCAAATATCACGTTAGTGTTCACATTAAACATTAAATTGATTCGTAAGATCGCTATGTGCGCCGCGTACTTGCGACTGTTATTCCTCATATAATTGTGAACAGACATACCGATACAGTACATTTATCTTCACAGATCAAGGTTAATTGATAGTAATAAGGTTGCGTCGTTATACGTTCGGGTTTCGGACGAATCAGAATTCAGACAAAAATGACGTCAGTCGGCTCCGATTCGGTTCTCAAATTCAAATACACATCTAAAAAAAAGATAGAATAAGGTTCACACTTGGTAATAAGAAGATATTTCACTGTATACCAAAAGCTGTGTAATAACTTACCCTCAAACACGTTTATAAACGGCCGACACTCGGTAAAAAAAGTTTTAAGACACCGAAATATGGACATGTTATGACATTAAGATGACAGGAATGTCAATAATGGAGCTCGGTGACGGGATCGATTCGGTTTATCGTTCGTGGATTTCCGATTCCCTAGTTACGGCGCAACCTCTACATATCAATTAACCTTGTTCAGAGATAACGTTTCTGTTACGTCTTTTTCACGTATTACGTTCATTGTAAATTGGCACTAACATAAACTTATCTTCGACGGATTGTGAAACATGTGACACACAAAAATTTAGAAGTCTTCTTATTGATCGCAAAGTAGTGTGTCATGAACAATAAAAATTGTTTAGATTTTTAAATATCGCCCCAAAAATACTCTGACCTATCACATAGTTGGCTCATTAGACGTTTTTATAATTGTCACTATTGTCTGTATGTGAAGCATTCAATTTTCGCCAAATGTTTCGAAGTCATTTTCTCCCAAACCGTCGAAGATAGGTATATGAGATGCCCTATAAAATATACTTGGAATTTTGAGTAGAATCGAAGTATCCAATAATATACAGGGCATTCCATTAAAAAAAAAAACATAAGTTAGGTTAATATCTCAGAAAATCGTTAGTCTTTTGTATTATTTTTAGTAGAAGGCGAAGTAGTAGGGAAGCAGTCAATGATAAAGTTGGGAGTGAGATGCTCAGTTTATTGATTGTCAAGCTTTCGGGAGACATCTCCTCCCTTCATCAGGACAACAATTTTTGAGTAAAACAAAAAGCACATCACTCATATAATAGGAGACAGATTAATAATTATTATAAAGTTGTACATTACATAGTGTGTGAATTTAGAAGAAACATAGAATTGTGATTAACAGAACATGGCTAGCTTAATTAGAAGTTTAAAATAATGGAAAACAAACAAATGGAATAAAATAATATAATATTAAAATGTTCGGATGTAAAAGATGAATGTGACTAGAATTATGTTGAGATTTAAAATGGTTTAAAAGGAATAAATAGATTAAAAGAGTGAAAAATTATGAATAAGATGACAGGGAATAAAATGGATAAAACTGAAAAAGAGGACTATGCACAACGTTAAATGACAGATATTTTGGTACAAAATTTTTAAATCTCAACATAATTCTATTCACATTCATCTTTTACATCCGAACATTTTAATTTCATATTATTTTATTCCATTTATTTATTTTCCATTATTTTAAACTACTAATTAAGCTAGCTATGTTCTGGTAATCACAATTCTATGTTTCTTTTGAATTAACACACTATGTTATGTACAACTTTATAATAATCAATATGTCTCCTATATGAGTGATGAGTGCTTTTTGTTTTACTCACAGTTTGTTGTCCTGATGAAGGGAGGAAATGTCTCCCGGAAGCTTGACGATCAATAAACTGAGCATCTAACTGCCCAACTTGATCATTGACTGCTTCCCTACTACTTCGCCTCCTACTTGAAACTCGGCCAGTCACTAAACCACTCACTGTATTATTTTCAAACAGTAAAAAACTTGCTAGATAACTAACCAATCTGATATTTGTTTCGTTTCGATATACCTTCGAATTCAAAAAAGTTACAGCTGATTGAAATGTTATCAAAGATAATGAAACACCCTGTACCTAATCTAAATACTAATACAGGGTTTCCTTTAAAAACAATCACCACTCAGTTCCAATTTAAGAATGTTGTGACGCTGGCTGCCGTTAGGGCGTTAGGGAGGTTGAACTAGCGAAAAAAGATCATTGTCTCTTCCTGTATATCCTGTATATACCAAGTACAAAGTAACAATAATTCCTCCTGGTGGTTGTCAATTGTCTTTGAATGTGAAAGAGTATCAAATACCCAAAATAATTATGATACCTATACCAAATATTCAAGTGAGAAAAGGATTTTTCCTTGTAATTTGTCACCTCTTTGGAAACTCTATTCAAGGAGATGCCAAAAAAATGTTGAAATGAAAGTTTTGTACTACGACTGTCCACGGATAAGGTTTACCTTTATTTTAATAAAGAGTAAACTGCCTTTATTTTTAATTTTGAGCTGAATGCCATTAAAAGTTATTTAGAATAACGTTTGTATTTGTTAGTAGTGAAATCCGAGATTTCAAATAAATCTTGAATCTTTTTGGTTTTTCAAATCTTTGGTTAACATCTACACTTTAACTGTAGATTCTTATTTTTAATTTCTTAATGCATTCCTACCCCCTTTGGGGTACACACGGAACCTTTTTTTTTTTTAACAAATATTTTTGACACAATAGTTATTTACGTTACTAAGGCGGTAAATGACTTTTTAAATTACGAGTCAAGATGTTTATGGACGCGGCGACGAAGGAGCCGAGTCTAGAATATCTAGACGAGTAGTTTAATGACATTTAACGGCTGTGCATCGTACATTGTTTTGTTTCATACTGTAATAACTATTTTTAATCGGTTTAAAGTGCTTTCTTCTCAAACCACATCACTTAGGGTGGCAGTCCACCTCACATTCGTACCATGAGATGGCGCCAGCCAGACCATGTAAGAACTTATGTTTGTCCTATCCGATATACCTTACCAACCGTTTATGTTAAGTGAACAAGTTGCAAAATGGATCAAATTTTGCTTAAAAGCTGCGAAGCGCAAATCGGCGGAAACGTATCAAAAGGAGTTTGAGGCATTTTGCGAATGGCGCAAAATCTTTCGTGTAGATAAGACAGTGAACAAAAATATCGTGTTTGGCGCTAGCCAAAGCGTGTTACCATGTTACCAATGCAATTTCACAGTCTTTGATAATGCAAAATGTAATTTTGGGAGTAGTCAAGTAATTTTATTTACAGTCTCTGATGATGTAAAGTATCATTTACCGGACTGGTTTTGGGTCCGGTAAGTGATACTTTACGGTACAGTATTAAATAAAAATAATTCTTCGAAACTTTTTGATACTCTTGTATTAACGATAAAGTCATCAATGCTGTATGTATCTCCACCTCTTATGCTGTCCAAAAACAAATTGAATTTGAATTTTGCTTGAAAATAGAAACAAAGGTAGTTTATACTGCTCTTGGGCAAAATTCAGGTTTTTCGAGTTCTTGCGAACCCTTTATAAAAAATCAAATTTTGTATCCGTTTGTGCTCTTGTAAACCCGCCTAACCGTGGAAAGTCTGTATATCGGAAACTAATTATTTCGAACCCAAGTTTATTTGAAAAATCGGCTTTATTTCATCGAATTCCATGCTGTGATCAAAAAAGTATCATCTCGAAACTCATTCAAATATTCTTAAATTAAAAAATGTCCTGAAAGGCTCATCAGAAAGATATCAAACTACAATAGGTACTAAGGAAAAGCAGAACAACATCCCAAAATTTGATAAAACTTTAGGTCCTTGATCAGTTATCGAAGAAGTAATGGCTCATCTGAAAACTTCAATTCGTTTGTCAGTTTAGGTACGTGCCCTGGCGATTTTTTCCAAAACATTGCTTAGTGCCTCCTTGTCGCGCTAAAAAAAGGGTTAAAAAAAAAACTTTTCTGTAAAACTTTTGATACTAGCACTTTTCGAAAGTAGGGCAGAATTAATGCACTTCCTGAAAATTTCCTTATATATCTAATTGAACAAAACATAGTCTGGCTATAAAATTTTGGTAATTTTCACCAAGTTCAAAATTTAATAGCTTTCCTTTGATCAATTTTTGTAATTGAATTTTGAGTAAGTGCATTATTAACCGTAAATATTATCTGACTGTTCCATTTTAAAAAATTGAAGTTTTTCCAGATTTTTCCATTTACTTATCGATGTCACATTTTTTTGAAAACTGCAGAAGATAACATAGGAAAAAACCTACAACTTTGATATGAATTTTTTTTTCCATATTAAAAAATAAACGCTCTATGAGCTGCGTAAATATAATCGAAGATCTTGTACATAATATGTAATGAATAAAATATAAAATATATTGATGATAGCTCGCAGTTTATATTATGGTACCTATCTAGATAACCTATTTTTTCAAAAACTTGCACAAAATCAATTATTATGTCCATTCACGGAACCAGAAAAACTACCTAAGAATTTATGCCCAGAATACATAGCCCCACAAAATATGTACCTGTAAAATATCTAATCATAGAATTTCTTTGCCGGTCAGTAGTTGCGTAGATTATTACGGGCTGGCGTTGGGTGCTATGATTTTCATCTCACGGAGTGAATTGTGAGCTGACGTCTTCACCAAAATCACGAAATTGCATGGCTGGCACGTGACCGCGAAATGCCCCCCTTAATAAGTAATCTCCTTTCCGTCCTGGTAGCTCAATAATACGATACGAGATCGGCGTTACTCAAGCTTCGAAAATATCAAAAATAACAGAGATAAAACCGTACTACACTTTGAAGAAACTTACTATAGGTACATAATATTAAGTTTTTTTGATAGTTTATACACACTTTATTAGATACTCTGTTAGTCTGTTGCATTTGAGAAAGCTTTCTAAAACAGAAAGTAAGTATTATAGTAGTAATACTTTTATTAGAATTTGGGGAAAAAGATCAAATTGAATTAACATTTTGGGTGATATTTAAACATGGTGAACAAGACATGAAGCGAGAGTGAACAAAGAAAAGGGCATAGCATCTCTGGTCCAATTGAATAAAAGACCAAGATAATAGTTCTACAACTGGCATGGATACTAATGTTCAAAGTTTTCCGAGAAATATGGATTAAAAATAGTTCACATTTTTTGTACAAACTTCAAATATACCTACTACTTTGATGATTGAAAAACAGATTCTATATCGTAGAGAAATTTCGATAAATCTTAGGCTCAGCAAACAGAAAGACGATAAGTTTTATCTCAATCACATTCAACGTTTACCTAGTAAAAGTAATTTCCACAAAGAGAAAAGGGAAACCCTATTCCAAATATCCGTAGGGTGCTATCCCCAATGTCGATTTCAAGCTCTTTATTATTCATCCTCTGCTCAACACAAGAATAATATTATGTTTGTTGAAGGAGATCTTAAACTCAGCTTTACTATAATGATATGACTTGTTGAAATGAATGTCTTTGCAATATACACGGTGTCCTAATGAGGGTGTACCACTGATGCTGTCTTCCGAACGGTGTATAGCATCAGTTAGTCAAGAGAAAAGCTTCCTTCTTTGATGCTCATTCAAAATCCATTCCAAACTAAAACTATTATTAGTTGGCTAGATACAGGATAAATTTTGATATTTGTTTTCCCTGAGAGATACTGTGAACCTAAGAACTGATTCACAGGGTACAAGTGTGATCGCTACAGTGACATTTTATCAAAATACCGTGATAAAAACAAAAAGTAGGATAGCTCTTTATCTCAAGAAATTTTCTAACAAATGTGTAGGTACCTACCTAAAACAAATTGCGTTCCTCTGATAACCCGGCTGATAAGACACTGTTATACGCATTTCCAATTTGTTACCTTTCTAAAACCGCCATAATTTGCCGTCTGTAGAATAGATTAAAGATGCTTATCTCTAAAATCCTCTCAGTACCAATCGAGTTTCATGTAGGTGATGTGCTTTGTTTGTTTTTCTAGTTCTGTATCTATTGGACCGGAAAATAACGACCATTTTTGGGTAACGTTCGAAAAAACATAAGTTATCGACAGATAGTTTCGAGTGATAGGTTTTGCAGGATGTCGTGAAAAATGTTGCAATAAACGATTGATGCCCGTTTGTCCAATCAAACATATGTTTAAAAGCTCAAACGGAGCTATAAAATCCATCGGCAGACATATATAGGACATTTACAGAATGATTACAGCGAATTTTTAATCGAAATATTTTCATGTCAAAAAAAGATTATGGATGCCCACGCCAAAATTGAATGACAAGTATCCAACATCGAAAAAAGTCGTATTCATTAATTGGCAGAAGATTTCAGAAATTAGCCAAAAAACAAGGTTGTTTATATAATGTATATTTTTGTAAAAAAAAACAAACAATGCCCGTCTGCCATTGTGTAATATTATACTCAATATGCTATTTTAGGAGGTTGACGTTGGTCGCCAGACGATTCCACGTGTTGGCAAAATAGAGGCACGATATAAACACAATAGATTTTGGCAATTTTTGCAGTAAAATTTGTACTCGCGTTTGGTAACAAGGGTAACAACTATTATTGATCTTCTGGAGACGACGATTGAACTATGATTGGTTCGGCAAAAAAATCGAGAAGAATCAACATCAAGAACCCCTTGACACTAGATTAAAAATGAGGTGTCTTCTGTGTAGAGGCTGTAATGGCATTAACAGTACAGTAAATCCGTGATTTTCCTAAGAGTTTTGGGCAATACGCTAAAACTTTTTTTAAACTTGAGGGGGTCCTCAATAGCTTAACTCTGAGTTTTCGGAAAATTAACTCTGAGTTTTCGGGAATAAAATATCATAGAGCCAAAGTTGTTCAGAATGTCATTCCCGAAAATTTTTTTCTCTAAAATGAATGATAAAAAATCTACAGGATGATTCATCAATATGGAATGTGAGAAACCACCTTACAGGACGAAAGTACTGCAAAATTACAATTCCAGCATCTTTTTTTCATTCATTTCAATGGTTGCTGGAAATTAAATCTGCATAACTTTCGTCCTGTACGATCTCCCTCCACCATGGAATCCCCCTGTGGATTTTTTATTACTGATTTTAGAAAAAAAAGTTTTATAGAAAAGTTATTGAGAATGTAAATTCGAACAATTTTGCTTTCATGATATTTCATCGTGAGTCTAAAATAAAAACCAAGATAAGAAGTAGCGCCTTTATTTTCAAGATGGCGTGGTGAGTTCACCTTTGATTTTTCCGAAAACTCAGAGTTAAGCTATCGCGGACTCCCTCCATAAGTTAAAAACAAATGTTTGCGTATTTCCCAGCAACCCCAACTTTTGATTAGAGATTGGGATTCAGCGTAATATTCTACGTTTGATGCAGTGGTTTTATTTGCCAGAACGTGCAGTGTTTTCAGGCTATCAAGGATTTACTAACATTTAGGGAAAAACATTTTGTTGGTAAATTAGCTACAAGAACAAAAGATTTAAATATGAATCTTGCAAATATGCGTATTTTTCAATGTAAGAGTCAAAGTAATTGATTTTTAAAAATAGAATTGCTATAATAATTTATATAGGGTGTTTTCTACAGCAGGCCCAACTTAGCAAATTTACAGACGAAGAAACTCGACTTTTTCAAACGGAACACCCCGTGTGCTATTATCTAGTTTTGTGAAGCACCCAAAACACTGCAACTTTGCCATTAGAATACATGTCGTAAAATGTACAGTGTCTATATATAAGACAGTGACGACGAGTGAGTGCATCATTTTTGATTGGTCAGTTGTGTTATGTCGGCCATTTTGCAACACGTATTATTTGACATTTTTTTGAACATACTTATTATTTTGTCATGAAGAAATTACGTTTCCAAAATCCAACCAATGATCTTTGTTTAATGTGGACGTTTATGATAAATCGGTAAATTTTCTGACAGATTTCATACAACTTTTTGGAAAAATACATGTCGAACAGAAGAAAATTTGGAAACCCTCACAAACAGGAGTGCTAATCTCCACCACTTCATTGTTGGAATTACAAAAATATTTAATTGAACAAAAAAAATACGAATTTATATTTAGTCGCTTTTCCCAAGATTGCTTAGATAATCTTTTCTGTGTGCTAAGAAGCAAGCAGATTATTCCGAATGCAGCCCAAGTGAAAAATAGTCTCAAATTAATTTCTGTATCCCAATATTTGAAAAACGCAGAGACAAGCAGTTACAATCAAGACGACAGACAATTTATTGAGGGATTCTTAAAAACTATGTAGACTACTAAACATACTTATGACGCAGTGGACCTTGCCAAGAATATTCCCTCCAGTTTATATTTGAATAATAGCGAGTTAAACTCTTTGTAAAATATATGTTCATATATACTTGAAAGTATAATTGAAACTTCAAAAACCTGTACAACTTGTTAAGTGCTGCCGGTTCCAAACTGCCACTTCACAGAAGATTCAGTAAACTTAGTTTAATCAAAAGATTTAAAGAAAACCGCTTATTTTTCCGTTGACATGGAAAGCATTTTTCGAAAATATTTTTCAATTGTATCCCTTCAAAATATTGACTTGAAAGACTTCTAT
Organism: Orchestes rusci; assembly: GCA_958502075.1. Taxonomy (NCBI): domain Eukaryota; kingdom Metazoa; phylum Arthropoda; class Insecta; order Coleoptera; family Curculionidae; genus Orchestes; species Orchestes rusci. The sequence continues at coordinate 10,153,532 of OY293310.1, forward strand.
ACAGTGCGGCTCTAAAAGGTGTGCACCAAAATTTTTTAAACTTGGCATACTTCAATTACTGTCGAAATATTACTTTTCGATGTTACTGACGTACTTTTAGTATTCAAGATGGCGGCTGGGCGCCATTTTGAAACATTTTTTAAAATGGAAAGGGGTCATGTGACACATCATTCGAAAGGTCTTATCGAGTAGATTGTTGTGTGGAAATTTCATAGGATTAAACGCATCCGTGCGGATATTACAGACTGTCAAACTAACAAGATAAAGAAATTCGTGAAATAACAACAAAGAAAGCATACTTCAATTTTTATTGTAAAAAATTTTGAAAATGTCCTCCGTTGCCGTTGACCCCCAAACAATGAAATAAACTGTCTGAGAACTCCTGATGGACTTTTTTGAAAGTATCGACATTAATATTTTGACAAAAAGCAGTGATTCATTGCTGTAAATCTAAAAGAGAGTCTGGCTGTGTTGCATATACTTTCTGTTTTGAATATCCCCGTAAAAAAAAGTCCAATGGTGTTGAATCGGGCGACCTGGCAGGCCATTCGGTAGGACACCGACGACCAATCCAACGATTGGGGTAAGTTATGTCCAAATACTGCCGTACATTTCTGCTGAAAAGAGGAGGCGCACCATCCTGTTGAAAAATTGGTGCTATGCCAAATTCGTTGCGATTATTCTGACGTATTTGTACAATCAAAGGCTCTATTGTAGTTTCTAACAAGTTCAAATACAGGTCCCCTGTCAAATTTTCATGAATGAAAACAGGACCAACAATATGGTTCCCCAATATGCCAGCCCATACGTTAACCTTTTCGGGATATTGCGTGTGGGTTTCCCTAAAAACATGCGGATTCACGTCACTCCAATAATGAACATTTTGCCTGTGTACACGGCCATTTAAAAAAAAGTACACCCGTCACTCTCTTATTCGCCGTATCCCAGTCAGCCATGAGGATAGGGGGGGAAGCTAGTGAGGGGAAGCACCAACTCCCCCTCACTAGCTCCCCCCCCTATCCTCATGGCCGACTGGGATACGGCGAATAAGATCGTCACCGACGAATCCATAGAGTGAGCGCTAAGTGAGTTTAGTCCATACAAGGCAGCAGGACCTGATGGGATTTTCCCGGCGATGATGCAGAGAGCCGAGCCTCTGCTAAAACCAACACTTAAATCCATCTTCCGAGCCAGCATCACCTTGGGACACGTCCCAGATCGATGGAAAACCGCTAAGGTGGTATTCATCCCAAAGGTTGGTAAGGAAGACTACGGACTACAAAAATCCTACAGGCCAATCAGTTTGACATCTTTCCAAATGAAAACACTAGAAAAGATGATCGATAGGTATTTGACGGAGGAGATTCTTTTGAGATCTCCAATTCACAGGAACCAGCACGCCTACTGCAAGGGTAAGAGTACGGACTCGGCTCTACATGCCGTGGTGCAACTAGCTGAAAGGACTTTAAACGACAAAGAGGTCGCCTTGACCCTGTTCTTTGACGTAGAAGGGCTAAAACGGACGTCAGCTGCGAGTCCCTTACGGCCAGGGGAACCCCGGCCTCCCTGGTGAGTTGGGTTCGGTCTGCTCTTCGGGACCGCCAGGTGAAAACGTCACTAGGAGACTGCCATGCAGACGTGCAAGGAGGTTGCCCCCAAGGCAGCTGCCTCTCACCCAGGCTTTGGTGTCTGATAATGGACAGTCTCCTGACTAGACTGGAGTTGGAGGGCTTTTATGCGCAGGCCAACGCCGACGATGGCCTTATACTCGTGAGAGGTAAACATCCGGAAATTGTCTGCGAGCGTATGAGGTCAGCGTGTAAAATTCTGGAGGTATGGTGTAAAGAGATGAGGCTCTCAGTGAATCCCACAAAAACGGAGCTAATCCTCTTCACAAACAGGAGGAATCTCAATAAGTTCAAACCACCCACTCTGTACAAGATGCCGCTAGCACTGAAACAGGAGGTCAAGTACCTCGGGGTGGTCTTAGACAGTAAGCTAACGTGGAAACCCTATATTGAAAGGACAGTTAAAAAGGGCATAGCCACAATGTGGATACTGCGCCGAGCGGTGGGTAGGCGGTGGGGCCTAAAACCACACGTCGTTCACTGGCTTTATCGAGCCGTGATCAGACCGAGGATCTCATACGGAGCCGTGGTCTGGTGGCCGGCCACCGAGAAAGCCACTTACGAAATCAGACTAACCAGACTTCAAAGGATGGCCTGTCTGAGCATAACCGGTGCAATGAGGACTACACCAGGAGCTGCACTGAACATTCTCCTTGCGCTGCCAGAACTGGCAATCTGGATAAAGAGGGAAGCGATGGCAGCATACATAAGGATGTCAGTTCAGGAAGTATGGAAGGATATAGGCACAGAGGTTGGCCACATCAGATTAGCTTCTATTGTGAGGCGCGAGATACCGCTACTGGCGGCGGGACAGACAGCCACGGATGGAAGACTCAGACTTCACAGAAGTTTTGAGGTACACCTTCCTTCCAGGGACGAGTGGCGGACCACGCTGGCAGAAACACCAGGTAGCACGCAGATCTGGTTCACCGACGGCTCAAAGGCCAACTCTAAGGCTACAGGAGCCGAAGTATACAGACAAGACAGTAATGCTGGGGAGGCTTTCCTTCTCGGAAAGCTCTCAACGGTCTTCCAAGCAGAGGTTTTTGCTATCCTGGAGGTAGCAACTAGGGAAGAGGTTCAAAGGGGAACAGAAGATAACATAATTATCCATTCTGACAGTCAAGCGGTACTGAGAGCATTATGCAAGCCAAGGATCAGCTGCCCGCTTGTTCAAGAATGCAGTGATGCTCTGCACGCCCTAGGCTAAAGCAAGAAGGTCAAACTGGTTTGGGTACCGGGACATATGGGCATTTTCGGAAACGAACGCGCGGACGAGCTAGCCAGACTAGCCTCTTCATCACCCCAGCCCGGTCCAGAACCATACCTGGGCCTGAGTAAACGACTGATTTCCGAGGCCCTGAATGAGTGGGCTTGGGAGAACACAGTCAAAAACTGGAGGAAAAACACGACTTGTAGGCAAGCCAGAGAGATAATCACACATCCCAAGAAACCAAGGACGGCCCAATTGCTGAACAAGGGTAGGAAGGCACTGAGCATCATCGTAGGAATTTTGACAGGACACTGCAAGCTTAACCGACATTTGCATTTACTAGGAATAGAAGAATCACCCCTATGTCCCCACTGTAGAAGGGCGGAGGAAACCTCCTACCATGTACTGGGAGTCTGTGATAGGTGGGGTCGCCTGAGGAGGAGGGTCCTAGGAGCGGCAACCATTCCTCGGGTGGAGTTGGGGGACCTGAGCTGGGATGACCTGCTCCGCTTCACAACGAAGACAGGACGACTGGAGTGAAGAGGGTTGGAAGCACGGGGTTGGCGAAAAGGGCCACTAGGCCTACTCGCCGGGCTTTTGTCCCCCCAGCCTTACCATCACCATTACCATTACACTCGTCACTAAAACAAATATTTTGAACGTACCTTGGCTCTCGGCCATATTATGACCGATAGAATGGTCATCATTTCGCAAAATTCCACACGTCTGTCAGGTTCATCTTCAGTCAACTGGTGCACCATTTGAAATTTATAAGGATAAAATTTCTGTTTTTTCAGCAATCGCCTAACAGAAGCAGACAAAGTATCACAGATGTCTGCAACCTGAGAAGTCGACTGTTCAGGATTTACCACCATCTCACCAATGATTGCAATTTGTTTATCTTCCGAAATAGATGGTCGCCCTTGATTCTTCAAGCTATGAACACTACCAGTCTCGATAAATTTCCGCACTAATTCGCGTAGATATTTCCTGCATATCGGACGGTCCGGGAAGCGCTCATTGAAGATTTTTTCCGTCTCATGGAAATTACAATTCTCGCCATAAATAAAAATTGCTTAAATTTTTTCTGGGAGGGGACGCGAATAAAGTATTTTTGTAACAATTCCTAATCAACACAATAATCAAACAAATTGTTCATATCGTTTCAAGATTTTTACATTTGGTTAAACTTTAGTGCTGTGGCGACGTAGTGTGGAAACTGAATCTCCATCTTAATCTTGATTTTAGTATTATAATGCTAATAAATGCTTTCCACATTTTTTTTATCATCTTGAAATTCTTTATCCGCTTTGTATCAGCATTCCTATTTGTTAACCTGTACTGTTTTGCTCAGGTTCACCATCATTTTTCCAGAATCTGATGTGTCAGCTTGTTAAAATATTTGAACTTAATGGTGACGACATTTTTAAAAACTAAAAGTTTGGCAGGCTGTCATATCCGCACGGATGCGTTTAATCCTATGAAATTTTCAAACAATAATCTACTTGATAAGACTTTTCAAATGATGTGTCACACGGCCTCCCCTTCCAATTGAAAAAATGTTTCAAAATGGCGCCCAGCCGCCATCTTGAATACTAAAAGTACGTCAATAACATCAACAAGTTTAATTCGACAGCAATTAAAGTATGCCAGGTTTCAAAATTTTTGGTGCACACATAAAAAAAGGGAGGGGTCCTTTTAGAGCCGCACTGTATGAATACAATGTAAAGTTTGGAAATTGATTTACCTAATTGTCACCATTTAGAAAATGAAGTTATTACAAGATTTGTTATTTTTAGACTTAAAATAAGTAAAAAAAAAGAAATCAATGACAAATTAATGCAAGTGAATCCATCGCTGGTCATCTTTAATGATAAATTATATCAAGTATCTCAGGAATCAGAAATTTTGTATGTATGTACAGGGTTATTGATTATAAATACCCCCCCCTCTAACTTTTTGATTTGACGGTTTAGAAAAAGGTGTTTCAAATAAAAGTTTCATGGTTGAAAATGAACTATTTAAATAACCTGTTTTCACATAAACAGGGTGCTCCAAAAAGTCTAGGCGAGGTCCAACTTTCTTATTTCAAATTGATACCCTATTTTTTGATTTGATATTTGGATTCTCGTTTTAACTCTTAACATTTTCTATGTAGCATATCCTATACCTAAGTTTAATGTATAAACAGATATTTGATATTTATTAATTGAATAATAATAATTTATTGTTGTGAAAATGTCAAATACATCTATGATTTCGAATTATTGACGCGTATTGACGAAAATGCCACGTCATTAATTACTTTTAAAGTGTAAAAGTATCAAAGAATAAATAATTCTGCATTTGATTCAAAAGATATTTTTTTATGTAAGACGTTATTTCATTTTTTGGGTATCAATCCAAAATCAGAGAAGTTTTGGTATATCCCACACACACAATTACGTCAATACTTCGAAACCATAGATATATTTCACTTTTATAACAATGAATCAGTATTATTCAATTTATAAAATATCAAATATCTTTTTTACATCAAACTTAGGTATAGGATATGCTTCATAAAAATGACTAAAATTAGAAGGAGAATCCAAACATTGGATAAAAAAAAAGGGTATCACTTTGAAATGAGAAAGTTAGACCTCGCTCAGACTTTTTGGAACCGCCAGGTAAAAGCGTTACTAGGAGACTGCCATGTAGAAGGCAGACGTGCAAGGAGGCTGCCCTCAGCTGCCTCTCAACCAGGCTTTGGTGTCTGATGATGGACAGTCTCTTGACAAGAATGGAGTTGGAGGGCTTTTATGCGCAGGACTACGCCGATGATGACCTGTTTCTCGTGAGAGGTAAACATCTGGAAATCGTCTGCGAGCGTATGAGATCAGCGTGTCAAATTCTGGAAGTATGGTGTAAAGAGATGGGGCTCTCAGTGAATCCCACAAAAAACGGAGCTAATCCTTCTCACAAACAGAAGAAATCTTGAGAATTTCAAGCCACCCATTCTGTATAAGACGCCGCTGGCACTGAAAAGAAGGTCAAGTACCTCGTGGTGCATAGCCACAATGTGGCTGCTGCGCCGAGCGGTGGGTAGGTGGTGGGGCCCAAAACCACACGTCGTTCACTGGATTTATGGAGCCGTGATCAGACCGAGGATCTCATACGGAGCCGTGGTCTGGTGGCCGGCCACCGAGAAAGTCACTAACGAAATCAGACTAACCAGAATTCAAAGGATGTCCTGTCCGAGCATTACCGGTGCAATGAGGACTACACCAAAAGCTACACTGAACATTCTTCTTGCGTTGCCAAAGCTGGCAATCTGGATAAAGAGGGAAGATGGCAGCATACGTGGTGATGTCTGCTCAGGAAGTATGGATGGATAGAGGCACAGAGGCTGGTCACACTAGATAAGCTTCTATTGTGAGGCGTGAGATACCGTTACTGGCGGCGGGACTGACAGCCACGGATGGAAGACCCAGACTTCATAGAAGTTTTGAGGTACACCTTCCATCCAGAGACGAGTGGCGGACTAAACCGGCAGAACCACCAGGCAACACACAGATCTGGTTCACCGACGGCTCAAACGCCAACTCTAAGGCTACAGGAGCCGGAATATAGAGACAGGACAGGAATGCCGTGGAGGCAAGCTCAACTGACACTTGCATTTATCAGGAATAGGCGAAACAGCCCTATGTCCCTACTTTTTTTTAGATGGGCTCGCCTGAGGAGGAGGGTCTTAGGAGCGGCAACCATCCCTCGGGTGGAGTTGAATGACCTTCTCCGCTTCACAATGAAGATAGGACGACTAGAGTGAAGAGGGTTGGAAGCATGGGGTTGGCGAAAAGGGCCACCAGGCCTACTCACCGGGCTTTTGTCCCTCCACCCTTACCATTACCATTACCATTACCAAGTTCAACTACTCCATGTAAAAGTACCAACTTCTAGTAGTTTGTAGGTACTCAAATCTCAACTAGTTTGTCGTCATATCATTTTTCGAAATTATTTATATGGGAATATAAAAACACTTCTACAAAATATAAAAATAACATGTATTTCTATAAAAAATCATATCAGACTGTTAGGCAAACTCTACAGTCTGCACCTAGGTAAAATATTATATAAAACTATACAACGAAACAAAATCCCAAACTCAAACTTGGGTTTGAGTTTAGGATAAATAGAAGTCAATTTTGTTATCTCATGCTAATAGCAATAGCCTGTTTGTTTGAGATTGTTACTCATTAAACGATCGACACTGCATTTGATTTAAAAGACATCAAATGTTCAAAGAGGTTGTCTGCTATAGCATATTATCTCTTATTGGGGCATTGGAATTGGCAAAAAGTTTAGGTCAACCCAAAAACTCATGGAGATGATGCAGTTCTTAGTTCACGTTCATTAGGTAGAGCGTAAAAGGTTGATTACTGTTATATTATCTTCACACAATACGAAAATATTTACGAAAAAGCGCCATCAGGTTTTCACCTCTGACAAACTGTATCTTGACAACGAAGAGTTTGTGGATACTAGTTCCGTATGATTTTTTTTTTCAATTTCACGCTGTAGAATACGTAGTTCAACTATTATTGAAGTGTGATTTCGTGATTGTTCCTGTTCTGAGAAAAGATTTGATAGTGAAAACGAAGATGATTCATCTTCAGTCGAAAGCATATGAGGGGTACTTCAATCCGCAGATAAGCATCCCTTTACCAATAATTTATGAAATCATTCAAGTTACCCTTTCAACGTGTAACATTTCAACACAAGTTATTCTGATCAAAAATCATAGACACAACATTACTTCGCGTCATCGTCATCGTATTGATTATCAATGTTTGATGATGCCTGAATTTAGTGGTAAGATGATACCTATTTCAAATTTAAAAATGCATGAACAATTTTTTTTTTTTCAGTTCTGCTTGCTGTTGTTTCCAAACCAACCATGAATGAAGTTTACCTGATCATAATCTCCTATTTTATACTATTGACGTTAATTCTTCTACAGGTAAGACTTGTTAGTGATCTACCAATAAGTTGGGGAATGGTTTGCCAAAGAACTTTCTTCAAAAGAAACAGTTTTTATAATAATTATCATACAAAGAAGTATACAGGCTTGAAGGAGTTTGATCCGCCACGGTTGAAACCTTCTGGATTCTACTAATACAAAATCCTTGAGCGGCGTCTACACATATTCACCTTACGTCTTGCCTGTTCAGTCAATACGGATCAAGTAAAGTGAAACATTCTGTATTCTGTGCAACATTACTTGCACCTACCTGAACCTTTCAACTGACATGCAAGATTGCAAGATGTAAGGTAAAATGTTTTTTCTGGACTCGGCTTTAAAAGCGGGGTCTACACATAACATTCTACCTCACGTCTTGCATGTCGGTTGAGGGGTTCATGTATCACGGTTGAAAGACTAGCGTATACACTTAAAATATTATCGTCAGTTTTCAAATCAGTTTTTGGAAGAACATGGAGGAAGCATTTTTTTTGTCAGTTATCGCGTTAGGTTCAGTGAAGTTGAAAAGAAAAAGAAAGACTGCTCGTTCACGATAATCATGTTGCTCATCGTTTTCCTTGGCTTTTCTTGATCATTTGAAAAGAAGGTAGATCAAAATACCAAAGTGATGACTTATATCTCATCGGTACCCGCACCAGATCGCTCTGATTTATTCACTTTTTGTAACTCTTTCCGATAGATCGATTGATTTTTTTTTTCAAGTTACAGTTTTTTTTCCATCCACCTCTTGCAATTTCCTAACGAAAACAGCATAGGCGTGATTCTTATTCTCATGTATCATTAAATTCCGTGATCAAGTCCAGGGACCATTTTGTCGCACATGTTAAAATGTATACCATAAAACACCAATTGTCATAATTTTTTAATGCATACCGTTTAGTTTATCAACAATGAATGATGCAAAGCGTCCGTTTTGTTAGAGAATTTCGGATGATTTGGTCAGTTCGCTCGAGGGTCTTCCGTAAGGAAAAATATTATGTGTAGACCCCGTTTTAGTGATGGTTTTTAAAAGTATTTGTTAATTTTCAGGAATAAGTATGCAAATCAATACTTACACTTATTTTCATCAACATGACACTTTTTAGATGTTTGAAGAGCACAAGAGAAAACATTGTTTAGCCTTTGTTTTTCTAAAAGGTATTTTTTTTAAACTACGCCTGTTGCGAGCAGAATATTGCAGTCCTAACAACCCTGAAAGTGTTTGGATTTTTTTTTCGACAAACCGACATCTTTATTGAGCTACATGCCAACGTAACAAGACACACAAGTTGATTGGATAATTTGTGATTCTAATTATGCAGGAAACAAATAAAAATCTTTAATTTTTTTGTAATTCAAGCACTCTTGAACAATCTGGATTAGATAATTTCAAAGTTTTGGGAAATCAAAGAAGCAAAAAATGCAGTATAAATATTTCAGATGATGATGATTATTGTGAGCAGCTATTGCAATAAACCACTACACAGAATTATGATGATCAATTAATTGTAAATCTTCCTTTAAAAAGGCCTGCTAGGTCTTTATGTGATTCTAAAAAAGCTATCAAATTCTTTCTTAATATCGAAAAACGATTTCCAAAACACAATATACGGGTGCACTATTGCTAACTTCTTTATTATTGAAGATAATAAGAGGTCGTTGAAATGAGAGAGAACTAGTAGTATTTTTTTTTGCGGATTAACGTTATGCTGTCAAAAAAACAATTCAAGAACGCGTTTTCGATTTATTCCAAAAAACGTATTTTTTTTAATGAGACACCGTGTTCATTTTTATCATGATTGATAAGCTACTCTTTTTTGAACATAAAAGGTTATCTTGAATTTTTTCCTGAAACCAAAAATAGCGGAGTTATGCGTATTTTCCTCGACTAATTTATAAACGTTGCAGTAACAAGATTCAATGATTCAATTGTTTCAAGATGAGCTCAACGTTGAGCACGATATAATAGGTTCATTAGCAAATATGGCAACCCATATGTATTGTTTTGTCAACATTATAAATTTCATGGCAACGTTTTAAAAAAATTAAAAATGGCATAACGCCGGTATTTTTGGTTCCAAGATAAATTTCATAAAAACCTTTTATGTTCAGGACAGAGTGGGCAATCGATAATAATAAGAATTTACATGGTGTCCCATTTAAATGAAGTATATTTTTTTTTAATAAATCGAGAACGCGTTCTGTTAATACAACGGTGATCAGCGGAAAAAATACTACTGGTTCTCTCCTTTGAATAACCTTGTATCTTCAACAATAAAGAATTCAACAATAGTGCCGACTTAATGGGAGGCACCCTGTATACAGGCTTAGGAGAAATCAACAGAACGGTCGATTATTTCGAAAGATACAGGAGTTAGAAAAAAATGTCTTTCGGTTTGATATAGAGAAAAACGGTATGCACTTTCTGGTCTTAACTTTTCAAAAGCTTTCCAAGGATATTAGATTAACTTGTCAAAAAATGCGAAAATGTGTCGAAAAAAATTGTCAGTTCACAGTACCTTCTATTCAAATGTCATAATAGCTCTTGAAAAGTTACGGTGAAAAAGTGTACAACATTTCTCTCTATCTCGAATCGTTTCAGTTTTATAGCATGTCAAAAGTGCAAAAATGTCATTTTTAAAACTGCGATATATCGATAACAGTCGAATTTTGAAACAAAATGTATATGACATTTTCTGCTCAAAATTGAAGAAAGAATCGAAATATCCAATAATATACAGTGGATTTCATTAAAAAAATGCAATTTTGATCTGCCATTACTTTATGCTCATCCCTGTGAATGACAGATTTGTAGATTTTCAAAACCCCATCACTTCATGAGCCAGGTTTCTCTAACTCGTGTATCTATCGAATTAATCGACCGTTCTGATAATTTCTCCTAACCCTCTGTTTATCGTAGGCATAAAGCAATTTTGGAGAGATAATCATTTGCCTAGTCATTCACCAAGTGCCATGGCAAACAGCAGAATAGTTAAAAATTGACGAGATTTTGCAATTTCTGCCTAGGTATTCGTATTTGCCAATACCTGCAACGGTCATATTTGACAAACCACCAAGATCAAAGACCGGACGTTTCATAGTGAAAAGCGATTGGACAAGCTTAACTGAACTTTAATCCAGGACAAGTGATAAACATTTTTGACGAAAAGCCGTCGTGCAACGTGTTTTCTGTCCAATGATCCAAGCAGCAGTCGAGCAGAAATCTTTCCACCGCACTCCCGTATTCAGGAGTGCCCAACCTCATAACAACAACATGAATAATCATTTCTGAATGTATCACGTACCTTTAGAAATTAGAATGATTCATTTTTGTACTGTCGAACCGAGAAGGTAGTACACCTACTCAGAGTAAAATATCGAGTTTTAAGAAGATTATCCTGGCTACCAATCTTCTTGATAAAAAACCATGAAGAAAATTTAACTCATATACATACAGGGTGTCCCGCGAGGTGAGGGAGAAAATTTCACGACGTGTTCTTTAGGTAAATTAGGTATTGAAGTTTTTTTTCTTATTTTGGTTTTAATTTTTTTTAATAATAACTGTATTGAAGATTGTTGTTAACATCACACACCACTTGAATTTTATCTTTTCACTGGAGATATGTAGCAATCATACGGAAAATCCAATAACTTCTAGCAGGTTACTTTCGGCATATTTTCAAAATCGCATGTATTTATTATTTCAAATACAAATATCTCGAGAATGCTTGCCCGTAGCGACTTTCAACGAGTAGGTATACTTTTTCGGCGTAAGAAGTATGAATGAATCTATTTTGATGCTTGAAAATGTGATACAGATAGGTCCAAAAAAGTTGGGGCTAAAATAAAACTTTAACACCCTGTAGCTCTGTTCATTGGACATGTTCGACTCGAATGTAAGTGATAGTCCCCAGTACAACGTGGTATTTTCGAAGTGATACATACAGGGTGGCGCATTAGTGTGTGGAAGTTCATTTTCTCCCTTGTCAAGAGAGATAGGAAAAAAATTTCAGGACAAAACTTATAGGGTTCCAGCATTGTCACAATTTAAAAATATTACTGTGTATACAGAGCGTTCTAGGAAACCGTGGCATCAGAAAATATATTTTTTTTAAATAGCAACTCCAACTTTTGATTAGAGATTTGAATTCAGCGTAATATTCTACGTATGATACAGTGGTTTAATTTGCCAGAATTTGCAGTGTTGTCAGAGTATCAAGGATTTACTAAAATTTAGGGAAAAAACATAATTTTGGTGAACTAGCTACAAAAACAAAAGAGTTGAGATTGCATCTTACGAATATGCGTATTTTTCAATGTAAAAGTCAAAGTAATTGCTTTTTGAAAAATTATTCGCTATATCTAATTCATACAGGGTGTATTCTACAGCGATCCCAACTTGGCGAATTTAGAGACGAAAAAACTCAATGTTTTCAAATGGAATACCCCGTGTGCAGTTATCTAGTGTTATTTAGCACTCAAAACACTGCAACTTTGCCATCAGAACACATGTCGTGAAATGTATCGTAATCTTGCAATCTTTGATTATGTCAAAATAGTACCCCTTAATTGGGTTTCGAGATGACAAATTCGAACGTGTTAATGGATCGTTGCTGTAGAAGAAGAATCCGATTCAATTACCATGACAACCAGCACCACCAAGTATTGATATTTTGAGTGAAATCTCGTCAAAATTCATGATGTAATTAGTTGCTGCATATTACCTAAATCAAAAATAACATTTCAAAATTTAGCAAAAATGAACTTTCCCAAAATTGATCTTGATATGGTATTCATACACACAAAGGAGGTCTTTGAAAATCTTTTGGATAGATTTAATCGAACTGGGAATGTTGATTATGAAAAGCATGAACGAACAAAAACAGGCAACTGAGAAGATAATCAGCTCAAGGTTCTTCTTAAGGTTGTTGAGAATCCCCACGTTTCGCAGCAAGAAATTCAAAATGAATGTGATGTTGTCCGGTGAACGACTCGGAGGATTTTGAAAACTCATCAACTGCACTCATACCACATTCAGCTAATGCAGGAGCTACATGATCAAGATCATGTCACTAAACAAGCATTTTGTGAATGTGCCCAGGAGCAATTACGACGGGATAGGCAATTTTTTGAATACGTGCTGATGAAGCCACCTTCCATAAGAATGGCTGCGTCAATCGACATAATTTCCATTTCTATTCAACAGAAAATCCACACTGTATACGGACCCATCCACGAACCATATGGTCGTTGAACGTTTGGGGAGATGTGATGGGATCTTTCGTCATTGGTCCCTACTTTTTTTATCAACGTGTAACCGGACAAGTATATCAGCAATTTCTGCAGAATGGGTTACAACGACTTATGAAATGTTTGCCAAATTACATCAAGAACAGGATGTGGTATCTTCATGATGGAGCTCCGGTTCACAATACCGCTCCGGTACATCAACTGTTGGATCAAGTAGTGTGGGGGATCGGAAGGGGTGGTCCAGTCCAGTGGCCTCCTTGATCTCCCGATATAACTAAAGCTGTTTTTTTTTTGTGGAGCTACATCAAAGATCAAGTCTACCGTGTTCCTCCTACGACTCGAGATGTTATGAAAGATCGGATAAGGGAAGCATTCCAGGATATAAACAATAATAACAACGTGCTAGTTGAAGTTGGTCGATCATTTGAAAACCGTGTATAGGCCTGCATTCAAAATAATGGTAGTCATTTTGAACATTTACTCTAGTTCCGTAGTTCATTTTGTTGATTGTGTTCATGATCAGAATTGTTTCATTTCGATTATACCATAGTGGATATTCTACTCGATTATGAATAAAGATCTTCAATCTCTTTTGTTTTCAGTCATTGTTCTGTTAGAGAATTTCAACACGTGGTACGAATACCCAGCGAATGACGTTTCGTCGCATAACCTGTACCAAGAATGAACCAGAAATCTCAATTAGGTACCTACTATTTTCACATAATCAAAGTTTGCGAGATAACGACACATTTTATGACGTGTATTGTGACGACAAAGTTGCAGAGTTTTGAGTGCTCAACAAAACTAGATAACAGCACACAGGGTGTTCCATTTGAAAAAAATGAGTTTCTTCGTCTCTCAATTTGCCAAGTTGGGCCTGCTGTTGAAAACACCCTTTATAAATTATAGCGATTCTTTTATCAAAAATCAATTACTTTGACTCTTACATTAAAAAATACGCATATTTGCAAAATTCAATTTCAAATCTTTTGTTTTTGTAGCTAATTTACCAACATAATGTTTTTTGCCTAAATTTTAGTGGATCCTCGATAGCTCGACAGCACTGCATTCTGGCAAATAAAACCACTGTATCATACGTAGAATATTACGCTTAATCCAGATCTCTGATCAAAAGTTGAGGTTGCTATTTGGAAAAAGTGTATTTTTTGATGCCACGGTTTCCTAGAACACTCTGTATACGCAGTAATATTTTTAGATTGTGACCCTGCTGGAACCCTATAAGTTTTGTCTTTAATTTTTTTTTCCTATCTCTCTTGACAAGGGAAAAAATGGATTCTGGCAAATAAACCACTGTATCATACGCACAGAACACATATACAAAGTTTAGAAGACAGACTGACGTATAAAATTTTACGGAACAATGCGTGGATGCGAATCGAAGTATCAGACTTGGCTAATGTATTATTGAAGATTTTTGTAATATATTATACAGTTCCCTTTACATAAATGCACTGACATTGACTTTGACGTTAAAAATGTCTTTATTTATTAAATAAAGACAAAAACTTGAAATAGATGTAGTTTTTTCGGTTTTTCTTGAATGTCCAGAACCATCTGGGGATGGGGTCAGTGCTTCCCATCTGGGCTGCGAGGCGCTGACCCTGTGTGATGGTGACTATGAGAAAATACCACTCACTCCGGAGGTCTTGGGAAGCGGTACATGGCTCCATGTGGTGTGGGACGGCTGGGCAGTACGAAACTCGTCGAGGAACACTTCTTCTGTTTTTTCCCCTTTGTTCGACTTTGGTCCACCCTGTATAAATAAAATTACCATAAATAAACCACAGTCAATAATAAAAATCGACGTGTCCGAGCGTTTTTCCAGAAAACAAACCCCTGAATTTTAAATGAATTTATTCCAACCTACGTGTCCTCACTGTATGTACAGCAAATGCCAAACTACTTTTGATTCACGTCATAATTGCCACCAAGCGAGTTATTATGTGATTTACAGGTGACCGAATTTGGCCACCAGCAAACTTCATAACAACGTGCTTGGTGGCAATTATGACGTAGATCGAAATTGTTTGACATTTGCTTTATGTAATTTCATAACCTCCAGATGTTTAACACAATGAGGTTTCAGTGGCCATCAAACCATGCGTGATATTTGGTGGCCAAATATTTTTGTCAAAGATGATTCATCATATTGTTTTTAAAAGAACGGCCTACTTGGCCACCAAAATATATATCGCTTCGTAATACCGTCAGGTGCTGAAAATTAAGAGGTTGCGTGTGCGAAGACATGGCCACCCCCAATGTTACTATTTTCAGGGGTTAGTACACTTGATATAAGGAAGCAATTAACAAAGTTTCTTGACTAAATGTATAACTTCGAAAATACCACGCTGTACTGGGTACTAAAGAACACGTGATGAAATTTTTTTCCTTGAATCGCGGACCCGGTATAGTAGAATCTAATAAACGTTCTGACCCAAACGACTACTTGACGTCTCATTCGCGACCACTAGCATTTTCTTTATATAAACAACGTTGGGTTGAGCGAATCGTAACTGGAGGATTACAAAATTGTACTCGCTTTAAATTCACGATGTTGATTGCCAGAAATATAACATCTGCCTGAATCTGATTTTGGCATTTGTCAAAGGACGTTTCGGGACGTTTGCAAGTATAGGAAAATTGTAAATCTCTAGTAAAATACCAACATCGTGTTAGTTTTCCACTATTTTGCCATTTGCCATGGCACTTGATAAATGGCCAGGCAAATGATCATATGCCAAAAATTACTTTCTGCCTACGACATATAGATAACAATTTTAATTTTCAGGTATGTCTGGCCTTCTTTTTTTCATCCAGAAGGCCAT
Source organism: Orchestes rusci (assembly GCA_958502075.1). Classification (NCBI taxonomy): domain Eukaryota; kingdom Metazoa; phylum Arthropoda; class Insecta; order Coleoptera; family Curculionidae; genus Orchestes; species Orchestes rusci. Next base: position 10,169,468 of record OY293310.1, read on the forward strand.
TGATAGGAACCGCCTTTGCTGTCACATCAACTTACTTGACATATGCATTGATGCCCAACCGTTTAAAAGATGCTTTGGTGTCTGGAATGATCCTAACCATCACTGAATTGTTCATTCTCAGATTTGTCGGACAAGTTGATGAAATCAAAGATGTGAGTATTGACCAATATTTTTGTATGGATGCTATATTGGATAAAAATATAGACTCTCTTCAAGGTTAAAAATTCAATTCGATGAGGAATTTCAACAGAAAGTCAACATTTATTCCGATGGGTGTTCGATGATTGTCGAATTCGTCAAATTTGATTAATTCTCATCATTACGTTTGGCGCATTATTGAGGTGTTACAGATAAATGCAACAAACAGCGCAAGATATACGCGAACGTTGCAAAACATGACAATTTGGACGGTGGCGCTCAATTATGCGCGCACGCACTCCGTTTTCTGTGTTTTCGGTGCGGTGTAGAAAACCTTCGCGAATGTTTTGAGTTGTTTGTTGAACTGGTCTGTACGCACCTTTACATTCGGACAATTGAACAGTGTTTTAAACGTGATCTCCATAAAATATTTTCTTCCTCTAATAATGCGAAAAAGGCTGGAAAGAGAATATTATCATTTTTTACTGAGCAGTTTATCTTGAAGTCGTATATTTGTAGGCTTGAAAGGTGAAGTCAAACTCCTTTTTCGAAAACATGTTCACTTCCGACTACATATCTCGTCGTCAAGCTAACAGTATCAAATTCAAATGGATATTTAAGGGAAAAGGTTGAACATTAAGTTGAGTACATGGTATGGTCTTGATAGCGTAAGGGGAGGTCAAAATAACCGTGGTTTGTAATTTTTTTTTCTAAAGTGCCTTCTAACGGAGATACAGAGACTTGAAGGGGTACTCATCGATTTAATTTTTCAGCTCCAATTTATGAACTATCTTGTATAATCTGATGAAATTTTAGTATGTTGTGTAGGCCATGAAGGCTCTTGAATAATAGTTAAGTCAATATTTCAAATTATCGGGGGAACCAGGAACGGACTGGTCACCAAACCTTTTGGGCCCAATTTTTAACAGGGCTCATTTTACAGAGCTGAAAACTACTTTCTCAAATTCTGTGACCATTTCTCAAAAAAAGGTGCACTTGTTACCATTCTCACGGGAATCACTACCTGCAATCTTGCATTTTTAGATTATATTCTATTTCGGTGTGGTTTCCGATAATTCACAAAATTGTTAATTATATAAAACTAAATCGTGCGAAATATAGTTTAGTCTTGCATTGTAGGTATTTTAGTGAATAAATAAATAAATTTTAAAAATAACTTTCGTTTTTCAAAGTTATTAACTGGCGCCGTCGGAAGGATTTGTCAAGCGGGATCCTTAGTGCATCGTGCAAATAGTGCTTGCTTTCGTTTCAACGATTTGTGACAAATTGAACATTTTTCTGGAAGACTTTCCTCTAGTCAAGGGACATAGAAGGGAAGAACAAGCATCGTCTTCAGCTTCAGGCAAGAGTTATTGGGAACAGACATCGTCCCGGTACTCATAGTGTAATCCCAGGGAGAAGACAAACATCGCTAATCCTATTGGACCATAGTTACGACTCATGGAAATCCCAGTTCAACTGTTCCTGTTCTTTATGCTGTAAGTGCAACCTTTCATTTTGCCTTTCCATATTTCTACCGAAATATTGATAATTTTTGAATCGACAAGCTGGACAAAATCGTCTCGACACTGGAATATTTAAATATTAATTTGGACGATATCGACGATAATTTAGTTCCTGATAATACATAAGAAATAGAAATGACTAACCCTTATTATCCATTGATAAGATATCAAGCTGATAATATCTCCTTGTATGATGGAAATCCAAAAACTCTTAGGCCCGGTTTCTCAACGATGGTTCAACGTTGAACCCGGTTCAAGAACATTGTATTGTGCATCTTTGAACCCAGTTCAACGTTGAACCATCGTTTAGAAACCGGACCATGATAGATTCATCGTTTCGTGTAGTCATTTTTCACAAAGTCATTCCGATCGTGCTAATCCGACAGCAAATATTGATGTTTGTCTTTTGGATACTGTTATTGGTAAATTAGCAGGTCGAGCTGCAGATGTTATTGTCTCTCGCATCGAATTGACTACTTGAGAACAAATTAAAAATGCTTTACTTGCAACTTTCAGTGATCAAAGATCAATTCATTGTAATGTAAAAGATATAATTTCTGCTAAGCCCGAGAAAAATAAAAATCCTCAGCAATTTGGTTTAAGTCTTCAAGACGTAAGAAGTTTGTTATTTTCAAAAATTAACGAGCCAGCTGGAACACAAGCTATCAAAATTTCGAGAATAAGTGAATATGAAAATTTGGTTTTACGCACTTCCAAAAATGGACATATCATGTGCAACTCGTCGTCCGTTTGAAAAATCCGATTTCTCTAGAACAAGCTTTATTGTTTGCTTTGGAAGAAGAAAACTTCATTTATCATAAAAATAGAGCAAATTCAAATAATAGAACTTCAATTAATTTCAACAACCACTCTATGAATAAGACAAATTCACCAAGACCAATTAATCCACAAAATAATAGAACAAATCAATACCCACCATACTTACCCAGATTTCGTCCACTAAATTTCAATAACGCCCGATTGACTAATCCGTTCTACAATTTCAATCAATTCAGACCTACGAATTTTCATTTTCAACCCAGACCTATACAAACTTTCAACAAAGACCAACGTTTAATTCTTTTGGACAACCTAGACCATTTCAATCAAACCCTTTTTAAAGACCTAATTTCTACAGGGCTTTTCACTTAAAACTCCGCACGTCAATATATCGGAAACGAATAGGAATATTTGATTTCTGCGTAAAAAGTAGTCAATGTATGGGGTCGAGTAGTTATTTTTCACAGTGTATAATAGACCTCAAAAACTTTTCAAGACCTCAATAAACAATCTCTCGTCAAAGACAAATAGAACCATTGGATACTTCATCTGGAGATACTGTTATCCATAACAGACAACCTGCAAGACAGAATTTTATTGGAAATGTTAAGGTAGAAGAACTATTTAATCAAACTGTCGAATCAATTCCTGATAATCCAGAAATATCACAAAACGTTGACCAAAATGTTGAAAACAATCAATTTGACGACTTAATTCAATACTATCCTGAATACCAATACGATAATAATTTTTTTCCCAATAACGAATACGATCATATGTACCCTAATCCCAATGATTTTGATAAAAACGGCTAAACCCAAAATCAATGCTAAAATTTTCAGAGGGATCAGCCGAACAACGAAACAACGTGATACATCTTGATACTATCAATACCGATCAACCTGCCGTTTTTATACCAGATATCAATGCAAATTTTTTAATCGATACAGGCAGTGCCAAAAGTTTTATAAACCCAAGAATTGCTTACAATATGTATTGAAATTCAATTTTTTATAAGAATTTTTCAGTTAAAACACCGCATGGAATCTCTATACATAATGAAGTAATGAAAATTCCCATATTTCCATCATTTAAATCTTCAGATGAACATAGGTTTTATTTATTCAATTTCTCCCAAAAATTCGACGGTTTATTAGGAATCGACTTTTTAACCCATATTGGAGCAGAAATTGATTTAGAAAATTTTCATTCAAAAATGTCAACCTAAAGAGATTATTTTTTCTGGCAGAATTTCTAAAAAGGTTGAAATACCAGTCAATAACGAGGAAGGTATAGGAATTTTGAAATATTCCAATTTCGGTTGTGAAATGCCAGAAGCATAAGTTCAAATTGTTGATTCACGCGCGACTACAATGATAACAAATACTGAAGAAAATCCGATTTTGATAAAATTTCTTGAACCTCTCGAAGGCGAAATTATAGATGAAACAAAAGTCAACTTTATCGAAAACATGGAAAAAAATGTCGAGCTCACTAATTCCATGGACAATTCACACGAACAAAATTTGAAAAACCTTCGTTTAGATCATTGTAATAAGGAAGAAAATCAAGCCCTTCGAAAATTATGTTTTGAAAATCGGGACATATTTTACTGTGAAAATACAAACCAAATTAGACATTAAATAAAAACTGACGAAACTCCGATATTTACCAGATCTTATCGTTATCCTGAAATCCAACAACAATCGACAAATTTAAAAAATGCTAGAAGATGATATAATTCAACCATCTTCCTCTCCTTGGAGCAGCCCTATCTGGGTACTACCCAAAAAACTAGACGCTTCTGGAAAACGTGAGTGGCGGATAGTTATTGACTATCGAAAACTCAACGATAAGACCAATTTCCTCTGCCCAACATATGTGACGTTTTGGATAGATTGGGAAGAGCCCAATATTCTACCACCTTAGACCTGGCCAACGGGTTTCATCAGATCGAGATGGAATCATCAGACACACCCAAAACTGCTTTCTCCACTGATACCGGACACATTGAATTCAAACGCATGCCGTTTGGGTTGAAGAATGCTTCCTCCACATTTCAAAAGTTTATTAACTTGGATCTAGCTGGTTACTAACAAAGATTCATCAATCACTCTGCTAAATCTCCAAACCTCTTACAGAGGGTTCTAAAGTTCTTCATTCACCCGCCTTCATACCGCCCTTAAATCATCTCAAGGAGCTTCTTATCAACGCCCCTATTCTGAAATACCCGGATCTCAACAAACCTTTTGTACTTACCACCGATGCTTTCAACATTGCCTTAGGCGCCGTTCTTTCTCAGGAAACACCTCCTAATGACCAACCCGTCGCTTTCGCTTCTCGAACTCCAAACGCCGCTGAACAGAAGTACTCTTCTATCGAGTAGGAACTTCTTGGAATTGTATGGGCCTGTAAATACTTCAGACCATTCTTGTTCGGTCGCAACTTCAAAATTTATACCGATCATAGACCCCTTGTCTGGTTCTTCAATATAAAAGAGCTGAATTCACGCCTTGTGCGATGGAGATTAAAACTCGAAGTTTGATTACGAAAGTATATACAAAAAGGGTCAACAAAATACAAATGCGGATGCCCTATTGGGAATTTCTGTAAATGCTATAGAATCACAATCAATAATAAACGACTCTGGCGATATTGACGACGATATTGAAAAACTTCTCCGCGAAGATTTTGATCCCAACGTGATAACAACTGATTCAGTCTTAGAAACATCCCAGAGACATTCGATATAATATCGATAAGTTGCGACACCAACTCATCCACATCCGTTTGAAATCCCCAAAATTCAGACTCCGTGTCATTTACAATACATAGTACATAAATGCTCTAGAAAATTATCACAATCTCCCAATATTAGATAAGATCATAAATTAACGAATATGTAAAAGTTAATCCAGAGATATTCGACGGCAATGAAATAATCAATGCCACTCTACCATCCAAATCAACAGAATTCATCAACTTTCTCAATGAATATATCTCATAAACAAACTCACTTCTATTTCCACTCAAAAGAACTTCGTCCCTTTTTCCAAAAAGTTCTAAATAATCATTTCCGATAACGGATCAGAATTTCAAAATGTAGTTGTCAAAGGTTTATTCAAAGCTCATAATATAGATATTCACTTCACGACTCCTCAACATCACGAATCAAATTCCTCAGTTGAAAGACTGCATTCAACATTGATAGAACATCTAAAATTTTAAGGGAGAAAGAACCAAAGGCAGACATAGTAGATCTTATGCCATACGCAATCATCGCCGCATACAATAGTACTATTCACTCCAATTCAAACTTCACGCCCTTTGAACTTGTTTCCGGTCATACAGACTCTAGAGACCCTATGAACTTGGTCCCTTCACTCGTATATACTGACTATATTCACAAACACAAAATCAAAACCCAAGCATTCTACGATAAAGTTCAAGAAGAAACCAAAACCCGCAAGAAAATGATAATTGATAAAATAAATAAAAATAAAAAAGATCCCAAACCTAAAATTGGCTCTCACGTCTTCAAAAAATGTAACGAGAGAGCCGCAAAAATAAAGAACAAATTCACTCAACCATTTATCTTGACTGAAGAATCACAAAATCGAAATTGAAAACCCTGTGACTAAAAAGAAATCATCCATATAAAGGAAACTGAGATCGTGCCCATTGTTTCGGATGGCGCTGGACCATCGCAAACCCCGCAAGATTTCACAACTTGAACGATCACCCAGGAATGCTTCTTTTTAAATTAGGCATCACAAAAATTATCACCAATCATTGGACATTCATTCAAACAATCGATCTATTGTCAAAAGTCGCAGAGTTTGATTCCATCAAACATAAAACTGTCATTCAATCTAAAAACATCGAAAATAAGGATAACTACTCTACCGAATTTTCCAACACACTTTCGACACTGAAAAACCTTGAAAAACGTATACAAAATAAAATTGTTCAAATTTTTCCATCTCAAATTACAAGGCCAAAAAGAGGACTATTCAACCTTCTAGGTTCATTCATCAAAAGCATAACACAGGCAATCTTGATCAAAACGACGCAGAGCGTATTGATATGCAAATTAAGTCAATTCAAGAAAACCAAAACTCATTGAAAATCGATGTCTTGAATCAAATAACAGTTCTCGATTCAACAATCACTACAGGCAGTATATTTCAAAAAAATATTTTTTATATAACTCCCAATGAAATGATCCAGAAATCACGAATATCGAGTTTAGAATCGGTATATGGACTATACATACGACCGCGATTTTCTCAAAATGTATACAGCAATAATGAAAATGACCCAAAGGTGTCAACTAGGTAATCTATAATATGCTTCAGAAAATCAAAATTTCCATCACGTTCTCAAAACTCAATATTCTACATAATGCCATAGTGCATCCAATAGAACTCATATCAAAAATCGAAGAAATCGACTAATTACCAATAAATGACAAGTTACCATTCAAACGAACCATAGAGAATACACTTCTCTTTGAAAAGACTTCAACAGTCAAAGGATACACCAAAGACTTTGATCTCGTAATCTTAATCGAACTACCACTTGTCGAGTCAGAAGTCTATCAATATTCCAGACTATTACCCTACCCATTCCTAACAAAATTTCCAATGAATTCTCCATCAACCTTCCCCACAAACCTTACCTCGCACTTAGCAACAAAAGATATGCCTACATGGAAGAAAATTGTGACGAAGTCCTTACTAATGAGTACCTGTGCAAAGAAGTCCACAAAACATACATCGAAGCTATGCTATCCAACTTGTGTCCCTCAAAACGAACATCACGACTTGTTATCCAGTAAAAATCTACATCCAGAACATACAAATATTCAAGAAGATGGATAAAAAATGGCTCATCACAATCCCAACTCGACTAATCAGTACAGCCAATTGTAAAGTCAAAATAAAAGACTACCTTAGAACCACACAAGCCGAGCAAAATCGCCTACAGTGAAGTCGCCCTGCCAAAATTCAACATGACTCAAAGCTTTAACCAAACTCAGAAATTTCACAATCCACCCCAAATGAACTCAGACGTTGTGAACCTGCAAGCCACCCTGGCAATCCAGTATGAATGGGAGATCCAAAAAGAAGAAATTACGAAGATGTCAAACACCCCGGTCTACGCCTCAAGAATGAGCCTATGGACCCTCTATCTATACTTTGTACTATTTTTCATGCTCATGTATTTTATTGTCAGAAAATGTATAAGATTTTTTAGAAATTCGCCTGCAGAGTCAATTCAAGAAAATGAAGAGATTTTTTAGTTTCTGGGCATCACGCCCTTATGGCCGTGCTTCCCTCTAGAGCTCGGTGAGGAGTTACCATTCTCACGGGAACCACTACCTGCAACCTTGCATTTTAAGATTATATTCTATTTCAGTGTGGTTTCCGACAATTCAGCAAATGTTAATTATTTAAAACTAAATCGTGCGAAATATAGTTTAGTGTTGCATTGTACGTATTTAAGAAAATAAATTTTTAAAAATAACTTTCGTTTTTCAAAGTTATCAACTCACTTCTTTGTTTCGGATAAAACTAACCGTTCTCGAGAAAAATAGGTTTTTGCTTCACACGTTATTACAATAATACACTAAAATACTAGGGTGAGACACTGGGTGCTGTTACTGTTGGTATTGAAAAACTTTTTGACACTCTCAGAGTGATTGACTGTACTAGAATTAGTCAAAATAAAAAAAAAAACATTCTTCGTAGACATTTTTGCTTGGTAAAAAATACCATCGTCGACGAAATTTCTACCCATATTCAAAAGTTTCCAGCAAAATATAGCATGAATTTTTTATTAGTGCACAAATGTTGACCATGTAGCAAGAAATACACCTTTATTTATTTAAAATTACATCAACAGTACCCAGTACGTCCAATGGTTATTTTTTCTGCTACGTACTGAAAATTTGGTCTTTTGGTCTTCGACTGTTTTTGATTGTGACTTTTCGTTGTTTGGTGGCAACCCGAAGAAAGAAAGAGGACCGTCTCCAGGTGTGAAGTGAAGATTCCGGAGAATGCCATCTTTGTTATTTATGATTCGTTTGCAAGACTACTAAAATGTTTAAAGTCAAATTTTGCTAGAAATTTTTGAATATACAGGGTGTCCTTGAAATGACTGGAAAACGCTTAACCACAAATTCCTTGACCAAAAATTAGGTGATCTAAGCAAACTTACCTATATCCAAAATTGCTTCGTCAAGTCTACAGAGGGCGTCAAAGATTCATTTTGGTGCCTAGTCTTGGACAATGAAATAACGTTTTTTGTTTCTATAGCGACCAGTTGAGATTGATCGGAAGTGTTATAAAGGTGACGTCATATGTTGTTATTTCTCTTTCCTGAAAAATTTTGCCAAGATAAGTGGTTGTGCCAAAAAAACATTTTTTTCAACTAGCTTCACCAGATATTTCACTACTGATTTTTTTTCTAGCATAACCACTTATCTCAGCATATTTTTTCAAGAGATGAAAAAACTTTCTCACATATTTGGTTATTAGATGAAAACATCTGAATCATCAGAAAGTCATAAATCTTTTGATTTTTTATGGAATTGACTTCATGATAATTCAGATGTTTTCATCTGATAACCCAGTTTGTAAGAAAGTTATTACTCTCTTGAAAAAAATTGCTGGGATAAGTAGTTATGCTGGAAAAAAATAAATCAATTATAAAACATCTGTGTACCTAATTGAAAATATTTCTTTTAAATATTTCTACAATCACTCATCCCAGCGAAATGTCTCAAGAGAGAGAAAAACTCCCAAACACATTGAAGTATCAGATAAAAGCATCTGAATTATCAAAAAATCAATTCCAAAAAAAAGCAAAAGAAATAACATGTGAAATCACTTTTATAACACTTCCGATCAATTACAACCGTTCTATATAGAAACAAAAAACGTAAATTCATGGTCCAAGACTAGGTACCAAAAATTATCAAAATCGATTTGTACGTTTTCGAAAAATGTAGAAAAAACCAAATTTATTTTGAATCTTTGACGCCCTCTGTTGACTTAACGCAGCAATTTTGAATATGGGTAGGTTTGCCTAGTCGCCTTATTTTTGGTCAAGGAATTTGTGGTTAGGCGTTGTATAGTCATTTTAGGGACACCCTGTATATATTTAGGATCTTTTTTCTGAAGAAAAAGTTTCTTCCAGTTTTTGAAAACCCCCAGGAAAACCCTATATTATAAAATTTGGATTTCCGTTTGACGACAATCGTTTTTTTTTTAAAAAGCAAAAATTTTTATGAAGAATGGCCTGTTCTCAAAAAATGAAAGTTTTCGTTTGTTTCACCAATTGGATACACCATCGCCTACCTACTGTATACAGGGTGCTCCGAAATAAGACCACGTATTCTAAGCCCCAGAATAGAAGAAAACTTCATATAAACTGGTATTCACAAACTCTTCGTTTTCAAGATACAGGCTGTTAATGGTGAAGATGAAGACACCTGATGACGGTTTTTTGAAGATATTTTCGAACCTTTTGAGATATTTGAATAAAATTTGATACAGTCACTAAACTTTTCATACTTTATCTAATGAATGAAAACTTAGCATTCTATACCCTTTATGAGTGGGACGGGTTTGAGAAAAATAGGCCCAAAATGTTTGGCTGTTGATTTTAAGTAGTTTTGCATATAAATTTTGAAAATCTGGATTTTCCTACACAAATAAGGTACTTTTCTTGTAACTCGCTGAGAAGCACCATTTTTGAGAAAATCGCATTCGAAAATTTTATACTCACTGATTTTAGTGAAAAATGTCGTGTGCATCTGGCTAGGCTATCACAGGGAAACCCGTGCTTCCACTGAGAGTTCTGATTTAGGCAATTTTATCTGTAATATGAATTTCAAATGCATTTCTCTAGAAAACGGTGCGTCTCAGCGGAGTATGTGGAGAGTATGTAAAAAACTCTAGATTTTGAAATCGTGCAGCCAAAACTACTAAAAATCAACCACCAAAAAATGTAGGGCACATTTTAACTAAACCTGTCCCAGTATTCCCTAGCCATGAAGGTGATACAGTACCAAGTTTCCGTCTGCTTGTAGGAAGGCCTGGTCTGCAGACATAAGCCTGCTAAAACAATACTAAAATAGATATAGTGGTTATGCTGCTAGCGAGGCAAGCATGCAGACGGATGCTGTGCCATGTAGATGTGGGAAGTTCTTTCTGGATGTGCAGTTGTTCATCCTCTGTACTTCTAGCCTTCAGCTAGACCTATCACAGGTTCAATTGGTGCATTGGTGGTAGGGATGATCCTTGCTGTATTCTTGATGATCAAGGGCATGGAGTGGCTGGCAAGCACTGATATCTTATCAGCCCTTTTTGGTGTTAATGTGACTTTCTGAGATTTGATAATACTGTCTTTTGTTATTTGAATGATTCCAGCTGCTTGAATGGTACTGCTCCGTACTCCACTGCAGATCACCGCTACTCAGTGTGTCCCAGATTCGTTTCTCTATACAGGGATCTTGGCTCCTATTATACCTACATCAAACGTTGAATGAATAAAGTTTGAGAAAAAACTCAGTGCATTCGATATCCGGTTTCAGATTTGCGATCAGTCAATTGGTTTTGGAAATATCGGCAAAAAACCGAAAATGGCGGATTTTGTTTTTTGCCAGTAGATCCAAAACGGCTTATTTGACAGCTACGAAAATGCGACATTTTCGAAACAACTTTTCAAGACGAATAAAATGGCGTACATGACATGATGTCTCAATCGTCTTTTGTTTTTGCGCAACCCGCCCAACTTTCATTTCTCTTAAGGCAACCGTATTGTATTTTTCGATTTTTGGAAAGAGCGTAAAATTTCCAGTCTAGTGATGTCTCACAAGTATCATCGACATATCACACTTCGTAGTTGGGACTCATTTAGTGTGCACCAATTGTGTTGAACGCATTGAATTTTCGATAGAACATGGGCATGCATCGTGACATTTCTGTTTCTCGTACAACCCCCACAAGTTTATTTCTGTTCGTAGATGAACAAATCAATCACGGTTTTTCTAAATTGTGTTTTATGAGGCTGCCGTTTTTCGGGATACATCTCCAAATACCTTGACCTTGCTGAGGTGATGCCGGCATTTCTATGTGACCGCAAGTACAGCGCTAACATGACTAGCTTTTCTTTATTTGATTGAGGAAAAAAAGAATACCGTGCATTTTTAACAGGTTTCGGCAATTTGTTTATCAAATTTATTATTTTTATTCGAAAAGCATAGGTACTCGTAATCAAAACACAACTGTCATACTGTATTAATGAACGACAGATCAGAGATTTCTTGGATGAAAAAAAAAAGATTCTGCTCATGAACCAATTTTCAGACAAATGAATCATGGCTTCTTAGAAAAGAAGGCCATGACAGAACTACGAAATGTGATATTTCGATGATACTCAAATCTTCTATACACTTGTGAGTCATCACTAGACTGGAAATTTCACACTCTGTCTAAAAATCGAAAAATCCATTATGGCGGCCATAAAAAAGTTGAGGCGGGTTGCGGGAGCACTAAAGACGATTGAGACATGACATCATACACGCCATTTTATTCGTCTCCAAAAAGTGTCCAGATAATGTCACATTTTCGGTTTTTCACCAATATTTCCAAAACCGATTGACCGATAGTAAATCTGAAGCCAGATATCGAATGCACTAAGATTCCCCCGAAAATGTCTCCATTTAACTTTTGCTGTAGGTATAACAGGAGCCAAGATCCCTGTATAGAGAAGCAAATCAGGGACACTGTATATGCAGACGAATTTGTGATAAATAAACATGAGTTCGTAGTGTATAGTTGTTTCCATACTATGGTCCTGTCTTGACACCGATTTTCTAAAGGCTACACTGCTTTTGCTCAGGATGTTAGAACATCTTGTCGACTATGCAGCTTGGGTTCGTCTCCAGGTTTCTTACAGCGCTAGGAGAACAGACGAAGTCATGCAGGAGGGGGATGATGCACTGACCAAGTTCAAATTCAGTCAGTTGAAAGAACTTCTGGTTTCGATTTTTTACACAATTTATCATTATAAAAATATATATCATACAGGGTGACAATTTTAAAAGGACCTGCATCTGATTTTGTCCAAACCAATGATAGTATGGAGATTTGAAGAGACACGTCAATTTAGATATCGAGGGGGACAACTTTTGTGGTATCTGTTGTTTTTTTGGAATCAACCCTCTCATGCCCAGGGTAGCTTCCCTGAAATTTCAAATTGCAAAAAAGTGATGCAACAGAAAATCAATAGAAACCTCACCCTCGATATCTTAATTGATGTGTCTTACCAAATTTTCATCCTATCTTCAGATCAAACAATAATTAATCACTTCGTTTAAAAATGTGTGTGGGTTATGGAGCTTCAATTTTGAAAAAGAGTTATGTAGCTTATGGAGAATAACGTGAAGATTTCAAAAATCGCAAAATAAGTGGGGGTTGCTATTTGAAATTTCAGGGGTAGCTATCCTGGGCGTGAGAGGGTTGATTCCAGAAAAACAACAGATACCTCAAAAGTTGTCTCTCTCGATATCTGAATTGACGTGTCTCGCCAAATCTTCATACTATCATTGGTTTGGACAATGCTGTTCCTTTTTGAATTGTCACCCTGTATAGAATAGTCATAACTTAAACTAATAAATAAATGAAAAAAAACTTCCTCCAACTGATGCTGTTCCGGAATTGTACCCAAAATTGAAGCCGCATTACCCCTGAGGCCCATTTTCACAATCTGGTTACCAAAAAGTCTTGGTTAGTATTCATAGTTTCAATTGAAAAATCACTAGGCAAACAATAGAAACCGCTGCAACTAACCAAGAGTTTTTGGTGACCATATATTGTGAAATTAGGTCTGAATAGCTAAACTAATTTTTTGTCAGAGATGCTGACCTTTCCTTGCCAGTTTTCAATTTTAGTTTTTAACCAAGTTCAGCTTCATTTCCTCACCGTCCAAAAGTTTCAACACAGAATGGAACAAAAATATAATCTTTAGAAATTTCCTCATATTTTCTTTTCTTCGCATTCTTGGACAATCGGGCGGCTTGGCCAGCATTTTTACATGAGAAACCAAAATAGGAAGAAGCCAGAGTATCCGAGCAGGTAACATCCCAAACTACAGGTCTGCCTCATTTCCATGGGATAAGTGATATTCCATCTGCCCTCTTTCCATGTGATCTGAATATCCCGACAGGTTCAAGAATAGATGGAAAATGGATAGAATATAAGAATATCGTTAATACAAAATTAATGTGTCGTAAGAGCCTACGACCTGTACTTTCACGGTAAGAAAGGCCATGAAGCTCATCAATATTAAACATTCTCACCGAAAACACGAGTATGATTTGCACACACAGGTTGTCTCTAACGTATCAACACTGAAATGCGAAACGAAGAGTCATCCAAAAGTGTTCCTAAGGTAGAAGAAGGCAATGCTTGTAACCAAGCATTACTCTCTAGCTCTTGAAGGGCTAGTAATCTAGCTTTTTCTGTTTTTTTCTTGACAATAAGAGATATATTCAATCATTTGAAATTTGCATAAAGCGTCATCAAGTTCATGTAGATTATTAAAATCATCAACTAGTAAAGAGCTATCAGTTAGCTGTTGCCATGATAGTTGGGCCTCAATAAAAATCTCATCAGGACACTTTTGAATAGAGTCCGGAATAATGAAATTTAGAAAAGTTGAAACATATTTTGAAGATCTAATGAAAGCAGAATAACAAAGAGTTGAAAGATCTCTTACTCCAAAACCTCCAAACCTAACGTTCCATTTGCTAACAGCGTTACCATGGTGAAATGCATATGTTAAGTTAACGTAAACGTTCAATCAAAGGACCCAATAGACAGTTGAAGTTGAGCCAAGACGTAGACGTTAACGTAATACGTTAACGCATAAAGTTCACGTCTACGTAATGATTCAAAAGCTAGTTGAAGTGTGGCATTTGACGTACGTGAAACGCAGCGAGTTTACTTAACCTAATTTGTTGTGTTAACATATAGTTTTCGACCTGTAAAAGTAGAAAAAAAGCGATGTTTGTGACAATGTGGTTATTGAATTTTGAGGCCAAATAAAAATATGACGTGTGATGTACAAAATTGATTCGTTGGCAGATTATCCAAGATCGGAGACTCGATCGGCAAACTTCGGATTGAAGGAAAAATACTTCTTCTGATATTTTAGAAGCGATGTACTCAAGACGCTGCCGAAAACTCAGATTTCCATCCAAAATCTTTCCTAAATATTTGAGAGGTGTTACTCTTTTTATCTCTTGGCCATCTATATCGAGACTCACTGCGTCGTTCAAAGTTCTTATTTTGTATGGAGTACCAAACAGAACAAATAATTTACACTTTTTACTGTTTTTGAATCAAATTTGAATTTCTTATGTCAAAAATACCTCGTACACCGATTTTTGTCAAGTTATTAGAATCATTATGATATGTGTTTAAATAAAACAAAAATATAAATTGAATTGACACCCTGTATCTTGAAAACTATGCATTTCCGGACCATTGTTTATATAAAAAAAAATCTAATGTAGAATAGTCCCCTGAAATTATTCGACACCCTGTATAAAGTGGAGAGCAATGGTTCCAATAAGCACACTAAGAGAATATGAATTTGAAATTCATTATTATAGAGATACGGTCCAAATAAAGTTTTAAAATTCAAGCCAGTTAGAAATTTTGTTTATGAAGGTGGTGGTTATTCATAAATCTTGACTCCCACCTACAGCTCTTATTGAGAGTTATCGTATAGCACTTTATACAGGGTGTCCCAAAAAGAATGGGGCATAAGGTGCAAGCAGATTCCTTACAAAAAATAGTCTTGTCTATTCCAAAAGTTGATATAAAGAAAGATACAGGGTGAGTTGAATTTTCTCAAAAAACTTTTGAGAAAATGAAGTTATTTTGATGCAGATATCAAGAATTCAATTCTAATATGGCCTTGATATGGCTCTCACCTATACACCTTTCCACTCATTCAAACTGTCATAGCTTTCTTGTATGCACCCGTATATTTTTTTATTGATTCTTATAAAAAAAATGATTTTCCTGTCATATTTACATACAAAAGTTATGTTTTGCAGAATTGATCAGAGCTAACCTTTGTCAAGGTATTTGCACATAAAGTGATCCATGCAATATGGTTTTAAATGGCTATTTTTCAAAATAAACATAGATGGCTTTGAAAACCCCGTTGTGAGACTTTTTGAAGGAACATAGAATATTATTTTTTATCAAGAAACATTTAGCATTGCAACAACTGTCAAGCTCACATGATAACGTCGCGTCGTTTTCAAAACCTCCTGTGTTTTCAAAACCTCCTGTGTTTTCAAAATTTGCCATTGAAAACCACATTGCATGGATACAAGTGCAAGTTTTTGGAAAAAGATTATTAGTGGCCACAAGATAAACCCTTTTCAAGTAAATATGACGAAGAATTCAATCTTCGTAATAAAAAAAAAGCACGAGTGCGTACAAAAAGGTTATAACTATTTGGATGAGTGAAAGAGGTGTGGCGCCCCCTACAAGTGAGAGACATACCAAGGCCAGAAATGAATTTTGCGTGTCAAAGTACCCTTATGTTAACCAAAAGGGTCTAAGTGCAAAACTATCCAAGTACTCTTGAATCGAGTCTTGAATCGTTTTAAATGTTCAAAATGGGAAATAAGTCCAAATCTCCAATTCGAAATCAATATATTAAATGCTACGCGTCTCAGGCATACAAGCCCATTTTCAAGGATCTTTGATCATACATGTCAATATCTAAAGATGGAGTCAGAAACACATAAATAAAATCACATCTTTAGAAATTGACATGTATGATCAAAGATCCTTGAAAATGGGCTTGTATGCCTGAAACGCGTAGGATTCAATATATTGATTTTTGATTGCAGATTTGGACTTATTTCCCATTTTAAACATTCAAATGGAACTCCATCCCGAAGAAAAATTCAGACAACTTGAATCGTTTGGTCTTTTCGTAAGTCAGCATTTCTGTAAACATACTTTCTTTAAAACATAACAGATGGCGGTGAACGCCCAAAAATCACTTGGATCGTTTTGCTGGTAATCAATTTTCAGCTTCAGCAGAAATGTGCACATTAAAAAATCTTCACTTAAACCCTTTTGACTCTTACTCCTTCGTATCAAATTTCAAGCAAATAACTCTATTATTTCAAAATTTATTCGAGGAAATCAAAAATTGAATAGGGAATCTGCTTTTACCTAATGTCACATTCTTTTTGAGACACCCTGTATACAGAAGTTATCGAGTTTTCACGTGGTAACTTTTGGTTATAAGCGAAAATAAAAAATAGACTCAGTGTAGTGACATATTGGGCGATTAATCGCAAAAAAGCGATTTTCCGGCAAGTAATTCCATCAAAAAAACTCCACATAAGTGGGATTTATAAACTCGCCGTTCGCCCTTACCGCTAACGCTGCCGTTTGACGTTCAAGATAAATATATGAACGCGCCTGCATTCATTTATATTGTTCCGTCGGCCGTTTGCGCACACGCACCGCTGGAGATCGTTCATCTCCAACTGAAAAAAAAAAGATTTTTTTTTCCATAGAAAAGAGAATTTCTTTTTTCTATGCTCCATCTTCTGGCGTCCGCCGTTCGTAGCTAACGCCATGGGAGAATGGCTCAACAGGTATTGGTTCAAATAATTCATATTTTTATATCATAAAATTAAAATTTGTACCAATATGCTCGAGTCAGTCACCAAATCTTACTAAACTTAAATGAAATATAACTTCCAAGTAAGTAAACAAAGCATTTGAAAATCTTCGAGCGTATAGAAGATTTCCAAAATCTACTTACAAGAAACTCAAAAATCAACTTGGTTAATGAAAATGAATAGATAAATAATTCGCATGAAATATTTGTCTTAAAATAAATCAAAGATTCGCCCTTTGAAGTTTTTACAACTACATAGGTTACATTCTGTATAAATATGGGACCGAAATACAGGGTGTTGAAAGTGAAGACCTGCTGACGGTTTTTTGTAGATATTTTCGAAACCTGTCAAGATAGTTTGGTACAGTCACTACATTTTTTAACACTATCTTATGAACAAAACTCAGTATTGTGTAGCCTCTATGAGTGGATTATACCGGGACGTGTTCAAAAAAAATTGGCCCTTCATTTTTTGGTGGTTGATTTTTAGTAATTTTGTCTACAAATTGAAAACGTATGGGGTTTTTCACACCGATAAGTTACTCCTCGCGTACTTCGCTGTGAGGCACCATTTTGGAGAAATGCATTTGAAAATCATATCACATACAAAATTGCGAATACCAAAACAAAAGAACGGAGCCTTGCTAGATGCTCATGATACTAAAATCAGTGTGTTGAAAGACTTCCAAATGCATTTTTCTCGGAAATGGTGTGTCTAAGCGAGTTACGAGAAAAGTACCTTATCTGTGTAGAAAACTCCATATTTTCAGAATTTATAGGCAAATCTACTAATAATCAACAACCAAAAAATTAGGGCAGATTTTTCTTAAACTCGTCACTGTACATCCCACTCAAGAAGGCTATACAAAACTAAGTTTTCGTTCATTAGATAGAGTGTAAAAAGTCAGACACTGTACCAAATGGTTTTCAATTATCTTGATGGGTTTCGCAAATATCTACAATTTTTTTTATCAGATCTTCAATTTAAACACCCTGTATTTCGGAAACGAAGGCCTTGAAGACACATATTTATGTAAAGTTTGATTTTTTTCTTTGGGGCCTGAATACGTATCTGAAGTATTGACATTTCTTCATGAATCATCCTGTATTGTATTATAATTTGTTGATATTTGATTCAACCACTTTTGAAATATTGGAATTCATCAGTCAATACAGTTTGTTGCTGTAAATATAATCAAGTTGCCTTGAAAACGTCGACATTTTTAATGATCGTAATCATCCTACGTTAAAAAACCTCTTGATAACATTGATTGATTAAAATATAAGCAGTGTTTCACAAATAGCATCAAAATACGATGAAAAGTACATAATTAATGAAAATACATTCATGAATAACATGCATATAGAAAATGATTGAACAATATCACATAGACAAGTTTAGTAAAAATCTAAAAAGTATCACGAGAATAATCTGATAAATTATAATAATATTTCTCATTCAATAACCTGCATATCCTGAATCTTTTAACTGATGTGATACCAGTTATGTTTGAAGGCAGAGACTTGAAAATTCTTCGTCCATCATAAATAATGGCTTTTTATTACGGGATGATGATGGTCTGACTAGAAAAAGATTGCCTTGATGAGTTAAATGGTCATGAGAAGGACGGGGCAATCTACTCTGCACTTTAAACATTATAGTTGCTACCTCCAAACTCCAAAATGAAAATGGACGTCAGAGTCAATATCTTATGCATCGTTAACTAACAGGGGTTTGCACGATTCGCGAGGAGGCACACGATACAAGGAACGAACCGCCCGCTTCTGCAGGACAAACAAGGAATTCAATAAGCATTGACTGGCATTGCCCCAAAATGCAACTCTGTAGTGCAAGTGTGACTTCCAAAGAGTAATACACACTTCTCGCCAATCCAGAGCTCAGCCAGAGAACTAGATAACCGTCAAGAAGCGACAAAAACTTGTTTTCCCCATTCCTTCAATGAGAACACATTTATTTGGCCCTGACATTGAAATTTTTGACAACTTGTATCGTATCCAAGTTTCAGGGGACCTAACTAGAAAGGAACAGTGCGAACAAACTAAACTAGACCGTAGATCACATTGTAGCAAACTAAACTAAGCTAGACTGTAGATCACAATGACATCGTAGGAAACCTAAATATTGTGACTAGAAAACCTAAATATACAAACTCTAAAAACGTATCAATTTTACAGTTTGATACGATAACAATAATATAATTTAACAGTTCTTTTTAGTCGGTAAGGGAATCATAAAATCCTTTATAAAATCTGGGAATGATGTTGTTGTTCACCAAACTATTTAAATCTCGAATTTTGTTTTCTGAAAGTGTCAATTTTTTAGTATAGGCAGGTTTCAAAGCGATATTTGTTGCTCTTATATTCTCTGCAGAACGCCTTTTAGTAGTAAGAGCTATGCCGGTTCTAGATCATTTCCCAAAATGCCCGCTAGGTGGCGCCACGATACGGTGGCGCCACGATAGCGCGACCGTCACCACGTGCGCGTGACGTCATCCGTCGTCGGCGTGTTGTGTGGGGGTTGAGGTGGGGTGTGGGGGTGGGGGTCTTTGCGACCACGTGCGCGTGACGTCATCCGTCGGTGGGCGGTGTGACCGTTGGTGGGGGTGGGGGTGGGGGTGGGGGGTTTGGGATGACATTACATTTTATGAACAAAAAAAGTTCATGATTCAAGCCTTGAAGAAATTGAATATTGCGGGTAAGTGTTATCATCGTTCAGTTCTAAATTTAGCTCGAATGTACGGTTTTCTTATCAGTAACGAGTCTCAGCCTGCAGTTTTCTTATCACCAGTAGACAGCATTTGGTTTTCACGTCACACTCCTCTTATCAACAGTTCTAAATTTAGCTCGAATGCGCGGTGTTCTTATCAATAACTGACGCCTCATGGTCTGCAGGAAACTATAGTTTGATATTTATCCATGTAAAATTATCTCATTTCAATTTTATTCATTTTTTCAGAACCAATCCATCAGTACGAAAATTCAATGCAAATAATTGTGGACAATTGTCAATCGAATTTCTATATAATAATATGACATGATCGAGAACCATCAGTAACGTTGAGTGTCATCATGACTAGAACTATAACAATAACGGGAAATACTTCTGTGTTGAAAGCAGAATTCAATCCACCCATATTTTTGGATGAAAATAAAGAATATTTTTTGGGGTTGGCTGATTTTGAATCGTTTATGAGTATACCTAACATACAACCGGGTAGCAATAAAATATATGTAGCGGATAAAGTTATCACAATTCCAGAAGGAACTTACGATTTAAAAGATATTGAAACATATATTAATTCTGTAATTGATGACATTTTTGGAGAAAAAGTTGGGTTTATGATGAAAGCAAACCCCAATACATTAAAATGTCAGCTTTATTGCACAAAGGAAATAGATTTCACACCAAGTGACTCCATAGCGAAAATATTGGGTTTTAAGAAACGAAAAATTGCATCAAATGAATTTTCTGAATCGGATGAAGTTGTTAATATATTTAAAGTGAATGCAATTTGTGTTGATTGCGACATTTGCATTGGATCATATAGTAATGGTCTACCCGTTCATATAATTCATCAGTTTTTTCCTTCTGTTCCTCCAGGGTATAAAATAGTGGAATCACCATTACCAATACTTTATTTCCCCATCAGCGTCAAGACAATCAACAACATCACTGTTAAAATAGTAGATCAAGACGGTGATTTGATTAATTTCCGAAACGAGACCATAACAGTTCGATTACATCTTAAACATTAGAAAATATTATGGTTATTAAATACAACTATCGCTATTTCAAACAATCGCCATATAAAAGGGAGAAGCTGTCTATAGAAACCAGTCCAAGACGAAACTCCAACCAGTTAACATCACAAGAAACCAGCTCAAGACGAGACTCCAGCAAGTTAACATCACAAAATCACCAATTTCTTATATCTCTGGGGTTAAAAGTATTGAAATAATGGATATATTAAACGTTGATGAAAAATTATATGTAGATAATTCAATAATAAGCTCTGAGCTTCATGAATATCAACCGTTTGTCTCTTCAAAATTTGAATACAATGATGAAATTCGCATACCTGTTCAAGAACTTGATATATACACACTACCTTCAGGGAGTCATCTTTACATTGAAGGTACCTTGACCAACAATAAGGGTGCCTATTCTAAAAAATTACAATTTGTCAACAATGGTATAGCTTATTTGTTTCGAGAAATTCGCTATGAACTTAATGGAGTTACTATAGATTCCGTAAGAAATGTTGGTTTAGCTTCAACCTTGAAGGGTTATCTTTCATATAATACAAATGAAAGTCTAAAGCTGCAAAATGCTGGATGGTTTCCAAATAGAGATGAAAAGGAAAACATTTTAGTTGATGATAAAGGAAAATTTAATGTATCTATACCTTTGAAAATGTTGATGGGATTTTTTGAAGACTATAAAAAAATAATCTTGAATATGAAACAAGAACTGGTTTTGATCCGAGCCAGCGATGATGTTGATGCAGTTTTATATGTTGAAGATATGCAAAATCCGTCACCCGAAGCGGAAAATCCAAAAGTTACATTTGACAAGATCTATTGGAAAGTACCTCATATTCAAGTTGATATACCACAACAACTAGCTTTAACACAAATTCTTGAAACAAATAAAGATCTGTTACTTGGATTTCGTAGTTGGGAAATTGTTGAATATTCCTCACTACCTGAAGCGACCCGTCATACTTGGCCTGTTAAAACAAGTAGTAAACTTGAAGCACCTCGTCATATAATAATTGGTTTTCAAGAAAATAGAAAAGGACACATCATGAAAGATGCTAGTCAATTCGATAATATAAATCTCTCAAATATTAGAGTATTTTTGAATTCTGAAAGATATCCATATCATGATTTGTATTTGAATTTCAATGATAACAAATTTTCAGCTCTCTATGAAATGTTTGCAAACTTTAAAAATTCCTACTATGATATACCAAACGAACCAATTTTCAACCCTCAAAACTTTAAAAATAAGTGTCCAATCGCACATATTGATTGTTCCCACCAGAAAGAAACACTTCAAACAGGTACTGTTGTTTTGAGAGTTGAATTCGAGACAAATAATAATACAAAAAAGGATACATCAGTATATTGTCTGATTTTACATGATAAATTATTTAGCTACAATCCTTTAACAAAAATAGTCAAGCAATTGTAATACGCATGTTCTCAAATAATTATATAAACCATTTTATTTCTCTAAATGATGCTCAGTATGTCTCGAGAATTGAAGCTCTGCTTATCTTACCATTTAAAGAGATCGAAAGAATTGAAAAACAAATTCAAGATTATAGTGGTGAATAGCAGATG
Source organism: Orchestes rusci (assembly GCA_958502075.1). Lineage (NCBI taxonomy): Eukaryota > Metazoa > Arthropoda > Insecta > Coleoptera > Curculionidae > Orchestes > Orchestes rusci. The sequence continues at coordinate 10,192,018 of OY293310.1, forward strand.
ATGGTGAAATTCTCACAATTGAAAATATGAAACTACTCGTTTTGGATGTACAAGGATTTATAATTGAAAACAAAAAATTTGTTCCTAAAGAACTGGCTGCCTATGATGGAGAAAAAATATGTCATTATATATTTAGATGTCCCTTTTCTATGGAACACTTGCCTCCAGAACTGCGTAAACAAGCAAACTGGTTGATGAAAAATCATCATTGTATTTCATGGAATGAAGGATTTACGCAATCACATAAGTTTTCCGACATTGTGAAAAACATAACAAGAAACGTGGATCATGTGTACGTGAAAGGAAAAGAAAAGGCGCAATACATTGGGAAATATTCATCGAAGCCCGTTATCGAACTTGATGACAAACCACCTTTATCGTTGGAAAAACCACATTGTCTATACCATTTATCATCACCCGCAATGTGTGCACTTACTAATGTTTTTAATTTGTATAAAACATGTTTAATGATTGAATAAATCACATTTTTGATTACATTTTTTATTTTATTTCAAACACCTTTTTATAAATTTTTACAGGTAGGTATTCACAAATTTTCAACCCTCAAAAATAAGTGTCGAATCACACACAGTGATTGTTCTCATCACAAAGAAACCCTTCAAGCAGGATATACTGCTTTGTTTTGAGAGTTGAATTCGAAACAAATAATAATACAAGAAGGATTCATCAGTATATTGTCTGATTTTTACATGATAAATTATTAAGCTCTAATCCTTTGACAAAAATAGTCAAGCAGTTGTAATTCGCATGTTCTCAAATAATTATATAAACCATCTATTTCTCTAAATGATGTTCAGTATGTCTCCAGAATTGAAGCTTCGCTTATCTAACCATTTAGTATGAGAATTTTATGGTGACTTACAAATAAAAGGTTCTGTATTGATTGAAAATAAAACAGTTCAATAATGAATACTATCAAAGAAGATGTGGTGAGTGAGCTACACAAACCAGCCAGAAGATTTTTTAAAAGAAGAGCAGTAATTGTAAAGGGGATCAATGATCTTTTTCAAGCAGATTTAGTTGAAATGCAACCATATTCAAAAATAAACAAAGGATATAGATATATTCTGGTTATAATTAATGTGTTTTCAAAATTTGTTTGGGCAATTCCTGTCAAAACAAAGACTGCTAAAGATGTAACCACAGCCATGAAATTAATTTTAAACAGTGTAAAAACACCCCCTAAAAATCTGCAGACTGATCAGGGAAAGGAATTCTATAATACAGAGTTCCAAGATTTGATGAAAAAATTCAACATCAATCACTACTCAACATTTTCCAATATGAAAGCTAGCATCGTAGAGAGGGTGAACAGAACATTGAAAAACAGAATGTGGAAAAAATTCAGTTTGCAGGGAAACTATAAATGGTTAAAAATATTACCTGAGATAGTATCAGAATACAATAATACCAAACATTCTGTTATTGGAATGAAACCTATACAAGTATCTAAGGAACATGAGAAGCACCTACTATCAAAAGTTTATGGTCGCATAAAAACAGTGAATCCTTCCAAATATGAAAAGGAAGACTATGTGCGAATAAGTAAGTTTCGTGAGATGTTTTCAAAAGGGTATACACCTAACTGGTCAAATGAAATCTTTGTGATTAAAAAAATAAAAATCACAAATCCAACAACCTACATATTGGAGGATCATAGAGGTGAAGAGATACAGGGTGCATTTTATAAGGAGGAGTTGCAAAAAGTTAAACATCCTGACGTGTATTTGGTAGAAAAGATTCTAAGACGGAAGGGAAATAAAGTTTATGTTAAATGGTTGGGCATGAATAATTCACATAATTCATGGGTTATGAAAAATAATGTATTGTAATATCTTGTAATTCAATAAAAAACACTTGCTAGTAGATAATTCTTTTATTTCTATACAAATATACTCCTAGAATGGGTAGCATGATACAAAAAATGAATGCAAAGATTGATATAATAGCGAATTCTATATGATTTTTACATTCAAACGAATCAATAAGTACATTCCAGTTTGTTGGTTTAAAATTTTCATCTACAAAATAAAGTCTTAACTTAAAAGCTAAATATGACAAATTTTTAATTGACTCATCAATTTTTAGCCAATCAATCCATTATCAACAATTAATTTTTCTCAGTTTGATGGTCAAGAGTCATTATGATTGGTTGATATGCAAATAAACGTTTCTTGTATATTTGAATCCACTTGTATATACAAGGTATTGTTAAAAAGGCGCTCAGAAACAATACTTTTGCTGGAAGTCCTGTTGTCATTGCTAATTTTTATACTAAGGGATATATCGTGGCAATATTTATGTGTTCTAGTGTTCTTGTTTTCTTGTTGTCTTGTTTTCTTGTGTTCTAGTGTTCTTGTTTTCTTGTTTTCTTGTTGTCTTGTTTTCTTGTTTTCATGTTTTCTTGTGTTCTTGTTTTCTTGTTTTCTTGTGTTCTAGTGTTCTTGTTTTCTTGTTTTCTTGTGTTCTAGTGTTCTTGTTTTCATGTTTTCTTATGTTCTTGTTTCCTTGTTTTCTTGTGTTCTAGTGTTCTTGTTTTCATGTTTTCTTGTGTTCTTGTTTCCTTGTTTCCTTGTGTTCTTGTGTTCTTGTTTTCTTGTTTTCTTGTGTTCTAGTGTTCTTGTTTTCATGTTTTCTTGTGTTCTTGTTTTCATGTTTTCTTGTGTTCTTGTTTTCTTGTTTTCTTGTTTTCTTGTTTTCTTGTGTTCTAGTGTTCTTGTTTTCTTGTTTTCTTGTGTTCTAGTGTTCTTGTTTTCATGTTTTCTTGTGTTCTAGTGTTCTTGTTTTCATGTTTTCTTGTGTTCTTGTTTTCTTGTTTTCATGTTTTCTTGTGTTCTTGTGTTCTTGTTTTCATGTTTTCATGTTTTCTTGTCTTGTGTTCTTGTGTTATTGTTTTCTTGTGTTCTTGTTTTCTTGTTTTCATGTTTTCTTGTGTTCTTGTTTTCTTGTTTTCTTGTTTTCTTGTTGTGTCCAATCACACACACAGTGATTGTTCTCATCACAAAGAAACACTTCAAGCAGGATATACTGCTTTGTTTTGAGAGTTGAATTCGAAACAAATAATAATACAAGAAGGATTCATCAGTATATTGTCTGATTTTTACATGATAAATTATTAAGCTATAATCCTTTGACAAAAATAGTCAAGCAGTTGTAATACACATGTTCTCAGAAAAGAAAATGACTAGATTGAAGGCTATTTGTGATTGACAGCTCCTTGATTTTGAAATCTTGTGCCAAATTGAAGCCCTGCATGTCTATTACAATGATTGTTTCATACGAATACCAGGATTCATGGACTTTGTAATGAGTTCTCAAATAATTAACGAGTTTGATAGGTGGTCTCAAGTTTCCATAACCATCAAAATAAAACGCTTAATTTTCATTTATTATGTATGCAGTACAATGGGTTCCATGATTTTGTTAACTTTCTAGATTCAAAATACCACATTCCTTCACTTTAAATTTTTTTTTTGGGGAGGTTGTCACACATAAATACACCTCTTTAATGTGAGATATTCAATATTTTCACATATTTTAGTATATCGTTATTTGAAAGGGATCTCTGCGAAAATATTATTTGATTTTTTTTATGGTTTTTTTCTTGATAGTGCCTCCTTTGTAGGGTTTAATGTATAATCCACCACCCTGCTTGGAAAGTTTTTCCATTTCTTTATTGTGTCGATGTAATTCTTCGAGTTGCTCCTTTGATACTTTAATATCATTAACGGCCTTAGCTATTCCAGCTGCACCACCGCCTAAAGCTCCTAGTGCACCCAAAATTGGAAGTAATAATGGGAGAAATCCACCAATTTTTTTGGGGGGTTTGATAACTCGTGTTTTCTTTTTTCTTTCGGTTCTCTTGATCCCCATTCCAAGTTTCCGTTTACCTTTCATAATTCCACTTACTGTTAGAGCAGCAATTCTTTCTCCTACCGAGGAATCTTTTGCTCCAACTCTCTGCCAAGCTTTATCTGCTAGAGCTTTATCCGCTCGATGTCGTTGAGGTAAATCAGTTGTTTGTGAGTATGCGATATCGTGTTCTCGACACGCAGCATCCAATGGATTGATACCAGACTCTCCCCTATTCAATCTTTCTTCTAAATTTGTACCAGGACCACAAAATTGATAGCCAGGAATATGAAGCTCAACAGGTAGTCTATTAATCAGAGTGTTTATTAAACCTCGACCTTCCCTCTTGGAGTGTTTGGAGGAAGTGTACTTTCGTGAAGCGTGTACAATCATTTTATACCTATAGAGGTTTGTGTGTATCATTTAAATACTATTTTCAGTTTAAAAATTTGCAACACGATTGTCTATCGATTTCATGCTATCTGATCAATATGTCCATCTGATTAATGTATAAATACTTTTGCAAAAAACAATTCTGTTTATTGATATCTAGAATGCGGATAGAAAAACAATCGTTTTCCTTACCCATCACAAACCATGATGTGAAGGATTTTACGAAACCAATTCAAAAACATGGCGATTTATTTGGTGGGGAATCGAAAAGATGTCTCATTGTTGGACCATCTGGTTCAGGTAAAACCAACGTGATGTTGGCTTTACTTGAGCATCCAAATGGAATAAGATTTGCAAACGTGTACCTTTATTCCAAATCATTACAACAGCCAAAGTATGAATATTTAAGACAACTATTGGCACCCATGGAAGAGATTGGATATTTCGAGTATGAGAGCGATGAAAATATCATTCCTCCTCATGAAATAGCACCAGAATCGGTCATCATATTTGATGATATACCATGTGGAACACAAACTATAATAAGGGACTATTTCACACATTCGAGACATAAAAATACAGACTGCTTTTTTATTTTTCAAGGTTATTCATCAATTCAGAAAAGACTTATACGTGAGAACGCTAATTTGCTAATTTTATTCAAGCAGGATTCTATGAATTTGAATCATATATATAATGATCATTGTATGCTGGATATGTCATTTGAGCAATTGAAGCAACTCTGCGCACACTGTTGGAAAGAACCTTATAATTTTCTGGTTATTGATAAAGATTGTGAACTGAATTGCGGAAGATATAGGAAAAATTTTGATTCATTCATATATCTATAAAATGGATAAGCGGTTGGCTGAGGAATTGATGAAGTCAAGAAAAGCTGTCAAGGATAAATATAATAGTCTAAAATTAGCTATGACCACTACACAATCACAACTAGAGCAAGCTTACAAACCAATAACTCAACCGCTACAACAACTCATTTCCAAAATAAATGAACCTTTCAACATAAAGGAAGAATTCAAAGAAGAAGAAGAAGAACCTGAAACTTCTATGTTTCACACAACACCATTAAAACCTAAACCAAGTTTTTCAAGATTATTTTATGAGACATCAACACCTACAAGACCTACAAGAACTGGTAGAACTCCTATTCTACCGATGGAAATACCATCATTTTTTGATACAAGCCTTGCATCTGTTAGCCAGTTACCATCTATACAAGAACCTAGTCAGTTACCTAATACTATACAAGAACGTAGTCAGTTACCAACTATACTAGAAACTAGTGTTATAGCTCAAACCAACCCCTTCGAAAGCTCGGAAAATCAAAATCTTTCAGATATATTGGAACAGTCAAGGCAATCGGTTCAAAATTTAATCGACACGCAACCATATGAAATATGGTTAAAAAGTTTTGATCCACTACCAAGAGATTATATTGATGCTAGTGTGAAGGATACTGAACATAATTTTGATCATCATTATGGAATAGTACATGACATAGATACTGATAAATTCTATTTGGGGACCACACTTAAATTTGTAGAAATTATTGGAAAAAATGTGAAAGTAGATGGAAAAATTTATGATGGTACAAAAGGATTGTATGAATTACTATTTAAAAAATATCCTAAAGACTATGAAGATGAGGATTTGGATAATTATATGGATATTTTAGCTAAAACCAATGCATATCGAAGAAATAATGATCCAAATGAACGTGTGCAGGGAAATGGATCATCAAAATATATAACTATAATAGGACCATACCTACAAAAACATGGCATAACAAAAACACGACACATCAAACCATTATATTCTCGTTTTTTAAAGAAACTAAAACCTCCAATAACTAGAATGCGAACGGGAAAGGGGTTGTGGAATATCAATAAAAACGATATAGATTATGTTTATTGGGATAATATCAACGAACTTGTTGATAGATTGAGACTAATAACAGCTTCCATGAGAGCTGGTCATACTGGTCATAATAATGAAATACTATCAATAATCGAAGAGTTACGTGAAGCTAAAGTAATTGCATAAATACATCCTCAAATACGTAAAACGAATCAATCCGAAAATGTCACTCAACAAGTTCGGTTCTCATTTATTCAAGAGAGATGAAACAGAAAACAATATCAAGTTATTTAATTTTTCTGGGGTTAATTTATCTTATGTAATGGTTTTACCATTTATTGGTCGCTATACACCAACAGAAAAAAATTTCGTGTTGATGCAAGATGGAAGAACTTCATACCGTTTCCCATTTGAAAAAGGAATCATTTTATTCGGTGAATATCCTAAAAAAGACGTTTCCATGTTGGTTAATGGAAAAGCAGGAAAGCTGGAAAATAGATCTATTAAGAAAGGTGATTTGATAGCGTTTAGACGTGAAACGGATAGTAAAATAACAGAATTTTATGGTGAATTACAAATAAAATGCCCCGTAGTGATTGAAAATAAAACAGTTCAATAATGAGTACTATCAATGAAGATGTGGTGGATGAGCTACCTACACAAACCAACAAACAGATTTAGATGAAATGTAGCCATATTCAACAATAAAAAAGGATATTATACCTAGATATATTTTAGTTATGAAAAAAACACATTTTCTATACCATTTATCATCACCTGCAATGTGTGCACTTACTAATGTTGATAATTTGTATAAAACATGTTTATTGATTGAATAAATCACATTTTTGATTACATTTTTTATTTTATTTCAAACGCCTTTTTATAAATATTTACAGGTACGTATTCACAAATTTTCAACCCTCAAAAATAAGTGTCCAATCACAGTGATTGTTCTCATCACAAAGAAACACTTCAAGCAGGATATACTGTTTTGTTTTGAGAGTTGAATTCGAAACAAATAATAATACAAGAAGGGGAAAAATTGTGGATAATGAGTTTGAAATCAAAAATGTTCACCTCAAAAGCTCTACCGATTCGTCTACTACTTAAATTCCTGCCACCGTTTGAAAAACTAACAGCTGTGTATAAAAGACCATCGGGGCAGATAGCTGTAGTTATAAATGATTATTTATATATACTTAGCGAGGATAGATTTAGATTAATTGACCGAATCAATATAACAAAAAGATTTGAACCATTTGTGGATGGTAGAAAGTTACTTGGAGCAGTCAATACCTATTCTGGAAAAACCATCTTCTTTTATGATGATAATGCCTTTGTAAATTTGGATGAGTGTTCTCTACAGCCAGAGTCCTTTGGCTACACATCAATACATTTTAATGGTATACCACCCCTATTCACCACAGTTTTTCGATATGTGAATGGATTGTTATACTCCATTCAAGATGGTCGCTTTTTTGAATATAATGAATTTGAAAATTCCCTACAAAATTCCGGTAAATTGGAGTTCAATACATTTGGTATAGAGTGTCCCATGATATCTTTATATGAACAACTTAGACTGTTACTTAGGCAAATTGTAAGTAAAATTCCTATGAATTCATAGTTTTAATTTATTAATAAAGTACAGCAACTATAGCGCCAAGTTCAAGGTTGTGGTTGACTGATAAAGAGACACGCGGTCGATGTACTATTGTGAATTCCAAGGTTGTGGTTGACTGATAAAGAGACACGCGTCCGATGTGCTATTGTGAATAAAATTCTTGTGAAATAAAACATTGTTTGTTTTAATTAAATAACTTGATATTGTTTTCTGTTTCATCTCTCTTGAATAAATGAGAACCGAACTTGTTGAGTGACATTTTCGGATTGATTCGTTTTACGTATTTGAGGGTTGTAATTTCAACTAGGTGAATCAATTTATAGTCGAGAAAAAACCAGAGGCTGACACATGTTACTGATAAGAACACTGCATTTGAGCTAAATTTAGAACTGTTGATAAGAGGAGTGTGATAGGAAACCCACATGTTGTCTACTGGTGATAAGAAAACTGCAGGCTGAGACTCGTTACTGATAAGAAAACCGCGAGCTAAATTTAGAACTGAACGATGATAACACTTACCCGCAATATTCAATTTCTTCAAGGCTTGAATCATGAACTTTTTTTGTTCATAAAATGTAATGTCATCCCAAACCCCCCACCCCCACCAACGGTCACACCGCCCACCGACGGATGACGTCACGCGCACGTGGTCGCAAAGAGCCCCACCCCCACACCCCACCTCAACCCCCACACAACACGCCGACGACGGATGACGTCACGCGCACGTGGTGACGGTCGCGCTATCGTGGCGCCACCGTATCGTGGCGCCACCTAGCGGGCATTTTGGGAAATGATCTAGAACCGGCATAGCTCTTACTACTCCTTTTTTTTCTTGCAAACTGAACTTGACCCCACACTGACTATTCATAGCTATTTTTGTAGTAAAACGTATCAATTCCCTTTTCAAATCGAAATATTTTAGCCTCACTCAATTTGAAAATATTTCCGTCTACGTCTTTTAGCATGTAAGGTGCCATTTCATCATGTAATATCCTTAAAATCTTCAAAACTCAATTCTATAACACGTAGAGGCTCTCCCTTCTTTTTTGCTTGTCGGATAAAAGTAACATACTGATCGGGTACATAAATCGGCCCAGATCTTTTAGCACTCTTTAATGACTTTTCGATAATGCTGTGTATAGTGTCACCCTCATTCTGCGTGTGGCCGCGAATCAAGTACTTGTGACAAATAGATTGAATGTTTAGCTGCCGAACCGCATACAAATACATTGCTATCATGTATCTGCAAAAGAGAATCAATGAAGGATTTTTTTTTAAATTTGTGCCTCTCACCTGTTTTTCTGTTGTCCCCCGCAGTTATCTGAATAAAATACAACATGTGCCCCAGGTATGTTATTTGACAATTCTTCAAGGTAGCGTAGCACGCACGTTGCAATTTCATTCACGCCTCTGTTCCCAATTCCCTCATGCCAAAAAAAGCAGAGGCTTTTGTTACTTCCAATATCAGTCACCTGCAACATAAACAAACAGAAAGTTAGATCAAGAGATTTCATTGGTTCTCACTGATTTTGAACACAATAATGAAAATGTAGTTTTAAACTTACTGTAAAGTTGTAGCAATTTAGCCTGGACTTGTAAAAAAAAGCCGATGTTTGTCCTATTGGTACAGGTAAAACTGCTTGCAAATCATAAACAGCGAATTGTATCTCTCTATTTTTCGCCTTCTCCTTGTCCACGTCTTTCTCTGTCCTGCTTAATACCTTTTCTTTTTGATGTTTTTGATAATTCTCTTCCAGTTTTACTTTCTCTTCATCAGTCGCGTTTTTGTAGCCTTCACATAGATCGCACTGATCCTTTTTTGGCAAGAAAAATCCAATGTTGAATTCTGTATTGAATACACGTGCGTATGTGTCGTAGTTCGCAGCTATCAGGTTAGCAGAAGCCCGTTCTGAAGAATAATGTCTATGCATTTCTGCAATGGATAAACCGCCATCGATAAATTCTCTATTGGTGTCACTTCTTACGTAGTGGCTCTCAATTCTGGGAACTGAGTTTATGTGAGCTCTAATTGAGTTCATAATTTCGGAGTCAGTCTTTCTGTGATTATCATGATTCCCTCTGTTATCCACAGGTGCAATCCCGGTCCCAGTTAACTTGGTTGGATAACAGTACGGATTGTCCTTTCTGTTATACCTAAAGTATTTATAGGGAACTTTTTGCACACACGAACTTTCTGATCATTGTTCATTAGGTAGAAAGCACAATTAGGCCTTCTAGGTTCTTGGGCAGTGATTCGACGGTATTTAAGAACGAGTCTTTCAGTGCACGAAATTAAAAAATCCCGTTGCCGTTGCAACGATCCCAATGCCCAGTAATTCGTAAACAACTGGGCTCTGTAGTCTTCTGACAGTTTCTTCGTGCAGGAGAGGACACATTTATCTGTACATGGGACACCCATTTTTCGAGCCTCAACGGGTTTTCCCGTTCTTGACGTATAAGATTTCCCTGAATTCTTTAACATTTTTGCTTTTACTTTACGCCAATTGCTTGTATTACGTGCTCTTTTTTTAGGTTTCTTTGTTGGAGGTTCTTCATTGGGTATTTTTTCACCAAGTAATGGTTGGTTCGCAGATACTTGAGCCCCGACTATGGACGATCCAGAACTGGAAGATTCATCACTGCTTGCTGGATCGAAATTGTCGTCTGAACCAGATAAAAAATCTGCTGACCAGCTTCCAGAATTGCTGATAGGGGACTTGGGGGGTGCTGCTGTTACCCTTTTTAATACCGATCTTGTTGAGCTACTACTTTGAACAGCATAAAAATGTGTTTTTTCTGGTGCATGTGTGACGTTCAAATCACATCGGGACATTGAAGGCTGAGGATCTACATTGTTCTCCTGTTCTGGTTCTATAAAGTTAATAATCGACAAGGTTGTGGGTTCATGTTGTGAGGTTGTTAAATGTGGCTCCTCATCTCCAACCGAAGGATTTGTGCGGCACAATGTTTGCTGTTCATTATTTTCCTCCATTTCATTCTCTTCCGTTAAATTCTCACGAGCAAGAAGTAGAAGCTTTTTTGTTCGAGAGCTCAGCTGAAAACGAAAAATAGTTTGCTGATAAAACTAAAACAAACAGACAACATAATAGTATCCCCGCTCACTAATTCGCCTCAAGAATGACATTAAGAACAATTATGACATAAATAAATCCTATTATCAGGTTCAATAACGGCGAAAAGGACAATTACGACCCAAAATTGAAATGAAAACTTAGATAAACAATGACACAAAGTACACTTACGTCGTTGTCGCTCTTTATTTTGGTGAAAGTTTTTCAAACTGCACCGTATTTCACAATTACGTCGTTGTTCCACCGCACACTGAAACACACTTATTAACGTCTGGCACATTACTGAATCATGCGGCGATGTTTTTCCGAAACAATGTCATAAACAGCTGATATTACCACACCGACGCAACTCCACCTGCCGGCTAATTAGAGCAACTAACTTCAAGTCGTTGTTCTTCCATAAGTAATACGACTTTTTCAGCACAGTGGCGTATTTAACTTCAATTACCATAATTTTGCAGTTACGTCATTGTTCTTCTGGAACGGCGATATGGTAACCATGGGAACCGTTGAATTCGACAGTCGAAACTGATTAAACACTCGGACTAATAAACAGGGACGAGTTCAGAACACCGATCTAAACAACTGGATGAGCAAACGCCGCTCTCGAAATGGCTAAATTACGACCAAAAAACGTAAATAAACACGAACATTTTCCGGCAAGTTGGATATTGCGCACTGCAGCAAAATAATGTCATCATCACGAGGTGTGGACAGGACCGGACTCATAATATGATATTATATATTTCCGTGAACCTAATAATTTTTATTTTTGATTAGGCAATGAACGTGTTGAAGACACACAAACACTACGTCCAAAGCAAAATAATCCACAATACAAAAGCACAACACAACAAAGCATGAAGCAATAATATGGCGTCGATCACGAATAAACGAAAACCGATGTAGTACGGGACTGGTTCAGTCGACCGCGAGAGTAAAGATCTGGTCGGATCGATAGATTGAATTCTGCTACGCATGATCAACATTCCCAGACTCTACTGGAAAATGTCCGTGAAACAGTCGCATAAACTCATTTTTTCGCCCATGCCTCGTCACATTTGCTTCAGATGACACATGCATTATGCTTATCCATGGGTTTAGATCAGTGGTTCAGAAACGTCACACCCAGTGTGAGTGTGATCCAAGTGTCAAACACTAACCCTTCAGATGTCAAGTCGTCTTACTTTTTATTCATCTGTGCTTATAAAGTGTCATACAAACAGTTTTTATGATTCTTCATGAGCAGGGTTGAATAAAAAGCAAAACGGCTTGCCATATCTGAACGGTTAGGGTTTGACATTTGGATCACACTCGCACCAGGTGTGACGTTTCTGAACTCGCCCCAGCTGACAAATCTTTTGACAGAAAGTATCGGATCCCCCACCTAAATTTTTTGGCGGGAAAATTTTTGTCGCTTCTCGTCGTTATCTAGTTTATCTAGTTCTCTGGCTCAGCTTCCCAGCAGCAACAACAACAGCATAGCAACGAGATGCCACACGCCCACAAACCTTAGCAATATGCTGATCAAATTTCGAATCACTGTGGACTATTTGACCCAGGAACCTGGAACAGCTACTCTGAGCCAATGGACAAGAGTCAATAATTAGTTTTTTTTCTATTACTCGTAGTAAAAGCAAGTGTAACAGGGAGCCAAAATATGATAAATAAACCTATACCTACCTGACCACTTTATTTCAATCTCCTCTGTAGGTCTTCTAATTCATGACTACTAGTTTTTGGACTCCCTGTACATGACGATTGACGAATAACATATTTCACTAAGCCAAGAATATTAGTGACTGATTATAATTTATGGATTTCAGCTAATCACCAATTCACTCATCTTGCTCACTTCAAATCTGGCCGGTATTTGCACTCACTATCCAAGGGAAGTGGCTCAGAGAAAAGCTTTCATCGAAACAAGACAATGTATAGAAGCTCGGCTGAAAATACAGAGGGAAAATCAACAGCAGGTGAGTTCATTTTTCGCCAAAATAACTCCCACAAGCTGAAGAGAATTATCTTGTGAAATAAATGTGTTGGTAATATTTGAAGCTTCCTCGACAAATATATCATGCTTTGACTTCTGCCATCTTGATTATGGCTTGGCTCTAAAAGCTAAATGAAGCAGTGTTGCCAAGTTGAAAATATTGGATGAATGGCTTTGATTGTCGCCTTGGCTACCAGGTAAATTGTCAAACAACGGTTTAAAGCTATATCGTTGATGAAGAGCAATTATGAATAAACTCCAATGAGAATGAATATTTTCTGGGACATAAAAATTATATGAGATAGTTTCAATGTTTTAAATGATCAGCTATTTCGTGTTTTTTGAAGTGAGTAGTAGGAAATACTATTATCCACAGTTAGGAAGAATATGTTGTCAGCAAAAAAATAATGTGTAGACCACGGCGATAAAGTGATTTTTCCAGGCTTCAAGAAGTGTCCGGCCTCGCTAAAGCTCGCCCGTACAGTTCTTCTTTCAGCCTGGAAAAATGTCACTTCACCACCTAGAGCTACAATATACTATTGTTCAAAAAGTTGCCATCCTCGTTAATTTTATTATTCAAAAATTCTCAAAATGCCAGACGTCTCTCATTGTCTTCAGCTCTAAAACGGTCCACGAATGAGATCATTTGTTGTACAACTGCGTCATACAAGTTGTCATGATACATGACAATATTGACAACTATAGTCATAGAATAATGTCAAGGGGGAACATAATGGACGCTTCCATATTGACAGTTGGAACAACAAATAGCGCTTTCCCAGCGGCATGGTGAGAAATATTTTTTATAAAGAGAAAACTGTATTACAGTATTACCGACATTTTCGTTCGTAGTTCGACCGGAAGATGGTGCTTGTACTTTCTGTGACGTTACTGCGGAATGGAAATTGTAACCTAACGACTTTTTTTTGCCAAGCTCGTTATTTAATTATTGTATGAAAGAGTTCTGCGAGTTTTTTGATTTTTTTTTCATGATAACAAGAGGTAACTCAAAATGGCAATCTATTATTCATTGGTATTTTGTGAAGTGTTCTAGTGAGCATAGCAAAAAATCGTGGATTTCTTTCATACAATAATTGATTACTGAACTGGCCAAAAAATTAAAGGTCAAAAAACAATCAACTCTTTTAAAATAAATATTCGATGATTACTGTTTTCAAGTTGGACAACAATTTTTCGACCTCTGCATAGGTCAATATCGCAAACCATCTTTGGAAAATGTATTAAAAACTGAAAATAAAGTAAATCTTTAACACCCTGTATCTAAGAAAACAAGCATTTTAAGACCCAAGTTTATATGACCTTTTCGACTTAAGATTTATCCAGGAACTCCACCTTAAAATTATGACATGCCATTGAGTAACACCCTCTATACGAAATCAATCGTCTTTATTTTTGGCTGGTGAAAATAATAATATGCCCTTAGAATCCTCGTTCTCAATTCAGTAATACTCTTTATAGCAGAATAGAATTTATCTTTTGCAAAGAACATATTTTCGAGTACTAAAGTAAAGCTGCGAAGGCGATGTTTATTTTAAACAATGGTTAAGGAAAACCTCTTCAAGTTGTCGTACTTTCCTTTGGATAATATTCGAAATCTAAAAAAAAAACTCAATGTAATAATACATAATAAGGATCTGATTCTATGCACTGGAATAATGACTTTTAGTTGAAGTTTTTTTCGTTTCAAATTGTTGAGGTATATTTCTTTTGCCTTTTGAAATATTTTAGGGGATGTTGATGGGATAGGTCGTAGATCGAGACCCTTCATGATCCTATCAATTTGTTTACAATTGTTGAAAACTTTATTTAATATTGAAATATATTTCTTTTTATTGTCTGCTCATGAACACAATTCAACAAAGAGACGCGGTTCATCTACACATCTAGTAAATATATTCCAAGACACCAGTTTTATGAAAACCTCTTTGGAATATACAGGGTGTCTCACGGTCTATGGTACGTTAGACGTTTACGGATAACTAGACATAGGATCGACCTGAAAATTTGGCTGAGCCCATAATCGAGTATGATCTATATTTAAAAAAAAAAAAACAGTTTTGCAGTGTTGCCGCTTCTTTCCAAAAGTCGTAACAACTTTCTTATTTTAAATGGACCACCCTGTATATTATTATTTTTTTAGATTCCTTGACTGATTCTCATCACTTATGCTTGATATACTCCTATACCTATCGGCAGCGGTTTTCGAGAATTAATTTATAATATTTTTGTCGTAAAACACATCAGTGGATTGAGTTCAATAATTTCGTACTTGAAAACGGTGGAGAGTTGAAATTGCTATGCTGACTAGAGGAAGGTAGGTTTATATGGTTCCAATGGAGAAACCGATTTGAAAATATACAGGGGTGCTTCAAATTTCTCAATCTTTTTCCTTCACACAAAAATGATGAAAAATCAATTTTTTCGAATGGAACCCCCTGTATATTACTTGAAAAATAAAAAGGCCAATAGATTACCTTTCAAATGATATTCCATGTTCCTATACCTAAACCTTCAGGATCTACAAGAAAAATGCATTTTACTAAAAAATAAATTATATTGGTATACATGATATGAAACATAATGTAGTTTCTACGGCAACCTATAATTGCCAGGTCACACAGCAATAACAATTTATTTTTAGTAGCAGACTGCAGCTACATTATAGGCGGATTTTGGCGTTAACCAGGTTACGAATTTTCTAACCTAACTTATCTTCGTACTAGGGGCAAATCTCTTGGGAGGTACCTAATTAAGTAGTTACGTTATATCATAAATAATAATTTTAGTAACCAGAACGTTTTGGGGTTTGATCACAAGCTGGTATCGATACAGTGACCAATAACTTACTAAACCTGGTAACGACAAATCGTTGCCTGGTTAACGCCAAAGTCCGCCTTATGTTTCATATCAATAATACCAATATAATTTATTTTTTAGACAAATGCATTTATTGGTCTTTTCATTTTTCAAGTAATCTTCAGGGGGTTCCATTTGAAAAAATAGCTTTTTTATCATTTTTGTGTATAGGAAAAAGATTAATAAATTTGAAGCACCCTGTATATTTACAGATCGGTTTCTCCATTGGAACCATATAAACCTACCTTTCTCTAGTCGACATAGCAATTTCAACTCTCCACCGTTTTCAAGTACGAAATTATTGAACTCAATCCACTGATGTGTTTTACGACAAAAATATTATAAATCAATTTATACAGTGTGACCCATTTGTTTTGGGAACACCCTGATAAAAAGTTTATTTCTTAACCGATTTGGTTCGTTTTTTTTTTGGATTGTAGAGCTCGAAAAATTGTATATTCTTGGCAAAAAGTGACC
The DNA here is from genome assembly GCA_958502075.1 of Orchestes rusci. Lineage (NCBI taxonomy): Eukaryota > Metazoa > Arthropoda > Insecta > Coleoptera > Curculionidae > Orchestes > Orchestes rusci. Next base: position 10,208,228 of record OY293310.1, read on the forward strand.
TTCGCCATTTTGACTTCAAGGCCTACTATGTTAGTTTTTAAGAGCAAAATTTCAGGAAACCATATTAGCGATTTTTTTAGAAAAGATCTGTGTGCTCCACTGGATTCAGCATCCTTTAAAACGGGTCTATACAAATTTTCAACCGAAAATATCAAGTTGAAAAAAATTAAAAATTCGCACTTTAACAATCTTTGATTCTATCAAAACAAATGATAAATGCATTGAAGTTGATGGTGGTTTGGTAGAAGTTACAAATTTTTAGTTTTATGTCATTTTTATTTGTTTTGTTAGAATCAAAGATTGTTAAAGTGCGAATTTTTAATTTTTTTCAACTTGATATTTTCGGTGGAAAATTTGTATAGACCCGTTTTAAAGGATGCTGAATCCAGTGGCGCACACAGATTTTTTCTAAAAAAATCGCTAATATGGTTTCCTGAAATTTTGCTCTTAAAAACTAACATAGTAGGCCTTGAAGTCAAAATGGCGAAGGTCACTTTTTGCCAAGAATATACAATTTTTTGAGCTCTACAATCCAAAAAAAAAACGAACCAAATCGGTTGAGAAATAAACTTTTTATCAGGGTGTTCCCAAAACAAATGGGTCACACTGTATCTCGAAAACCGCTGCCGATAGGTATAGAAGTATATCGAGCAAAAGTGATTAGAATCAGTGAAGGAATCCAAAAAAATAATAATATACAGGGTGGTCCATTTAAAATAAGAAAGTTGCCACGACTTTGGTAGAAGCGGCAAAACTGCAGAACTGATTTTTTTTTAAAAATATAGATCATACTCGATTATGTGCTAAGCCAAATTTTCAGATCGATCCTATGTCTAGTTTTCGTAAACGTCTAAGGTATCATAGACCGTGAGACACCCTGTATACTTTAGTATCGCATTTTCATTTTATCCAGAAATGCATTACTCACATATTTTAAACTAAAGTTGCCTCCTCTGAATTCATTGAATTTTAGAAATTCATCATCGTTAGAATCGTTTCCTGTTGAAAGTTTTAGAAAAAATCTCTGCACTCGCAAGGCTGTTCGCCTATTTTTTTTTATGAGATATCCACAAACATACTTCAGGGCTTTGGTTTCGGAAGGTGCCAACTGTTTTGATAAATTTTTTGGAATTTTGGAATAAGTTACATTGGAAATTTCATGATCTTCTGTCAATCCCTGTGAAAGAAATTAATGAATGATACAATAACTAGATCTCGTGCAAAAACCTGTGAGACCAGCCTTTGAAGAGTAAGGGAAATCTCTGAGCCATCATTCTCACAATTAGCCCCAACAGAGTGGGAAGATGTCAAATGATTGACCAAGAGGCTCTTATAGTAGTTAGTAAAAGCATTTGGGGTGGGATTGACGTTCCTTGCACCTCTTTGCCTGATTTTTCAAAAAAAAAATCTAGGGGATCATGGTTAAAAGTTCGAGGTATCCTATGGGTAAATCCCAAGGACATCATCATATTCCATAAATCTCTCAGATTTTTGATAGTCTTGATAAAATTTTGATGCTAAGAGGGATAAATTTCTTTCGTTTTCCTACAAGATAACATGATTTTGATTTGAAAACTGCCCCACTCCAGAACTTCAAGTGAATGGATGATTTTGTGACTCCTGTTCTAAGATCTTTGCCTGGAGAAGTCCTGAATGAGCTACCGTTCAGGCTATCGAATCAGTTATCAAGGAATTCAACACAGTAAGCTGTGTCAAATCCACTCTTGTCAATTCTAATCAATCCATTTCCATTTTCAATAGATGTACCTGAAACAAAGATTACCTACTTAATGGATAATTAATCCCAAAAATGCAACAGACTTCCACTGGACAATAGTAATTGTTTATAAAAATGGAATGAATCAAGGTAACTACAAAGTACAATCGCATACTTGGAGAGAAGTTTTGAATAATTCAAATAAACTTACCAGAAAAAGCAAACACATTTATATGGCAGATGGCAGCCGCTATTGAATGGCTGAAAACTTGATAACTAAAGCTCGAAGTGTATTGTGGCCCGGTCCCTCACTCGGCTACGGCTGGACTACTTTTGAATTCGTTCCAATGCCATCACCGAAATTAGAAGGGATCAAGATTGTTTTATCAATAGACTCTGTATACAGGGTGCCACAGATTCAAGTGCATGCATGGGGATCTCAGTTATTATAAGAGATATAGTGTCGGTCACATGGTTGCAAAGTTGCGCATTTTTATGCTCAAGAAAACATCATTCTGAAATTTGAATATTCCGACTACTTCCGAAGATATTTGAAAAAAACCGAAATTTCGCAAACACGTTTTCATCATTTCCTGCGTTTGTTTGAAAAGACATTTCAAAACAAATTACACCTTGTCACTGCCACTTTTTCTCCTCTACAAGATGGTGGTATCTGATTGGAAATCTGACGTTTCGTCTTCGAGCTGTCATCATCAACTTCATTTTCTCAAATACTGACCTGGATTTTTCATTTTATTTTTAGTTATCTTTTGACGTCCTTGATGCATTGTATCGCAACCGTAAAAAAAATACTCATTCAAAGAATAATACCAGGGAAAATCAGTTAGGCAACCCTTGTGTCCCTTACACAACCCATACAACACATAGTTTGGTTCATAAATTCTTCTTCATTCCACAGTTATTCTTATGAGAAAACCTGCAAAACTAAACAAAACTTATTGACTGAACCAAAATCGAAAGAACATTCAATGAAATTGAATTAAATCCACGAATGACATGGAAAATGAAACAACTTCATATAATATTCGAAATCTAAAAAAAAAACTCAATGTAATAATACATAATAAGGATCTGATTCTATGCACTGGAATAATGACTTTTAGTTGAAGTTTTTTTCGTTTCAAATTGTTGAGGTATATTTCTTTTGCCTTTTGAAATATTTTAGGGGATGTTGATGGGATAGGTCGTAGATCGAGACCCTTCATGATCCTATCAATTTGTTTACAATTGTTGAAAACTTTATTTAATATTGAAATATATTTCTTTTTATTGTCTGCTCATGAACACAATTCAACAAAGAGACGCGGTTCATCTACACATCTAGTAAATATATTCCAAGACACCAGTTTTATGAAAACCTCTTTGGAATATACAGGGTGTCTCACGGTCTATGGTACGTTAGACGTTTACGGATAACTAGACATAGGATCGACCTGAAAATTTGGCTGAGCCCATAATCGAGTATGATCTATATTTAAAAAAAAAAAAACAGTTTTGCAGTGTTGCCGCTTCTTTCCAAAAGTCGTAACAACTTTCTTATTTTAAATGGACCACCCTGTATATTATTATTTTTTTAGATTCCTTGACTGATTCTCATCACTTATGCTTGATATACTCCTATACCTATCGGCAGCGGTTTTCGAGAATTAATTTATAATATTTTTGTCGTAAAACACATCAGTGGATTGAGTTCAATAATTTCGTACTTGAAAACGGTGGAGAGTTGAAATTGCTATGCTGACTAGAGGAAGGTAGGTTTATATGGTTCCAATGGAGAAACCGATTTGAAAATATACAGGGGTGCTTCAAATTTCTCAATCTTTTTCCTTCACACAAAAATGATGAAAAATCAATTTTTTCGAATGGAACCCCCTGTATATTACTTGAAAAATAAAAAGGCCAATAGATTACCTTTCAAATGATATTCCATGTTCCTATACCTAAACCTTCAGGATCTACAAGAAAAATGCATTTTACTAAAAAATAAATTATATTGGTATACATGATATGAAACATAATGTAGTTTCTACGGCAACCTATAATTGCCAGGTCACACAGCAATAACAATTTATTTTTAGTAGCAGACTGCAGCTACATTATAGGCGGATTTTGGCGTTAACCAGGTTACGAATTTTCTAACCTAACTTATCTTCGTACTAGGGGCAAATCTCTTGGGAGGTACCTAATTAAGTAGTTACGTTATATCATAAATAATAATTTTAGTAACCAGAACGTTTTGGGGTTTGATCACAAGCTGGTATCGATACAGTGACCAATAACTTACTAAACCTGGTAACGACAAATCGTTGCCTGGTTAACGCCAAAGTCCGCCTTATGTTTCATATCAATAATACCAATATAATTTATTTTTTAGACAAATGCATTTATTGGTCTTTTCATTTTTCAAGTAATCTTCAGGGGGTTCCATTTGAAAAAATAGCTTTTTTATCATTTTTGTGTATAGGAAAAAGATTAATAAATTTGAAGCACCCTGTATATTTACAGATCGGTTTCTCCATTGGAACCATATAAACCTACCTTTCTCTAGTCGACATAGCAATTTCAACTCTCCACCGTTTTCAAGTACGAAATTATTGAACTCAATCCACTGATGTGTTTTACGACAAAAATATTATAAATCAATTTATACAGTGTGACCCATTTGTTTTGGGAACACCCTGATAAAAAGTTTATTTCTTAACCGATTTGGTTCGTTTTTTTTTTGGATTGTAGAGCTCGAAAAATTGTATATTCTTGGCAAAAAGTGACCTTCGCCATTTTGACTTCAAGGCCTACTATGTTAGTTTTTAAGAGCAAAATTTCAGGAAACCATATTAGCGATTTTTTTAGAAAAGATCTGTGTGCTCCACTGGATTCAGCATCCTTTAAAACATGTCTATACAAATTTTCAACCGAAAATATCAAGTTGAAAAAAATTAAAAATTCGCACTTTAACAATCTTTGATTCTATCAAAACAAATGATAAATGCATTGAAGTTGATGGTGGTTTGGTAGAAGTTACAAATTTTTAGTTTTATGTCATTTTTATTTGTTTTGTTAGAATCAAAGATTGTTAAAGTGCGAATTTTTAATTTTTTTCAACTTGATATTTTCGGTGGAAAATTTGTATAGACCCGTTTTAAAGGATGCTGAATCCAGTGGCGCACACAGATTTTTTCTAAAAAAATCGCTAATATGGTTTCCTGAAATTTTGCTCTTAAAAACTAACATAGTAGGCCTTGAAGTCAAAATGGCGAAGGTCACTTTTTGCCAAGAATATACAATTTTTTGAGCTCTACAATCCAAAAAAAAAACGAACCAAATCGGTTGAGAAATAAACTTTTTATCAGGGTGTTCCCAAAACAAATGGGTCACACTGTATCTCGAAAACCGCTGCCGATAGGTATAGAAGTATATCGAGCAAAAGTGATTAGAATCAGTGAAGGAATCCAAAAAAATAATAATATACAGGGTGGTCCATTTAAAATAAGAAAGTTGCCACGACTTTGGTAGAAGCGGCAAAACTGCAGAACTGATTTTTTTTTAAAAATATAGATCATACTCGATTATGTGCTAAGCCAAATTTTCAGATCGATCCTATGTCTAGTTTTCGTAAACGTCTAAGGTATCATAGACCGTGAGACACCCTGTATACTTTAGTATCGCATTTTCATTTTATCCAGAAATGCATTACTCACATATTTTAAACTAAAGTTGCCTCCTCTGAATTCATTGAATTTTAGAAATTCATCATCGTTAGAATCGTTTCCTGTTGAAAGTTTTAGAAAAAATCTCTGCACTCGCAAGGCTGTTCGCCTATTTTTTTTTATGAGATATCCACAAACATACTTCAGGGCTTTGGTTTCGGAAGGTGCCAACTGTTTTGATAAATTTTTTGGAATTTTGGAATAAGTTACATTGGAAATTTCATGATCTTCTGTCAATCCCTGTGAAAGAAATTAATGAATGATACAATAACTAGATCTCGTGCAAAAACCTGTGAGACCAGCCTTTGAAGAGTAAGGGAAATCTCTGAGCCATCATTCTCACAATTAGCCCCAACAGAGTGGGAAGATGTCAAATGATTGACCAAGAGGCTCTTATAGTAGTTAGTAAAAGCATTTGGGGTGGGATTGACGTTCCTTGCACCTCTTTGCCTGATTTTTCAAAAAAAAAATCTAGGGGATCATGGTTAAAAGTTCGAGGTATCCTATGGGTAAATCCCAAGGACATCATCATATTCCATAAATCTCTCAGATTTTTGATAGTCTTGATAAAATTTTGATGCTAAGAGGGATAAATTTCTTTCGTTTTCCTACAAGATAACATGATTTTGATTTGAAAACTGCCCCACTCCAGAACTTCAAGTGAATGGATGATTTTGTGACTCCTGTTCTAAGATCTTTGCCTGGAGAAGTCCTGAATGAGCTACCGTTCAGGCTATCGAATCAGTTATCAAGGAATTCAACACAGTAAGCTGTGTCAAATCCACTCTTGTCAATTCTAATCAATCCATTTCCATTTTCAATAGATGTACCTGAAACAAAGATTACCTACTTAATGGATAATTAATCCCAAAAATGCAACAGACTTCCACTGGACAATAGTAATTGTTTATAAAAATGGAATGAATCAAGGTAACTACAAAGTACAATCGCATACTTGGAGAGAAGTTTTGAATAATTCAAATAAACTTACCAGAAAAAGCAAACACATTTATATGGCAGATGGCAGCCGCTATTGAATGGCTGAAAACTTGATAACTAAAGCTCGAAGTGTATTGTGGCCCGGTCCCTCACTCGGCTACGGCTGGACTACTTTTGAATTCGTTCCAATGCCATCACCGAAATTAGAAGGGATCAAGATTGTTTTATCAATAGACTCTGTATACAGGGTGCCACAGATTCAAGTGCATGCATGGGGATCTCAGTTATTATAAGAGATATAGTGTCGGTCACATGGTTGCAAAGTTGCGCATTTTTATGCTCAAGAAAACATCATTCTGAAATTTGAATATTCCGACTACTTCCGAAGATATTTGAAAAAAACCGAAATTTCGCAAACACGTTTTCATCATTTCCTGCGTTTGTTTGAAAAGACATTTCAAAACAAATTACACCTTGTCACTGCCACTTTTTCTCCTCTACAAGATGGTGGTATCTGATTGGAAATCTGACGTTTCGTCTTCGAGCTGTCATCATCAACTTCATTTTCTCAAATACTGACCTGGATTTTTCATTTTATTTTTAGTTATCTTTTGACGTCCTTGATGCATTGTATCGCAACCGTAAAAAAAATACTCATTCAAAGAATAATACCAGGGAAAATCAGTTAGGCAACCCTTGTGTCCCTTACACAACCCATACAACACATAGTTTGGTTCATAAATTCTTCTTCATTCCACAGTTATTCTTATGAGAAAACCTGCAAAACTAAACAAAACTTATTGACTGAACCAAAATCGAAAGAACATTCAATGAAATTGAATTAAATCCACGAATGACATGGAAAATGAAACAACTTCATATAAAAAACTGGATCATTTTTTACGAAAGCGTTCAAAGATATTGCCATTTTAACAAAATATTGAAAATAACAATAATAGGTGAATAATAATTGAAAAAATTGATGTTGCTAAGGCAACTCATCATTCTACGCCCCCATCTAATCACCTCAATCCCTGAAGAACGTCGAAAGATAACTCAAAATGAGATAAAAAATCCAGGTCCGTATTTAAAAAAATTGAGTTGATGATGGCAGCTCGAAGACAAAACGTCAGATATTCAATTTTCAACCACCATCTTGTAGAGGAAAAAAAATGGCAATGACAAAGAGTAATTTATTTTAAAATGTATTTTCAATCAAACACAGAAAATGATAAAAACATTTTCGCGAAATTTCGGTTTTTTTCGAATATCTTCGGAAGTAGTCGGAATTTTCAAATATCAAAATGGCAATTTCTTGAGCATAAAAAAGCGCAACTTTCCAACCATTCAACCGACCCTGTATCTCTTATAATAACTGAGATCACCATGCATGCACTTGAATCTGTGGCACACTGTTTGGGAGATGTATTGATGTCAATGAAATTGAATTAAATCCACGAATGACATGGAAAATGAAACAACTTCATATAAAAAACTGGATCATTTTTTACGAAAGCGTTCAAAGATATTGCCATTTTAACAAAATATTGAAAATAACAATAATAGGTGAATAATAATTGAAAAAATTGATGTTGCTAAGGCAACTCATCATTCTACGCCCCCATCTAATCACCTCAATCCCTGAAGAACGTCGAAAGATAACTCAAAATGAGATAAAAAATCCAGGTCCGTATTTAAAAAAATTGAGTTGATGATGGCAGCTCGAAGACAAAACGTCAGATATTCAATTTTCAACCACCATCTTGTAGAGGAAAAAAAATGGCAATGACAAAGAGTAATTTATTTTAAAATGTATTTTCAATCAAACACAGAAAATGATAAAAACATTTTCGCGAAATTTCGGTTTTTTTCGAATATCTTCGGAAGTAGTCGGAATTTTCAAATATCAAAATGGCAATTTCTTGAGCATAAAAAAGCGCAACTTTCCAACCATTCAACCGACCCTGTATCTCTTATAATAACTGAGATCACCATGCATGCACTTGAATCTGTGGCACACTGTTTGGGAGATGTAGGTATGTATTTCTGTATAGTCTACGTTTTTCACCATTTCTGTAGGTGATGTCAATATAACCAAGTTATGAGGCGAGCTAACACGCGAGTACGCTACATGAAACTGTCCATGAGAAAAACAGTGGCGTGTTCAATTCCTGCATATTTTAGAGTTAGCCCCTGCGACTTGTCCATTGTCATAGCGAAGCAGACTTTCAGGGGAAATTGCAGTCTTTTGGATTCAAATGGAAGACCACTGGGAATTAAAGGGACGCGTGGAATCAATACAACAACTCCTTGAGCGGATCCAGCTATGATGGTAGCCTCCACTACATTGCGATGCAAAGCTTTAACTTGTAGCCTAGTACAATTACAAAGATTAGGTGGTTTCAAATTTCCAAGTAACATCACAGGTGCGCCCGCACGCAGCAACAGCCGATGATTTGATAGGGTAGGGGTGTTCACACCGAGTCCATTGATTTGTAAATAATATCGTCTTTGAATGACTAGAGTAGGATCTCATTGATCCCCGCGGCTTGTGATTGCTTTTTGGGGTCAATATGGATCTTTCACATAGCCATGCCATAGGTTTATCCTGAATATGAGCTATATCTGGATACACATATCGCTATTAGCTCTCGTACTGTAGTTACTATAGGGCAAAGCTCGTGCGGGAAAGACATCATTCCTTTTTTTCCGGACAATCACCGTTTCCCAGTTTTGGTAGGAGGTCTGAAAATAGGCCAGCGGAAATGTCTTCTATTGAGTAAGCTCTGTTATTTTTTCTTTTGTTTATTATTTTAACCGATGGTCACAAATACGATTTTTCAAGAACGCGTTGAATTTATTAGCTTGTGTTCCTCTTGGCACCACTGGTAAAATTTGACGAAAATCTCCCGCAAATAATACTGTTATGCCACCCACCAGGTTTTTATTGTCCCTTATATCTTGCAGAGTTCTATTTATAATGCTTCGATGCATTTTCTGTGTGTCATTGTTATTTTATCCCACAATAATTTTGATTTTTTGTAATACTTTCGCTAGATCACTCTCTTTTGCTATGTTGCAATATGGTATATCCGAAGTTGTCAAGTTGAAAGATTACGTCCATCCAATGCTAAACATACCTCTTCAATTTCGATCAAGCATTTGTTGAAAACTTCCTCATCCAAGTGATCGATATTGCCTGCTGCATTTGATGCTTTAAATCTTCAGAAAGGTCATTTTTGAATATATTTTATAGGATTAAAGGATCCGATACTTGACAAAACACCAACATAATTATGAATAACTCTCGCCACATGAAAGGTCATTGACATAATGCGGCCTTTTTCAGTACCAGTGTTTATCGTCTCCAAGCAACCCTAAAACCTTGCAAGCAGACTGGAAGGTAGGACATAGTACCTCATGAATGTTTCGTTAAGATTTCGAATGATGTAGGTCCTCAAATTTCATGAAGCAGCATACGAAGGTTGAAGCATTCTATATCATTATGATGTACCGTGTATACTCTTCCTATAGCATGTTCCTTCATGACACCCGGCTATCCCTCAACATCCACACCTCTTTTTCTTCTTTCGGGACGAGTGTTTTTTCATACGTAATAATAATATGCAGCCACCTGGTGGCAGAGGAGCGTGTTCACAAATTACTTGACACAATTCAAACAAAGACAGAAGAGTAGTTTTTGAGAGACAGATTAGTTTGTTGGCGAAGCTATCCAAATGAAAATACACTCGTTGGCCATTTTCTAAATGTACCGCAAGGTGAAACACGTTGGGGAAACGTCCAGGAAACTGAAAAATCTGCCAAACTGCTTCTGAACTACTTATACAGAGTGGACCAGAAGTAATGGGACATACGGTAACAGTAGATTCCTCACACAAAAATATTGCGGTCGACCTCAACTTATCAATTCCGAATGTTAATATTAACAGAGATACAACAGGTTGTCAAAGTTTAATTTTGATATTTTATTTTTTCAAATAACATCTAAATAATCAAGTTATATCGATAAAATTTGATACATGGGGATTGTTTGACATGCAAAATTCAAATCTGAGCACGGAATTGCTTTAACGTGTAGGGGGCGCCACTTACACACCTTTTCACTCATTCAAATAGTCAGAACTTTTTTATACGCAATCGTACATTTTTTTAAAATTGAAAAAATGATTTTTTCTACAACCGAGCGCAAAGTACCATGTTTGCGCATCAAAAAGGAAGCGCAAAGTGTCACTTTTCCGCGGAGTCTACTTTGTCGCTCGCCGAGCGGCAAAGTAACTTTGTCGCTCGCTGAATATGGAAACCATATTAGAAAAATGTCAAAAGTTTCTGCGACATTTGACAGCACAGTGGGCATTGAACGACATAATGGATTAAAGATGTATCACTAAGAACACTTCTTTTATGAAATGATAATGAAATTAAAACTGAGAAATACAAGTAGGGTTAATTATAACCAAATATTTGTTGTTGTTCACCGCTATGCAAGTTCAAAATGCGTTACTAGATGTCACCCCTTTTGTCAACTTCTCCCAATCTGAATTACTGAACAGCATTTAACAGATTATGTCAACAGTTTCATGAACAACGCGTATTCGAAGATCGTCATCGAAAATAAAAATATCTATTGCAATAAAACTCATGTTTTTCTAAAATCTGCGGTTGTAGAAAAAATCTTGTGTGTGATTCGAGTGCAAAGTGAGATTGCCGCTCTCGCAAGGTAGCCGCGCTCCGCTACGTGTCGCGCGTCCATCTCCTTGCTCAGAGCGGCAATGTATCACTTTGCGCTCTTAATACACAAATAGCTATTTCCATCATGTTTACATGAAAAAGGTATATTTTGTATAAGTGCCTAGGACTAACCTTTTTCAAGATATACCTGTATACCTTACACTTTCATATCTACTGTCTGTGATGCTTTTCTGCGTTCACGTCATAGTAGTAACCTAATCATTCCTATCTTTCAAATCCAAAGAAGCCTGGTCCGATCGCTTATTCATATAATTGCAAACTTATTTTATTGAATTCACTGAATGACAGTATTCCACATTGATGTATGCATTAAATGTTCTTAAGAGGACTGGATTGTACGGAACCACTCAGTGAATTCAAAAGCTTTTTTATTTTTATATGGAAAACCCTGGCAATAATGTCGTGGCGATCGTGTGCTTTAACCATGGATCAAATTCTTCTCAATTTCCCCTCAACGAGGGTTGCACGTGAAAGTAACAAAAAGATCAGGACGAAAATAATTACGAACATAAGTCATAGCGTGGGTACGCTCGTGCATATATATCTTGGCCCATCAGTGGATGATGATGGTAGAACAACCATCCGACCGAACTGTTCAGCATCAGCATCTTGCTTTCCAATGGCATCCTTCAAATCAATGTAACTGTATACGCGTAACTTTGGTTGGTTGTTTCTAATAGAATTTATTCTTTCCGTTTCTATTTTTGCGTATTCATACACTTCATATTGACTGAATAGAGCACAACATTTCAGCAGGTAGATAGGAATAGAAATTAGCTGGAGAAACTGTCTTATTTACAGACAACTTCGTTCTGCGATCACGCTGTGGTATTGCGATATGGTACCCATCTTCTCCGTGACTAAACATTAGAGGGTACTGTAATGTATCATACGATCCATGAATTTCACTAATTCGCCGTAAAGTACTACAGCGACTCCCCAATATCATGTCCCGAGTTGCTCTACTATCACTCAGTGGCGGTTCGAGGCTAATTCAATAGAGAGGTCAAAATGATATAAATTGTGCGGTGGAACAACGCAAACATTCGGAGACGAAAAAAATGTCAAGAGCCCCCAACCTTCAACTTATAAGGCGATATCTTATGTTTAATATGAAAAAAATCAAAGGAAAGCAAATACATAATTCACATAAATCGAACTGAGCGCAAAAAAGAAAAAATCACCAGTATAAAGACTCGTCAATTTTTAAAAACTCACCTATTTATAAAATGTAGTCTAGAATCATTTCTCATTATAGAAAGTTCAAACAGTCATGAAATTGAATTGAAATCGAGATGTTTCTCAGATGTCAAAACATCCCCGTCTTTTGAATTCAAAATTTCACACACAACACAATGATTCGACATTCGACGGATCCGACATTGCAAAAACAAAATTCACGACCGGTTACCGATTCTATGTAAACAATCCACCTGCAAAATAGAATCTGCAAAAATTAATCAGCATCTTCTGAGTTGACATTACTCGACAACCCCTCAAAATGCATCTCAAAATGTGTGACAAAGAAGAAAGCCGTTAGAAAACGGGATAGTGGGTTGCAAATTAACCCCGTGCCAAAGTGGGAGTTGTTTTGGTCAATGCCTAACTTGACTTTTATGATTTTACGCCAATCACTCTTCTCTCTCCCTCTGCTCCTCCGCTTATGCGTGATGATATTGCATTTGAATTGCCAGCGACTTTTCGTCAAAGCTGAATTCTGATCCAAATAATCTGTGCGACGCTTGAGATGTGTTGGTGGGGAGATTTTCTCGGGTATCACAATGGGATGTATTGATGGAAGTTTTTTTAAAAATAATAATAAAGTAAATCAATATGAGATCTTGCTGATTTTTTTGAAGGTCAATGAACATTTGACCCTATTGTAAAGCCGCCGTTGCTAGCACTAAAGCAGCCTCATTCGTGGACGGAGCATTAAAACGACCTCTATGACCTGCTGAATGGTTTTTTTCTGCATTTATCTCAATTCTAAAATTCTCGTTAGTAGAGGGAACCTTATCGATAGTACTTTTCAATTCTTTTGTATAGGTATTTATATTGGGCAACATTTTTTGCAGTTGCTTGATTAAGTGAGGTTTCAAGTCTGGATGTATGCTGCATCTCAGATCTGCTTCCCTATCGTCTTCACCGACAAAATAGATTTGTGAATCTGTCCAGCCTTGAAGTTTGAATGTCGGCATGAAGCCATGTTCTGTCACTTTTTAAGCAGCAAATGAAGGTATTTGGAAAAATCCATTATATTTCCGGATATTAGCTAAAAAATGTTTGTGTTCAAGATGCAGATCATTTATAAAACTATAGAGAGAATCAAGGGGAGTATGTAGTAGTACTTCAAGTTGTACTTTTCCACCACTGGCACTTTACAGACATTTTGTCCATAGTGACAGTGGTATCACTTTCATATATTATTTTGGAATTTTAATATGACATTCCTGATAGGAACTTGATTTTCCAAGTTCGAGACATTTTCTGAAATTTATATCGAGACTTTGCGGACTTGTGAAGTTCTGGATGTGCTTGCTGGTAATAAGCAACAGCCTGTCTATGTGCCTCTGGATGCGCTTGCTGGTGATCAGCTACAGCCTGTCTGTTTGCTTCTGGGTTAGTTTGGGTTAGTTTGGGGTTCGCTGATATGTGAATGCTGATTTTTGATATTTGCTACAATTACTTCGAGGGTATTTTCTATGAGCTTGACGAAGTAGATATTTTTCGTTTTGTTTGTGTATCTAACTCTGCGCTTCTTGGTTGGCCTTTGATCATGCTCACTTTGCTTTTAATCCGGTGCCATCGAAAAACCACCAAAAAGGATTTTCTGAATCAGGAACGTTTGTAAGTAAAGGGACCATGTTAATCATTTCTTTACACAAAGGCGCGATTTTCTCAGCATATTATTGGTTAGATGTTGCATTCGACGGTGCTTCAGTCACAGTTCTTTACTGTTGGACACATGAGCATCGAAATGACCACCTGAAAGATCCCCTAAAAAGCGGACGCACTTGACAGGGAGCACTTCAATACCCACTTTCACTCACAATTGCCATCTCGATAATCTTCGAAAACAATATTCTTCACGCTGCTACCAATTCACATAAAGTATCATATGATGAAGACCGAATCATGTCGCGGTAGTGCTCTTCACGTGTATTGTAATTAACCACGGAAAATTCAATCCAATTCTGCTTTACAAAATTAACAAATTGCTTACGTATATCGAATTCTTTTTCTTCATCACCGTAGATCAAAAATTAAAGTGATCCAAATAAGCAAGAACCATTTTCTTTAATACCCCTGCCCATTAATCTCTATATTCTCAACAGTCATCTCTGTTTCCATAAAAAAAAGAACATATTAAACTGGTTGAAAATCTGATCATAAGAAGGAAACGAACACTACTTCTTATTTAGAACAAAAACTCATCCTTCACTCTTTCCTCGAAATTACTATATATTGAACAACAAGCATGGAATGATACTCATTTCCTACGAGTTTGAATTGCTGCACTCCATGCGAGTTTTACACTTTGTTTTTTCCAAGACTCTTAATTAATATCACTATTGTGTATAATTAATATCGTTTGTTAATTTTTGTTTTGGTGGAGGTGCCAGTTCATGCTCATTTCGCACTTGTTGTCATGATAACGAGTAGAGAATGGTTTCATTTCCTACGGTTGCACAATGTGCCACGTTTTCTTATCGATGTCGATTGCACAATAGTGACATTCCTTGACAGTCGTAGAAACAATATTTTTCAGTATCAAACAGCACTCTAATCCGCATTCAAAACAACTGGAATAACACGAAGAACACCTAGGGGAGTGTGAGGCAAAATTACATATTATGTTTTATTCTACCTCTAATATATTATTTTCTAGAAACGATAAATATATTTACTCAGTACCTAAAATATCTTTGGGGTATTGATCTTTGTTTAGAAATAATTATATGTGAAAATTTCCTACCAGTCATTTCTAACCAATCATAGGCTTGCATTTTAACATGTTGCTATGGCAAGGACCTAATTTTATCGGAAATCACCCTACTCATAATCACGTGACTGAACGATTAATAAGTGGAAATCTCCCTGGCTTTGCATCTGGACGTAGCTTCCATATGATTACAGTGTTGCCGTCCCCACTCTCCCTAACAGTCCCAACCCAACTGGTGCATGGGAGCTACATCCAGCCGCTACTATTAAATCTTCTCAAATAGTTTTGGCATGAAATTTTCTTGCCAAATCTCCCGCGAGCTCGAATTAAAAATCCGGAAATAATTCGAGCTCTAGGGAGATCATAAGTGAAAATTATCGTGTTCACATGAAAAATATCACTGGAAATATGGGTCTGAAAGAATCTGACCACTCCCTGGTGGGCAAAATTACATAAACTATGAACATTGGTTTCACCCGTCTCATCCATATCGTATATCATAGCAGGGTGAATATTTGCTCCTTGGATTGTTTGTTACAGTTTTTGGAAAAAAATTGCCATATCTTTCTTGTCAAATGCTCGCGCCCGTGTGGCTGAAGTAGCGTCTGGTACTCGTAGTGATATGGCTGGATTTCCTGATATAAAGTCTCGGAACCTGCAAGCTATTTTCTTGTCATTGTTGAGTTGGTGGGGTCTACCACTGCGTTCAGCAAGTTCGTTAGCAACAGCTCGAAGTTCCATCTGCGTCAAACCAAAGAATTTGGATTCTTAGTTTAGGATGTTCTCCATTGATGCTTTTTTTATCCCGTTGTTCAAGGACTTACGGAAGCTTCCAATTTTTTTTACTTTCTGGATAAATATTTTTGTTTTGGTAATACCTTTTCAGTGTAACTTAAATTTCTTGAAGGACCTCAGCCATCCAATTCTATTGTCTCTGATCGCCTTGATTGCATTTTGCATATCGGCCGTTTTCCAGGATTGGCGACGATTGTTTTTTTTTTGGTGTAATTAGAAACCATCCTCAAGTAAAAATGAAACTTGATAAATAATTTGTCACAATGAAAGGCAAAACGACATAGTATGTTATTCTGCCTTACGCAGACAAATGTCATTTTGCCTCTGAATGCCATTTTTGAATATTTCATGTCAGAATATAATTAAACAGAATACCTCTGCAAAATCACTTTGGTACATCAAACACAACAGTTTACTGCTTACAAAATGTTATTCAAAGCTACTATTGTGAAAGATCGTTTGTCAGGAAACCACAAAAAAGTACACACCTACCTCAATCTTCCAAGTGAATGTAGGCCTTTTAAATACAGAATGATCGATTGCGAGCACTACTGGTTTCTTCAAAGGTTGTGACAACTCTGACAGCGCCGTGACATTTTTAGGGTCAAAAAATACGGTACAGTGTTGTCAATTTTATGTGGATGATCCGTGAAATGAGGTCGTATACATTTCACCTATCGTGTCATATTACACTCCTCCAATAACCACTAAACTTGATATCCAATCGCTGAGATCTGTCCTATAATATCTTTAAAAAACAACTTTTATCTATCGCATGATAAAGGTCATTATTGATGTCAATTTGAACAAGTAAAGTGTCAAATAAGACACTAGTGTGTTATAATCCATAACTCACGTTTCCGTGGCTAACAAACAAACAACCTATCCCGTTCCCGTGGCAACCAAACAAACAATAACCTATTTTGACTAAAATGTAAACATGTCACTCTCTAGTCATTCTGACACTGAAACTTATAAAAATATGATTTCCTCCATTTGTTGGATCACATTGTATGGCACACGTGCGCTATGTTCCACAAGTAACTTGAGAATTTATACCACTCGGCCTATCTCGCGTGACCTATTTTCAACACATCGCACTAGTACTATAAATAACTATGATTCCTACATCAACAGGCCTAGGAATCTAGGAATTCCGATGAAACTGAAACCAAATACAATAGGCGGATTTTGGCTTTAACAAGGTTACGACTACTGCGAAAAAAAGTAAGGTTAGGAAATTTGTAATAGGTGTGTTTGTTATGCTCCACTAGTGCACACTTTTTCACACTTTTCTACACTGCAACAGTGTGGCTTTGTTTGTGAAATCTGTTTTCTGGGGATAAAATATCTTTACTAAACGTACTAACGCATTTGGTGAATTTCCTACACACTGGTAGGCGATTCAAATCCCTCTCAAAATCGAAATCCAACTTGTAAGAAGAAAAGAACTGACTTGCATCTTGTGCACAAAATGTAGATATCCTCATTCAAAAGAAAAAATAAATCAAAGTGGAATATTCTACTCCTGATCAAAACGAAAAAAATCTACCCACTAATTATTATTAATGCTGGGACTCCAAATGAAAACAACACAATCGATAAACCATCCAACAAATCACCGTCACCCGCGGTTGATCTGCTCCTATCGGAAATCGCCCATTAAAAATGAATAATATCAATTATTATTGCAATGTACTTGTCACGGGCCTTTTTGACTCTACTTATTTTTGTTCCATTATGGTTGAGATTGGGGAATTTTAGTTCTACAGTATCAGGTTTTTGCGCAGAAATACTCACAGGTTTCACATCAGTTACAATCTTTATACATTCAGTCAGCATAAAGAATGACTATTACGTACTTTGTCATCATCTCTTGGCTCATCTCAACAGTCTTCTCCCAATTGCTGTTTTGTTTTGTTTGCAATGAAGTTCCTGCCTTCTACACTGTTGCCGTTTTGCTACCGTTCTGGTACTGGCTGTGGGTACTGGTCCTAACCTCACTTTGTGATGAGAATTTGACACTGATTTTCGGCTTACATTCCAACGAGTCTTTGTGAAGCTCGGATGTTTCCTAAGCATTTTTAACCTTATCTAGAGATTTTTGGGAAATTAATCCACTTTTATTTATTGCATCGTGTTAAATTTTGAGTGCTTTGTGTACCTACCTACCTTGTTGGTTGTTGTCGATGCAATTACCGTTTTATACGGATGTTTTGGTTTCACGACCGTTGGAAAGGCAAAGGTGACCAGCAGCCTATTTATTCAAAAACATTGCTGATTCTGTTGGAAACGCAAAGGTGGACTGCAGCCTACCGGTTCTAATAATCACAACCCAGTTTAGAAAGGACCACCAGCAGCGTAATATAGACAAAAAAAAACACCACTGTATCTACAAACCAAAAACCCTGCAAACTCAGGGTTTTTTCTTTTGGGGACATCAATCACAATTCAGGCCGATAGCTTGTTGGTCTTATTAGCAGTCCTACAAGAGCTGAGACTGCTAAGACATCTTTGTTCAGCCTCTTTCCACTGAAGAAAGGCTGTGTTGCCTTGATTGACTTGGTATCGTTAAAAGATTTAAGATTTTTATTATTTATTTTTGTTTTGAAGTGATGAGTTTTTTTTTGTATTTTGATTTGGCTTTATGTAACTCGCTGACCCAGTAATTAATTCAAACTGGATAATTTCGGTGAATGAGAAGGTGCCTGGAACATCGGGAGAATTCCGACTTATTCGGTTTTGAGTCGGTGGCGCCCAACTAACACAGATTGTGCCTTAATAAACCAAAATGCTATATAACTGATATATTAGGGTCCATCAATATACAATTTTATCATTTAGTGACGTTAGTTAAAACAAAATACTCTCAGAGACAAAAAAGTGTTATAATCATGTAATATAGCTCTCTACAAAACCATTTAATAAATCTTTTATAAAACGGAAGAAATTGAATTCTTATAGCATACTATAGTACCAATGTTATAAGAGTAATCACTCTCTTAGTCTAATTTGTTGTATTATTGGTTCATTATTGTTTTGCAAAGAACTTATAAGAGGGTTACAAAATATTTTTATTAGAGATTTATTATATTATCATATAGCTATCTTTAATAAAACAGTTAACTCGCAAAAGTATTTAAGACTGAATTGTCTTAAGAGAATATCTTATAAAAATGTTTTATAGGATGCTTGATCTAGAACGTACAAAACAGCACTATAAAACCAATATAAAACACTTACAAAATAAAAATGGACACAAAATAGCAACACTGTCTTATAGTTTATCCCAACTAACACAGATTGTGCCTTATCAAACTAAAATGCTAAATAACCGATTTATTAGGGTACTCCAATAACAATTGTATCATTTAGTGGCAGTAGTTGGCACAAAATACTCTCAGAGACAAAAAAGTGTTATAATCATGTAATATAGCTCTCTAGAAGACCATTTAATAAGCCTTTTACAAAACAAAAGAAATTGAATTCTTATAGCATATTATAGCACCAATTTTATAAGAGGAATCACTCTCAAGTCTAATTTGTTGTATAATTGGTTTATTAAGGTTTTATAGAGAACTTTATGAGATCGTTACAAAATATTTTTATTAGAGATTTATTATTTTATCGTTAAGTCGCAAACGTATTTAAATCTGAATTGGCTTACGAGAATATCTTATAGAAATGTTCTATAGAATACTTGATTTCGATCGTACAAGACAGCACTATAAAACAAATAAAATAAAAATGGGCACGAAATAGCAACATTGTCTTGCCTAAAAATCCCCACCCCGTTTGCGATCATACAGTGAAATTCGCGTCTTCTTTTCCATTTATTTAGTATATTTTTGGGTATTTTGGAAAAATGTATTCGCTGGTGACTTTCAAATAATGTCTAGAATACGTATATAAGATTTCAAGTCATTTGAAAATGTATGCAAATTGTCCAATACCTATATAACAAATTTGTCGCAACAAGCACAGTTATAAGAGTTCGCCATATTTGGTAGGCGAACTTTGTCGGTCATTTTTTAGGTTTGGGAAAAAAACCAAATATTTATCAAGGAAATACGATAACAAGAACGTCATTATAAGAAAAACATTGTAAATATCAGACAATTATTATTTAATAGAGTAGTTTTTGTTTGTAATTAAGATCTTGAGGTTATGAATTTTAAAATATCAGGATAAAAAGTCTTGAATTGCCTCAAAATGCAGGCGCATGAAAATTTAGTTCATAATGTACCCATATATTAACAGTAAAATCAAATTCGCAAGTCAAATCAACATATTATCATGCTTGAATTTTCAATATTTTGCAATATGCTACTTGTCTAATAGTAGGATAGACTCCATTAATTTTTCGTCATTCACAGTTGATATTCTTTTACAACAGTTCTGATTTATTATGCTCTGAACATACACAAAATTGCAGTGTAAATGCCGCGAATATATCAACAACAAAATATATTTATAACTGTTTTATAAATGTGTAACTTGGAACAATTCACTCTTATAAGAGCTCTATAGCAGTAGTAAAGTAGCTTTATAGTTGTTACCTAGAACCCCTATAAACATTTTAATACGACAAAAATATTTTATAAAGTGGTCCTTTTTCGTGTTTATAAGTGTGTTATTAATGGCTATGTAATGATTATAAAAATATTTTTACGAGCAAAATGTTTTACGAAACTGTTATATAACGGTCTATAGAATACTTATAAACATATTTGTGTTACTTGGGCGCTATCCTACCTTAATCTCCGGCATTGAGCTAGGGCCTAATTTGCTCACGCAGTAAACCACCCTCTCATTCCAGAAATAAAGTAACTTGATCCTTTTTTCTTTGTTACCTCATTATTCTTCTTTCTTTTTCACCTGAGAGAAACAAAGAGCGTGACACATTTTTGGCGCCAAACGTGGAGCCTGCTTTCAAAAACTAGCAGGCGATAGTTTCACTAATTTTCTGGTAAACGCTTTGAGGTACATAGAGCCAAATTTATAACGCAACTTTCAGGGCGCGATATTTTTTTGTACCTATTTATTGCTCGATGTATTCATTGTGTATTTGCGGTGATTGATCGATTATTACTTTAACATTATTGACTTACTGATTTTTACCCTGCCATTATTACTCTTGATCACTGACTTGCCTACAATTGACTGGTTCATTATCACTAAAATTTTCTTAGAAATCCAACCCTGGTAAATTATCTTCAATCTCTGTTTGTTCTGTTTTTTTTTTCTTCAATTCTCAAAGACGATTTATTATTATCATTATTATTATAAATCCAAAAGCGTATGAGATGAGATCCGAAGTAAAACGCTAAGAAAACATATAATCTTTTGTTACATCAAATCATGGGGAAGCTCTTTTCAGGATTATTTCATTTTAATCGGTTAGTACTACCAACTCGTGGCTGTAGAGAAATTTGTCCAGCCAAACTATCATCATAATAATATATTGAAGATGTAATCATAAACAAATAAATATAACCCAACTTTAAATGTCAATCGAGATCCGCTTTTGAAAAAGCGTCAATTTTTTACGCTGAGTAAAACACGCAGTAGCTGACGTGACGCTTCACAATAGCATTACGTCCAGGTGGGCTTCTTATCAAGCAGAAACGTCGCACTCGGTATGAGTGTGACTTTTGTGGATAATTGAAGGAGTGATCCATTGTGTGACATCTTCACACCCGTATTTCTAAACGTTTGGGTATGTTCAGTCAGCTGTTTGACAGTATGCTGTTTATTTTAGTTTGTTTTGTTTATGTTCGGGTAAAACTTTACGGATTAATCAACTTAAGAGTGAATACAATCTATTCCTCAAATAATAATAGTCATTTTTCTTCGTTCTTACTTGTGTTCAAAAGACTCAATCATCAGAGAAATCCTCTACATTGCAATGCATTATTTTGAACAACTGGAATAATTATTGTCTTGTGTGCATTTTGTCTTAGTGAATGATAATATAAACGTTCACAAACCCATTTTGACAAATGACACATCACACCTTCTTCACACCACAAAAATACGGTGTAATCAAAGATCACCATGGGATGCATCTATGTCAATTCTTGAACGAAAAGCAGTGTGCGTCTAGGGTGCGCTCTTGATTATTCTGAACGGTAAGTGTGTGACACTTGGATCACACTCTCACCGGGTGTGACGTTTCTGAACCCGCCCCAGCTTAAGCTGCTGGGACCGCCTGAATTTGGTCATTGTTACTTCGGCGATCACCATGGCAACGCCCTGTCAACCTCAATGTCAGCCAATCTGACCAATCAGAGATTGCGAGAATGAAGCCTTCTCGCTCCATCATAAGATACGCTCATAGTGCCATCTTTTTCACGGACAAACATACTTTGCCTTCTATAAATGTATAGATAGAAGATAGTGTTGCCAAGTATTGAGAGATTATAGCGCCCCAGGAAACGCCACTTTTCAAAACTGACGTCATCAAGATGCCACCATACAATATGATGAAAATTTTATCGGGCTTCATGATTATTTTTCAGTTTAAGTATCATACTTCTACATTTCAATCATTTCAAGTTTGTCGGTTAAAAAATGGTTTGACTGTTTTGACTTAGAGACTGCGATTTGAAATAGAATCGATTATTTTGAGATTGATTGCCAATAATAGTTGATATCGACCAATTGTGCAATTTAGCTGTTGTGGAGATGAGAACGGTTACTATGAAAACATGAAACCAAGTCATGTGATTCAATTATTTGATTTGAACCTTTCAATGACACTGCACTAAAATCGTCATTGGTGGCGAACAATCAGGAACCTTTTGGACCAACATCATTTTATAATAAGACTATATAAGGATATTTCTTATGGAAGCAATTCTCCAAACTTTAGTGACTCAACAAAAGCCTGTTAGGTGGCGCAAAGCGGCACTTTTATACAAAAATGAAAAAGCCCTCTGTTGACGATTATCGGCATTTCGTTCCTACAGAATACTACAGATCTCTTTTTTAAGGAGGCGTGGTATAACGTCGAAAAAGAAAGTCGCAGAACAACATGATGGTACGTTATTCTCGGATTTAAACCATCAAACTGGTAAGGGGTCGGCGTAAATTTTCCAGAATGCTTTTTATGCTATGATGCTATTCTCAAGGCGGGTTTCCACCAAAAGGACAAAACCGCAACAAAACAGCAACTGTGTCGATTTCGACAAAACAGCAACTTTTGTTGTCAAAATTAGCAACATTTTGAAGACTCTGTGTCGCGAGTTCCTGTTTTCGTCAACAACGAAAAGTCCCGTCGCCAGGCGGAAAAGATCAAAGGGTTTCGTGTTTTGTTTGTGTTTTTGTAAACAGAGTCCGCTATGTGGAAACGGTCGGCGACAACAGTTCATTATTTTGTTCTGATGTTGACTTTGTGAATGTTCAAAAATTTGTATTGAAGTGCGAGTGGTAGGTATAAATTTTGACTATCGTCACTAGCCAGGGTATATTTATTGATTTGTTGTTTATTTCGGTAATTATTATGCAGTAGGTATACGGTTTTCTTTTGTTTTTGAGATTTTTGGGTTTGGGTTGGGTTTGAATTTTTTGACAAAATTCCTTTACAGACAGTTTGTAGGGATGGAATAGAGTGTGAATTTGTTTTTTTTTTCTGGTATTCGATCAATTATATAGACAATACCTACTTCTGTGACGCTTCGGTTACTTTATTAACCATCTTTCTAAAATTAATGAATAGTTCTACGTTATTTACTATTTGTTCAAACACATATGATGAATGAAGCTGTAATAATACTCAGTCATGAAATATTATAGTTATTAAGTTCATGTGAACAATCAAGAATAAAGATTTTTGTATTACATTATTTACTTACCTCAACATACTCCTGTAGAACTTCACAAAGAGCATCACATACTTCCGGCACAATTCGTGATATTGAAGAAGTGGATACTTTAAACAAATACATAAAGCTTTTAAAACTATCACCAGTAGCTAAAAATCTTAAGGTTATTGCCAATCGATCTTTCACAGATATAGCATCTCGGTAATTTGTATTCTGTTTGCAAATTTTTGGTCCCACTACATTCAACAAGTTTTCAAAATCGTGATGGGACATTCTTACAAAATTATGAAATGATGATCTCAATTCTCCATTTATTCCTATGTCATCATCCACCAAATCTGCCATAATTTTGTCCGTTCCATAATCTATTCGTCTTCTTAAAAATGATCTCATCCAGTATCTTGTTTTTTTTCGCTTTCGCTTCTTTTGCTCCAAAGATTCGATTATAAAAAAACCGCACGCCATTATGAAAACCTTCAATTATTATCACTTACACTATTTACCAGATTTTGTTGGGTATTCCGCCACATCCCATCAAAAACTTCACACCAAATTACTTATCTGAAAATCTAATAAGATTTATTCAACAAGTAGTGATTGTTCACTTGAAAAATTAATCAATCCAGTGCTTATACAGAGTCTTTCTTTTAAAAGTAATAGTGATACGCTCATAAAAATTCTCACACAAAGGTTCTCGACCATGAACTACTTTTTTAAAATACTGGCAGTTTTCTATAACTTCCGGTTATACCGGAAGTAGCCACCAACGTCCTTACTTCAAATAAGTACCCAAATTTTTATTTCACATTCAGATCCTTTTTGAAAATTAAGGTCAGTTTACTGAATAATATACAGTGTGACCCATTTGTTTTGGGAACACCCTGATAAAAAGTTTATTTCTTAACCGATTTGGTTCGTTTTTTTTTTGGATTGTAGAGCTTGAAAAACTGTATGTTCTTGGCAAAAAGTGACCTTCGCCATTTTGACTTCAAGGCCTACTATG
This sequence comes from Orchestes rusci, assembly GCA_958502075.1. Lineage (NCBI taxonomy): Eukaryota > Metazoa > Arthropoda > Insecta > Coleoptera > Curculionidae > Orchestes > Orchestes rusci. Next base: position 10,232,949 of record OY293310.1, read on the forward strand.
TTAGTTTTTAAGAGCAAAATTTCAGGAAACCATATTAGCGATTTTTTTAGAAAAAATCTGTGTACGCCACTGGATTCAGCATCCTTTAAAACGGGTCTATACAAATTTTCAACCGAAAATATCAAGTTGAAAAAAATTAAAAATTCGCACTTTAACAATCTTTGATTCTATCAAAACAAATAAAAATGACATAAAACTAAAAATTTTTAACTTCTACCAAACCACCATCAACTTCAATGCATTTATCATTTGTTTTGATAGAATCAAAGATTGTTAAAGTGCGAATTTTTAATTTTTTTCAACTTGATATTTTTGGTTGAAAATTTGTATAGACCCGTTTTAAAGGATTCTGAATCCAGTGGCGCACACAGATTTTTTCTAAAAAAATCGCTAATATGGTTTCCTGAAATTTTGCTCTTAAAAACTAACATAGTAGGCCTTGAAGTCTAAATGGCGAAGGTCACTTTTTGCCAAGAATATACAATTTTTCGAGCTCTTTAATCCAAAAAAAAAACGAACCAAATCGGTTAAGAAATAAACTTTTTATCAGGGTGTTCCCAAAACAAATGGGTCACACTGTATATGGCCTTCTTTGACCATTTTGGAAATAGTTGCATTTTAAGAAAAAAAATGAGTTAACCTGGGTGCTTTGAGGCTCTGTATCTCAGAGACTATTAGACGTAAAAAAATTAAATTTTGGGGTTACCTATAAAAAATGCTGATATTTCAAATGATCTTGATCATTCTTTGCTATAATCTACAGGGTCTTGGCAAATTATGAAAAACAAAAAACTTAAGTTTTTCCAAAAAAAATCGGATTTTCTATATGGAATGTCCCATTTTTCATTTCAGATGTTAATCCTTTACAAAATTTTCGTTCGATTGACACTACATTGTCTTATACTTAAAATTGATAGTTTTGAAGTTATTCAGATTTTCAAATTACTTTATTGAAAAAAATTTGAATAACATGATATCACTTCTAGCTGTAGGGCAATGTAGTATCAAACGAAAGAAAATTTTATCTATAATCAAATCTTTTGCTTTTTTTATGTAGAGCAGAATGTCATGTCTATCGAATGAAGAGTTTGTCTAAAATTATTATCTGAATAAGAACAAGAAGAATTCCGTTTGAAAAAGCGGAGTTTTTTCACAGACTTATTTTTATAATTTGTGGTATGTAGTAGATTATTGTGAAAAATGATAATGATCATTTGAATAACCAGAATTTTTTATAGGAACATACCCTCAAAATTCATATTGTTTTACGTCCAAAATAGTCTCCGAGATACAAAGCGTCAAAGTACCCACCTTAACTGTATTTTTTTTTCTTAAAATGCAAATATTTCCAGATCGTTGAGAGATGGCCATAGATGTCATTTGATAAACTGATCTCAATATTAAAACAGAAATATAAATAATATTATACTCTACTTAAAATTAATAGTTTTCAAGTTATTTGCATTTTTTTTCAATGGATTAATTTTAAAATGAAAATAACTTGAAAACTATCAATTTAAGGTATATGACAATGTAGTGTCAATCGAAAGAAAATTTTGTCAAGAATCCATATCAGAATTGAAAAATGGTATTCCATTTGAAAAACCCGAGTTTTTTTGGAAAAACCGAAGTTTTTTGTTTTTCTTAAATTGTCAAGACATTGTAAATTATTGTAAAAATTGATCAAGGCTATTAGGATGACCAGCATTTTTTATAGAAACCTCCAAAATTTTATTGTTTTACATCTAATAGTCTCTGAGATACAAAGCTTCAAAGTACCCCACTTACCTAACTCATTTTTTTTTCTCAAAATACAAATATCTCCAAAATGGTCAAAGATGGCCCTGGATATTATTGAATAAACTGTCCTCAATTTTCAAAAAGGAAACTAAATGTAAAATAAAAAATGATGGTTCCCATTTAAAATAAGGAAGTTGGTATCTACTTACGGTATAAAAGGAAGTGTTAGAAAACTGCCACTATTTTAATAAAAGAGTGTAAATTTGTTTAAGAGTATCACTATCACTTTCCGATATAAGGCCCTTTAGAAAAAAGACCCTGTATAGGTACTTTCTAATGTATATATGGAAATTAATAAATGTGTTTCAAAGTGAAGTGTAAAGGTACTTGATCTTCATTTGTTACCGAAAATTATGAAATGGTAATGGGTTCTTTTGCTGGTAATAAAGAATGAAGAAGACGGTTACGTACTGTATACCTGCAGTACGTAACGGTAACCTGGACCCAATGACATAATATAGTTCCAAGTTACGGAGACTTGGAAAACTTTGTTATTATTATATTCTATAGAAAACAAGTTATTCTTCATAAAAAGTTCTACATTCTACATGTTCATGTCTGAAACACAATCATGTGGTAACATTTTTTTAGTCGTATAAGAGGCTTATTAGAAAAAATGTATTTTGCTCAAGAGTAAAGAACTTTTATTTTTGACAATATGAAAGGTTGTTTCCAAAAAAAGTTGATCGAAAATAAGAACCACGTTTAAATACGCAATGCAATGGACAATTTGTATAAATTTTAAATGACTTGATAATGTGTATACGTATTCTGCCCAACATTTGACGATTGTCACCAAAAAAAATGTAAAAAAAATGAAAAAGACCACGCGAATTTCCCTACATGATCAAAAAAGGGGGGGTGCTGAAGCAATCCTCTCTCTGCTCTCTCTCACTCTCTTCTTCCCATTGCAGTCCTATACGCCAGGTAAATACTTGTACTTGATAGATCGTGTGATATCAGCAAAGAGTATTTATCTAACGCATGATAGTTATAGGTGTCATCTCCTAAATTTTTCTCGCCTGACTTAATTTCAACATAATGCGATACTACCATAGATAAGTATTTTATGAATACTCTCTGGATATAAGCGTGACTATTGGAGCAAATTGGAGGTTGGCTGAGGGTCTTTAATCGGTGATTAATACATTAGTAGAAAGTGTGGCCACCTTCTATTGTTTTTTATAAACATTGATCTCATCAGTAGTTAATAATCCTGATATTTTCCATATTTCCGTAAAAATAGCCAATTGTCCATTAGAGTCATTACACCCATTTATATTGAAAACATTATTTGTATGTATTTTCTCATTGGCAATAATAAATATGCACTCATCACGTGTTTAAATTGCAAAATTGTTAGACAAAATAAAAAAATCACAAGAGCTAAATATTCATTCATAATAGAAAAAATTGTGGATGGGTGTACCTAATTGCATATTTGAACGTGGTCTTTAGTTCTGATCAACTTTTTTCAATGATAGTTTCTAATTTTGTCTATAAGAAGAATTTTATAATTGCGTACTTCAAGTTTGAGGGCGTATTCTTGAGCTTATTTCATGAAAAAAAGTTCATATGAACGTGGGTCCGAAAATGCATGGTTTTCAAGATACATGGAGTTAAACTTTTAAAAAAATGGGTCTTTCACGAATGTTACAAATATCCTTGAACCGATTTTATTATTTGGCAGATCAATTTTTTGTAATGAAAGCCTAATGCTTAGCTAGATACAAATTATAAAGACCAGTGCCCGACGGCCATCTTACCGAATATTTTAATTAAATCAAACATACGAAAACACAACTTTTTTACCTCTTAGAGTTTTTTCGTATCTGGCCTGGTTGTCAAAAACAAAAAAAACTTCTAAACTTCGCAAATTATTGTTATACTTTCTTTACACGGGTAAAGTATTCTACAACAAATGAAACGGGGCCAGATACAAAAAGGCTGTATTTTTGGATGAGTCATTCAAGAAAAAAATGAAAATCACAATAATGTCACTTGCGTACATTTTTTTTCAAGTTCAACACCCTATATCTCAAAAACAATGCACTTATCCGGACCTAAGTTTATATGTTTTTTTTTCGTGAAATTTGCTTATATATTCCACAGAATGTTTTAAAGTTAGATCAGGACATTGCACCTAATGCATATCGAATCACCATAGTTTGACACCAAAATTTTTAAATATTCTGTGGAGTAAAGAATTTAAAAAGATGATGTTTTTCCAAATTATTGTAGCTTGATTCATTGTAAACATTTTAAAAAACAAAAGGAATCCACAAATCAACGAATATACTCTCTGCACCTCACTTTGCAAACTACATTTTTCTTGCACAAATATTTAAGGTAACTGAAGCATTTTACAATAAACAATATAAAATGTTTAAAAAGGTGGCTAAACCCGGGAAAAGCCAACGGGCTAGACGTTTTCTCGAATTGCGCTACATGGGGCTTTGAAAACGGTGTTTCATGTTAATTTTGACATTAGCTTGATTGCTCAATTTCTTTTGATTAAAAAAAATGTAATCTAATTTTATATTTTTTTTACCAAGAAAAAAAAATGAAATTTGTTTGAAAAATGTTCTCCATTTTTTTCTAGTTTTTTTTTATAAGAAACATTGAACATCAAGACGCTTATTGTCAAAATTAACTTGACAACGTCATTTTCGATGCCCCCTCTATGTCTAATTTTACATTCGAAACCACACAAGATATTTGCACCACTACAGTGCAAATATCTTGAAAACGGCTACCCCACATTGGTTCATATCAACTTTCGGGATAGATAAGTTCGGGGCGATCGCAACATTTTTGTGTCAGGAATCTGCTGTTACCGTATGTCCCATTCTTTCTGGGACCTCAAAATCATTTATAAAAGAACTAATCATTTTCTGTCATTTTGACACGTTCATCATTCGATGCCATTATGATCTCACTTTCGCTGTGAGTGCAATAAACCAAAATCAAAGAAACAAAATCAATAAATGAAGGTTGAACGATCATAGCGGCGACGATGTCTCTTCGAATTTTTTTGATGCTTTTCTACCTCAGAAAGTCGACTTTCTATACTCCGTATAAAAGGGTGAAATATTTCCATTATTCCCGGAAATGTCCATAATTTATTTCAATTAGCGATCAAATATTTCCTCTCACAATACTGCCTTGCATTTATTTTACAGTGGATATTTTATTTATAAAATGATATTATTCAATAATATGTACATTCAGTGTGTCTACGGATTGGGTTTCGGTAAGGTAAAATGACAAACATTTTCCAAGTTAGATTCTGATATTCTGGGAATCGCTTCTGCCTCTAAAACTAAGATGTTGAGAAAATGAGCGAAATCTATTGATTGTTTGATATACAGGTGGGGTTAGTTTGGGTTAGTTTGGGTTAGTTTGATTTTTTTGCACAATTATTGAACAAAAGATAGTCTAGCTATAATATTTTGAACTAGGCAAAAATAACCAATAATTATTCATATTTTTTTCAAAAATCTGGGTTGCTAAGATATTGTAGAATCCAGTTCAACGCAATGTAATTTTCATGAGACTTTGAACTTGAATAGGGTTCAAAAAAAAATTACTCAATCAATTTTTTCAATGTTGCAAAGATTTTTTTTTCACCAACGATACTATACACGTGAAAAAACCTAAAACTTTTTTATTCAAAGTTTTTTTCTATCATTTATAATAAAGAGCTCTGTAAGTAGGTGGGTGTCAAATATAATGAATAACCCTGTACCTTCTATGTCCTCGATGGTCATCTTGTTCATTGTCTATTCGATTTACTTAGTTTCACTCAAAAAGAAATTCTTATGAATGTTTTTTGATCCGTCAATAATTATAGGTATTTTAGTGTTGGGCGTTGGGCCATTATTATATGCATGATAAATCGGGGTGACGCGACATATAGCGCAGTCGAAAGTAACAATTTTCATGTAAAAATAAGCAAACTCATATAACTTATCTTATAATGATTTGTGAAGACATTTGTGAGAGAAAAAAGTGCGAAAACTGAATGTTTTTTATAAAGTCATGGACAGGGAGTGAATAGGGGGTAAATAAACAACTGAATGAGTAAAAATACATAATGCATACAGTAGGACTGAGCAAATGAAGTAAAACAGCCTGAAATTTGATTAAACTTGAATCCTGCATCAGTTACTTTTTCATGATTTCCCCAAAAATGGGACATTTTTTGCAAAGTCCAAAATTTCAAAGCTTACTGTATGCTTTGTTCAATTATAATTATAATGAAGTTTTCAGGAGGTGCATACATTTTGGCCTATTTTTGAATATTACTATCCATTTTTATCAAAAGTTAAACAGGAAAAAGTTTTTTCAACCCTTTTTTCAAATGTGACAAAAGGACACTAGACATTTTTTTTCGAAAGAATCGCCAGAACACGTGAACTGACAGATGGATTGAAGTTCTTAAATGCACCATCACTTCTTGGATAACTGCTGCAGGATCCAAGTTTCATCAAATTTTAGGCTTTTGTTAATCTTTTGATGTGCCGTTTAGAAAATGTTTTAATTCAAGAATATTTGATATTTCGATTTTTGAAAAGTTCCGTTGTAAATCTCCATAGATAAAGCCGCTAGCATATCAGAGAATATACAGGGTGACTTTCGAGTTGATATGTTTTTCAACACAGAATAGAATTCGATAAAATAAGCCGATGTTTCAAATAAACTGAGGTCCGAAAATGTTTAGTTATCGATATACTACAATTTAAATTTGTAAAAAAAGAAGTTTCTTTGTTATAACTTCTCTGTCATCACCGCAGATACTTTCAAGACATCTGGAAAACTCCTTCTTCTAAAATCACTTTCACAAACAAAAAAATCAGAAAAAAACGAATTTTACATACAAAACATCATCTCAGATTTTATCGATTTTACCTCGGATTCGAGCTTGGATTTTAGCGTGCATCAAAATAGTTTATTTGATTTTCTCACGCGAAAAAACATCAAATTACATAGGAACATTCAAAGTTAATAAGTATTTCAAAAAAAGTTTTCGAACCAGGGTTCAAAATACATTGGCGTATTATTTTTCTCTTTAAAAATATTCAATTCAAATCCCGTTCAGACTGCACTGGTAAAAATTAAAAAAAAAAAAACATATTTTCAAACAGAAAACAACTTACGAGATAACTATACAATATGGTACTTGTTCCGTTTCGATACATTCAAAAACAAACAAGTTATAGCTTATTGAATGTTATCAAGGATAATGAAACACCCCGTACCTACCTATATTATTTTTCAATGGCCGTCTCATGAAACGGCTCACTCAAGTTCATTTTCTACTATTATAGGTAATTTCATCACAGCACACAAAAAAATATATCATTTATCTTGGGCGCCCATTCATCTGTCTCGAGAATCAGGTCCCAAGCAAACCCATGTTCTGTAAATACAAGACGTACAATACAAATTAGGAATCTATGAATACGAATTTCCGAAACCCCCAGATCGATAATGTTCAAATTACAGTTTTCTCTACATCATCACTCGCCGCATCTATGAGTGAAAAGCTGCACCCCAGAAAAATGCCAAATCGTGGTTCCTACCTGACCTACCCACAGATGATTCCTTTCCAGCTCTGTTATCCTATGCAATATGCCCCATCTTCTTTCTTTGTCCACTGTAAACATTGGAAAAATCCCAAAATATTTCACAAAAAGTTGGCCCATCCAAGAACGGATTGTTTGTTGATTAAAATCGCAATGTTATATTGATAAGCAAATCCATGTGGCTCGAATAAGTTACTTTGGTGATGAAAAATGAAGAAATAGCCGAGAAAACAGCGATTGATGTGACCGTTTCGATACATCCAAAAATAGGTCATTTTTGATTGCCCAGAAAACTCTTCAAATTGAATCTAGCGGATTCATGTTACTTCATTGGAATAGTACATCATTGTACATCATGTACATAACATGATCGCGTCGCAAAGTTGTGTTGTTCTCCCGAATTAAAACATTTAGTGGGTCCATGTCGAGTATAGGAGAATAACATTGCGATACGCCCACCTTAATATAGTCTTATTATAAAATGCCAACACCGAAGGTTTCCGAATAATCGATGATTCACACTGGTTAGACCTTGTGCTTGAAGGGGCAAGAGCCGGGAAGCATATTTACAGATGCTAGGGTGTGTTGGCACCGGGGTGTTGAAATCAGCTAGGCTTTGAAAAAAACATTCATCTACAAATACTAGCCGATTTGGACACTCCGACTAGAGTGCTGAAACCAGTGAGCTTTCGTAGTGGATATATATTCACAGATGCTACGACGGCTGTTTACATTCAAGATAAATGCGGTATAGCTGGTTTGTCAAGAGATTGGGAGGATATACATAATTGGTCCGTTAAAAAAGTGACGCTCCTGCCCATCGTAGTCGGTGGATGTTCTCTTAAATATCGTTTGAAAAGTAACGCTCCTGCCCATATTATGCTCCTGCCCGAGTAAAAAGGTACGCTCCTGCCCAGCGTAGCCGGTGGATGTTCTCTTGAATATCGTTTGAGAAGTGACGCTCCTGCCCATATGGCTGCTCCTGCCCGAGTAAAAAGGTACACTATTGCCCAGCGAACCAGTTCGTTGGTTAGCAACAGGTTAACATTCAAATTATTATTGTGAATCATAATTTATGTGTTGTGTATGGGTATTATGAGAATTCTGTATTATACCAACTACCCACAACATGGCACTACGAAAGCGCACTGGTTTCAGCACTCTAGTCGGGGTGTCTAAATCGGTTAGTATTTGTAGATGAATGTTTTTTCCAAAGCCTAGCTGATTTCAACACCCTGGTGCCAACACACGCTAGCATCTGTAAATATGCAGCCGGGAAGAGGTTCGAGGCCAATGAATAAGTATATGGGCCAATGCAATGACGGCCGCCCCGGATGGTCGGATCGCTGGACGAACACACGTCTCGTCACACTATCATTTTTCAAATTGGTGATTCATCTTGAGAATATCTACTCACCAAAGTATCCACAAATTGGAACTTTTTAAATTAATGAAAATATGGTGTGTCCCGCTTGCTTACTACAAAACTGATATCTCTATAAATTTCATCGATTTGATGGAAAAAATCCCTGATAGATTATTTTGGGAAGAAGCTTGATTACTGGATGATCAGCTTAGTTGACGTATTTTCAGCAGTACCAGTTGAAGGTTTACCAAGAGGATTTGGAGAACGAGATGAGAAACGCCTACCAGGAAGGGCTATTGGCGCTTTATCTCTTTCTTGTCCTTTTTAATGTGCTCCTCGATCCATGATAACCATTATCAAGCACGTCTTCGCGAGGTTATCTGTATTTAGATTTTTTATTGTCATCATCCATTGAAAAGCATTTTTTCAAAATTCTTATCAAATTTCTATAATATGTTTACCATTCTTAGCTAAAATAATTCATCTCCTGTTCCATGTTCGTCTGTAGTACTTCGTTCATATTAATCATCGTTATCATAATTTTTTTGATTCTAATGTCTTATCTTTGGAACATCTTGTAACAAATGATTCTGGTACCCAAATAGCTCAAAAAATTATTGCTTTTTCCAGATCTTACACTTGCATCACCTTCCGTCGTGCATCGGTTAAAAGAAATTTCCTCAATTCTTCATTTTTCATGCTCAGGACAAAGTTTTCTTAATTCTGGATTACATGTTAATACGCATCAAAACTTTGCTTTGATACCGTAGTGTTACGTCGAGAAAAACTTGAATCATTTGAAAACGATATTATTCTTGAAATATGCATGGACTGTATATTTTCAATTAGGCAAGAATTGTTTTACCAATGTTCAAATACACGGGTGTGGAAAATGTCTGTTGAAGGTCCGCTGCTTTTCATATCAAGGCTAATTCGCCGATGTCATCGGTTCCATGTTTTTGTGCTGCTATCAAGAATCAATTTTGGATTTGAACTAAATGTCTGGTTGATTTTCGGTTTCATTCAATATCTCACTGGGTGGTTCGTATTATTGAGAAAATACTAATAAAATAATATAATAACCACAATGAATGTATGATCCCAATCAAATGTTTTTTCTTGTTCTGTGTGATTCGTTGGATTTCTATTTATAAGTAATTAGAATCACATCAAAATTACTAATCCGTGGCGTAACTACACTCCCGCCAGTCACCGCAATGCGGGGGGGCGCAGCACCAGTAGGCTCTGACTGGATTTATAAAAACCATCACAACTGGGAACATGTTGAGAAATAAATATTGACCTATGAATATCGGAGAAAAAACGCTGTTATCAACGTTTATCTCTATTATTTATCCGCAATATACGGGAAAATATGGCAAATCTTTTTGATTCAGATAAAACTTGACTAAATAAGGTTCCTTTAATATTTTTTCATAAACGTCCTTCCTGCGGAGATATGCCCCCCTTAGGGAGCCGCTGAAAATCGGTTTTCTCAATCAACTTTCAAAGTACTCAATATAATGTGATGAACATTCTATACAGGGTTAGGAGAAATTACCAGAACGGTCGATTTTTCCAGAAAATACACGAGTTAGCAAAAAATGTCTTTGATCAAAGTTGTGAGGCTTTCAAAAATAAACATATCTGTATCAAATTGGAATATACAGGGTCGGTCATAAATTCATGACAGATGAAAGTTGCATTTTATGAAATGGCTCCCCTCTTATATTATTTGATATTTCAATTCTTCGTTCAATTTTGAGCAAAAATTGTGATACAAATAATGTTCCTTAATTCAACCGTTATTGAGATATCGCGTTTTAAAAATGACATATTCGCATCACCTTTGACAAGCTATAAAACTCAAACGGTTCAAGATAGGAGAAAATGGTGTGTACTTTCTACTCCCAATTTATCAAGTTATTCGGTCATATGACTAGAAAGTATGGCCAACTGTCGACTTTTTTTCGACTCATTTTGACATTTTTCGACAACAATTAATTTTATGTACCTAGATAGCTCTTGAAAAGTTGAGACTAGATAGTGCAGTCCCTTTTTCCATATCTTGAACAGTTTGAGTTTTATAGCATGTCAAACATGCAAAAATATCATGTATAAAACGCGATAACTCGAAAACGGCTAAATTTAGGAACATTACGTGCACAATAATTTTTGCTCAAAATTAAAAGAAGAATTGAAATATCCAATAATATACAGGGGGTCCCATTTGAAAAAAAATACAACTTTGATCTGCCGTAACTTTATGTCCGACCCTGTATGTTCCAATTTACCACAGATATGTAGATTTTTGAAAGCCTCACAACTTTTATTTGAGACATTTTTCTCCAGCACGTGTATCTTCTGAAATAAGCTACCGTTCTGATAATTTTTACTAACCCTGTATGATGGACACCACTAAGGATCTTTCAAAATGGTGTCCCTGAAAAAACACATTCACCCCATTCAGTTTACCAGGGGCTGACTAGGTTGTACATTTTATTTATCAGAAGACTTGAAAAAAATTGATGAATAAATTTGGATACCTTGAACATTGAACTAAAAAAAATTTAGGTACTCCCTATAGGGTACTCCTGCATGTTTCTTTTCGAAAAAATAAATAGCTCTGGAGAAAAAAAAAATTCGATAAAAAAAACATGATTTAAATAATTTCGTCAAGTGCACCACCTTATACACACTATTTTATGAATATCTCAAGAAAAACATTTTTTTGAATAATTTCGTTAAGGGCGCCGATTTATCATGGCTTTTTCCAAGGTTTTGTTAATACAAGCATTGTTTTTCTTCAGAACGGTTGATTTTATCGATAATGAATAAGAGTAGATACCTTTTTTTCTAGTCCAAGTTTTAAGCTGAATTTTTCTTCCAAGTATTGATCATAAAGGTTAAAAAATAAATCAATAAAATGTACAACCTAGCTCGCCCCTGGTAAACTAAATAGGGTATATATGTCATTTGAGGACACTATTTCAAGAGGTCCTTGGTAGTGTCCGTCATTCAAAAATTGTGATGGATTATATCAAATTCTTTGAAAGTAGGTAATTTAAGAAAACTGATTTTCAGCGACATCCCTTAGGAGGTCATATCTCCGCAGGGAAAAAATGTATGGAACGTACTACCTTTGTTTTCACGTTTTATCTAAATCTAAGAGATTTCCCACATTTTCCCGTACAGCCTGTAGATGCCTGACAGATTTTTACAATTTTGAAATGTAGGTACAGGGCCATATAAAAAGACTTGCGGGGGGCCGACATTCCTAGTTGGAATTAAAATTAATGTTCAACCATTTCGTATCAATTCACCCTCTCACCACTTGACAATTCGGTTTCTGAGCTTTGACAATGTTTGGAGGAATCCCCTAAGTCCTCAGTGCTTCTTTATTTGCTTCAACATAATTTTGGCATCTGTATCAGTATTCAACATAATTCTATAGAAAAATGTTGGATTTTATTTTTTCCAGAAATTTGTTTCCCCTAACATGTTTCCCATTCTTAAAAACAAAATGTTTCATTTGTATTGTGTTTCTAATGTATCTACATATATTCAACTACAGTACTATTTCTTGCCAATGTTGTTGACTGATCTATTTTTGCAACATCATAATTTTTCATAATACAGATACACTTGAGTTGAAGTTTTTCTTTTGAGACAGGAAAGTACGGCAAAATTCTCAAATAACATTTTCACGAACACTGAAAAATAAAGGAGATGTGGCTGAATAAAGTCCCGGTGCAAAAACTCTATTAAATACGAAAAAGGAGCTGAAATTCTGAGAAAAACTGTCGCTGATTTCAAATAATATTGCTAATGCAAAATCATCATTCAAATGTAAAGCATGAAAAAAAATATTGGCGAAATTTGCTTCTTTTTTCATTTACTAAGTCCTGTCTCATTTTACAAGGGAGTCCCAGACTTACTATACAACCTGTATATTATCATCATGTAACACCAGTTATATCCAACATGTACTGTGATACATCTGACATTGCTTTTGTTTGTTTCTCGAAACATTTTCAGATTCCTCATTGTTGTATTTCATTTTATAATATTATTTTCCATTTACAGTATACAGTGCTTTTCTTTAATGTCCTCCCCCTCATTTATTTTTTGAACGGCTCAACTTAGAGACTCCAAATTCTAGGTGATGAAATACAAGCATGTTAACTATGTTTTGACATAAAATTGACATATGAAAAATTCAAGATGGCGGCTGGGTGCCATCTTGGAATGTTTTTTAAAATAGGAATAGGTGTCATGTGACACCTCATTCTGAAGGTCCTGATGAGTAGTTTATAACCCTAAAATATTAAATCGATATCTTCAAGAACTACAAAATGGCGGTACATTTAATTACTACATTGATACATAAACTAAAAAAAAAAATTAAAGAAATTTCGGAAAGGCTGTTTTTAGGCCAAGAAGTTCAAGGCACCCATTTCCAAAATCATTTGAATTGATTTTAATGTATTATTAAAGTTATTTAGTCATAAGTATATGCATTAATGTAGTTATTAAATGTACCGCCATTTTGTAGTACTTGAAGATATCGATTCAATATTCTAGAGTTATGAAGCACTCATCAGGACCTTCAAAATGAGGTGTCACATGACCCCTATTCTTATTCAAAAAAATATTTCAAGATGGCGCCCAGCTGCCATCTTGAATTTTTCATATGTCAATTTTATGTCAAAACATAGTAAACATGCTTGTATTTTATCACCTAGAATTTGAAGTCTCTAAGTTGAGCCGATCAAAAAATAAAAGGGGGGGGGAGACATTAAAGAAAAGCACTGTATACTTCAGAAGTGGCTGTAACCATATTTATTTATTTCATCTACCATCTATCCGATAGATCACAAGATACAAATAGATTTTCTTGCTTTGTCCAAATCTTATCTTTCCTTAGGAAAAAAGCAACTACCTCGATTTTCAATTCTTTTCTAAGCTGTATGAGATCAATCAACATCCTCGAAAAAGACTTGAAAATCGAAGTATTTTTTCTTATGTGACGCCTGACATCTGTTTTTTTTATATTTATTTTTTTATGGAGAAGTGCGGTTTCGTCCTGAGATCCGTGATTTGTGAGCGCTATTGGATTATTTTTCTCTTGAGATTGAATTATGGTCAACCTTATTTTTCGTGTATTATCCCAGTTCTATTTACTCTATAAATTCGCAAAAATAATTGTGTTTGTTTTGTTCGTGAGGGTCGTGCGCTGACGTCAGTTTATTAAAATCACGTCCCCCTTCCATTAAGGGATTCTATGTATAAAAATGATTGACGAGATTAACGGTCACTCCAATCCATTAGCCTCCCTAGATATACCTTGAGCCTATTTCATAACTATTTGCTATCAGAGGAACTTGTGTTTTGCCACTTCAGTGTGTTTTGGAAAATCATTTGTACACACTTCTTGTAACATCTCACGCAGACTTTGATGAAAACAAAATATATGGTAGAAAATATACTGGTAAACGGGTTAGTATAATAATTTTCGGAAAAATCTACGGGTTGGATTATTTCGTCTAATGTCTTTTAACAGTGTACACGAGAATTACTCTACAGGGTGTTTCCGATCAACTGGTCTCAACATCTAGAGTATATTGGGAAAACATAGAGAAGTTATGAGACAGGACACCGACGACATCATTTCCAAGATTCAGGCTCTTTTTTTTTTAATTCTAGTTTTTCCCTCTTTATTGAATGCGCTCTAACCAATTTCAAAAACGTTTTCAAAGTTTATAATATGCTAGGTATTGTTGAAATTTTTTGAGGTTTTAGGGCAGATTCAACTTTTCCCTGTTGGAGAACACGTTTGTTGTATTTTTGGGAAAAAATATTAATTCTTATTCAAATTATTCATTAAATTTTGAACAAAAAAGCTTTCTTGAGGTTTACAATACTACCCATATAACCAAATTATAAACCCAGTTATATACCTAGCATGTGCTCAGCATCTTCTTCTTGATATAAGGATATTGAAAATAAGTTCCGAGCATGTTCCAAGAATATTCCATATACAGGGTGTTTAAAAAACATTGGGCAAAAATGAAAAGAGAAATTCCTGAGGAAAAAAGTTCTAATAAACATAGGTCCAAAAACGCATCGTTTTTTTTCAAAAATGTTTGTTATCTTGTCTGTCCTCAACGCCACTGGACACAATATTTTCGATCAATTAGGGTCAAAATTAGCGCCTTATTACTTTCAACAACGCTGCCATATTCCAAACAAATCGGTCAAAATTTAACTGAATCATTAAAAAAAAAATGATTCAAAAAAAACTTTGCCACCCTGTATGATAGAAACGATACGTTTTCAGACCTATGTTTATTGGATTTTTTTTCCTCAGAATGACTCCAGGAGTCAATCTTCATTTTTGTCCAATGTTTTTCAGACACCCTGACAGACTTTCATTAATATTGCGAAAACATTGGCGACCAGTTTTTCCGCTTTCAAATAAGAACAAAACTTCCCATAAACATGTATCCGGAAATGATTCCTTACAGAGTTACAGGGTGTTGAAATTTTATTTCCATTTTTATTCTTTCTAAATAATATTTGAACTAATTGGTATTTGAGGGTTTCTTATCATGCGAAACTCGAATTTGTTGTTAGTATGGCCAGAGAACTAAGTATGGCTCCAACGATACCTACACTTATTTTCCAGGATATGAAGTCTCTGTATTATATTTCTAACTAAAAAAAAACATTTCTCTATCACTTTTACGCAGAAAATGAATACCTGTGGGAAGTCGTTACGTGCAATCATTCTCGAGATATCTGATTTTGAAAGAATGAATACATGTGATAATGAAATTATGACCAAGCATGATTTTTCATTGATAGTGCCAGAAAACATGATGAGTTTGTCTACTTGAAAATAAGAAGAAAATAACTTATAAACATTTGTCCAGAAATGCTTCGTTACAGAGCTACAGGGTGTGTTGAAGATGTTATTTCATTTAATTTTTCTCAGTTTTTTTATTTGTTTTTGTTTGAAATATATTTGAACAAGAGTTGTTGATAACATCACACACAAGTCGACTTTTATCTTTTTTACTGAAAATATGAAGCAATCTCACGAAATATGTTATAACTTCTAGCAGGTTACCTTCGCCATAATGGACAATTTGCATACTTTTTCAAATGACTTCAATTTTATATACATATTCTCGACAAGATTTGAAAGTCATCAGCGAAAAAACTTTTCCGAAATACCCAAAAATATACTAAATAAATAAAAAAGAAAACGCAAATTTCACTGTTTGATTAAAAACGGGGTGGAGCCAAATTACCATCTCTCTCTCTAGAGAGAGCTATAACAGTCAATACGCTAGACGGAGAAAGATAATGTTTTCCTTGACGTAATGGATGTTGATTGGCGCTCTTCAGTCGGTGATTACTACATTAATAGAGGTCGTAGGTTGATTTTTCAAACATCAATGGCATCAGTACTTACAAATCCTTTTATTTTCCATTATTCCAAACAATGTGCAGATTGTCCATTTCAAAATCCCAGGTACCTATTAATTGTTTCAAAGCCAAATATCTCCAGAATGGTTGCACGTAGCGACTTCTAATAAGTTAACATTTTCTGCGTAAAAATGATAGATAACTTGAAATTATAATACAGAATCGCCAAAAAAGTTATTGCTGTTCATAACAGGGAAAATACGTGTAGGTAGCGCCCTCTACAAGTTAGAGCCATACAAGGGTGAAACTCGAACTTCGCATGATAAGAAACACCATATCACCAGTTTTCATCAAAAGATCGAGATTGGTTATTCAAGTATTTTTCAAAAAAAAAACAAGAATGAAAATGAAATTTCAACACCCTGTAGCTCTGTAACGGAGCATATGTAGATACATGTTTTTAGGAAGTTTTGTTCTTATTTTGAAGCGGGAAAACTCATCCCGCAATATCAATGAAACACCCTGTATACTGGATACTGGGGATGTGGTGGGCATTATTTTTTAGCCGCGAGTAGCATGTGTTATGGAACTTCGATCAGGAATGTTCCAGGGATATTCCAAGAATCTCCTTTTTCATATACCTCAGCAAATTCTGTAAACACACCTAGAAATAAAATCAGCTCATGATATTATTTGGAGTATTTTATTTTTGCCAAGTACCTATAAAACAATAAATGAAATTCAAGTCACGAATTTGTCAACTGAAAATAAATCAAGATATTCTCAATCTAAATACAGATTTCTAGTTTGAAAAATTATGATCATGCACCATTTTAAAAATCAAGAATGCAGAAATAGGTATAGAGAAACATTTCAAGGCCTGCCGAAAATGTATCCGTGTGAATTACTACATAATTTCATTGTTAACATCAATAAGAACAATAAGTACAACATGAGAGTTTGGGGAAACAGGTAGAAAATTGACTCATCAAAGTTGTCATTCTAAGTAAGCAGTCCTGCCTCGCGAGTTTTTCAGCCATTATGTATCTGTTAAGGGAGCGTTTATTATTTTCGAATAAGCCTGATCACAACCAATTACTTACCATCAGGTCTGTGGTCTATCAATCTAATCCGAAGAGGATACAAAATTATGAAGCTTATAAACTTAACCCTAATACCCACTACTATACCATATCTTTGGCAAAAGACACTTCAACAAACTTCCTGTTCCACGTTCAAATCACATAGCATACACAAATGTATGTTCAAAACTTTGACAAAACAAACCACAACACTTTATTCACAAACATCAAAACGGCGTGCCGCAACTAAGGAAATAAGCGGCACTGTTGTCATATTTTCCACCTAAAAAAAAACACTATTTATTCAGACTGGAATTTTCAACACTGTAGATCCTATTTGACGTTACATTTATTCAATATTTATTCAAGAAATTGATATTGACGTCTACTTGAGTGTAGGGATTATCCTTTGCTTTTACTATATACAGGGAGTCCCTGAAATGACTGTACAACGTTTAATCACAAATTACTTGTCCAAAAATAAGGCGACCTAGGCAAACTTACCTATATCCAAAAATGCTTTGTTAAGCCTACAGAGGGCGTCAAAGATTCAAAAAATTTTTGGTTTTTCCTACATTTCTCGAAAACGTGCAGATCGATTTTGATATTTTTTGGTACCTGGTCTTGGACCATAAAACTACGTTTTCTGATTCTATAGCGACCGGTTATAATCAACCGGAAGTGTAACAGACGCGACGTCACATGCAGTTATTTGTTTGTTTTTTTTTTGAATTTGACTTTTTGATAATTCAGATGCTTTTATCTAATAATTCAATTTATTGGGGAGTTTTTTTCTCTCTCTCTTGAGAGATTTTGCTGAGATAAGTGGTTGTATCAGAAAAAAAATATTTTTAATTAGCTGCACAGATATTTTATCATTCATTTTTTTTTCTAGCATAACTACTTATCCCAGCAAATGTCTTCAAGATAAAAAAAAACTTTCTTACATACTACAATATTAGATGAAAACATCTGAATTATCAGAAAGTCAGTTCCATAAAAGATCAGTTACGTCATATGCCTCATATGCATCTATATTTTCTGATTTTTATGGATTTGACTTTCTGATAATTTAGACGTTTTTATCTTATAACGCAGTGTATAGGAAAACTTTTTCTTCTCTTGAAAAAATTTGCTGGGATAAGTGGTTATGCTAGAAAAAAATGATTCAATAATAACATATCTGTGCAGCTGATTGAAAAGCTTTTTTTTGGCACAACCACTTAACCCAGCGAAGTTTCTCAAGATCGAGAAAAACTCCTCAATGCATTGAGCTATTAGATAAAAGCATCTGAATTAGCAAAGAGTCAATTCCAAAAAAAATCAAAACAAATAACTGTATGTGACGTCACCTTTATAACACTTCCGGTAAATTACAACCGGTCGATAAAGAAAATAAAAACGTAATTTCATGGTCCAAGACTAGGTACCAAAAATCATCAAGATCGATCTGCACGTTTTCGAAGAATGTAGGAAAAACCATTTTTTTTTAAATCTTTGACGCCCTCTGTAGGAGCAAAGAAGCATTTTTGGATATAGGTAAGTTTGCCTAGATCGCCTTATTTTTGGTTAAGGAATTTGTGGTTGAACGTTGAACAGTCATTTAAGGGACACCCTCTATAGTATTTTATTATAAAAATCCAGAACCATGATCGTCCTAGCTCTTATGTCAAGCTACATTACACAACAGCGTTGCCTGGAACCTTATGTTTCAGTTAACTCGACTTGATATCGCATACGATTTTTGCATTTTGTCGAATGATATGCCAAAATTGCTATGTCCGAATACAACCAGTGATAGTTTATCGACCATAAAACAACGAGCGGATATCTAGCGTGCGGTCTCTATTATCGATCGTGCGATGGTGATAGTTGTGCATTAACCATAGACAAAAAATAACAAATTTTGGTGATATTGCAACGGTGACTATTGCGGAAGTAGTGGACGATGCTGCTGATGCTGTAGCAGAACCGCGCCCTTCTACCCTCATATCTTTCATTTCAACTTGGAGATAGGCAATGAATCAGAATGTTGTTTTGTTCAAAAAAACAGTTAGTTCGTGGAGTGATTCGACTAGTTTTGCCCTATACAGGGTGTCCGGTAAATGTATGGCATTATTTCAGGAACGTATAGGGGAGGTCAAAATAACCCCAGTTTGTTATAAAACTTATTCTTCTTAAGTGCCTTCTAACGGGGATACAGAGCCCTAAAGGAGTACCCATCGATTGAATTTTATAGCTCTAACTTTTGAACGGGCTTGTATAATTTGATAAAATCTTAGTATGTTGTGTAGGTGATTAAGACTCATAAAACCATAGTGGGGTGAATATTTGAAATTGTAGGGGGAACCAGGAACGGACTTGCCACCAAACCTTTTGGGCCCAATTTTAGACAGGTGTTATTTTAAAGAGCTGAAAACTACTTTTTCAAATACTCTGATCTTTTTATATAAAAAAAGGTGCTCTGTTTTTGTTCCGAAAAAACTAACCGTTTTCGAGAAAAGTAGATTTTTGTTTTACAGGTTACAGCAATAATACACTAAAATACTACGGCGAGACACCAGTTCTAAGTATTTTTGGTATTGAAAAATTTGTTGACACTCTCAGATTGATTGCCTATGCTAGAAAAAGTTGAAAGTTGAAAAAAAAAAAAAAAAACAAAAATAAAAAATTTCAAAAGAATTCAAGGAAATTTATTATATATATTTTTTTTTTAATTGACAAATTCTAGTACTGTCAATCACTCTGAGAGTGTAAAAAAAAAAATCCTTACCAAGAATAACAACAACCGGTGTCTCGCCGTAGTATTTTAGTGTATTATCGCAATAACCTGTAAAACAAAAACCCATTTTTCACGAAAACGGTCAGTTTTATCAAAACAAAAGAGCACCTTTTTTGATGAGAAAAGGTCAGAGTATTTGAAAAAGTTCCTTGTATTTAAAAAAGTAGTTTTTGTACAACCTACACGTGAAGTCCACTTTTCAATACATGCAAAGCAGGCGGAAAGTCACTAATTTTGGCAGCCGGGCCTAAAAGTACTTTCGCGCTCGTGCTGCTACTTTCCCCTCGTCAAAATCATCTACTTTCCGGCCTTGATACAAAATGTACTATTTTCAGCTCTGTAAAATGACACCCGTCAAAAATTGGGCCCAAAAGGTTTGGTGGCCAGTCCGTTTCTGGTTTCCCCTACAATCTCAAATATCGACTTCACCATGGTCTTATGAGTCTTTATGGCCCACACAACATACTAAGATCTCATCAAATTATATAAGACGGTTAGAAAGTTACAGCGGATTCATTAAATCGATGGAATAGGGACCTGTATCCCCGTTGGGAGGCGCTTTGGAAAAAAAGGTGTTATGACAAACTGGGGTTGTTTTGACCTCCCCTATACGCTCCCGAAATTAAGCCATATACTTACCGGACACACTGTATAGAATAAGGAAGTCGAGAGTCAGCTATCAATATTGGGACAAAAGGGAACTTTGACTTTGGGAATTTCCCAGTATCAATCTAGTGTATTCGTCATCTGAAATAAATAATAAATGATATGATTTTTGAGCAAATAGAGTGATAAAAACCTTCGAAAGTCAAGATACCTTCTTTCTCCGAACTAGATTAAATGAACTCCAAACAATTATTTTAGAATTAAACACGTCCCTGTCAGTAATAATACAGAGGTTTCTACATCGCCCTGTATTCCTATTTCTCTATTTTTGATGAAAAATTTCACAGCCTCCATTTTTTTTGCAATCCACACCAAACAGTATAATGCATATACCTATAAATTAAAATACACCGCGTGCGTCTCATAAGGCAATGAGAGAAATTCTCCGCTAGGAGCTGAGAGGAAAAATAAAATTCGAGCAGAAGAACATCGAATAATGACTCAAATTAATGCAGAAGAATCCCATATAAGACCATCCTTGGGTAGGATCTCGATCATCTTCACCAATGACAGACTTATGGGTAGAATGCACGTACCGTGTATATGTCTGTTTCAACATCCTCGCGGGGAATCGACAAGCTGGCCGCGGTATATTTTAGTTCATAGTTATAGGTATATTTTGGTATAATGAAACCATAATATTCAACTGTTGTTTTGATTTTTAGGTTGGTTTTTTTCTGTTTACAATCAAGACCAGTCCAGGACCAGGTTCTATGCGTGACGTCATTGTTTTAAAACGAAAGCTTCAGTCCTGTTCTTTGTTGACCTTGGTCTTGAATTTTCATAAAACGAAAACGCCTAATAGGGTATCGAACGAGGAGAGTATCGCATGCGAAATTTTTCCTGATAGAACCATGCATCACGTTCGAAATTTATCGCACTCAACATACGCGTCCTGTTCATCACGATTGACGAGTACGCAGACCCGAAGACGGCAGAAAGACGAAGTTTAAGTATACACCCTATAAAAATGGATAGGTACCCAACTACCCAGGCCTATGTTCTTTGAAAAAACTTGATCGGGATGCATTGAGAGGGATGGTTTTCTTGATTTTATGTATTAGAAGCATATTCTACGCACGTTCTTAGACATGATGGAAATTATATATCCTGCCAAGCATTTATAAACATATGGTGAGATGTTCTTGATAGCACATGCTGAGAATATATGTAAGCGAATATACGTTTAAAAATATATCTGGTGAATGAGTATATGTTCGTAGAACATGCTAATGATATGCTGGTGAGTTTGAGAGTTAACGCACGTTCTGGGTACATCCCGATGATATAAATATGCTTTCATTGTTATGCAGTTAGTGCCCTTCAAAGCGTTCATTACCTGAAATTTTCAGTTTTGGAAACAGTCCGTTTTTCTAGTCGGTGAGAAAAAAAGAAGTCGAATGAGAGAGAAGAGTATTTCTGTCCAAAGAACAGTGGCGTAATTTTTTTCTCGAAAAATACACAGACTTTTTTGGAATCGATGCATTTTCGACCATTAGTGTCTTATCTCAAACTATTTATGCATGGTTCCTCAATATACTCTAGAAGTCTCGACCAGTTTAGAGACTCCCTGTATATCAATAACCTCTACACAGAATTTCCGATCTTACGTCCCAAGTCATATACATTACAGTAATATAGAAAATAGAACAGGAATACTACCCAACAAAAGCATTCTCTAGACTTTCCAAGAACTTATATATCCGTTTGTCGACTTTGGTTACCGTTGCGCGTGGGGTGCAAAATTTGAATAGATAATCATCTCTGGTATAATGTGAAAATTAATTTCCTTGATACATGATTTCTTTGTTTACATCTAAAATAGGAAAGTTCACAAAAAAATTAAAACGTGTTTAACCATCACCAAACTATTGAAAAAAATCCAATAATTCGTTTAGTATAAAATCAGCGATAATAATGTTGATATTATTTGAAACGGTCGAAACGCTCTCTGATTGGCTTGACGTCACTAGTCTTGCAGCGAGGTACGCGAGAAACCGACAGATTGGCTTTTATGGGTTTATTCATTGATTCGTCCTAATAAAGCATTTAGTATCGCCACAAATCGATTGTCCAGTGTATCTTATATGTATTGGGTACCTCACTGAGTGAAATTGATTTTAAAATATGCACGAATGTTTCCAAAAAGGTGATTCACATCATTTGCCGGATGTGGACGTCACTATAGTTTCCGACTTTCTGACTCAATCTAGTGGGATGAAATACATATTATCACGAAATTGTATTAATTTGGCTATTTATTATTAACTACGTCAAAAAACCTGATGATTCAAATGAGTAAATTGTGTTTGATGTTAAAAAAGTATTAGGATTTGTTATATACGCTGTAGGTACTAGGTACCCAACAGTTTTAGTTGATCTATCAATTTATTATCGGTAATAAAGTCGGTTCAGTCCAGTTTCCTCCGCACAACAACCAATATGATCATCATACTATTGATTACAAAAATAGAAATAACTATATTTTACCAAAAGGATGAGAAGCGTAGCAGCAGATATATTTTGATTTTGTGATGACTATATTTTCACAATATGTGGTCAACTTCTACCTACTTCATCTTTGAAGATAATCATCTTTCTAAGGGAATTGAATCTTATCTAATTCACTGTGGGCCAATTTAGGCTGAGACACAGTTTGACCCTGAATAACTTTTTTGTTCATGGATTTTAATGATTTTTGGATAATATGATAAAAGTCAATATGTTCTGGATAAAGCCTGACTCACATTCAATTTTTCTTCGAAGTGGAACTGACAGATTTCCTCCTGCCAAACCACCTTGAATTTGTGTCACGCTAGCCGATATCGAATTTCTGTTTGCAGCAGAAATTTGGACCAGATTTGGAAGTAAGTTGAATTGGCGTTTCACGCCGTTTGTTTGCGGTTTGCTATAATGTTGATTTTGACTTTGCTTATATTATAAAGTTCATTTTATCGCTCCGATGAGATGGCTTTTGATCACGTGTATTAATCTCATACTATTTCTTTGGCAGCCAATAGATATTTGGTGAATTCTAATGTGAATAGATAGAAAATGATCTGTCGCAATTTATAAGCCGCCAATTCGAAAAAAAAAATATTGTAAATATTACATTTTTTACTTCGAGATTGAGCTTCCGGATTAGGGCCGGTATCGGTCTCACGACGTTTATATGAAATTGGCGCATTTACGCACCTTGCAAAAAAGAACTGCGCAATTTACCGATGGATTGTCTTGTTTTTTAGGAAGGGAGTTTGTGAAAAAGGTTTCTCGAAAATAAAATTATTTTAGGAGCAAAACCCAAGAATCCCATTTTTTTTGTGTGTGATGGTGCTTGTCGGCATAATGACTATATCCCACTACACTTTCTTCAAGATTTTTTGAAATTCTATCGCGACGTAGTTGTTTGTTGAAGAATGGTAAAATCTTCGACTTTTTAAGAATTCTGATTTTTTTTTTTTTTAACACGTAATATTTGATAATTTTTTGGAAAAATATATTTAATTTAATTTTACTTAAAAACTTACAAGGCATTTTCATTTTCGTGTACCCATATTTTTTCCCATTAGCGTTAAATAAAGATGTGATGGTGCTTGTCGGCATAATGACTATATCCCACTACACTTTCTTCAAGATTTTTTGAAATTCTATCGCGACGTAGTTGTTTGTTGAAGAATGGTAAAATCTTCGACTTCGACAAGGCATTTTCATTTTCGTGTACCCATATTTTTTCCCATTAGCGTTAAATAAAGATTTTATCTTCCAAAGATAGAACCATGTCGACATTTTTAAATCCAACCAAGCACATCCTGAGATGTCAAAAATCTTACGAATTCTTGACAAACAATGTTGCTGTGAAATTTCAAGAAAGCCTTGATCATAATAGATTCAAATAATTTCAAAATGCCGATAAGCAACATCATCATACCAATTAAAAAAAACGTTTAACAGATGATGATTTTGAAATATTGATATTTTTTGGACGCCTTTTCCTACAAATGATCATCTTGAAAAATATCAGTGTGGTTCATTTTTGCAACGAGCATAAATGCAACATTTTGATAACAATGTCGTAAGTCCGGTCCTGGTCAAAATTCGTAAGCGCCATTTCGCATTGACAGTAACAACATATTGACCAATATTGTATCCAAAAATCATTGAAATTCATAGACAAACAAAAAAGTTATTGAGGGCCAAATTATGTTCCAATAGAACAAGCCGAACGTAAGACTGCTGACGTCACACGTGGTAGCCTCGTCGCAAGGGTCGTTTCTTAGTCTTTGAATAATTCCTTTCTCACTTTTTTGCAAGGAGAAATACTTTTAAAGAGTTTTTATAAGTGCTACGCGACATTGTGTCCTCTTGTGAAATTCAAAAATTAGTTAACTTTCCTATTATTCCAATGTGGATATTCCTTGATTGCTTTCTTATGCGTGTTGACAGATTTGTTGTCTTTTGAAGTAATGTGTTATTTTATTCATTTATCCATGTAATGATTGTCAGTTGTCGCAATATAAAACATAACTGGAGAGATATTGCCAATCAAAAAATGTCAAGCGGTAATACCGCATGCGGTATTTTGACGTAAATCGGATGCGCGATTCACTGCTTAACGTCATTTACGGCATGGAGATGTGTTGTTTATCAAAAAAACTCAAGCGGTAATAGCGCATGCCGTATTTTGACGTCATGTTGACATAAATCGGATGCGCGATTCACTGCTTAACGTCATTCACGGTAATAAGGTTACCGCATGTAGTTATTTACGTTACGTAGCGTGGAGCGCTATTTCGAATACCGCCGAAAACGTATGCCATACAAATAAACAAGACGTGTTCTTGGGTTTTTATTGAGGTGAAGAATGTATTCATCGGTTGTCAGCTTGATCAAAAATACGCTCGCCAAGCACATGATTTCAATTGGAGCCTTTCAAATCTGCGCGAAAATTGTGTGCATACATTATTCCGCGACTTGAGTTCATTGGGTGTCATGTTAATACAAAACTTTTCTTCTTAAGATCATTCAAAAAATCTATACTTGAAGTTGAGCCATATACTCATAGCACCTTGTATTTTAAAAGTATCAGATGATAGGTAGTCCAAATGGAAATGGTGCCATATGCATCATAAAACATTTTGAGGTATTCAAAGAAAACTGGATAAATCTACAAATAGGAACTATAGAAAAATAATTTCGATAATTGAAAGTACAAAAAAAAATCTGATTCATAGTGTTTATAGTTAAATTAATCTTATATGTTGAAGGAAATTGAGTTTTTGATATATTTTTTTAAACACATAGTGGGAATTGCAACAACAACACAGTGTGTCCCAAATTCGTTTCTCTATACAGGGATCTTGGCTCCTATTATACCCACATCAGAGGTTAAATGGGGCAAGTCTTAGAGGAAACTTGGTGCATTCGATATTCGGTTCCAGATTTGTGATCGGTCAATTGGTTTTGCGAACATCGGCAAAAAACCGAAAATGGCGGATTTTGTTTTTTGCCAGTAAATCCGAAACGGCTAATTGGACAGCTATGAAAATGTGACATTATCGGGACACTTTTTTAGGACGAATAAAATGGTGTGTATGACATGTCTCAATCGTCTTTTGTTTTTCCGCAACCCGCCTCAACTTTAATTTTTCTCATGGCCGCCATATTGGATTTTTCGATTTTCGGAAAGAGTGTGGAATTTCTAGTCTAGTGATTTCCCACAAGTGCATAAGAGATTTAAGTATCATCGAAATATCACACTTCGTAGCTGGGACTTAATCTTTTCTAAGGAAGCCATGATTTATTTGTTGCAAAACATCATTAATAGGTACTGTATCAACCTAAGGTTACCTTATTTGGTGTGCAGCGAACGTGTTTAACTCATTGAGTTTTCAATAAAACATGGACGTGAATAATGACTTCTCAACGAGTCTATGAGTGTATTGAATATAAAGTCGGAAAAATCATTGTTTATTCAATCAACACTTAACCTTTTGAATAACTTACAGGCAGATACAAATATATTGAAAGTGAAAATACTCTAATGTGTTCTCAACTGTCTCGGTATTGATCTACAAGTTTTCAAAATGACGTCCATTTGCATCGGGGCATTTTTGACATTTAGTAACTGTTTTTTGTACAACCCTTGCAAGTTTGTTTCTGTTGATATTTGTAAATGTGTCAAAAACTCTTTGTCTCGGGATTTCTATAGTCGCAGGAGGATCAAATTCATAGACCTCATTCTTTGTATGACCCCAGAGATAAAAATCCAAGGGCGAAAGGTAGGGAGATCTAGGAGACCAGGGTATTGTACCATTCAATGAAATGATCCTTTCATCAAACTGCTCTATCAAGAAGTTCCTGACTTGAATGGTGTTGTGAGCCGGACATCCATCCTGTTTAAACCATGTTCTTCTGAACTCATCTTCGGTTAGAGTAGCTCGTAATGCTGGCACAACCTGATTTCGCAAAAGCTCTAGGTATCTCTGTTCGTTTAGGCTGTAGTCAAATGAAAATGGTCCTTTGAGTCGATCTCCTGAAATGATTGATTGATAGTTGCCCAATTGAGAAAGGTAAGTTGGATTAAATTACCAATGACCCCACACCAAACGTTAAACCCAAATCTGGTCTGTAGACGTCTCGCTGCCACTTCGTGAGGGTTTTCCACAGCCCAATGATGAGTGTTGTGCTTATTGAAAACTCCACAATTCGTTAACCACTTTCATCGGACCACAAGACATGATTTACAAAATCGGGATTGTCATTACACTTCCTTGTATACCACTCACAGATGCGCATTCGTCTTGGAAAATCAGTTTCTTCAAGTCCTTGAACTACTGTGGGTCTGTATGGATGGTACTTATTCTTTTTTAGCACTTCCTGTACTGTTTATTTTGACACACCAATTTCTCGTTCTACAGTTTTTACCGATTTACTAGGGTCTTCGTCGATAGCTTGTGAAATGATTCTGTTGCGATTTTCATTTTCAATGTAGTATCCGCTTCTAGGTTGTTCGAAGGCCCCAAAGTTGATAAAATTCACAACCATTTTTCTGAATTGGGTTTTATGAGGCTGCCGTCGGTCGGGGTACATCTCCAGATACCTTGCTGAGGTAATGTCGGCATTTCTCTGTGACTGCAAGTACAGCGCTAACATATCCAACTTTTCTTCATTCGAATAGGGAACACCGGGCATTTTTTAAAGGTTTCGACAATTTGTTTATCAGATTTATTATTTTAATGACAGAGAAGCGTACTACTATTCACGTAAACACAACTTTCATACTGAATTATTATTTGCGGGGTGTAATAGACGACAACGCCATCTTTCGGCAGAATCATTGAACGACATATCAGAGCTCAGATTAATAAACAATTATTAATCTGAGCATCAGAGCCTCCTAGGATTTTGCTTATAAACCAGTTTTCTGTTAAATAAATCAAGACCTCCTTAGAAAAAAAGATTGAATCCTAACTACAAAATGTGATATTCCGAAGATACTCAAATCTTTTATGCACTTGTGAGACATCACTTGACTGAAAATTTCCCACTCTTTCCAAAAATCGAAAAATCCAATATGGCGGCCATAAAAAAAATGAAAGTTAAGGCGGGTTGCGGGAAAAATGATTGAGACATTGACACACCATTTTATTCGTCTTAAAAAAGTGTCCCGATAATGTCACATTGTCATAGCTGCATTAGCCGTTTCGGATTCACTGGAAAAAAACAAAATCCCCCATTTTCGGTTTTTCGCCGATATTTCCAAAACCAATTTATCGATCGCAAATCGGGAACCAAATATCGAATGCACTAAGTTTCCTCTAAAACTTTCCCCATTTAATTAATGTAGGTATAATAGGAGCCAAGAACCCTGTATAGAGAAACGAATCTGGGACACACTGTATTATGATATTTAGCAGGTGAAGTATACAGGGTGTCCGGGAAAATGTGGGAGATCTCTCAGATTCTGATAGAATATTAAAAAATAAGATGACAAGTTCCCATAAATTTTTTTCCTAGCGTTAGGTTCACAATTTCATCAAGATCACCACTTCGTCATGGCTTTTTTCTAGGTTTTGTTTAATAAAAATTGTTTTTTCTTGAAAATGGTTCATTTTATCGACAATGAACAAGAGTACCTTTTCTTTAGCTTAATGTTCAAGGTATCCAAATTTATTTTTTTTAACTCCTTATCATACAGGGTGTTAAAAATTTGAGCGTTAAAATGTACAATCTAGTCCGTCCCTGGTAAACTAAACAAGCTAATTATGTTTTAAGGGAAGTATTTTGAGAGGTCCTCACTATTGTTTATCATATTAAATTTTCATCGAATTATATTGAGTCGTTTAAAAGTTATTCAAGAAAAACCGATTTCCAGTGGGGTCCTTTAGGGGGCCGTATCTCCGTAGGGAGGGCCGCTAGGAAAAAAATTTATGGGAACTTGTCATCTTATTTTTTAATGTTCTATCTGAATCCGAGAGATCTCCCACATTTTCCCGGACACCCTGTATATCCGGAAATATATGGAAATATTGGAAACATAGATTTTCAAGAACCAGGTTTTATTTCAAGAACCTTTAATAAAGCTTTCAACAAAAGACTCTTGAGAAGGAACTACAAATATTACACTCAAATAAATATTCATTAAAATGGTAAAATCAAAAAAATGTTTTTGGGGTCCAAAAAATCAGTCTATGCACTTGGTGCAGATGTGATTTGAAAAAATGGGACTGTTTCGTATAAATTATCGTCATTTTGGAAAATTTTGTGAAACAATAGGTTAGAACATGATATTTTCATCCATTATCAATACAAAACTAATATATAGCGAAAACCATCTCCTGTCGGGAAACCAAATCCAAACAAGTCATGGACTGTCAGCAAAACCTTGTCACACTGGGAGTTTCTAACGATGTTACTCTTGGATGGATACCAGGACACACAGGGATAGCTGGGAACGAGCGGGCGGATCTACTAGCACGCAAATCTGCAAACACACCACTTCTGGGTCCAGAACCTGCTATTGGTATTACAAAATCCTCTGTGAGAGGTTGGCTGAACTGTTGGTCCAAAAAACAACAGAAAGCTAGATGGTGCCAATCACCAGGTCTGAAACACAGTAAATTAATAATGGCAGACGAGATCGAATCATCATTTTCTGGAAGCCTACTGCAACTCAGCAGGAATCAGCTTAGGAAAGTAACAGGTATATTAACTGGACACTGCACTTTAAGGAAACACATGCATATCATGGATCTTTTCAACGAGGAACCCATATGTAGGCTGTGCAACGAGGAGGAGGAAACAGCCTCCCACATTGTATTCGAATGTGAAGCGCTGGCGTACTGGAGAAGAGATAATGGGGAATTCACAACCACTCCTCGAAGGACGGACAGGGAAACAGTAGAACGAGTCATAAACCTTATTCGGGCAATGGAGCTCTTCGACTGAGAGACAGGCACAGAGAAGATACAATAAGCCCAACTAGAGGCTGCGGTGTCGGGGCCAACAGCCCGAAACTCGCAGTAATCAGTAATCAGTAATATATAGCGAGTGCTAAACCCATAAACCATTCATCGGCGGTTCTGTGGCAAAATGTTGGGGAAGGGGTAATATCATGCGAGATGCTTTAAAATGCGCCGCAGGCGATACATTTTTGAACCTCCTATTTTCGGCAGCCAAAAATGAATACATTGAGTTTCTTAAGCGTTGATAGTGTTTTGGATGATTTTGTTTCTAATATGACTGTTCTGTTTTTCGTCCCAAAGATAATAACTTTTCCGACTTTTTCTCTCAAATTATGTTATTTCAATCTACTATAGACCTCCAACATGCATATAAGAACACGATTTTTTGAAGAATTTGAAATTTCCAATATTTCCATTATTTCCGACGGAAATACTTACATCACTAGTCTTGTTCCATGGTAGATCTTAAATAAAAGCTAGAACGTTTTAGGGTGGAAAATGAGCATTCTGCTGAGCAAACTATTACCGCCATGGCCACGAATATGCGTGAAGCAGTTTTCACGTTCGGAAAAACTGCTTTCAAATTAAGAGTACGAATATATGAATATCGGGTTTTTCAACTATTTCCAAAACATCTTGAGTCTTTTGAAAAATCATATTCCAGGTCATTATAACATTCCTGTACGTTTTTGGCGCTTTGGATTGACTCTCAAGATACCTAGGGTAAACTGACCTAAAGTTGGCACCCACCCAGTTATTGGCACCCAAATCTGTTTGGATCATAAATAGAGTTTCAGAAACATATTCCAAACTTTGATGGATATTTTGTGAATCTGGCAACATTGATTGATTCTCAATCGCAAAATTTACATTTTTTGCTTCCGCCAGCTTTGCATGAAACCGCCAAGAAGACGGGTGTGTTTTCATGCTACGAAGGTGAGTGATAACAACTTTTCATAAGAAACCTTTCGCGAACATTTTTTTCCTTTTACTTTTGATTTTTAACTGGATACTTGCGGGTTGAAGTATGTTGACAGAGTAGGTTTAAGATGTTTTTTCTCTTATTCAGGTGTAACTCATATTCTTGGAAAAAAATGAGGTGCCAACTATTGGCATCGCGAAACAGGCTTTTTCCATTTATTGGCACCCTTGTGCCAATCATAGGGATCCATTGAAACTAGGATTGCCTATGGTTGGCATCCTACGAAATACTGAATTTTTTAAACAGTTTTGCCACTTTAAAGAAACTGAACAAGCCTACTAGAAGCAGCAAAAGAAAAAAGCCCCTGGAAGAAAATGCAGAACAGGAAAAAGAATGATGATGTGGATGTACAACAGTTGTACAATTTCAAAAAAAGAAAAATGGTTGTTAAACAGAGAACTGATGTGGGACGAAAAAAGAAGAATGAAAATGAGTCCAACAAAATCATCGGTAGAGATGTAAAAATTATGGAAGTGAAATTAAAAGATGACGAAAATAAAGAAGAACGATTTGTAGTCCTGAATGAAACGGAATTAATTTAAAAAGAAAGATGTGTTGCACCAGACAGAATGTAATCTAGAGAAGAACACGACGAAGTAGAGCTCAGCGAATATCGTATTGGTCAATATTTCCTTTCCAGTGAACTATTTTTCAAATCTCCGAACGATGAGATTATAATAACTCAGAAGAAACAAAAACATGATTCACATGTTCGAAATCTATTTCAATCTCCTCGAAAAATTTCATATGAAAAAAACCCAATATACCAGCGAAAACTGGACTATGCTTCACATGCCTTTTTGATTTAACGGAACTCAAAACAGGAATAAGATGCCAAGCATGTGATAGGAAGTACCACAACTCATGTCTTCAGAAAAATAAGCTCTATAGTGAGCATTTCAAGTGTGGAACTTGTGCTTCGAATCCAATTCCTTAAAGATCAAGTACTAGTTTATTAATTGCAACTCTTAGACTGTATAAAGTACCTGAAAGTACCATCCTTATAAACCATGTGATCTTAAATATTAACCTCATTACCTTTTGTATTTGATTTTTTGTTATTTTCTTTTAAATCGTCAGAAAAACATTTTTTTTTTACAAATTTGGTTGAAGATAATTTTTTTGGCTTCAATGCTATTTTTTCTGTTTTGCAATTATGTTATTTTGATGTTAACTAGATTTTTTTATAAAAGTTTTCGAAATTAATTTGAGTGTTCTTTTTTTGTATAAACTAGAGACAACATGTTGTGTGGACAAATGACAAGAAAAAGGGGTGCCAATAATTGGGTCATATGTGGGTGCCAACAACTGGGTCAACAGTGCCAATCATTTGGCAAAAGGACATTTTTTTAGATGTTTTCAAATAAAATATATAAAGACATCTTGACCTCAATAGTTGATGTATTATCTTAAAAAATTGTATCTTTGAGAATTATAAATATATGACTGAACATAAATTTTTTTTCAACCAAGATCTAGAAAGTCCCAACAAACATAGATATGTTCTAAAGGTGCCAATAATTGGGTAGTTTACCCTACTTATTTGATTAATTACATTTCGGAACATCCTTCAATAATCTTGTATGATAATTGCGCTGACCTTCGTCGTATTTTTTCTTTGATTATTCATGAAAATTTGCCGCCGCGCCGCTCTTCGCCGAGGCTTATTGTGCGTGATGGAAAATACGGCAGTGGTTCCCGTCTAACCCCCATATGCACCGTACAAATCTAATCCGGATAAAGTCTTTATCGCGATTATCTTCCATACCACCTAATGGAAAATAATCGCGATGAAATCTTCATCCGGAGGAGATTTCTACGGTGCATATGGGGGTAAGTTTATTATGCAAAATAAGATATTCCATGTTATTTTCGTTAGCTCTTGGAATACCACTATAATTTTCAATGACATTGATTATCTTGTATGTCAGTTTAGGTTGTGTTGTATGAAATATTTGACATTTTGTCTGTTTGACATCTTTAACGCGTGGCGTAATAAGATAACGCGGAGTTATTACCGCAACGCAGCGGTATTGCAATTGGCAATATCTCTCCACTATCTACATTGAAACTTGAAGATAACTTTCACGATGATCTATCTATCTTTTTTTGCGGATATTGTTGATAAAAATCAAGGTGGTTTTCTTGAAAAATGTATTTGAAAAACTTTGAAAGGTTCTTTTATTTGTGTGATTCAATCAGAATTATGTTTTGGTAATAGTACCCGTTTTCACACATTTGAGCCGGAATCACACGAATAATTTTTATGTTCAATATTTTGCTTGTTTCCTTGGCATATCTTCCTGATCTTCACTCAACCCCACGATACAATAATGAATAGTGGCGTTGGTTAAAATCAACGATAGTGGTGATCTCAGTTGTTTCTTGACGATAACGTTAACGTTAACCCTTCATCACTCGCGCCTTATTTTTTCACAACATCGCTCGCGCGTTGGTTTTCACCTAACATCCGTTTATTTTGCAATAAAACTGTCATTTTGCAAGAAGAAGTTCATTATATCAACTAAATATATCTAAAATCATTTTACATGAATGTTTTTAAAAAATAACAAAAATTAAAAAAATGATAAAATTTTAAAAAATAAAAAAAAAAATCGCTATTGTAGAAGAAAATCAAATTTGATTTTTCTCTAGATTGTTCTGTGACGGTCTGATACTCATTATGCACCGAAGATCAGTCACTGAAATCTATAGGTATCGGAACCAAGCGTCTTCATCAGTTTCAACCCCCTCAGACAATTTCAGCAGCTTCTTTTCAGTTTTTTGATCCACGTTCAACATTCAAATACACTTACAGCCAAAAGAAAGACCAATTTGCGAAAATAAATTTTACCAAAATTAACAAAATTCTACCTACGTCGTCACTCGCCTGTAAAGCCAGGAATACACATACACATGCGTTTGCGTTCGTTAGCGTTCGTTCACGCTGCAATCATTGCTTGCCGTGCGCGGGACCATTTCACTGGAAGCTTTGCATTTCGCAGCGTTCCATCCATCTGCGGCATTCCACAGTGTGTCAAATATTGATTCTATGTGGAATTAAAAATTTTTTTTTTGTTTTTACTACAATGATTTATTCAAGTTTTCAAGGTAAATACTCCCCGACAATAAATTCTGGACAAGAATAATTTGAGTCAAATCGATATCCCTATAACTTTTTTATTTGTTGTCCGATCTTGGTGAAATTTGTACCAAAGTGTAGCCCTATGTCTTGGGATATTACTTTGATTTTGGTTTTGGGAAAATACCGATGACTTGGTATTATACAGGGAGGAACAGAAGCTACCTTTTTACCCTAAAGTTTTCAACACCCTGTGGAGAAATTGGGGCGGCAAAATTTAGCTCCATTTAAATCTATTGTGAAGTGCGATTTTTTCTCAACAAAATGCTTTTTTGGTCATGTCAATATCTGCTTTTCTAGAGAAGATACAGATGTTTAAAGAAAATGCTGCAGTTTTTCGATATTTCATCAAAAATTAATGAAAACATTTTTATAGACTTGCATTCACAAAATGTTCTTGAATTTCTAGCGCGTATTGTCACATCGTATCCCTATGACTTCTGCCATGCGAATGGCATACTTTGGGTGCATCTTGAAAATTATTTGTTATTTTTAAAGAAGTGCTTCTCGCAAAGCAGGCAAGGTTTAAAAATGTCTATTGCGAACATGTCTACCTAGCAATCCTAGCATACCTATCCCATGTGTTTGATTTCCCAGTTTCAATTTAAACAAGATCTGTACGGCCATGTAGTGATACCCCAGTTCACACCATGATACTACCGCCTCCAAGGTGTGATCGAGATGAACAATTTGTCCAATATGAAATATTGGGTAGATCGGGACAATATGGAATTTTAGAACATTTGTTCATGCCACTCTACAAGAATGTTTTCATTCATTGTTGATAAAATATCGGAAAACTGCAGCATTTTCTTCAAATATCTGTATCTTTTCTAAAAAAGCAGATATTGACATGACTAAAAAAACATTTTGTTGAGAAAAGATCGCACTTCACGACACAATATCATGGAGCTTAGTTTTGCCGCTCAATTTTTCGAAAACCAAAATCAAGGATTATATCTTAAGAGATAGGGTTAAACTTCATGCGAGTCTATGAGAATATTTTTATTCATTGTTGATAAAATATCGAAAATCTGCAGCACTTTATTTAAACATCTGTATCTTCTCTAAAAAAGCAGATATTGACATGATAAAAAAATCATTTTCTTTGAGAAAAGATTGCACTTAACAACAGAACATAATAAAGATGAATTTTGCCGCTCAATTTTTCCACAGGATGATTAAAACTTGAGGGTACAAAAGAAGCTTCTGTTCCTCCCTGTATAATGACCAAGCCATCAGTATTTTTCCAAGACCAAAATGAAGGGTGTATATCTCGAGGCATAGAGCTACACTTTGGTAAAAATTTTGCCAAAATCGGACACAAATTAAAAAACTCACAGGGATATCAAATTGACTCAAATTAATTTTTGTCCGGAATTTATTGTCGGGGAGTGTACAGGGTGTTTCCGTATATTTCGTCTGCAGACTAACTCGCTTATTATGCAAGATAGATAGGGACTTCAAATACAAAGTTGTTAGGTATTAACATGAACCGCCAAAAAAATATATTTTTTTGTATACCGGGTGCACGAGAAAGGTGTAACAGACACAACTTGCATTTTTTTAAATGGAACACCCTATATATTATTCTATAATCAAAAAGACATTATTTTTCTGATCGCGAAAATATTCAACATGTAGGCATTCTTCCAGCCGTTTTCAAAACATTTGAGTTCTAATGTTGGTTTTTTGGTATTGCCAAATTTATTATCTATGACTACAATAATTGTTTAAACATCATTTATTAATTTTCATCCTTCCAATAATCTGAACAAAGGAATATAACAAGTGAATACATTCTATTATCAATAAATTGATATCATAAAATGCAATTATTGAATATGCCCGCCATTATTCACAACACATTTTCTTAAATGCATTTTATGATATCAATTTATTAATAATATGATGTATACACTTGTTATATTAGTTGTTTTAGATTATTGGAAGGATAAAAATTATTAAAAAATGTTCAAACAATTATTGTAGTCATAGATACTAAATTTGGCAATACCAAAAACCAACTTCAAAACTCAAATATTTTGAAAATTGCCGGAAGGAATACCTACATGTTGTATATTTTTGAGATCAGAAATTCAATGTCTATTTGATTATAAAATAATATATAGGGTGTTTCGTTTAAAAAAATGCAAGTTGTGTCTGCCACACTTTTCTCGTGCACCCGGTATACAAAAAAAATATTTTTTTCTGGCGGTTCATGTTGATACCTACAAACTTTGTATTCAAAGTCCCTATCTATCTTGCATAATAAGCGAGTTAGTCTGCAGACGAAATATACGGAAATATCCTGTACAGGATGGCATCTCTTGACATTCCGTCAAAAAGTTGATAACATTATTTCAAGTTCGCGCTTTATACTTCACCAAAATCAATCATTTCATGACTACCTGGTAGGTCTTGGTTACATCTAGGGAGTTGGAAAACGTGAGTGAGGTCCATATACACTCATGGTGAAATAAATATCTCATTCCCAAATGTGATGAAACTTTGATTCTGCATCAGTGATCAAGAAAATAATGGTGGATCCGAGAATTTCAATCCATTTGAAAGTTTACGTGCCGTGGCAATTTTTTGGGGTCTCTTTGTCACGTTTAAAAAAAGGATTGAAAATGAAACTCCTGTACATGTGATCTCATAGGTGACTATCCTTTGGGCAATTATTGTGAAATGCTCGGGAAGTACAGGGTGTCCCAACGATAGAGTAAAGTAGGTTTTATCATATAGGATATGAAAAATATCAATATCAATATGCGTCACAGGTTAGGGGTGTAAATAGCACACATTCTGAAAATATTTGGAAACATACAGGGTGCTTCACAAAAGTATGGCGGGTAAAAGTATGATTTTTTTAAATAGAATGCCCTGTTTTTGATTTTATTTCTGGATTCTATGTGTCACTATGAACATTTTTTGTTATATAATATATGGGTCTAAATTTGATAGTTTTTGAATTATTTAATTTAACGAAAAAATTTTGCATTTTAATGATATTGAAAAATGATTGTTTTCTCCGTTATTTAAGATATTACACTCTTGAGATTTGGTAGAGATAAGGACTAGTGTCATATCAATGCTTGAACCGGAGATATTCGCTATTTGTTATACAGGGTGTTTTTTACTATAGTCCAAACTTTCCGATTTTCATAATAGAAAAAATAATTTTTTTCAAATGATACACCCCTTTTATTATTACGGTAGTGGATTGAGTATTTGAAAGCCTATCATTTTTGCCAATAATGTCCTATACCTATCTTTCATGGTTATCGAGAAATTCCGAATTTTCTAAATCGCTACCTTGTGTTTTGCAATAAAACGATAAACTATGCCAAGTTTCAAGTTATTATTCAAAGGTAATACTAATATTCAAATTGTTGATCGATATTTTGTCCTAATATATGTTCAAAAAGGTGACCTCCCTGTTGAATACACAGATTCAGTCTTCTTTGGAGATTCAGCCTGACTTCTGATAACATCAAAGGCGTAACTAAATGACAAACGTCCCGTATTCTATTTTTCATATCTTCCATGGTGGTTGGCTTGGTAAAGTATACTCGGTCTTTGATGAATCCCCATAAAAAAAAATCGAGGGGAGTTGAGTCGCATGATCTCGGTGGCCACGGAATAGAACCTCCACGTCCTATCCATTTTCCTGGGAATTGCATATCCAAAAATGCCCGTACATCACGATGGTAATGTGGAGGTGCACCATCCTGTTGCAGCCACATATTCGTCCGTTCGACTAAATTGATATCTTCAAGTAGCAGAGGCATTTCTCCACGCAAGAAATTCAAATAGTTGCGACCCGATAAATGTTCATCAAAAAAGAAGGGACCAATGATTTGGTTATGGTGGATGCCACACCATACATTTATTGACCAATAATTTTGATGTTGGACTTCTCGTAGCCAAAATGGATTTTCAGTCACATAATAGTGCATATTATGCCTGTTTACAGCCCCGTTGCTTCTAAATGTCGCCTCATCGGAGAACATAATTTTGCACAAAAAGTTGTTATCCAACTGAATTCGTTGATTGATGATATTGCAAAACTGAACTCGTTTTTCAAAATCTCTTTCCAGCAATTCTTGATGAAGATGAATATGGTAAGGCTGGTATTTGAATTTTTTTGTTGTCCGATTTACAGTGGATTTTGAAGTGTTGCATATAGTTGATAATGCCCTACTACTTACATGGGGATTTTCTTCAATATGTAACAAAATATCTAGTTCTTTTTCTTCGTTTGCTGCGTCCTTGTTAACAACTTTACGTTTCGTGTATGAAACACTTCCACTGGAATCAAACCTTTCCATCGCATTTCGAAAACTGAGAGTAGTGGGTAGCCGCCGTTCGAGATATTTTGTTCGGTAAATTCTTTGAGCCAGTAGAGGGTTTCTCTCGGCTTCCCCCAATACATAGATCATGTCAATCAAATCATTCAGTGGATAGTCCATAGCCAAAAATATGGATCAAAAAGAAAGGATTAATTTTTACTTCAGTCAACAATAATTTTTGTTATTTCCATGGCAACGGCCGGTGATCGCCATACATTCCATATAATATGACCGAACGATTTGGAAAATTCGAATTTTCTCGATAACTATTGAAGATAGGTATAGGACATTATTAGCAAAAATGATAGGTTTTCAAATACTCAATTCACTATAGTAAGAATAAAAGGGGTGTACCATTTAAAAAAAAAGAAATTTTTTATTTTGAAAATCGAAAAATTTGGACCATTATAAAAAACACCCTGTATAACAAATAGCGAATATTTTCTGTAGAAGCTTTGATATGACTCTAGTCCTTATTCCCACCAAATCTCAAGAGTGTAATGTCTTAAATAAGGGAGAAAACAGTCATTTTCCAATATCATGAAAATGCAAAATTTTCCGTTAATTTCGAATAATTCAAAAACTATCAAATTTAGACCCATATATTATAGAACAAAAAATGTTTATGGTGACACATAGAATCCAGAAATAAAATCAAATACAGGGCATTCCATTTAAAAAAATCATACTTTTTCGTGCCATAGTTTTGTGACGCACCCTGTATGTTTCCAAATATTTTCAGAATGTGCGCTATTTACACCCCTAACCTGTGACGCATATTGATATTGATATCTTTCATATCCTATATGATAAAACCTACTTTACTCTATCGTTGGGACACCCTGTACAGGGTGTCCCATTTTGGGTACTTTTGCGGGGTATCTCCGTCATTCTTCTAGATAGAAAGTTGCGGTGTGTGCTACTTTTTTGTCAAACTGAAGATGCCTTTAACAAAATCTTCATATCCCTTTTCGTTTTCAAGATACAGGGCTAAACTGAAAATGTTGCATTTTAAGGTACCCCTCGTATCTAAACTATCAGATAAGTTATGGAAAATGTGAAAACTGTTTCTTATAAAACTTTTCCCGTGGAACTCGATTCTGTCTTCGGAATCAGTATACAGGGTCAGGTCAAAAAGTTATCGGACTCAACTTAATTTTTTTCAATGGAACACCCTGTATATTTATAGTCCATAAGATTTGTCTTTTCTTTACCTTTTCAAAAATATATAAGAGTATGCACTTTTAAAAAAAATATATTTTTAGCCTATGACTTTTTGACCTGACCCTGTATACAAATTCCGAAGGCAATATCGAGTTCCACGGGAAAAGTATGTAACTTTCGATTTTGCCTCCGGAACTTGTATACAGGGTCAGGTCAAAAAGTTATAGGCTGAATTTTTTTTTTTTAAGTGCATACTTTTATATATTTTTGAAAAAATAAAGAAAAGACAAATCTTATGGACTATAAATATACAGGGTGTTCCATTTAAAAAAATAAAGTTGGGTCCGATAACTTTTTGACCTGACCCTGTATACTAATTCCGAAGGCAGAATTGAGTTCTACGGAAAAAGTTATAAAAGAAACAGTTTTCACATTTTCCATAACTTTAGTTTTTTTTTTTTTTTTCTAGTTTAGATACGAGGGGTACCTTAAAATGCAACATTTTCAGTCTAGTCCTGTATCTCAAAAACTAAAAGGACTATGAAAATTTTGTTAACGGCATCTTTAGTTTCACGAAAAGGTAGCACACTGTCGCGAAAACCGCAACTTTCTATCTATAAGAATAACGAAGATACGCCGCAAAAGTACCCAAAATGGGACACCCTGTACATATATTCAGCCCCCCTTTTGAATGGTGCTAGCCATCTTGATCAAAAATTACACAAAAGAAAAAGTTTAATTTGTAGTCATTTTTTAACGTGACGAAGGGGCCCTAAACTAATTTTTGAAAAAAATCGCCAGAACACGTAGACTGACAAATGTATTGAAGCTCTCAGATCCACCATTATTTTCTTAATCACTGATGCAGAATCAAAGTTTTATCAAATGTTTGACATGTGCTATTTATCTGATGATGAGTGTATATGGACCTCACTCACGTCTGCCAACTCCTTAGATGTAACCAGGACATGTCTGGTAGTCATGAAATAATTGATTGTGTAAAAGTATAAAGCGCGAACTTAAATAAATGTTATCAACTTTTTGACGGAATGTCAAGAGAAGTCATCTTTCCTACCCGATGTATTCATCATGGAATATCTAAACTTCAAAGTAAAAATTGCAGAAATTTTTAGGCCTTCTGCAATTTCCGTTGTGGAGCCGACACCTGGCGATGTGGCAAACCTCAGATTGGGATTCAGCAGACCAAAAAACTTATATAACCAGTGAGGAGACTTACTTCTACATTATTGTCCTGGAAAAAACCTTTGCCTACTGGATTATAGCCCTGTGAATGAAGGCAGAATAAGACCTCATTTGCTGCATGGTAGAAAGCAAGCTGATTTTTTGCAGAAGCCTATGTTTTGGTATTTTTATAAAACACCAAAAAGTCTCATATTATGCTCACCCCTGTTCCTTTTGAAATATCGAAGGTCAAACGTCACGAAAATCCAGTTTTCGAGAAAATCTTCGTTCCTGTAGGTCTGACGTCTTTGGAAGTGATTACAAAAACTGCACTGAACAATAATTTCCGCGAGTTAGGACATAGACATTCTTTTCGCACGTTTTTATGATATAGCGCGAATTGGAGACAGCGTGCATTCTCTAAATATTCAGTGTGTCCCTGAAATGACTGTACAACGCCTATCCACAGA
This sequence comes from Orchestes rusci, assembly GCA_958502075.1. NCBI lineage: Eukaryota > Metazoa > Arthropoda > Insecta > Coleoptera > Curculionidae > Orchestes > Orchestes rusci. Next base: position 10,274,426 of record OY293310.1, read on the forward strand.
TTGCTTAACCAAAAATTATGCGATCTAGACAAGCTTATCCAATATTGCTTCGTTGATTCTACAGAAGGCGTCAAGATTTAAAAAAAATAGTTATTTTCCTAACAAGTTCGCAAAGTGATGCTTTCCCGCACGCAAAAGCAGTTAGACGAACGACGCGAAGCGGAGTTCGGATATGCTTTAAGGGCGGGAAAGACACTTTGCGAACGTTTTAGGAACAATATTTTTTCTACGAGCGTTCACAGATTAGACACGAAAAACTCTAGATAATATATTATTTGAACGCACTTAAAAACATAGAACTTGAGAATAATGATTATTTATGCTTAACAATATATTTATATTGAAAGAACAATTTTTGGCGGCAGCTGGAAATTGGATAATATGGGTATAATCAAAATCATAATTGATTTATTTTATATTTGAAATGCAAGGGCATGTCCGATCACTGTTCATAAAATTTCCTCTTTTGTCGCCTTATTCCCTGCTATTGGCAACACTGTTTTGATTTGACATGACACTCTAGACAGCTGCGTCAGGCGTCAGTCAGTCTTCGTTTAATCGTTTATACTTTTATAAATTTGATTGTCCGTTTGTTTGTATACATGATCAGGTTTTTTTGATGCCAGTATTCAGCTCAAATCTTTCGAAGATTTTCGATAAACACAGTAGTTTGCATCGAAATCAAGCAAGAACAACTCACAAATGCCGATTGAAAGTCGTCATTATCAATGTTTGTTTACGTTACTGGCGAATGCGTTTTTAACGCAAAAAAAGAATTGTGTGTTTCATTTTGATTTGACTGAAAAGGGAAAAGTAACAAGAACATTATTTTGTGCATTACAAAGTGCATTATCTACAGTTTGGTTGGTATGGAAACGAAGTTTAAAACAACAAATTGGTAGGTAGTTATTTGATTTGACATTTGAGTGCGGGAAAAATTTTTCCCGCACTAGTGCGGGAAAAGGCTACTTTGCACACGCAAATGAGTGTGCGAAGTGGTTACTTTGCGCACGGTCGTAGAAAAAAGGTTTTTCCTACATTTTTCAAGAACGTGCAAATCAATTTTGATCACTTTTGGTACCTAGTCTTGGACCACGAAATCACGTTTTCTGTTTCAATAGTGACCGGTTGTAATTAACCGGAAGTGTTATAAAGATGACGTCATAATAATATGTGGTTATATTTTTGTTTTTTTTTTGTATTGGCTTTTTGATAACTCAGATGTTTTTATCCAAGAGTTTAATGTATTGGTGAGTTTTTCTCTTTCTTGGAAAATTTTGTTAAGCTGAGTGGTTGTGCAGGGTCATTCCCAATCACGATACAAAGCTTTAGAGAGTATTTCTTCAGAATTGAGTCAGTAAAAACGGAAGAATTGTGGAAAGTATAATAATGTTTTATTTCCTCGAAAGCACCAATATCTCATTTTTATCCTTTCTACATAGATTCTTTCGTTTTTACTGACTCAAGTCAATAGAACAGACTTCTATGAAAAATCAGGAGAACATTCCTGATCCTACTTCAACGATAGGCATGAATAAAATTAATTTCAAGAGAACCTCGCCCAATTTTATTCCAGTTAGCGTTGTTCCCTGACTCGAGGATCTGACTTCTGGGATCTGGTCTGTTTCTGAGGGATGGTCCGTCCTGATAAGATGTGTTGGCGTTTGGGAGAATTTGTCTAGGCCATCCTGAGGCTTTCCGGGGCTTATTCAGTTTTTCAAGGATGGTCCGTCCTGCTGGAACGGTATGGGTTCTTGGAGAATTATTTGATATTGTTGTTTTGTCCCTAATTGGGATGATTCCGGCAAAACTCCGATAAAATCTTCTGGAGCCAGTCGAGTCTCCGTCTGTTTAGTCGCGTTTTCGTGCAAATTTCACGCGCGAGAGAATTCGAATACTGCATTTCCCCGTCAGCGACAACCAACTTGCGTGCCGTGAATTTCCAAACCCCGTTTCTACTCTTGTCCGTACCACACCTATTCCCACGACGCCTGACAGTTTTTTTTCTGCCTCTTTTGTTTTAAGACTTCGTACATACGCGTAGTTGTATGACTTGTTTTCTGTTGACTAGCTCATTTTATGATTTTTCTTTTTTTTTTCATTATCTCCGGATAATATAGTTGATTTTTTTTGCAGCCCATGTTTTAATTCAAAAAACCACTCATTCTAAATAGTTATATGATTTGACACATAGCGATTCATAACACAGCAGGTTCCAGGAACGGTTCTGATAAAGGAAATCATGTCACCACCAGGCCACGCCCCTTTCTTGCGCGGCACAACTTCTTCAAGTTTGATTTTTTTGTAATTTGTGAAGGGCCCCAAATATGTTCCAGTTTCGTTTTTTAAAATAAAAGAATAGTGAAATGGGTTCATCAAACGAAATTCACCACTCTCAATTCCGCACATTTTAGCGCCTTAGGGGGTCCCGAGCATTGGGACTGCCACGTTCATATTGTGATGTTTTTCGCTATAGAAAACACTTGTCCAACTTCAACCATTTTATTTACTGACGGAATGATCAAACGTCATCTCCGCTGTCGGCCGCCTTGGAAGTTCATACCACTGGGCATGTTTCGTCACATTGCTTCCTCCTTAGAGCATTTCGTCACGTCGCAGATGGTCCAGTTGTCCAAATTTTTGTTTAAAAACAGCAAGTTCACTCTTGATGCTAAGGTCTACAGTGACCCAGTGAGTGAACGAATGATCGGCCGGTACATTGAACAAATCCAGCTGCCTTCCTTGGACAACGCCAATCTGGACTCTCTGGCCATTGGAGTATAGAAACATGAAAGTCTCCAGTGACCTGTCTTTCTCGGGAGACTTGATCTGTCTCACTTCAGCGTCCTGACCGACATGGTTCCCAGCATACCGAGCTAGACGGTTTGTAGTGAAGAACTCTCGGTTTTCCTCGTGGTGGCTTCTTAATCCTGTAGACGACGTCATTGATTCGCTACTGAATCTCATACGGGCCCTCCCTAGAACTTTGCAGTTTTGGGGAGAATCCACGTCGCCACTGTAGGTTGTGCAGCCAAACCAAATCCCCAACCTGGAACCCGCCTTCCTCTCCGTTCACGTCATAGGCCTCCTTCATCCGGTCGCTGGCACTCTGGACGTTCAAACGAAACCGTTGATGTATGTCGTCCATCTTTCTGCAAAGATCGCTTGCGTAGTCTTCCCCAGCGACATCTTCACCCGGTAGACATCGAAACGTCAGGTCGCAGGGCATCCGGAGTTCACGACCAATGATGATCCTTCCTGGGGTTGCCTGTCGATTCGTGAACTGCAGATCGGTATGCCAAGAGGAACAGGTGGAGGTGTTCGTCCCAGCCTCTTTGATGATCAGAGACAACCTTGGCCAAGTGTCGATTGATGGTCTGGTTCATTCTCTCCACCATGCCATCCGATTGAGGGTGTAACGCCATCGTCCTCGTCTTCTGGATTTTCAAGACATCGCAGACGTTCTGGAATAACGCCGATTCAAATTTCCTACTCTGGACTGAATGCAGCTACAATGGAACATCAAAACGGCTGATCCATTCCCCAATCAGGACATCAGCTACGGTAGCCGCTTCTTGGTTTGGTAAGGCATACGCTTCGACCCACTTGCTGAAGTAGTCCATCACGACCAGGATTTATTTGTTTCCATTGCCTGACTCAGAAGAATGCAAGGCATCAGCATTCCTGTCGCTTGATACAGCCCGATGTTTAGTGTCGGAATCAAACTCCTGGAGTCTCTCGATCCAACGAGTCACTTGACCTTCCAATTTCTCAGCAGAAACTTTCTGCCGAAGAGGTACTTGTAGAAGTGCTCTACCCCCTTGACTATTGCCAGCCGTTCAGTAGTTCCTTTCAAGGTTTGACAAAGTTTTGCTGTAGTAACCGATGACCCTTTCATGTCCCTGCTGGATCTAGGACAGCACTGTGCCAAGTCCTACGTTGCTGGCATCCGTGTCCAAGACAAAGTTCCCTTCAGGTAGTGGATAGCCAAGAATGGGCGCGCTGGCCAGTGCTCTTATAACGTGGTGAAAGCATTCTCGCATTCTTTATCTCAGTGGAAACGCCTCAGTGCCTCCGTGAGCCCATGAAGAGGTCGGGCGATGTTAGCAAACCCTTGGAAATGACGCCGGTAGTACGTGCACAAACCCAGGAAACTTAGTAAATCGTGAAAGTTCTCTGGTACTGGCCATTCCTCAACTGCCTTCACCTTTTGCAGGTCGACAGCAACTTCCTTCGCCGACACGATATGATCCAGGTATTGAACTTTACTCCGGAACAGTTGGCATTTCTCAATCCAGATCTTTTTAGCCTCTGGAATACCTCACTCAACTGCTCCAAGTGCTCTTCGACTGATTTGCCAACCAAGATTATGTCGTCGAGATATACCAGGCAAGTTGACCACGATAAACCCTCGAGCACCGTCTCCATTAGCCTTCCAAACGTAGCAGGAGCGTTGCATAATCCAAATGGCATTACAGTGAACTGCCACAGCCCAGTTCCAATGCGAAAAGCAGTTTTCTCCCGATCTTCTGGAGCCATCTTCACCTGCCAATATCCACGCTTCAGGTCAAGGGTTGAAAAGATCTCTGATCCAGCCAAGGAGTCAAAAGTGTAATCGATTCGTGGTAGCTGTCCTTTTTCGGACGTAGCTTTGTCCTTTTTTTTTTGTTCAGTTGACGATAGTCCACACAGCGAGTTGAATCATCCCTCTTTTTGACTAGCACCACTGGCGATGACCACGGACTACTTGAATGCTCGATGATACCTTGTCCATGTCCTGAATTATCTTGTCCACTTTCTCCTCCTTCGCCAAAAAAAGTCTTCTAGCAGTTTGACGGATGAGTCGTGCACCTTTGGTCTCAGTTTTCCTCCAAGTAGTTGTAAATGTCCACCTAGAGTTCTCTTACATTGCTCTAGAAGATTCTTCGAATCTCTGTTCCAGTTGATCTTCCAAGCTCTTGGACAATTTCTTAACTACTGCATCGGGATCAGGGATCTCCAATTGGACCGTATCTGGATCGGTGCCTTCATCCATTAAAGCCCCACGAAGCTTTTGTTGTAGATCAGCCTTCTTCCCACTTGCTTCTAGGCCACTCTCCTCCAACTCCCTCTTCAACTCGGCAACCAACACTAGTTTCGCAGCCATTAAAGCAAATATTCATGTAAATTTCTATAGCATACAATAAATCCCACTTTTGACACCAATGTCATATTTTTTGCCATAGAAAACACTCGTCCAACTTTAACTTATTTATTTACTGACAATAATTTATGTACCATCAATTATTTATGTTTTCTCAAACACTGCTCGTTCACAATGAATGCAACGATCAGTAAATCACAACTTAATTTTTGTCTGAATGACGGGGGCTTTTATATCCTTTTTGATTCTCGATAAATGGCGGAAGTTCTTCAATATTCCAGTAAAGACTACCGAATATACTTCTTGATTCTAGAATCTTAACAGTGGTTTGGACTTGTGACAAACGGGACATTCGATAGCGAGACGCAATGGTTGTAACTTCATCTTTGCTGTCGGCTGCCTTGGAAGTTCGTACCACGGGGCATGTTCCGTCACAATATATTATCATCTAACACGGCCATGGTTCGTCCTCGAATCATTCAAAAAAAGGAATATAAATTGCTTCTTCTCACTGGAAAAAAAAGCTTTTCAAGTAAATGGACCGCAGCCCTTTTCCTCATGACCGCATCCATCATCTTTCATTTTTTTTTTCATGGACCGCCGCCATCAAGTATTTTGTCTTTTTTTTCAAAGTCCAAGATCCGGAATAAGAAACGACCTTCACCTTCACCCACACCTGTTTTTTGAAAAGTATTTTGTATCAAATTTGATATATCAGATAGTGTATCGTGTAGTGGTTGCTTACAAAATTCTGATCCAGTCTATGATTAATTAAAAGAACAAGAATGGTTTCGTTTTGTTTCACCCAATTGTTTATTGAGAAGAATCAGATACCAAGTGAAAGTATGGAGCCTACAGAATATGCAAACGAGTATTTTTTAGATGTCTGAATTTTTCTTCGGGGTGGAGTTCCATTTGAATGTTTAAAATGGGATATAAATCCAAATCTCCAATTAAAAATCAATATATTAAATCCTACGCGTTTCAGGCATACAAGCCCATCTTCAAGGATCTTTGATCATACATCTAATAAAATAAACAGATGCTTAAAACCCACAATACAATACAATCAAAAAAACTTACGTCAATTTCTAAAGATGGAGTCAGAAACACATAATTAAAATCACATAAATTACGTTAAAATCTTCATTTGTAAATAAAGAACACCAGCGGTATGGTCAACTAACAATTAAAAACTGGTGCTATTTATCATAATCCGCGAAACTCAAAGCTTTACGGGCTGATTCGATGGTATGATTGAATACCGGGTCATTGAGAGAAGTGACGTCTCGATTAAGCAATTCTTTTCCAATCTCAATGCTTTCAAGAAAATCCAATTTTTTACCATTTTTCTGACTATAAAGGATACGAAAGTTTTTATCAATGTCGAATGGATGGTTCTCTTGCTTAAGGTGCACTCCAAAAGCCGATCTGTTATTACTGGGAGATCTCAAACATGCCAAATGTTCCTGAATTTTAGTCTTGAAACTGCGGAAAGACCCCACATAAGTAGCATTACAGTCATCACAGGCAAGGTGGTAGACTCCACTCTTCTGAACTTTAGGAATCTTATCCTTCAGAGAAGACAAATTTTTTTTAGTCTTGACTAAAAAAATTATTCAAAAAATAAATTAAATGAAGTTAAGAAGAAAATCAGTGGGTCTACATGGGACCGCCTGACGCTTTCCTGGTGACATCAATTTACACATCAAATACAATAATTTTTGAATATTTAACGTATTTATGTTACTGTTCAGGTGTTCAGTTCTCCAAATAATTCGTTTACGAAAATGCATTTGATTTTCTAGACCATTCGTATACGGATCTTATTGGAGAATTGAGCACCAGGAGTTTAATGACAATATCCGTATAGGTGGGCGGTTTGAAAGCCCTTGAAACAGTTGATACGAACACGAACTTGACATTCACATCACATTTTCCCTCTTTTCCCAAAGCAATTTGGTGCGGCACACGGCTTTCTTTTGCGTTCTGGCAATGGAATTCTAGAGCTTATCAAAAAACCTGTCCAGTCTAGCACGTCTTTCTCTTCTCCATGAGCAGATGGCCTTCTTCCTTGGCTTGGACAGGATTCTTATACCTCGTTGAGATTGGTCATGTTCTTGTGGTAGCCAATAGTCTGTTTGGATGAACGATTTATTTCAATCGCTTATTCAGTACATCAGGTTGGATATTCCAAGTTGCCAAGTCTTTTATATCTTAGAAAACGGGTTTCGACTCCTGCTTGGAGTTCACGTTTACTAAGGTTGTCCGCAAAGCCTCCTTTCATTCCTCCATCTTCATCTGCCGTGTCCCCGTCAGTGAGAACCTCATTTTCTGGGAATCTTTAAAGATCTGCTATTGCGTATCTCTATTTCCTAACCCGTACGCAATATAAGGTTCATCCTGGCGTGTGGGACCCATAAAATAGATAAAAAACACAACAAAAGTAAGTCATATGCCGCGGAACTAAAGTGGCACTTTTAATCCCGAAAAAAAGTTTATGGCTCGACCGTAAAGAGGGCCATAGTTTGCTTAGAGGAATAAACATACTTAAGTTGCAAGGTATACACGATATTTTTCGTGCTTCCGGAACTCAATACTAGAAATAATATGAAAGAAGTTGATAGAAAACTTAAAAGCATGATAGATAATTAGGATAAAAAGTAATAATCTCGAATTATAAGTCTCTATGAAACTGAGTATACTATCCAAGTTTTATTAAAATTTATTTCACCGTTTTGGAGCTACCACGGAAAAATCTTCTTCAGGGTTTAACTTGAAAGAACGAATGATTGCGAAAGGAAGGGTCATACAAGAATATTTTGTAAAACATTTAAGTCTCATTTTTGTTCAAACTTGAAATATCTTTTAATACTTCTGGGGCACTCCAGCCTATACAGTTATTATCTAGTAATAATACGAAAACGGATTTGAGACGCTCGAAAAGGTGCAAATTTGAAGATAAACAGGGATTGCCATTGAAAAAAAGCTATGTTGATGCCTGCTCTGCAAAAATTATACACCTTGATATTGAAAAACATTTTCACAAACTGCACTGGGGCATCCGTTATTCAAATACATTTTGCTCATCTCGATATCTTTAACCTTTAGACGTAATTTAGCGTTTCATTTTCATTGACCCACCCTTTATTGGAACAATAACAGCTTGATGCAAGGATCTGCAACCAAATAATGTATAATAAGTTTCATGTGCATGCATAACGTCATCCTTTCCTATTTTACAATTTTGATTGTTTTCAATAGATAGAAAATAATTCGTCGAAACATGTACAGGGTGTCTATTTAAGAATGTCAGTGTGCCAGATCCCGAAAACTAGACATCCCAGCAGTTGCGTTACTACGAATGTCGCCCCCCCCGCAATTCTTTTTATATGGCCCTGTACCTACATGTCAAAATTGTAAAAATCTGTCAGGCATCTACAGGGTGTACGGGAAAATGTGGGAAATCTCATGGATTTAGATAAAACGTGAAAACAAAGGTACTTAGTTCTATACATTTTTTTCCTAGAGGACCTCCCTGCGGAGATATGACCCCCTAAAGGACGCCGCTAAAAATCAGTTTTCCTAAATAACTTTCGAAGAATTCGATATAATCCATCACAATTTTTGAATGACGGACACTTCCAAGGACCTCTTGAAATAGTGTCCTCGAATGACATTCACCCTATTCAGTTTACCAGGGGTGAGCTAGGTCTTATAATTTTTCAACCTTTATGATCAATACTTGAAAGAGAAATTCAGGTTAAAACTTGGACTAGAAAAAAAAATACTCTTGTTCATTATCGATAAAATGAACCGTTCTGAAGAGAAAAAATGCTTGTAATAACAAAACCTCGAAAAAAGTCATTATAAAGTGGTGCCCTTGACAAAATCATTAAAAAAAATATTTTTGTTGAAATATTCATGAAAATCGTTAAGGTGGTGTACTTGACGACATTATTTTGATCATGTTTTTTTTGAATATTTTTCTTCTCCGGAACTATCCATTTTATCGAAAATAAACATGCGGGAGTACCCGAGGAAGTACCTACTTTTTTTTTAGTTCAATGTTCAAGCTATCCAAATTTATTTTATCTATTTTTTCAAGTCTTCTGTATGTGTTTCTTCAAGAACACCATTCTAAGAGGTCCTTGGTGATGTCCATCATATAGAATGTTTATCATAATATACTGAGTACTTTGAAAGTTGATTGAGAAAACCGATTTGCAGCGGCTCCCTTAGGGGGGCATATCTCCGCAGGAAGGACCTTTATGAAAAAATGTTATTGGAACCTATCACCTTATTTGGTCAAGTTTTATCTGAATCAAAGAGATTTGCCATGTTTTCTCGTATATTGCGAATAAATAATAGAGATAAATGTTGATAACAGCGTTTTTTCTCCAATATTCATAAGTCAATATTTATTTGTCAACATGTTTCCAGTTGTGGTAGTTTTTAAAAATCCAGTCAGGGCCCCTAGGGACTGCGAGGTCCCCCGCATCCCCGCATTGCGGAGGCTGGCTGGAGTGTAGTTACGCCACTGCATCCCAGAAACTTTCGGAAAAAAATACTGGATCAATATGGAAAAGAGAAAATGCTGAAAATATATCAGAAGCTCCTAAGATAGCCACAAGATGGCGTAACGGTGCTATCAAAACACAATATTGCTGCTTTTTTCTGATTTTTAAATAAAAACAAATATAAATGAGTACCGCTATGGATTCCTTGGGCAATTTCCTTCAAATTTGTTTTTTTTTTAATTATTTTTTCTAGCATCTCAAATAAGATAGGTATCAGGTGTCAAACCTCACAACGCGAGAATACTCATAACATTGATACAACCCAACCGATTGACGCGATCTTAGTTTTATTTTGAAGTTCTCCTCTTCCTCAATTTTGGGATCTCAAATTATTCTGATTAGAGGAGATTAGATTTATCCAATATAATATGCGAATGACGAACTTTTTTCAAAATTACTCGAAATTTTTTAATACAAAGGCATAGTGAAAATAGTTCGTCTGGAATGTCGACTAAATTTCGCACTTCTTTCATGCATTACACTTTTTTCTAGTTCGAAATAAATAAGCTCACGCTTTTTTGTATTACTTAATTCGAAAGAGTCCTACCATTTAGGATGACCTCAAAATATAATTTTGTTTTACATAAAACAATGACTGAGTGGTTACCAGGTGAAGCAAAAATTTGTCAATATCGTCTCTACGAGGGCATCTTGAAATTCTTGAAAGTGAGACCAAGATCGCGTCAATCGGTTGGGTTGTTTTAAAGTTATGAGCATTTTTGCGTTGTGAGGTTTGACAGCTGATACCTGTCTTATTTGACATGCTAGAAAAAAAATTTGAAGGAAATTTCTCAAGTAATCCATGGCGGTACTCATTTATATTTGTTTCTATCTAAAAATGACAAAAAACAGCAATTTTGTGTTTTGATAGCACCGTTACGCCATCTTGTGGCTATCTTGGGAACTTCTGAAATACTTTCAGCATTTTCTCGATTCCATATTACCCAGTATTTTTTTTTTCATTTTCGTTTTCATTGTAGCGTAATTTGAAAACTCAAGGCTCAAACAATAGTCATTCACCTATCAAGTGCAGAAAGTGGTACTTTTTCGCACGCGACGGCAGTTGCACGAACGAAAAGTAACTTTTCAGCACTAGTGCGGGAAAGTTACTTTTCCGCACGATTTTTGTATGTACGGAAAAATAATGAAACAAAATTTTCTCATTATGATATATTCATCGGAAACATTGGATTCTTGGATCCTGCACCAGTATTCAAAGAAGCAGGTGATGCTCGAGGTAATGCTGCATTTTAAAACTTCGATACATTTCTCAGTTCTCCTGTTCTGGCGATTTTTTCTAAAAAATTGTCAAGTGCTTTTTTTCACATCCGAGTGTTTTTGTCCATGTCATTTGAAGTAACAGAAATCATTTAATTAGTCATAACTATCTTCATTTTCAACAATACAAAAATCGTGCGGAAAAGTACAACTTTCAAAACGAAAAATCGTGCGGAAAAGTAACTTTTCCGCACGCTCGTAGGAAAAATACCTAGTAACTCGAGGAGTTAAAAAGAAAACCGTTTTTGTTACTCCAGCATCCACTTTACTTCCAGGCCTTCTTGTTAAAGCTTGAAGTGGAGATGATGCATATTCATGTTTTTTTGATTGTTTTAAATACTTTGACCAATTTATGTGATTTGACGTTATTTTGGTTGCATATGCAACAAGAATTGGTAATCAAATTCGTTTACTCGAATCAACAGAGTTGTCACATATTGAAAGTCGATGACGTCACCAACTCTATATCTTTAAAGGGAGCGCGGGCCTGGGGCAAATGTTCAAAATAAGAAGTCCCATAAAAAATTATTAGCGAGTCGCTAATCAAACAACGATTCAGGACAATTTTTGGAAAATAGACTAATACCTCATTGTCCAAGTAGGTTCTTGGATATAGGAACAAAATGAAACACATTGGATCTTACTAGTTCCGCAACGTTCCGTCTATTTTTTTAAACTTGAATATAATAATAAATAACAATAATTTCGAAAATTCCTTTTGAAAATAGAAATGGTTTAAGCCAAAATGTACATATCACAAGAAAAGCATTTCGCTTCCAAGATTATTTGATTGCCAAGCAAAAGGTACTTCGATACTGGTAAATTCGATAGAGGAACTTCGTTGGATACTGAAACTGGACTTATTTTATTTCTGATTAAGTACATTTTTCCTTTCTTGTTTTAATGATTAGAGTCTGTCAATAACTGATGTATTGACTTGAGATTATTTCGCTTGAGTTCTTCATTGTTCACTTTGCAAATGACTGACCATTCTTACCGTAGTCAGGATGATTTGAAAGCTCTAAGAACTTACTAATTCAATTTCTCACTCGAGTGCTGTTGGTTGAAATAACTATGGATTCTTTCGCGGTATAAAACTTAGCCGTTGAAGACATATCTTCTACATTTTCTTTACAATCAATCAAAAAAGTTTTGGCCACAGTATCGGATATATTCCACTCTGAAATCCAATAGGATCATCCGTTTCAGAAAATATCATAGCATATCTCTGCTATGCTGAATTAGTTGATCCGTAATATTACATGCAATATTAGAAACTTAAAAATGGATATTGAGGAGAATCGATTGCCATGAAGATGTTGTTTTACTATAATTATTGCGAACTTCGATCATTTATTTTTTGAATGTATTTCAATGAAGCGAGAGATTAACCTAACTCAAATTTACAGGAAAGACTTCTTTTATCAGTGCTTCCAAGACATGTAGCGATGGAAATGAAAGCAGACATCGCAGGTCAGCCACGAGAAGAGCAATTCCATAAAATATATATCCAGAAGCATGAAAATGTCAGGTATGTATTTTTGTGTAATAACAAGATATCAAGCGATGTTGTGAATATATATATTATGCTTCTGCACTTGCATTGAATTTTTTCGCATAACAGGTCCAGATTTGACATCGGTATTAGATACAAATGCAAGTCTATTTGTCCACTGGAGGCAAACTGTATTCTAAGTGCGTATACACGGTTATAAGCTGCAGATCAAGCTAGAAAAGACAGAACGTACATCTGAGTTTGATCAAAAACGCAACATGCAGCTTGTGAAATAAGGTAAATATCGCGCAAATGCTGGAACCAAATAAAATATAGCTTTATCTGTCACTCGTACTATCTCACACAAAGCTTGGAATTTTGGAATGATGCATAGTATGCTCATCGAATGGCGTGCTATCTTAGGCAGGACGTCCACATCAAACACAGAGTTTGCAATATGAAGTAGATGCAGCGCATAGAACAAAATCTAGCGTGCACCACAATGCTTGGAATGATGCACAATATTGCGCGGCCATTCTAGGCATTTCAAATCCGTAGCAATCCTCGCTTAGTGTTTGTTTGATGTCTGGTTCTTATTTTATTATAAATTATCTTTATCTGCAATAGAAAGGTTCTTCTCAGGTTTGATATTGAAGACCTCAGCCTGCAGTTATGCCAGTTTTTCGTACAAAATTCCGATTTATTTTGGTGCGCAGAGTAATTTTTTCCCGCTCTTAAATTTCAAATCAGATACTTACCAGTCTATTGTTTCAATCTTTGTTTCCATATCAACCAAATTGTGAACAATGCTCAAAACGAGTACAGAGTTTTCCACGATTTTATTTCCGGTGCGACTAGTTTATTGGTGGTAGTTGGTCGTAGAAATCCTCCATGCTTCCTCCATCTCCAGGTGGAGGTTCCAATCCATTGCCCAACCACTACTGAACTCAGTGATATAACCGTAAACTGTGGTGTGAAGCAGCAACCGATATTGGTGAAAGAGAAGCCAACAGAAAGTTTGCATTTAAGCCCTGCCGTGACGTATTGTTGTGAAATTTCGAATAACGAAGTTGATCTAGAGTGTTTACTACTTTTCACATCATATAAAGCTAGAGAAACTTTTTGCAGTATTTATGTAGCTTTTGTTTGCATGAGATTTGGAAAAGTGGCTACCTTGGCTTGTGAGTCTTCACGCTTCTTGGGAAATCCAAATGTGGTAGAACAAATATCTTGTTGTTTTTGTTAGAGAAGAATTGAGATTGATTGACGGTTGCCATGGCATCTTTGGAAAATAAGATGTTGGAGCAAGATTTTTTTTCATATCGGCGTAAATGTTCATGGAATTGGGTAGAAAGGCCTTTTTCATATTCATCAAAGACAACAATGCACTTTTGTCCAAAATGATACTGATAATTCACATACTGTTTGTATCAAACAGCGTTAGTAGCTGGAAATTTCCAAATGATCTTATGGATCCAAAATAACCTCCGCAGCGACAACGAAAAAGGTGTTTTCAGGAAAGGTACATGATGGATTACATTTCTTATTAAATAATCCCAAAAGAGCTGATTTGCTAGTTTTTTGAAAGGTTCCATTTTCGAAAAGCGATAAAAAATACGGAAATAACTCGTTACAAAAACACTGCTTCAGGTAACTTACAACAGTGATACGATGCCGTTTCCGCTCCGCCGAACATAATAATAATTATTGAAGACTAAAAAATTAATGTCGACTTTGAATGCTTGCTGTACGCCACTGGTTTCATGAAATTACAAACTATATATAGGTACCTATTTGTAGTTAATTTGATCACCTTCTCACTTTTTACATCTTTTGCATTTTTCGTGAAAACCAGCCATTTCCGAGATAAATGACAAAAAGTAAAAAAATGTACCTATTGGGGTAGTTTTGGCTCGGACTTTTAGTATGTTAATCTGGACGACAAGACCTAATAATACAAACATTTGAATTATACAAAACCCAAAAAGTATTTTTTTTTTCAAAATGCAGACCACCTATATTTGTATAATTATATCCTATCAATCAATAAAAGTGAAGGTAACTTTGTGTTAGGTTAATTATAACAGAAACTTTTAGCTTTCGTATAGTATTGGCAATTATTGAACCTTTTTAAATACGAAAACCATTGAAAATGCCATGATTTTCAATTTTGTTCAGTTTGTCATCAAAGCGGCCAAAAAGAAAAAACAAACCAGAACAATCATTTTCGATTGAGATCTTATTATTTGTGGTTTTTAATATTTATTATCAATAACTAATCAAGCTGAGGTGAAACTCTACGCACGCAGATTACTCAATTTTCTCGATTTTCTACGATAAATGATGCGAAGTTTTATCAAGAACCTGCAAAATAGTCGATAAAAGTTATCTGAATAAAAAGAAAACGCCATTACAATCGTTGAAAAAGTATATTTCCAATAGTTCGAAAACTATACATTTCTGTTCTGTAATAGACAACTTAATATAAAGATGCATTTATTTCTGATAAAGTTATAAAAATGCGAGGTTTGCATTTGGAAAAATTGACTTTCTAGATTTTGTATAACTCTATTGCCGTTCCTCATTTTTGAACACCCTGTGGAAATTTACTATCAAAATATCCACTAGGTTTACTAAAGTAGGTCCCTTCTGACAAGGAATCCATTACAAATTACTTCGTGAAGGCTCTCATGCATATATCTCTTATTTATAACTATATGGTAAGCAATTCTACACTCTTGAAGCCAGGATGAGATAAAAGATCCCGTACTGTATATTTTTCGCATATTAGGGGAGGACAGCGGAATCATCTATCTCATCCTGGCTTCAAGCGTCGCCCGTTGTTCAAATGGGACGGTTCCCATATAGAGTTCATAGATATGTATGTATATATGCTCTCATGATATTATTATACATTGTGTTCACGGATTGAGCTTTCGTAAGGTGTAAATGACAAAAAAGATTCGAGTATGGATAACGATTTTCTTGGAATCGCTTCTGAATGGTCCAAAACTAATATGTGAAAAGAGTAAGTGAAATCATTCAATATACATGGTACTTTTTGGGCGATTTTTTCAAAAATGGCTAAAACCGTTCACTCACGTTCCGGTAGACCTGTGCAGGTATACCGGAGACCTGAAAGGCAAACACACGCTACGGTGAAATTCTACAGTTTGAATGATATGGCGTCCGATGACGACGTATTGGCAGTGCTCGGCCTGGTAAATTTCAAACCTGAATGAAATTATGAGTTGACAACACGAAATAGGTAATGACTGAGCAACAATGGAAAATATACTGATAACTGACAAGCAGTGCCAGGTTCACGAGCGTGCTTTTACCCTTGTCTAGCTGAAAGTAGACAAAGGATAGAGCATAACGTCTTCGTCAATATGACTTTTGCTTATACTGAAATGGCGGTTCTTGACCTATAGTTTAAGTTCACGTAGTCGCGTTCTATTTGTGTATCACTGTATGAACGAAATGTTACCCTTCATGAAACTCAATAAAAACTTCCTCAAACTTGGCACTGACACTGACAGTATTTTGGAGGTTATAAAATATTGTCACATGTAATAACTCAAAACCAAAGCTTTCAAGAATTTGACATTTCCAGTCCAGCCACAGTTACGAGATGATACCATAGTATAATCACCATTATACTATGATGATACTTTACCCAGGCTCCATCGTTGCCAAACTATGCGTTATTGTTGACAGTGTCACTTCCAGCTGTTATTTAAGCGGGGTATTTAAAAATCTATGTGACGCTTCAGTTACTCCTATTTTATTTTTCTATAATTTGAGCGCGATATTTAAAAACGTGTCATGCTCCAGCTTATTGTGTTTTAGGTTTTTCGAGCCGGAGGCGTTTTAATGCGTTTTAATCAAATAATCATGTTCATATTTGAATAAAATATATACACAATACATATACTCAATAACGGCTGCTTCTCAAGCTTTTATAGCATTTGTGCTTATCTCTCAAATCTATAATTTCTGAACATGAAACAAATGCATGCATAGTATAGAATATATTAATATATAGGGATTGAAAAGATTATTGACAAACGACTTATTGCTTTGAAATTGGTTTGAGTAACCTCTATATTAATATCTTTTCTATTCCTCCAGTGAGCGTACTTGGTAGGAAATATACGAAAATAGCAGTTTTTTTCATTAATAAGCATTCCGTAACATTTTACATCTTCAAATCAAATCAAATATGCTTCATTGCCACAGAAAAATTTAAATAAATTTTATGGACAAAGCAAATACAAAATGCTGGGGTAAAAACAATACAAAACATGATTATAGTATACATTACGTGAACAATTACGTGAACAATAGGACAAAACTAGTACAAATATATTTTCCCAATATTTTGTCAAATTTAAATTTGATTGGAAATTGCTCATGGACAACAATAAACATTGGCACACTTCCAGTTATGTTATGATGACAAGTCAGTAAAACAATAACACAGCAAAATCAACAATTATGTGTAGAACAATAATACTGCGGTGTTAAATATCGTACAAGGAACCAACGATTTTTCACGTTTTTTTTCGCTTCCCATTTAAAAAATAAACATCAGGTGGGGTGAGCGAAATCGGTGAACTCGAAATTTAATTTATAAATCTGAAGTCATCTTGTTTCCGCCTTGCCTGCAGCATGTAATTATTTTTGATTTAAATATCAAACTAGGAACTCGGGATTGTTTACATAATTGCAACCAAAACGTGTTGATATCCATTTTCTATTCAGGAAATAAACAAAAGTCGAGGAGCGCGACCTCAGTGCAATTAGAACTTGACCCCACTGTGCTGAATGAATTACCAAACCCCTAAAAAATATGAATACTCCAATGTTCACTGAATGCCCTAGAACAACTTCCACTTCACCAATGAGTTATTGTAAAACTGGCGCTTATGTTGCTCAAACATAGATATGGAACTATTCCGTGAAAAACTCATTTATAGAATAAAAAGGTCTTTCCAGGAGGAAGGTTTTTGTTTCTTACCGGAAGCTAGTAAATGTGGGAATAGATTTGGGGTGTAGCGGGAGATGATTGTATAGCTTCTTGGCGTTGTAAATGATAGATTTTTTTGTTAGATTGGAGGTGGGAAAGGGTAGGTAGATATCAAGACACGAATTCCTGGTGGGATACTTATGCTGTGACTTTTCAGGAGAGGTGATTTGGTGTTTACGTATCAAACAGGCTGTTTTTTAAATAAATAGAGCAGGAAGCGTGAGAATGCTGTATTTTTTAAAGTGATGTTTGCAGTGAGCCTTGTTCTTTAAACCGAATACATAACGAGTTGCTCTCTTTTGCAAATTGAAAATGCTGTGGAATTGTTCAATGGTACAGCAGCCCCAAAAAGGAAAGCCGTAGCGAAGATTAGATTCAAATAAAGAGAAGTATGTGAGTCTAGCAGAGGAAATATTCAGATCATTCGAAACTGAACGAATTGCGAAGCAAGCCGAAGAGAGCTTTTTTGACAAGAAGTCGATATGAGTGGACCACTCAAGATTGGCATTTATATTTAAGCCCAGGAATTTTACCGACTCGACGTATTTGATGTTTTTGACATGAAGCAGTAATGGTTGTAGAGCTCCTTTGTAAGATAAGGCTACCGTTTTATCAACGTTGAAACACAAGAAATTGGAATCAGACCAAGCTTTGATTGTGACAAGATCTTTGGAAATATTATAATGCAGGAACAAGGTATCAGAATCACTCCATGTTATGCTGGTATCGTCCGCAAATAGGGATTGATTTTCAGGTTGGTGATGTCATTGATGTATATCAGAAAAAGAATGGGCCCGAGAACAGAACCTTGCGGAACGCCGCTGGTGATTGATTTACAATCAGAATCAGAACCATTTGCCCTTACAATTTGTTGCCTATTTTCAAGATAAGATTTGAACCAGATCGAAGAAACACCACGGAGATCATAAAACTCTAGCTTTTTCAACAAAATGTCATGAAACACACAGTCTTTTGCATAGTCACAGAAGACTGAAACGGTGGGGCGTTTGCCATTCAGGGATGAGTAAACATCATGAAGCAACGAGAACATTGCGTCGTTGGTGCACTTGTTTGGTGAAAATCCGAATTGATCCGGGGATAATATGTCATGTTTGACGAGAAATGGCATGAGACGATTTTTTAGTAATCTTTCAATGATTTTTGACAGCACAGGTAGCAAAGCAATTGGACGATAATAACTTGAGTTTGATTTCTCACCTCCTTTATGGAGAGGAATAATAATTGCCGTTTTGAGGCATCTTGTTCTACACATTTTAATTATGCAGGGTGTCCGGTAATTATATGGCATTATTTCGGGAGCGCATAGAGGAAGTCAAAATAACAGCAGTTTGTCATAAGACTTTTTTTACTAAAGTGCTTCCTAACAGAGATACAGAGCCCTGAAGGGACACTCATTGATTACATTTTTCAGCTTTAACTTTGGAACCGGCTCGTATAATTTGATGAAATTTCAGTATGTTGTGTAGGACATGAAGACTCCATAACCATAGTAAAGTCAATATTTTAAATTGTAGTGAAAACCAGGAACGGACTGGCCAGTTTTTGACAGGTGTCACTTTACGGAGTCAAAAACTATTTTTTCAAATACTCTAACCTTTCCTCAATAAAAATATACTCCTAGTTTGTTCCGATTTTTATTAGTCAACGTGAAATGAGAACATGCTTTCAAGAGAAGTTGAACCACTATTGTTGAACGACAAAACAAAAAACAAAGTTCAGAGCCTGGCAACTGCAACCATTGAACTCCATACCACGTTCCTGGTATGAAGCAGTTGAGATAGCGATAGCTACGTATCTCTTTCTAATTCATTGGCCTATATGCTATATTGGGTAGAGAGAGAAAGATAGCAATATTAACGGATCTCTATCTATTTCTAACCCGTTCTATCTATGGACAGGAATGACACACTTTACGATTCGTTGTCGACAAAGTAAGTCCGGGTCCTCCAGGTACGTAGTATGGAGTTCAATGCTCTGTACTTTGAATCGGCTTGTCGTTGTCAAGCGACTTGAATATTGTCATCGTGACAACGTCCTCTCACATTATGAGGTTATCAAAATTTGTTCCGTTGGAATAGAGTTATTTTTCTCGGGCCGCGCATGCGCTTAGATCAGGGCGACTGGTGGCTGGGTGATGTCACATGTGACAATATTGATAACCTCCAAATTGCTGTCAGTGTCAGTGCCAAGTTTGAATTAGTTTTAATTGAGTTTCATGAAGAGTAACATGCCTATTCGCTGATTCAACAATAGATAAAGTAAACGTGAGTTAGTGAATTTTAACTATAGGTCAAGAAGTGCCATTTCTGTTCTAGCAAATTTCGTATTTTTGTTTTGACATCCCTTTCGCGTTCACATTGCAGAACAGACTTTATGCTCTATCCTTGTTCTACTTTCAGCAAGACAAGGATAGAAGCACGGTCGTGAACGTGATACTGCTTGTCACTTGCCCTGGTTAGAACGCATGCGCCTTAGGCTATCGGCGAGAAAAACAGCCCTATAAAATAGTGCACGGAAACATGACCTCTAATTAAAAAAAAAAATATTTTAAATGGTGTGATTTTTTGCCCCTCAAATTCTTAGGCCTCTATAAGTCACCAAGACCAAGACTAGTCTGGTCTTGCGAAGTCCTAGACCGAGAGCTTTACATTTATCAATAAATTGACAGCAGGATATTTGAAAATTCCTGTTTTTGAATTTTTTTTTTTAAACAGCCAAAAATCTTTTTTCTGCAGTTTCCTGAGAATGTCCCATTTGTGTTTGATGATATTTTTCAGTGGCAGGCTGAATTCAAATCTGCCTGATGAATTGCGAGAAACAGCTTGGTTGAAATGAGTTTCGATCGACGCTTCGACGTCAATCTTCTCTTGGGATTGTCTAGTAGGTTGAACAGGCTCCTCTATTTGCCAAAATTTATGGTATCTTTTAATTATTGGAGGTCATGCCGATTGGAAGAAAAGCAAGATATGGGCTTCGAAATTTTGTTATTGTTAATTTGTATGGTACTAGAAAAAATCCAAGCAAGTTTAGTTCTTTGAAGAATTTCTGTTTGCAAAACTGGTCAAGTGATTTCGTGAAGAGATCAAATCATAAAATAGACTTGTCCCCAGAAGAACGTCAATTTCAGAGGGCTGAAAAAATAAAGGGGCGGCTAGCTCAATGTCACTAGGAGTCACAAACCTAGAGATATTGATAGACTGTTGAGGGCATTTATTGATTTATTATTAATCATTCTTAATGGGCGATTGCCGATAGGAGCAGATTGACGGTGGGTGACGGTGATTTGTTGGATGATTTTTCGATTGTGTTGTGTTATTTTGGATTCCAGCAATAATAATAATTATTAGTAGGTAGATTTGTTTCGTTTTGATTAGGATTAGGATTTTTCACTTTGGTTACGGATTTAGTATTTTTTTTTGTATGTCGTATAAAATGTTAACCAAAGAATAATAATAAATAAAGGATCCATTCAATTTATTCAATTTCTACATCATACAAAAAAAAAGATATTCTTTAAGGATAAAAAATAATATGCTTTATTCGTGGAAACTCTCGCTAAATAATGATTCATCGTCTGAATCTTGATAGAATATAGAAATAGAATAATGTGTAGTAAACTCGTAATTAATGCTATTTTTACCAATACCAATAAGTGGCAATATCCGCTACTTATCAGCATTTCTTATTGACTAAGCTTTTTGAGGGGTTTTAGATTTTCATTCACAGAGTCGTTCTGTTGCTGTGATGTACTAGACTTCAAAAAAAAATGAGCAGACTTTTTTAATTTTCTCACAGGATCATTTTCAAATGATTGTATGTATTTATTTGAATAAAATGTCGATATCATGTTTCCGACTTATGGCTTTTTTTGTCCGATCTTGAAATCAGTTTTTCATCCCACATGCCAATTCCCATAAACGTGAGAATTTGAGCACGAGCTAGACTTAGGGGTTTTTTTATAACAGAGTTTTAGATTGAGACATCTTTATTGCTTTTTATTTCGTTCACGAGAAAATCTGCCGGAATAGGAAGAAAAGATTTGCAAAATTTTCCGTCCAAAAAATTTACCTCAACATCCAATCGGCTTATGGGAAATTTTTGTTGGGTTCCTTATGATATTAAAATTCATTCTGTCGTTTGCCATAAGCGAGAAAATACATCAGCAGCCAAGTATTCTTTTACAAGATGGCACCCTTATTTCAACCCTTTAAGCACGTCCAATCCTTATGGGTGTTTCTTTTCACCATCACATTGTAATATTTGTTGATGTGTTAAAATGCCATTAACGAGAAAAGGAAAAAAAAAACCTTTTTTTTGCAGAAGAAATCTTAATTTTCCATATGCCTAGCACACTTGCGGTCGCTAAATTTTCAACACTCACTGACATACTTTTCAGTGGTTAAAATCCCTGAAGCGAGAAAATCAGTCAGCAAAATCTGTCGTTATCTGACGGTCTATTATCTGTGATCTTATTAATGGCTCAGGCGGAAAAATTGATGTTGTGGTTTTTATCCAGGTCTGTGAGAGTTAAAGAGGTTTGTTCATTTATACAGGCATCTCATTTTGATTGAATCACGAAACTCAAGGAATAGCCATTATTCGTGTGGTTTTCTTTTGGAAGCGCACACCTATACCTACACTCATTGGAAGCCACTTTCCAATAGAGCTCTACATGGGACAAGTACACGGTTTTTGTTACATATACAGGGTGTCCGGAAAGTCAACGATAATACTGAAAGGGGTGATAGACCAACTCATAAGCTTCGAGAAAAACATATTTTGTTTTTTTGACTGCTCCCCACCACCTTTTCCTTCGCAATCTCAAGCCAGTCACAAAAATTTCCACGTTCTTCGGAGAAAAAAAAATAGAAATAAATTCTTTTTCTGTAAAATAAGATTTCTCATTGAATATTTTGAAATTTTAGTGGCAATATCTCGAAAACCATAGAGTTTTTACCAAGGTCATATTATGTCTTTCTGGATGAGTTGGTCCATCACCCCTTTCAGTATTATCGTTGACTTTCCGGACACCCTGTATACACTATGGCTGTGGATAGTAGCACAAAGGTATTTGGAATTGGAATGGCACAGGCGAAGCTGTAATCGATGGCAGGGATTTCCTGATGGGATTTTTCAAGCGAATATCAGGGGAATCATTTGTGTCACAGGTGGACAAGGTTATTGATACAACGATGAAGGGCTTTGATCTAGGTTTTGGTTTGGGTATACGTGTCTTGTATTAAGGCTTCAATCGTCGACTTGAGGGGGCGGAACAAACTTATTATGGGCGTTAGTAGGTTCCACTCTTGCCTGAGTGCAGAGTGCAGTCGGCGCTGATGAGTTCCCACTGGTGTGGATGACTTGATTAAAAAGGCTGGGGATATACTACAAAACAACTAGCGTTATCAGCTTTGATTTGAAATTATTTGAAAATGAAGAATGAGACAATCAAAATTTTGATCATTTATATAAACGTTATGGCAACACTTCAGTTGTTTTGAAGCGGACTTGTTTGATTTGGTTCAAATGAGTCCTGACTAACCTGATCTGCTGAGACTCATGGATCTTGGCTTTCCCCATTCAGTTTTCATCGATTTATACGTATTTGTACGTGTTTATCTGGCTCGAATGACGATGGATGGAACCTAGTCCTTTGAGGTTGATTCGTTGATGATGAGGAAACCAAGTGATCTATTGAAACATGCAAAATATTAGAGTGAACGTATAATGCAATAACAGGTTTCCAATCCCTGATCTGAGTTTTTACAATCTGAAATGTGGATAGTTGATGCCCTTCAGCAGAGAACTAGACGAGAAGCGACAAAAATTTTCCCGCCAAAAAATTCAGGTGGGGGACCCGATACTTTCTGTCAAAAGATTTGTCATCTGTTTATTAGTCCGAGTGTTTAATCAGTTTCGACTGTCAAATTCAACGGTTACCATGGTTACCATATGTAGTTTATCGTTAGCTCCGGTCGATCAATCAATCATTATCTGTGGTTTGAGAGATTAAAAGCTCTGTTAAAAGCTTAATCGAATCTATTTCGAAAAGTTTTATTAATGCCTGGGCGAAGTTGTGCTTTTCGCGGGTGTCGTACAAAAGAAGGGGAAGGAATCACCTTCTTTGATTTCTTCTTCTTCTTCTTACGTTAGGACTATGTCCTGTGTTTGCCTCAAAGGTTGCCCAAGAGCAGCTGGGACGATGAAGACCAGCTATCATACCACCTTTTTTGTGGACGTCCAGGTGGGCGTGGTGTGTTGGGCCGCTGCTCTCTCACAATTTTTGCCAGTCGATCTTCTGGCATTCTGCTAACATCGTCTCTCCATTCTCTTCTCCGATTTCTTGCCCATCTTACTACGTCTTGAACTTCACATATTTCCCTTATCTCTTCGCTTCTTTTGTGGTCAAGTAGGGTATAGCCTGTTATCGTTCTGAGAGTACGCATTTCTGTTGTTCTGAGGGCTCGCTTTGTAGTCGTATTCTCCGCTCTGGTCTCTATCGCATATGTCATAATCGGCCTTACACATGTCTTATATATTCTGACCTTGCTTCTGGTAGTCATGTGTTTATTTCTCCAGATTATATCTCTCAAGAACCCTGAGATTAGAGATGCCTTTGTTGTTTGGGCTCTCACTTCCTCCTTAATATTTCTAGTGCTAGTTATATCAGCCCCCAAATATTTAAAGGACATCACTTGCTCTACACTCTGCTCATATATCGCGAGTTTACATCTTCTTGGTTCTTTGGATATTGTAAGCGATTTGGTTTTTTTGACGGATATTTGCATATTGAAAACTGCGGCTGTCTTTTGAAAAAGTCTTTGTAGGTTGTCTTCGTCTTCTGACACGATTACAGCGTCATCAGCGTAGCATATGATTTTTATTTCTTTATCTCCTAGCCGGTACCCTCTCCCAGTTATTTTGACTTCGTTTATAATTTCATCCATTATGACATTAAATAGGATTGGACTTAGGCTATCTCCTTGTCTGATTCCTGTTGTCATAGGTATTTTATTGCTTAGCTTATTTGCAGTTCTTACATATGTGTAGTTGTTCGTGTTCAATTCTTCAATGGTCTTTATTACCTTCGGATGAATTCTTCTCTTTTGTAGTAGGGCTATGACGTCAGTTAACTGTACTCTATCGAATGCCTGGGTTAAGTCAATGAAACACATGAAGGCCACCTTATTGAACTCGATGGCCTTCTCAGTAATTTGACGGATTATAAATATGGCATCTATAGTAGACCTGTTCTGTCTAAACCCTTGCTGTTCTTCATATATTCCGGTTAGAGATATTTTTTCTGCTAGAATTTTTGTAAACAGTTTTAATACAGCACTCAACAGGCTAATACCTCGATAGTTTCTGGGGTCTGCTTGTTTGAGCCAAAGTCTAAACGTAGAATAAGGTTGTTAAGCTTGGCAACCGCGCAGAGAACTCTTCTTGAGAATTTTCGTGCGTGAGAGCCATGAGTCTACAAAATCCCGTCGCAGGTCGCGTTGAAAATTAAGCGTGCCGAATTCCGTCAATGTAAAAAAAATACAGTCCAAAATAATTATTGTGATAAAGCGGGCAGCAACCCCAGGAATAACGGATATAAGTGCCAACGCATAAGACGTACTTTTTAAGGTATTCCCGATCATCCCTTTTTTCCTATTCCCTCCCCAACCCCTATTTCTTCCCTTAGATACCAACAAGATCATTGAAGCAGCGAACCCAGAATTGGTGGGTGAGTTTACCTTTGTATTTAATTTCAACATTAGTTTGTCGGATCGATTGAAAACAAATAATATACTGCTTTTTCTCCTTTTTTGAAGACTGGTATTAGTATGCTCTCCTTCCATTCAGATGGTACAGCCTTGACTGTGAGTATTTTATTGAAAATCTGTAATTCGGCCAGCAATCTTTCACCTCCATATTTGATCATCTCGTTCTTAATTTCGTCGATGACTGGGGCTTTTCTGTTTTTAAGTTTTCGAACCATGTATTGTATTTTCTCCAAGGGGATAGTCATTTCTTGGTGTTCGTTAACATTTTCGACGTCAGGCTGTATTTCCTGTGGTGGTAAGTGGTTTTCCATCGAACTGTAAAGTTGTTCAAAATATTTTTCCCATTCTTCCGTCGATATTTTTGTATTTTGTATACACTCATTTATTGGTTTTTTTCTATTTCTTAGCAGGTTCCATATCTTCTTTTGTCCTCCGTACAGGTCATGCTCCATATCGTTCAAAAATTTCTCCCAATGTTCTCTTTTAATGTCCCGAATATTCTCGTTGACTCTGTTTCTTACGGCTTTATAGTCATTATACGTTATAGCATTGGATCTGTATTGTAGGTACGATTTCCTTTTCTCTTCGGCAAGTATCTTAATTTCTGGCCTAAACCACGGTTTTGAATTTGGCTTTCCCCCTCTCTTAATAGTTCTTCTTCCGCACGCTTCTTCTACTGCTTCTAGTATGTTAGTTTTTAGTTTGGTCCACGCTGTTTCTATGTTGTCAGTTTTTCGAATGTCATTTGCGGTAATTTTTTCTTGTAACCTTCGTTGGTAGAGATATTTAGTTGAGTCTTCAGATAGCGATTCTATATTAATTATGCTCGTTGGTTCGGTGGGTTCTTAACAGGGTCTTTGCATACTTGTTCTTATTTTTGCCATTACGAGATGGTGATTGGTTCCAGCATTGGCGGAGGTTAAGGCTCTTACATCCTGTATCGTTGTTGGGTGGATATTTCTGTTAGTAATAATGTAATCAATTATTGATCTTTGTCCTCGTGTGTTTTCAAAGGTGTATTTATGCTGTGGTTTGTGCGGATAGAATGTGTTGTTGATTCGGAGCTCGCTCTGTGTGCATAGTTGTATCAGTTGTTCTCCACTTTCATTTATGGTTTCTTCCTTTTCTGATTTAACGGACATTATTCGCCCGCATTGCAACTTCATACTATGTTAATCAAAGTGAAATAACTCAAAAACGGCTAGTCCAAACATAGGCAAGCTATGTATTTTTAGAAAGAGGAAAATGGGGAGATCTGGGATCTGTATTCAAATATAGGCCATTCCATTTGAAAAAGTTAAACTTTTCCACATTTGCCCGATTTCCAATAGTGATATTATGTTCTTTCTCTTAGTTATTATGACATCTTCAGAAAATATCATGCAACTTTCGTGCGAACACTTTTTTTGTATCCCTGTTAATAGGGTTTTTAAAGTGGAAGCAAATTATAAGGAAAAACCCTGTAGACATGAGATATTTTTTATTGTCAAATAAATGTTTCATTTTTCAATCATGCTTTATGTTTGTTTTTGTTGAATGTTTTTGAGTACCTAGTATAAAAAAAAAACTATCAGGCTTTTTTTCTACGGTTGGCCTCCGTCTTATTTTTGTCAAACAGGATCAAGAATCCTCCCATATCAAACTTCAGAATATCTCACAATTTTTATTCTGGGCCCGGACGCCCGGACTATAAGTATTTGGTGCCCCGCGTTTGACAGCTCCCATCGTATCAATATAACTTGGATACGATACAAGCTGTAAAAAAAATATTTCAATGTCAAGGCTAAATAAATAGCCGATTTCGGCTCGTTTGGTTGGTTTACATTTTGGTTAACCAAACGGTAACTGCAACGTCATGGTGATGACGTCACGACCAACATTTCATCGAAATCGTTTGGTAGGTGTTTGGTCAAAACTGTCAAAGGCAGAGTGTTTATATAACCCATCTTTTTTGTTTATGTTTATTCACAGGCATAGATAAAAAAAAATATATGTCACAGGTTATAGTTTGTCACTACCGTTGATTGAATAAATATTCAATAAACGTCATCACTTAGTTCATCTGTCTTATTCGTCATAAAGTTAAAACTTGAAGCTTTGTCCAGTGATTTGGTAAAAAGCAGATTGTGGCCGTATTGGCCGCAATACTCAAAATGCCTAAAAGAAAAGCAGTTATATCGTTTTGGCTGTTTTGGAATTATATAAACGTCCCCGAATTCACTCATTTTCTTCTTCCATTTCCCAACTATCAATTGAAGAAAAAAATGATTGACGTGAATAATATAGTCGTAGAACACACTGACAAAAAAATAAACTCCAATTATTAACAGCAAACCAACTTTTAGATCAGATAGAACATACAACCACTGAAGCACAGACTTAAATTTGAATAAAACTGGCCGATTTGTTTATTTACGTCATTCACTTGATCATTCTCGATGAACATACTACTCCCGAGCGAGACAAAAGAAAAATAGACAAAGATACCACTATACCAAACAAAGAACCGTGCTGCAAACCGCGGTAGGCATTTTGACAGACCAAAACACATACCAAACTTGATGTGACGTCATCATTTTAGGATCCGAAATTGGTTGGTAGGTGTTTGACAGACCAAAGCATGTACCAAACCATGTACCAAACGAGCCGAAATCGACTATGTGTTCTCATTTAAGCAATGGGAAAAACAAGTTTTTGTCGCTTCTCGTCGTTATTTAGTTCTCTGCCCTTCAGTTGCACGATTTGTAGTCACTATTCACTGTCTCTATGACAACCCCACGTCAGTCTTTCATCTGTTTTTGCGATGTTCGGAAATTATTGTCATTTGTCACATAACACTCGCGAGTAGTTTTGAAGAAGTTCGACAAACATTTGATTATCACCATAACCCATGGAGGTAGAAAGGGGTGGAGACGAAATCACGTGACTAAAATGGGATCACTTTCGCCATCTTACTGAGATCGTTTTGTCAATGTGTCAGTTCACATTTGTAGAACGGTTTTTCTCAGTTTTAGCTGTGTTGTGAGGATTATTTTGTGATTCTTGTGTGTTGTTACACTTCTCAATTATTGTTTCATGTGCCCTGAGAAGTTGTGCGAGTAGAGACGCTATCGATAAGGAGAAATCGACTAAAATCACATTTCATAGGTTGATATAGCACAATACAGGACCGGGATATGAAATTTGTGTCGAGTTCACTGAAATATTTATATGGTTGAGATTTGTAAATGTTTGATCACATTATATTGTAGATTCCAATGTGTTTTCCAATTTACTTATCCATGGCTATGATCAATTTGTGTTGGACAATCATAGGTATTTACTAATGAAAAGCATTGATGTACCTAGATATACGAGTGGTGATTTTTTTAAAAATAGATCTATAGTAATCTTAAAGCTAAAAGTAGGTACAAGACATAAAAGTAATAAAACTATACTATCCAAGGACAATAAAAAAATCTCAATCATCATCATTTCATTTTATTAGTCACTTTGCATCCTACTACTTGGGTAGAAAGTATAATTTTCAAAATTAAATATCTTTTTTATCGCATTTTAAGGATTCTGGATTGTGGGTTTTTGGGTCACGTGTTAACGTTTTGAACGTTTTGGTGTGCATAACACCTTCATCAGGGCTACATAAAAACAACCCTTTTGGTCAAAACGTAGGCACAAGTTTTCAATCAATTCTGGAGTTTTCATCGACTCTAAAACCCAAAATCCAGCACTTTTCCAAATACCTGGTTTTGTGACAATAAAGCTTATTCTGATTCTGATTCTTGTTGATTTCTTAAATACATAAAAATATTCCAGAACTTTTCTAATCTTTCAAAATATAATAGAACATGTTCGAATAATTATTATCATCTCGAGTCAGTGTTATAATAAAAGATTTCTTGGTTTCAAAAGTTTCTCAAAATGCTAAAGCTTATGCCACTGCAGTGGGCCATGTCTGAAAAAACAACAATGTTAATTTAATAATAAAGGTATTAGAATGTTTATATTCCATAAATGTGAATTGAATAAAAACGAATTGTCTGTCTTCTGTATTGCATTCATCACCTTATGTAGTACTCAGACTCATTTTCAAGAGAATTGTACTTGATTCTCAGAATCTAAAAGAAACTACAGATCAACAAATAATGATAATAACCCATCTGAGAATATGTGTATTTGATCTGCCAATTTGTGAAGTGGCTGAAGCCTGTTATCAAAATAATGTAAATTAAACGATTATTTTATAATGAGGCCGCGCTCTATATAGTGGCCAGTTTAGTTCAGTGGTTACGACGGCATTTATCGATTCAAAATAAAATTAAATAAAGTAGAATATTTTTGGGCATGGAAATACGTGACTTTTTTCAATTTCAAAAACGTCTTTATTTTTTAAAAGGCCCTCACTCTATGCAATCAATTGATCAACATGTTGAACAGCTCAAGTTGTGAAGTTGATTCGAACGGTTGGAGAGATAAGCGTTTATTGAGTGAAGCTTTCGTCCGACAAGTGGTGCGACGCGGTCGAGTTTATGGTTTTTGGCCGGGTATTGGAAAAATAATAATTGTTGTTCAACCTGCCTTCAACCGCGTCAAATACGAGAGAATGGATAATGTGTGCAGGCTTCAATAAGTTGAGACAACTTCGGGTTTTATTTTATTGATGTTGGATTGATGAGACGTTCGACCCAACTTGAGTTGTTTAACTTTTCGATCAACTTATTATCTATCTAATCTTTTGTCGTTCAACAAGTTGCCTAGTGTTTAACTGTAAAGTTGCGTTTTACCTTTTTCAATATTCCCATGTTAATCATTTAATTCTCTACGGGCTGATCAACCTCATGTCTGTACTATTATTGCTATAGACCTTTTTTTTTATTATTGGAAATACGAGGTCGTTCAAATGAGAGGTAGTATTTTTTCTGCTGAATAACGCGGTGCTAACAAAAAATATTTTAACATCGCATTCACGATTCATTTCAAAAAATGTAGGTTTATTTTTAATTGGCCACCATGTATATTTTCATCATTATCGATTGGCCACTCCTTTCTGAACAACAACTTTCAAGATGAGATGACGAACAAAATACGTTTAGCACGATATAATTAGTCAAATAGCAAAGGTGGCAACAGAATTGTATTCTAACTAACATGGGACACCCGGTGATAAGCTCACCTGAATTAACTCTGCCTCAATTGAAAACCAAATCAATCTCACAAATAAGTCTCTCACAATTGCGTTTTAACACACGGTCGATCGCGTATCTCACTCAGTTAGAGATTCAAAACCGACTGAATAATATTTCTCAAGGGTGCATCAACCCAACACATGTGCAAGGACATTATTTACAGTACCACGCACATTCCTTTATCTGTTTTTCTAAGACGCAAAACCTCATACCAATTTCTAGGTAATAAAGTAATAAATAACCCAACGCCAAAGATAAAGCCACGAAATATTCATAATAAGCCCGCAAAAGCTCTAGGAAATAATTCGAGCCTGGCGCGACAGAGAAATTCGTTGGATATTTCGAATGTTGAAAATATATAATTGAATAAGTCTCACATTCGGCCATCCTGCAATCACCTCGCCCCGCGGAAGCCCCTCTAGTTGGAGTCTGAGTCGTCAGGATTCAGCTCTACACCATCTTCTCCGCTGTCGCTGCTGGTCTCGTCCGAAACTCCTCCTTGTTGGATCCATGGCCTCATTCGGTCAACGGCAATGAATTTTTCATATTTGGTGGATTTAGCGGTTCTATATTAATTCGGCATATCGACTATTAAGTATCTATCATCCGGCGAAACTGCCTTCACCATCAAGGGGCCAGCATTAGGAGGAATCATTTTACGACTAGTGCCATCAGCAGCTGTACTTTGTTTTTCGATGAGCACCAAGTCTTTCTCTTTGTTTATCTTGGGTGTTTTCCGTTTCTTGACGTATTGAGCTTTCTGTTGTCTTTGCCTGGATGAAATCTTTCGAGCCACCTCTAAGCGTAGTGTTGATAGATCTTCGATAAGTTTCGGTATCGCCGCAATCTCGTCCAGTAAAGGTACTGCTGATCCTCGTCTGAGTCTACATCCATAAAACAGTTCTGTAAGTAGGTGTTCTTCCAGTTGTCTGCGAGGTAGTGGTATTTATAACTACTTGGATGTCATTGATGTTCTCATTCCATCTGTCTTTATCAAGAATTGTTAAAATAGCCCCTTTGATTGTTCTGTTTAGTCTCTCGACCTGTTCATTAGCTCTTGGAGTAGCTACTGCGTTTTGAACGTGTTTAATGAAGTTATCTCAACAGTACTTTTTAAATTGTGAAGAGGTAAAAGCACTTCCCTGGTCAGATACTAAGATGTGAGGATGCCCATAATAACTATAAATCTCTTGTAAGTAGTCAATAACTAGCTTAGTTCTTGTTGATTTAACTGGCTTCAAGAACACGAACTTTGTGAAAGCATCAACAGCGACTATAAGATGAATATTTCCTCGACGACTTCTTGCAAAGGGCCCAACATGATCAATGTGAAGCATATGTAGAGGTACAGGCATTTTCTCGATGAGGTGTAGAAAACCTTCTCGTTTTCCGCTTGGACGCTTGTTATACAAACATGGAATACAGCATGCGATATATTTTTCAACATAATCTCGAAGACGAGGAAACCAATAGTGTTCACATAATCCCTGCAGAGTCTTTTCCGTAGCAAAGTGTCCACTTTCATCATACGCCATTCGTACAATCTGCTGCCTCATTCCACGTGGTATTACTCAAAGTAGGCCTTTAACAGTTATATGGTGGATCCTCCCATCTCTTAAAGCGTAGTTCTTATATATTCCCTTTTCATAGTCACTTATCGGTTCTTAAGATAAAACTTCTTTGTTTTTCTTTAATTTGTCATCACTAAGTTGTCCTGCTAAAACCCAGTCTGCTTGTTCTATTTGTAATGATTCAACTGGTGGCTCTTCGCTTGTTGATGGATTTCTGCTAAGAGCATCTACATGCTTCAGTCTATTTCCTGGCCGATATAGTACTTCAAAGTTGAAATCCTGGAGTTGCAACCACCATCTTGCAATTCTGGGTAATATGTTCTTTTTAGTACTGGTTGCTCTTAAAGCATTGCAACCGGTGACGACGGTAAAATGCATTCCTATCAAATAGACTCTTAAGTTTTTCAAACTTTCCACGACTGCCAAAGTTTCTAATTCATAGGAATGAAAGTTACTTTGGGTGCTGGTAGTTTGTCTGCTATATTATGCCACTGGATGTAGACGTCCAGAAGGTTGTTTTTGAAGCAGGATCCCAGCTAATCCTTTTGCGCTGGCGTCTGTATGGACTTCAGTGTGTGCTTCAGGGTTGAAGATGGCTAGAATAGGTCTCTGTGCTAGAGCTGCTCGTAGTTTCTCAAATGCATCATGCTGATCATCTCCCAGTGCTAAGTAACAGTTTTCTTCAACAAAGATGTTGAAGGTCGTGCTAAAATTGCGTGGTCCTTAACAAAATGTCGGAAATAACTCGTCAAGCCAATAAATTGACGAACATTGGGGACGCTTTCTGGTGCTGGAGACTCCTCTATTGCTTTAGTCTTAGCAACTCCTGGTTTAAAAGATTCATCAGATATTTCAAAGCCCAAATAGTTTACAGATTGGAAAAGGAAACAAGATTTAGACACATTCAAGGTAAGACCTTCAGCTTTTAAAAGTTTCAGAAGTTTTGAATTCCTTTCTCTACTGTTTTGGTGTGAATCAAAACCTCATCCAAATAAACGGCCGCAGTCTTTTTTGCAGGAGTCAAAACCTTGTTTATTAGTCGCTGAAAAACAGCCATTCGTCAATTCGAACGGTATACGATTGTATTCGAACTGCCCTTCCGAAGTTACAAAAGCAGTGTACTGTTTCGACTTTTCTGCGACGGGTATTTGATGGTATCCAGACCGTAGATCCAAACTGGTGAAGTAAACGCTTCCTTGAAGTTTATCAAGCTGGTCATCTATTCTGGGTAAGGGAAAACGATCCTTAACTGTGAGAGAATTCAGCTTCCGGTAATCTATGCACATTCTATCATCTCCGGTTTTTTTCTCCA
This sequence comes from Orchestes rusci, assembly GCA_958502075.1. Classification (NCBI taxonomy): domain Eukaryota; kingdom Metazoa; phylum Arthropoda; class Insecta; order Coleoptera; family Curculionidae; genus Orchestes; species Orchestes rusci. Next base: position 10,307,810 of record OY293310.1, read on the forward strand.
CTTGAAGTATGGGTGATGCGTAAGAAGAGTTTGATTCGCGGATGATGTCATTTTCTAAACGTTCACCTACCATAGTCATAACCTTTTCTGCTCACTAACGGACATGCGATAAGGTCTATAGGTAAATGGTCTGTTTTCCTTCAAAGCTATCTCCATTTCAGCTGATTTTGAACTGCCTAACACTGATGTGTCTTCTGCAAACCAATCTCTATAATCCTTTATCAGCTTAATCAGAGCTTCTTTATTGATGGCATCTATAGGTCCAATGTTGATTTTCTCCAAAGGTAATGCGGGGTTTATTTTCTTTTCGGTGTTCAAGCGTAGAACTCCTTGTTCCTCTATTTCTGGCTCTGGGATGCAAGGCCATGCTCTAACTAGAGGTTTCCTGTTCTTTAAAACTATGTCATTGTCTGACAAGTGGATCAATGGCAAAACAATCTCCTCGTTAGCTGTTAATGTAAGAATCACCCTGGGTATGCAGTACTCTCCTCCTTTTTCTAAATGAAAGCTTGCGAAAAGTTGGTATTTCGAGATTCCACGATAGCATTAACCATATTATGTCCTTGTGAAATATAAATAGTATTTACATGCCACAAAGTTATTTTTTTATTCTGGGGAAATATGTCTTCAATACCATTTAACTATTCATATCATTTTCCCTAAATATCAACTGTTCGTTATCCTTAATATCTAGCATTCCTGGTGATTCTGTGAATGGATGTCATGGTTTATTCCGTACACTATCATCAACTACGTGAGCTTCAACTGTAGCCTTGACTTCATCTATGCTCAAGATAAAGTTGGTAATTCCTAACGTTACACACCTTCCATTTCCATATCCTTCAATTTCTACTGTCTTAGTCCAAAGCTTGATCCTAGTCTTCTTACTTCGCCAAGTTTAATGGTTACACAAGTACTTCCGAAGTCAATATATGCTTTGGAAAGCTGATCATTGACCAAAACATTCTTATAGTACTTGGTAATAGTTGAATGACTACTACCACCTTCTAGTGATGCGACCCTTTTCTTTCCGTCTTGCCGTCCCTCTAATCTTGACTTTTTGTGGAAGCAGTCACTTTCCACACGTCCTAGGTTACGACAAAATGAGAATTGCTTCTGCTTACAATCTCTCTTCAAGTGTCCGGGTTTGCCACATCGATGACACTTTGGCGTGGATCCACGTCCTCGATTATTTCTGCTGGTCGATGCTATATTGCGGTCTAATTTGTAGACCGGCTTGGCAATTGGTCTGATAGAAGTAGATTCAACGTTATGCAAGGAACTCAGATAACGAGAAAGATCCTCAGGAACCTGGTATTCTCCTGCTTTAGCTGCCGACTTTACCGCTGTATTATTGATGCCTCCTGAAATGCATGACACAGCTTCAGCTCCAGATATTTTGCATCAGTTGAGAAGAGTCATTTTCTCATAATAATATTTCGGGTAACTCTCGTCATCTTGCTTCCGTCTTTGAATCATCTCCATCTGGACTACATAATAATCTTGCGTAGCAGGAAAAGCCAAGAGAGTATTTTGCTTCCATTCCTCCCAAGAGTAGTTGATAGTAGAAAGCTCCTTATACCACGTCTCTGCTGAACCGCTTAATTTAGCCAGAGCGAAGTAGATTGTCGCTTGCTCAGTCCATTGGAAAATTTGCCGCAACTCATCAACCTTCTTTAGCCAAAGTTCCGAACTCTGCTCCTTATCTTCCGGATTAAAAACAGGTACAACTTCCCCCTTAGCCGAACCCATGTTTGCCGATGTATTACTCCTTTGCAAAATATTAGACATAATTTCAGCTAATCTATCCACCGAATCATTAGTCATTGTGGAAGTAATATGACTCGTACTAGGAGTACCTTCGTCATAAACCACAGGTGTTTCAATTGGACGCCCAGTAGATGGCTTACGCTTTTGCCCTTTGCCCATCTTGTTATCGAATTAAACCTGAATTAAGGAAAACAACAAAATAAAACCGACGTCCTGATTATCGTACCTTGACCTCGACCAAGAAAAATCCAACATTTTGAAAAACTAACTTTAGAATAGTTTGAGATCCCGCTTCAGAAAATTTTACAAAAAAACTTTGAATTAAAAGTAAAATAAAACAGTAGAAGCCGCCGACGTGAGAATTTATTGATTCAAATTTTTTTTGCTTCCATTCATTTTAACTCATATAAATCATAAACATATAAACTCGCAATTTAATGAACTTTCGAAGAATCAACGGCGATCAACCAATGGGAAAACATCCTTTGTATTTTATCTCAAACTTGTTAAGACCAAGTAACTAGAAGATTGAAGTATATCGGTCAGTCTTGGGGATATAAAACGCCTCATGGCCTTCTACCTCATGACCTTCTCCAAGACTGGTCATTATACTTATGACCAGTCTTGGGGATATAACACGCCTCATGATCTTCTATCTAGTAACCACCCTTATCCCAGACGTAAAGGGATACTAACAGCGCATCACGTCTCCAAAAATCACTAGTACTGAGCAGTGCAATGGATATGAGGGGATATAACAGCGCGACATACCTGCCCAAGGTACTAGAACTTGACCAATAGGTCGAACCTGAGCAGTGCAACGAGCATGAGGGGATAAAACAGCGCGACATGCTCGCTCCAGAAAATATCATCATGTTCGTACGGATTATCATTAAATTATCACTTGGCGTAACATCATCTGAATCGTTGAATTATCATGCCTTTCATTAGACCCTCAATGGCTAACCAACATGGGATAAGCTCACCTGAATTAACTCTGCCTTGATTCAAAACCAAATCACTCTCACAAATAAGTCTGTCACAATTGCGTTTCAACACACGGTCGATCGCGTATTTCACTCAGTTAGAGATTCAAAACTGACTGAATAATATTTCTCAAGGGTGCATCAACCCAACACATGTGCAAGGACATTATTTACAGTACCACGCCCATTCCTTTATCTGTTTTTCTAAGACGCAAAACCTCTCAATTTCTAGGTAACAAAGTCATAAATGATCCAACGCCAAAGATAAAGCCACGAAATATTCATTTTAAGCCCGCAAAAGCTCTTGGAAATAATTCGAGCCTGACGCGACAGAGAAATTCGTTGGATATTTCGAATGTTGAAAATATATTATTTAATAAGTCTAACATTCATAGAAAACTTTTCGAAAAAATGAAAAAGTTATTTTTTACTCCAAGATAAAATTCATAACAACCTTTTATGTTCCGGAGAGAGTTAGCAATCGATAGGAATAAAAATATACACGGTGTCCTTCTTAAGAAAAGTACATTTTTCGAAATAAATCAAGAACGGATGATTCAATTGTTTTTCCGTTAATACCTGCCACCATATTAATCAGCGAAAAAAATACTATCAGTTCTCTCATTCAATCGACCTCGTATTTTCAATATAAGGAAGTAAGCGATAGTGACTTGAGTTTGATCAGCCTGTATGGTGATACAAAAGATCCTAATATGGATGATTTTTTTCTAGTATCCTTTTTGCCGATATATGTGGATTCACTACACTATCAGACCAGTGCACAGCAGAAGAACTCGTTCGTATTCTCAATGAACTATTTGCTAGGTAAGTGTGTCAAATTGTCAAATACTCTCCCCAATAATAATAAGTACCGATACTCACCATTGTTGTGTAGATATTTCAATACTCCAGCTGCAGTCTTGGAACTTCTATTTTTGATTCAATAGAGCTTTTTTTCTCGCCGATAGCGAAAGGCGCATGCATTCTAACCAGGGCAAGTGACAAGCAGTGTCGCTCTCACGAGCGTGCTTCCATCCTTGACCATCTGAAAGTAGAACAAGGATAGAGCATAATGTCTGTCGTGCAATGTGAACGCGACAGGAATTTCAAGAATATGACTTCAACTCTATCATAATTCTAGAATATTTTTAGTTGTGGAAAAGTTATGTTGTGATGATAAGTAAGGTGATTCTTATTTAACCGATGTTGGAATTTTTTCTTTGCCGCTAATTCGTTTAAAGGTAAATGAAAATAACAAAAAAATTATTGATTTTTGTGAAACCTAGTTGTCTTGGAAAATAATAACTCAAGAAGATAAAAATCACGTATATTACAAATGAAACACTTGGCATCGTGTAGGAAATAAGTAGCGAAAATATAATTGGAGAACTCTAGTTGGAGATTCCAATTGATCACAAAATGTTTGTTTTATTATTTGAAAACTAATGAAACATGAGTTGGCTGTTGCTCAAAAAAATTATAAGCATTTGAAATTGCCACAGAAATATAACTGCGACAGAAACCTGTATGCTAATGTAGATTTCTGTTTTACCATATCCTGTAATGTGGTTTATGTGGTCATCCAAAAAACCATTGTATGGCGCAACTTTATAACGTGGAAACACTTCAACAACCTTCATCATTGCAGTTTTCATTAAATTGTAGGTGTTATGTGAAAACAAGCGGCCCATACAGGGTTAGGAGAAATCACCAGAACGGTCGATTTAATTGGAAAATACTGGGTCGGCCATAGAGTCATGACAGATCAAAGTTGCATTTTTTGAAATTGCTCCCCCCTTAGATTATTTGATATTTCAATTCTTCGTTCAATGTTCCTAAATTCAACCGTTATTGAGATATCGCGTTTTAAAAATGATATTTTCTTCTTTTCTTCTTTTCGACCCATTTTGCCATTTTTCGACAACAATTGATTTTATGTATTTAGATAGTTATTGAAAAGTTGAGACTAGATAGGGCAGTTCGTTTTCCTCTATCTTGAATCTTTAAATCGAGTTTTATAGCATGTCAAACATGCAAAAATATTATTTATAAAACGCGATAACTCGTAAACGGCCAAATTTGAGAACATTATGTGCACAATAATATTTGCTCAAAATTAAAAGAAGAATTGAAATATCCAATAATATACAGAGGGTTCCATTTAAAAAAATACAACTTTGATCTGACATAACCCTGGCCAGAACTTTATGTCCGACCCTGTATGTTACAATTTATCATCGATATGTAGATTTTTGAAAGCCTCACGACTTTTATCCGAGACATTTTTCTCCATCGCGTGTATCATCTGAAATAATCGACCGTTCTGGTATACTATATCGGAAACTATTCCACCTGCTTAATGCCAGAATGAGATAGAAGATCTCACTGTACTGTATATTTTTAACATAAGTCTATCCTTTTCTATCGCCTGGGGATCAGCTGTTAATGCGCTTGCGTTTGAAATATGGAGGACTGTAACTAGGAGAGTAATCGAAATGCATAAAAGTGATCCAGGTTTCAAATCGTAATTCAGCTTCAATTGTTACCCCCAGATGGCGAAGAGTCGTTAGCGATTTCATGTCAAACAAAAATGTTACCTAGGTAACATAATTGAAACAACGTTACGAATACTCTATCAAAATGCAACAATTTTTATTGGCTAGGTTGCATCAAAACTCTCACTATTTGATGATAATAGATCCCTATGAATATATTTCTTGTTATACATTATTCCGAAATTTATAGAATTTTCTAATTTTTTTTTTAATTTTATTGATTGATAGAGTAACTGATTGACGTCATATCCTTCATTGACAACAGTCATCATTGAACAAACCATGGGCTTGAAACACGATGCTGCGAGTGCTGCGACGATTCAACCTCAATTTTTTGCTTATAGAGAATGCATTGCATGTGGAATGTGAAGTGAAAATTTGGAAAAAATGGATGAAAATGTGATTAAAGTATCTTGACAAATGATTGACAAGCAACAAACGTTACCATCACAATGAATAAATAAAAGCGCTACTTGCAACAGCGCCCTCAAATGAACTAAGCAAAAAGAGGGACAGATTTTCAGGGATATTCGTATGTCGATTCGTCTCCTAGTTATAGTCCTCCATAGTTTGAAATACTCTTTTTCAATTGGCCGCCTACATATTTGTTGTAACTTTGTAACCATAGTAACCAAGAACATAAGAATGAGACATGGACGTGCTAAATAGAGAATATGGACTGGCCGCTTTCCATAAGCGCTTGCTATTTTTGTGACGCCAACATTAGAATGAGACTTCCGAGAAAGAGACGGAGCTATAGCGGGCAACGTAACTCAATGGCGGGCAAGTTTGTTGAGGGTTTAAATGGGAAATAGTCTCTTTCGGAAATCAAGCCGGTTGAAAAAAAAATAAAACAGATAATTTTAGGGTAATGCATGACTGAAATATCTGTTCTTTGAATTATGATACGTTGATTTATGCAGGTAAGCAATTTGGTGTCATATTTGCAAGGTTTATATTTACTCTATATAAATTCTGCGATACTCATATGAGAGAACCGCAAACAAAAAACAGGAATATGGAATACCTAGCAATAATTATTATTTTTTTAATACAAGAGTGGAAACAGATAGACCTAAATATATACTTGAAAGATATAAAGTACATACAAATTTATTTGAAATTTGAAAAAAAAATAACACCGTAATACCTACAACGATAAATAAGTACAAAATGTTATTTTATTCTGTCAATCATAATAATTAAATAACCTACATAAGCTATTATTAAAAAAAAAAACGCGTAAACGAAAAATTGAAACATGCATGTTTTTCTTTGATCACTGATGTGAAAATATATTAGTTTTTGTCAGTTGCTGTCTGATTCTGTTTTGAATTTCATTTTTTCCTGAATTGATATGGTGTATTCGAATATTAAAATAGTTTTTCAAGACTATTCTTATCAATTGTATAATATGTCCCTGTGAAGGATCCTGATCTATGCTGTGCTCCATAAGGGATTGGAATAGATCGGAAATACCTATTTGATTTACGAATGGTCAAAGATATTAACTTTACCATTATATTAGAGGCCGTGAAATTGCTTTCAGTTTTAATAACACTTTTTGACATTGTGCAAATTTTAACCACATCCCTTGAAGGCTTACAAAGGCAGCCTCGATTTTTTCTATTAAGAAGTAAGGCAAGAGATGTTTCTGCCGTTAGGGCATTAGCACAATTATTGCAATTCAATGTTTTTATGATTTTTCTGCTGACAAAACCTGAAATGTATTCGATAACATCACATAAATACATAGAATTCAAAATATTTGTGTGATTTTGAAGAAATTCTTCATCTTTATCATATGAAATAAAATCTTCACTGTCAGTCAGCACATCTAAACCAGCAGCAGATATTTTTTTTGAACTAACATATAAAATTGAAGTTTCGTCTTGGGCCAAACAATTGGCACTATCTGGCGCGGTGATTTCACAATGGACCAGCAATCTTTTATATGCACTTTCTAAATGCAAAGCGGTAGGATTATTTGAAAACCCACATCTACGTCGAATCGCAGAAGAAAACATTTCTAAATCATCCTGACTTAATTTATATGTCAAAAGAAATTGCAGCATATCGGCTTCAACCAACTCGATAAATAAGTTTTCTATACTCATAAGACATAAATTAAGCCAAGAAATCCAGTTTTTCGTCCAGATAGAAGAATATTCTGCCCAGTAGGGTTTTTTAAGGAGCTCAAATATTGAGCAGGCTCTTTGACAAAAGTTATTAAAAATTGTTTACTTCCATTGAAAAGGGTTTTTTTTAAAGATTGTGTTGCCAAAAAAATTTCGGACATTTAAAATGTCGAATATATTGTTGATTCTTCTACAAAACTGAACCGTGGCTGCACGGAAAGGAAAACTGGATTGGAAAGAACAAAATAATTCCGGAATTTTTTGATGCAACTCTTTTTTTACCAAAAAGCACAACTCCTTTGTAAATCTGTATCACCACTACATCAAAATTTACAATTTTTTTTCTATTTTATTGTTTAAATAATTAAAAGCAATTCACTAAAGCGGGATTTCTACGGCAAAACTGGTCACGTGTAAATCCGCCTTTAATCCTCGTTGCCCGCCATAGCTCCATCCTTCTCTACCCATCTCTCTCGCACTGCGTCGGCGTCAATGCATATTCAAGGCGACCGGTCTATTATTTCTCTATGTCATTGGAATGAGACGGTTTTTGTAGATTTTTAAAGATAGAGATATTAGCCCGGGTATTTTCACTTAATCAGAAAAAATCACTTTTCAAATATCTAATAATATACAGGTGAGTCGTACGATTTAAATAATCATTGATTTGAACTTTTCCACACATAAGTATTGTTCTCCTGATTAAGACAGAGGTCAGTGATTACGACTTGCCTGACAGTTTATTCATGAAAAATGCCATCAGATAAAATTATAATACCCGTGAAGTAAAGAGGGAATTTCTCTTTCTCCAGCATACAAGAAACAATGATTGTGGCACTCATAAATATCACATTATCACGCAAAAAGTGATGATCTTGATAGTCACCATCAAAGTAATAAAAAAATCACCGCCAAATAACCAAATATCATGATAATAATTGGGGCACAGACACAAACACATCACACACATCAATACTATAAAAGTTGAGTTCGGCATTCTCATCGCGGATGCGACAGATTTTTTTGTCACGTGATAACAGTCAAGTCATACACGATCAGATCATGTGTCTCCGCTAGTTTTTATCGAACTCAATAGTCCGGCAGGTGATTTGGTCGTATATGTTTTGATTGTTATCACGTGACTAAAAATCTGTCACATCTGCGATGAAAATGCCGAACCCAACTAAAATATTAAGTCAGACGGCAAACAATCAATCAAAACTCCAAAACGCTATAGTAAACAAATACGATGGACGTCATGTTTAAATCGTGTCAACATCTCCTCACGACGACAATCAACCGTGTAGTAAGAACTACACGGTCTGAGCAGGCGCAGTAGACGGCTTGGCCCCTCAAGATGAGACCTAAGGGGATGTTACGTGCAAAATTTATATAGCCATCTCATGTCAACTTCTGCTGTCGGTGGGACGGTTCCCATATAGAATTAATAGATATATGAAGCGGCCTGAATGATAATACGTTAATAACGTAAGATTTATTCAATTTGATATTTGAAGTTGACGTTTTGAATTGTTTGGTATTGATGTTTGTGATTTGTGTTGGGGTGATTGTAATCATGTGGAGTTTTTATTTTTCTTAGTGTGTGTAATTCACTTTTCTACTGATAAGTCTAAGTGCCCGGTCAATTTATATACCTTGAGTTCCTATCCGCTTCTAATGCTGTACAACCGATTCATCATGAAAGCATATACAGTCTGTTCATGGCTTTCTTGCGGTCACGTCACAGTATTTGACGTTTGGCAGTGTGTCGTAGATTGATCGCCCCAGATGTGACATTTGTGAAATTGATCCGAAAGACCCTCGTCCAGACGTACGTGTTTTTTTTCTCAATGTGTAAGAGAGAGACGGAAAAGTATGACGTAACCGCAGGAAAGCCATGAACAGACTGTACCTCAAACTCCAACGTTGCCTGTACAAATCCTGCCGGAAGCAAAGAAACTCATTAATCTCCGGATGCAAATTTCTTTGATTTTTGACATAAAGTTCATTTTTTATTTAGAGTTACAGTGACAGATAAAACTTGTGGGTTAAAGGTTGGCAAACATGTTTTATGACGATAGTCATAATTTGAACTGTGATTCGTTGTGTTTTTGCTATGTTCAAAATGTATTTGATTTGACAGCAAAAAACGTTCGAGAATGGAGAGTGATGATAATTTTGGAATTGATGATCAAAATCCTTCTTTATTCAAGAAAATTGAGTCTATTATCAAATATTTTATCTTTTCATTTTAATTAGTGAGCACTTAATGTCATTTGCCAACCTGGAACCTCCAATTTTGATCTGTCACTGTTACTTTAAATAAAAAATGAACTGTAGTTTAGACGCTTTTTGACACATTCTACATAAATGGGTTAAATGTGTCAAAATCATGTCAAAAATCAGAGAAATCCGCCGCGGAAAATGTTAATGTCAAGATTATGTAAAAATCATAGCGTGAAAAATGTGTCATAAGAAGTCAAAAATTTCGAAAATCAACCTATATAAAATTGTTTCAGGCAGGATTTGTGCAGGCACCGTTGGCGTTTGGGGTATATTATGCTTTCATGATGAATCGGGTATACCACATTCGAAGTGGATAAGGGACTCAAGGTATATAAATCAACCGGGCTCTCCGACTGAAAGGAAACAGATGCCACAAGACATTTGATGAGAGACCCTTGGGCTCGTCGATTTTTGATTCAAGGGGGAACAATATTCGTTTGGCATTTTCGGCCCATGAAGGGCTAAGCTCTAGCGGGGGTGACAACGGCCCTCAAAATTTTAAATGGCATGAGAGGTCAAATTTCTTATTTTAAAAGTATTTTTATGTAGATTATAACCCCTCAAGATTTCACCTTTACTATGTACAGGGTCACAGGGTGTTCACGTATATTTTGGCCAATAGCTATCTTCGTTAATTTTGACCCGAGAGAGTGATTCAGATTAGCAAAGTTGTAGTACATTTTCTGACATATCAGAAATTGTTATCAGAAAAAACAATTGTTCATCAGAAGTCAAAAAAAGTAAGGCTTCTTATTTTTTTTTAAAGAGACACCCTAATGTATTTTATCCCATAGTTCGATACAGAACTTTTTCCTGAATTCAAATAAAAAATGGTTGGGGGTGTTATCTCTAACGGTAATAGAAATATTAACGTTTTTCTATACAAGGGATAATGATAATAAATTGGAGAGAAGGTGTTGATCAGTGGAGACCAGCCAACTAATCAATGTATAAAAAAACCTTAATATCTTTATAACCGTCAACACCCTCAACCCTTACATATTTGAAATCGGGAAAAAAAGTTCCATCGAACTAGGGGATAACATACAGGATGTCCCATTTAAAAAAAAAAAGAGGCCTCAATTTATTGACCTCTGATGCTCAATTGTTTTTTCTGATAACAAAAGTCCTGATTATTCAAAAAAAATGCTACAACTTTGCTCATTAAAACCACCCTCTAGAGTTAATATTAACGGAGAAAGCTATTGGCCGAAATATACGTGAACATGACTGTACAGTGCTTTCAATTTAATTTGTCAGACTTTGAAAAGGCTGTAAAATATTTATTTTTTGAGCTTAAAGGTCGAACAAAAGGAATTGTTAAGTTTTTGGTTAAAGTTTTGTGCTATTGAGTACAATATTTTCTAAACAGTCAAGTGTCAAAATTCTTGACATTTTTAGAATGGCGTCTTTTCTCTGATCACGAAAATATAGCACACGTGCCGTTTCTATTCGATAGTTTAGAAAAAATTGGTATAAATCTGATTAAAATTGTTATTACAGGCGTGTTTCATTTTGCTTCTGATGATTGCTATAGTTCTTGTTTTGAATATTTACTAAGATGTAGAAGATTTTCTGGTCTGTAAAAACAGCATTTTTATGAATAACTAAATCAAGAAGTAACACATTTATTCATTTTTACAAACTGACTTCAAATGATTATTCACGTATAACATTTCATAATGATTCCAGTACAACCATGACAATTATGGGAAAAAAATTAACGAATTCGTGTACGTGCTCGTGTTTCTTCATTCTGGAAAATCACAAATCAATCAAATTCATACTAATTTGCGCTAAACTACTGAAAAGAAAGGGCATGTGTGCTATATCTCATGATCAGAAAGAGGACGCCTTTCTAAATATGTGATAATATATAGGGTGTGTCATTTAAAAAAAGTAAGTTATGTCAATAACTTTGACATTTGTCACCCTGTGAAATATTGTGTAAGAAATTAATATTCGGATTATCCGTGCGTTTCAAATATCCGTGCCTCGTTCGGTCCCGTGGACCACGGTTAACGCGGTTCTACTGTAATAAATTACTTTTACTCAGTAGGAACAAACAAATAATCAAACTTGCTCTCATTTTCAGATTTGACAAATTGGCATCTGAACATCATTGTCTTCGTATTAAGCTACTAGGCGATTGCTATTACTGTGTTTCTGGATTACCGGAACCCAGACCTGACCATGCTCATTGTACAGTAGAGATGGGTCTTGACATGATTGATGCCATAGCGTAAGTTTCCTTATTCGCATTTTTGGATACTCATGTCGATAAAATTCTATGACCTAGAGCCGATTGGACCCCATGATATAATAATCATTGGTTATACGGAGTATTGCTTATTCCAAGGATATACTTGGATGGTAGAGTCGGCCCTTACGCACGTTGATCATGAAACAATGGTGAAACATTATGAATTCATTCAAGCATGTTCCTCCGGGATTCAGGATTCTGGATCTCAATATATTATTACATCCGATTTATTTATAAATAGTTCAAAAAATGATAATTTTTTTTTCAAATTTTGATCCTATTGAATTGGTTTCTTTTTAAGATGTTTTTCAACAATGTTATACTGACGCATGACTACACCTTCTCAATGCCAGCATTTCTCAAAGTATCAGCCAAGAAAAGTTATTTTTTCGCGGTCAAATATTTTACGAGGTGCCGAAGAAAAACCTCACACGGACAAAGTTTTTCCTCAAAGAGAGGTTGTTTTACCCGTCACGGATAAACTATACACAAACAAACAGCTCGATGACGGTTTTTTTTGTACGCTGTATCAAGGACAATAGAGACCTTATTTTAGGAGCTAAGGAAAATTTTGATAATATAGGTACAGTTATGTAGATACTTTTAATTTAATTTGTCACACTTTCAAAAGGCTGTGAAATATTTATTTTTTGAGCTAAAAGGTCGATCAAAAAAAGGAATTGTAGGGTTTTTCGTGAAGTTTTGTGCTATTGAGTCAAATATTTTTTGAACTGTCAAATGTCGAAGGTATTGACAACTTTTAAAATGGCACCCCCTATATATCATTACATATTTAGAAAGACATCTTTTTTCTGATCACGAAAATATAACACACATGCCTTTTCTATTTAATAGTTTGGAGAAAATTGGTTTAAATCTGAATAAAATTGTAATTGACAGGCGTGTTTTATTTTGCTTCCAATAACTTTCATAGTTCTTGTTCTAAATATTTACTAAAATATAGAAGATTTTCTGGTTTGTAAATACAGCATTGTGATGAATTACTCAAATCAAGAAGTATACACATTTATTTATTTTCACCAACTTAGCGTAAAGGAACAGTATTCACGTATAACATTTGACAATTCGAGTGCAACCCTGACAATTATTGGGAACAAATGAATAAACTCGTCTATCTTCATGCTGAAAAATTACAATTTCAATCATATTTATACCAATTTGCGCTAAACTAGTCGTTAGAACGGTCATGTGTGCTATATTTTCGTGATCAGAAAAAAGACGCCTTTCTAAATATGTTTATATATGTATATGCCATTAAAAAAAAAGGAAGTTATGTCAATAATTTTAACATTTGACAGGAAAATATTTGACTCAATAGCATAAAACGAAAAACTTGACAATTCCTTTTTTTGGTCGACTTTTAGCTCAAAAAATAAATATTTTACGGCCTTTTGAAGTGTGACAAATTAAATTGAAAGCACTGTACACAAGTTGAAGGTTTTTTGTGTATTATCTTTTTTCACTGTTTCTCTATGAATCCGTATTCTGGAATAAGTTCTCAATATTAGATTGATCAATTGAGTGGTATGACCACCAAAATCCCCGCCAAAATCATCAAAGATATAATTATAACTTGAAGAATGCAACTCTTGTTTTTAAAAAACAATTTATTTTATAAGTTGCGATACACGATTGACAAAGCGGCTAATTTAAGACTGAAACTTACATTCTACTGCACGGATATATATACGATTACAATATGCAGCGTCAGCCCACGCTGAATACAGGCTTATTTTATATAGAGAATAGCATAAATGGCCATATAACTCCTCCCTCCTTAAGTTTGAGAAAATCGGGGTTGATTTTCGAAAGGGTCAAGTTTTATGTCCACCTTTACATCGTGCTTATTCTTTCGAGTTCTTTTGTAACACACATAAATGCTTAACACTATGATTACAACAATGATTAATATAAATGTGGTAATTGAAAGTCCATTACTTTTAACATCAAAGGTTTTTAAGGGTTGAACGACAAGTTTCTTGGCGTTCTCTAAATCTTCTTGAACATTTTCGAGATTTATTTCTTTCAATTCCAAAGGTTCGATTTCTTGTACTAACTTTTGATCAATAGATATTGAAGGAAGTTTTAGTCTCAAACTGATAGTATCAATTTTTTGAGAATCGTACAAGATATTTTTAATTTTTACTTTGCAATCAGAGGGTAAAATCAGGGTTGGTTTGTTGACTGTTTCAATGGTGTGTTGACTGGGACATTGGAAGTAAATGTTTTCTGAAGAAGTCGGGATTATTATGATGGAATTATCTTCCAATTGTGTTACAGAAGTGTCTTTATATTTGATTGGGGTCAAAGGGCAATGACTTGTCAGATTCATGGTTGCTGGAATGCAAGGCTCATTTTGATTTAACAAATTTGAGGGACATAAAGAGAATTCCTCTATTTCATAACAATTCTCTCTGATATTGTAGAAGGTTATCACTAGATCTTAATAGATAGGGATTATTTATTGCCACCATTTTATTATTAATTGGAATTGGATAAATTCTGTACAAAATATAGGGTTTGTTTGAAATCAAAGGGATTGCGACGTAAAATATTATTAGGTCGTCTTTGATTGTCACGTCCGCATGTGCCACTTCATAATACCGAATTATATTATGAAACGGGATTCTGACCTTGGGACTAAGTTTTGTCACAATAGTTTTTAATTCCTTGTACTTAAAAATGCTGTGATGCATTATATTAAGTTCTGCAAAGTTAATTGCGTTTTGCACATTACTACGTATTTCATGAATAGAACGTATATTGTTTTCTAAAGTGTCGAGAAGTAAAATGAGATATGACGTTGTAGTTAGGGATTCTGTTGTCTTTGCAATTTCATTCACGCGGGACAAGAGCTTTTGTTGATTCGTCTTAAGGTTGATTAGCTGTGAATCAATGTCCTTTGTTAATTGTTTCACGACTGTTTGGGTACTTGATAAATCTTTATGTAAAGTCTCTTGATTAGTTTGAAGAATTCGGATGTAATTATCGTATCTTTCACCATCGTCGTCATCTAGGGTGCCATATAAATATTTTTGTGCTTTTCCTAAGAAATTAAAGAGTCCTCTTTTAACTCTTTTCTTTGGAGTAGAATAATGGTTTACGAATGATTCGATTGATTCTATTTGACTAATTTAATTCTGAACTTTGTTGATTAACAAGTTGTTTAATAGTAAACTAGAATTTCCTAAGGTCGAATTAATTCGTAAAACTGTTGATTTTGTCTGTTGAACACAATCTTTCATGTTGGTTAAATTTACATGGTAATAAAAATGATGGTAATTAGTTATTATATAACTAGTTCTCTGGTAGACCGGTAATAGGGGGCTACTTATTTCCTCGATATGGTACTGAGCTTGGGTGACTAGTGGAAGGAGTAGAAGAATGATCTTCATTTTCTGAAAAGATTAGGAATGTCTTTTAACGTCCTTGGGATGTCTTTGGCTTGTAAATTGCATTGTCTTGTATCTAGGTTTTAGTTTTAGTCCTATTTTATGTGGTGTTTTTACGAGTTGTTTAGTACCGTCCGGTATTTCTGGGTCATTTTCTCGTTTTTTATTTAGTTTGGACGAGACGTTTGCCTTTTTAGCATTTAATTTTGAATTGACGTGTTCGTTAAGGTCTTTGAAAGTTTGGGCAAGTTCGTGTATATAATCAGTTTGTATCTGATTGATATTTTTCTCGAAATTTAATTGGTAGTTTAAATTTCCTTTTAGTATTTGAAATGGGGTGTAGTCATGTGAAGAATGTATGCTGTTGTAATTAAGAAGTGCTATATCCATTAATTCTTGGATGGTTTTAGTTCTATGATCATTTCTTAAGGCTAGCATACTTTCTCTTATCGTTGAGTGAAAGCGCTCGATTGGTGAATAAGAGTTGGGATTGTACGGGGTAGTGAAATGTAACTCTATTTGATATGTTTTGCATAAATCTTGCACTAAATTACTTCTAAAAGTCTGTGCATTGTCAGTGGTTATTTTTGAAGGGGTACCATGATTAGAAAAGAACTTTATCAGGTTTTGACAAATTTCTATTGCATTTTCATTCATAGGATAAACAGCGGCAAATTTTGAAAAATTGTCTATGATTGTCAAGTATTTTTGACCGGATATAGAGTATACGTCCATATATAGGTGTTCTAGTGGTTTATATCCAATTGGAGTAGGCTTATAGATAACTTTATATGGATGACGGTCATATTTGGTTTTCTGGCATATATCACATGTATTGACGTAATTGATTATATCTCTTTCCATACTAGGCCAATAATATCTTTGCTTGATATTTTTGATGTTTTCGGTCATTCCTCGATGGGAAGTTTTTGTTGTATGGTGTCTTTCTATAATACTTTTTTGTTCGTCCATGTCTTCTACATCTTGAAGTAGGGTGTTAGAAATCACAAGTTGGTATGCATTATTTCTGAAAGTTTCTTGAAATATTCTTATTATCGCCGGCTCTAATTCCTTATTGGGGAAATGCAGGCAATACATATCTGGTGGTAGATAATCTCGTAAGACTTCTTGGATTTCTTCTGTTGTTGGATCTTGACTGATGAAGATGATCAATCGTTTTTTTGTTTCGAACAATTTTGTACTATTTACATAAGATTTTTCTTTCTGTGTCCACTTAAAAATTATTTGATTTTTGTACAAATTTACAGGTTTGTTTACATATACAGCTCCTATAATGGGATCTTCTATTGAAGTATGTATCGTTACTGTATCTGATACGTTGTCAATTATGGGTTGCTGTTCTTCTTCCTGTAAAGGTTCTTTACTAGTAGATGGTTGTGGGTCTGGAGATCTGATTTTTATGTTCGATATTACGTTTATTTTTGGATTTTTCTTTTGGTCTATTTTCTTTGGATGTCCAAATAAATTTTCTTGTGATTCAAAAAAGTGTTTCATTTTTTCTAACCACACGTATTGATCTTCAGATTTTTCTTCTTCGTCGCATGCTGCTGACATATGGGTTGGTGGTGATTTAGTTATCTCTGTTGGAAACATTTCTTTTGGTGGTCTTGATAAAGCGTCTGCGTTTGCATTCTGCTTTCCTTTTTTGTACTGTATAGTGTAATCAAATTCCTGAAGTTTTAGTCTCCATCGAACTAATTTTGAGTTCGGTTCTTTGATTGAAAATAGCCATTGCAATGGTTTATGGTCAGTAACAATCGTAAATTTTCTTCCAAATAGGTACGGTCTGAAGTATTTTGTAGCCCATACGATAGCTAAAAGTTCTTTTTCTATCGTTGAGTAGTTACATTCTGCGGGATTTAAAGTTCTACTAAAGTTCTAAGTCAGATCCAATTTTTCCTTGGTACCTACTGCATAATCAGAGGCGTCCGTAGTCAAGATAAATGGTTTGTCAAAATCAGGGTGTTGCAAAATTGGGTCATTCATTAACAAATTTTTGCAAAGATTGAAAGCATTAATGAAAGGTTTGTCATGAATTATTTTAACATTTTTCTTTAAACAATGCGTTAAAGGTTTTGTTATTTTGGCAAAGTTTTTGATGAATTTGCGGTAATAACCAACAAGTCCAAGAAATGATTTAATTTCTTTTGTTGTGTTTGGACTTTTGAAATTTTTGATCGCTTCAAGTTTACGTGGGTTTGGATGAAGTCCATTTGGTGTTATTACATGTCCTAAGAATTCGACTGATTTTTGAAGAAATTCGGATTTATCCAACTGTATTTTTAAATTAAAGGAAATTAATCTTTCAAATACTGTTTTGAGGGAATTTATGTGTTCCTGCAAACTAGTGGAATAAATAATTATGTCGTCCATGTATACGAGACATATTTTTCCTTGTAGTCCGCGTAGAACATTGTCTATTGCACGTTGAAAAGTGGAGGGTGCATTTTTTAATCCGAAGGGCATACGCGTGTACTCATAATGTCCATTTTCCACATTAAATGCCGTTTTCTCTATGCTTGCGGGGTCCATTTTTATTTGGTGGAAACCACTTGCCAAATCTAATGTCGTGAAGTACTGACATCTTCTTAGCTTATCCAAAATATCGGTGATGTTAGGTATTGGATATCTATCGTCTATAGTTTTTTCGTTTAACTTTCTATAGTCGATGACTAATCTCCATTTCTTTTTTCCTGAAGCGTCTGGTTTCTTTGGGACTATCCAAATTGGTGAGCTCCAAGGGGAATTCGATGGTTGAATAATTCCTTCTTGTAACATCTAATCAATTTGTTTGTTCACTTCTTGTTTATGGACGTATGGATAACGATAACTTTTTGTGTGTATCGGAATTTCATCGGTTGTTTTAATTACATGTTTTACTTGATTCGAAAATGTCAAAGGGTCACCAGGTTTATGTAAAACGTTTTTAAATTTACGGATTAAGTCAAAAAGTTGAAATCGTTCTTCAGAGTGTAAATGTTCGTGTCGAACTAAATTTTGCAAATCGATTTTTGAAGATTTTTTTTCAAATGTGTTAATTTCGAATTTTTGTTCTTTTGATGGAAAGTCAAAAATGTCAAAATGATTTAATTCAATTGGTTCTAATTGAAAATCATTGTTTCGATTGAATGTGAGGGATACATACTTTTCAGTATGATTGAATATGTCAACTGTAAAAGTATTGTTAGTGATTGTCACAAGGATTGGTTGTATTTCAATGTCATAGTCTGAATAATAAGGCATTATCCAGCTAGTTCCATTTGGTAAAATTGTTTTGAAAGTTGAATTTTGAATTGTGTTGGGTGGAATTTCGATGGTGAATTCATCAAAATCGTCACGGAATCTAAAAGGAATTGTAAGATATTGACTTCGGAGTTTTTTGTTGGTTAAATCAATATTGAGGTTTAGTTTACACAAGTCTTTGATACCTATGATTCCATCATAGTAATCATGAAAAAAGAATAAAACGAAGTCAATGGGTTCGGAGATACCAAAGTAAAGAAAAAGGGGAATTGTTGCTTTGCCAGTAGCTTTTTTGGAACCTGTGCAGGTTTGAAGGGTACAAACTTGGGATTCAATTCTATTGGAAAAATGTTTTTCAGCAAGAGAAGGTCTTAAAAGAGATGAATGAGAACCTGTGTCTATTAAAAGACGAATTTTATAATTGGGAATTTCAACGAAAGGTAGTTGATTTAATTGAAATTCATTTAAACTCAAGCAAGATGTTGTTTTTCCGAGGCTGGTAAATGAAAATTTTCCAGTTGGTCTACTAGACTTTCCTTTTCAGAATGTTCTTGATCAGTATAATCATAAAAATTATCATTTTCGGTGTTTTCATTATAGTCAAATTCAGGGTTGTAGTAGTCAAATTCTGGATTCAAATGATCTCCTGAAGCTTCGCATGAATTATTTGCTTCTTCTTTTTCAAGATGAGTTAACTCTTGAAAGGAAAAGTTGGGTTTTCCTGTGGACTGGAAATATGACTGTTGGGGTCTTATTTGTGAAAGGGGTTTCTTTTGCACTGAAACGCCTGACATGGGTTGTGGATATTGTTGTCTGGGAAACTGGGGTTTTTGATTGAAAAATTGACCTTGTGGTCTATTGAAGGGTTGACCTTGCATTTTATTGAATGGTTGACCTTGCAGTCTGAATGAATGGTTGAAAGGTTGTCTAAAATTCGGAGATTGTCCTGAAGGATGTAGAGTATTATTCACATGTGAGGTAAAATTAGATCGAGACTGGAAATTAGGAGATTTCTGATAAAAATTGTTTTTCGGATTTTGAGGTTTAGGTGTGTTTGATCTAAAATTGTTATTTCTCAAGTAATTATCTTTAAACTGAGTCTGGCTTGACAATATTTCATAATTGATTTACCTGATTTTTTTGGGTATTTTGCCACACCCTATCAAAAAACAATCAAACTAGTGGTTATATACCGGATCTTCTATATTACCTGAAAAAAATTCTATCAGTAAACAATAAAACCTAACAATATCAAACGTTTCAAAAGCGAATCTGCTTTCGTCGTCAGTGGAACCTAAAAAAAAGAAACAATTAATTCAAATTCAAAAATTATTCTACGTTTTTTCAGGATTTCGCAGTAAAAAATTGTGTTTTTTTTGTGTTTTTGGCACAAAATGTCACTTTTACTGACATTTTTTAGTAAAAGTGACATTTTGTGTCAAAAACACAAAAAAACACAATTTTTTACTGCGAAATCCTGAAAAAACGTAGAATAATTTTTGAATTTGAATTAATTGTTTCTTTTCTTAGGTTCCACTGACGACGAAAGCAGATTCGCTTTTGAAACGTTTGATATTGTTAGGTTTTATTGTTTACTGATAGAATTTTTTTCAGGTAATATAGAAGATCCGGTATATAACCACTAGTTTGATTGTTTTTTGATAGGGTGTGGCGAAATACCCAAAAAAATCAGGTAAATCATGGATGCGCCACAAAACTACAGAGCATATCTATTTCATAATTGGTTATTATATCAATTGCAGAATCCAAATTCTGAGGATTTTGAACTATCAGTAAGGTTCTTAGTTCATTTGAAATATTAGCAAGAAGATTTTGAGTAGCTGTGAGTTCATTTTGAGAAATCAAAATTGCTCTCGCTTCAACATTAGCTATTTCAGAACAGATTTTAGTATTTATTTGGGTAACCAAGGCTTTGAGTTTTTGGATATAATCTTGAGTAGTTTCATTACTCTTTTTGGAACAAAATATCAACTGTTGTTGCAAGTTGGATCTAGTGACTGGATCACTAAACTTTTGTCTTAAAGCTGTTTTAATTTCTTCCCAAGTATTTAGATCGGGTCGAGTCAAAAGGAAATCTTCAGCAGAGCCTACAATTTTGGATTTGATAGCCAAATTGACATATTCTTGCTGAGATGGGTTAATATTAAAATATCTTTGGTGAAATGTATCAATCTGATTTACAAAAGATTCTAATCTTGATGGTGTACCATCAAAATTTTTAAGAAGTGTTACCGTTGATCTCAAAGCGTCAGCCACTTTATAAACTATATTGAGTTGATTAGGTTCTTCCAAATTAACTGAAGTATTTACAGAATTATTGGAAGTTGAAATTTGTACAGGATTACTAGAATTATTTTCACTATTTTCAAGGGGAAAATTATTAGCAATTTCAGAATAAAGTTGAACAAAGTCAAAATTGCTATTATCACTGTCTACACTACTTCTTCGCCTTCTGGGATAAGTAATATCAGCAGGGTGTTTCTCAAATGGGTTTGTAAATTTCTTCATAAACGCCCAAAAATGTCTTAACTAACAGGATTTCACAACTATAAGGAGCAATTGTCAAAACTTACTCCTAGTCTTGGTCCTGTATCAGCCAATAACTTCGCTGAAGATATACACTATTCAGGTAGATTACTGTCTGTATTGAACGCTAGCTATGCCAATACGTTCGGACTGGTTCCTCAAATGGCGTACCAATAATTGATTATACCAGGAGCCTCAGATTGTCTCAATCGTGTAGTTGTTCGGAATCCTTTTCCTAACTGTTGAAACAGATAGAGTGCAGCACTGATAATCCAAACAAAAAGTCAATGCGATTCGAACCGGAACTACCGTTACTTGGTAAAACGCACCGGAACTAATTCGATTCAGACTTCGATGACGTAAGGATCTTAACACGTTTCGTACTCCGAAAAGGATCCTACCGACTGCGCCAATTATAACTTGAAGAATGCAAGTCTTGTTTTAAAAAAACAATTTATTTTATAAATTGCGAAACACGATTGACAAAGCGGCTAATTTAAGACTGGAACTTACATTCTACTGCACGGATATATATACGATTACAATATGCAGCGTCAGCCCACGCTGAATACAGGCTTATTTTATATAGAGAATAGCATAAATGGCCATATAACTATATGGTCAGCAGAATGATTCATTATTTTGACGGGAATTTCCTCTTGGTCTGCACGATGAGTGAATTGATTATAAATTATTATCCCTTTTCTTGAAGAGACTTTCTGTGACGTAGAAAAAGATCTTTAGGTAGATATGCATGTTTAATTCAACAAAGAAATTCCCAAAAGACTTGTTTGAAGATGTTTTTCTTAAACACAACATCCTGACACTTCATAGTCTATATATATTGCAATTAGTGCAATTTATGATTAAAAACGAGGTTTCATTACAAAAAAACTCGAACATCCATCAATATGAAACGAGACGTGCTCTAGAGTTCAGAATGCCATACGCAATACTCGCTGTAGGTCAAAATTCCCCGTGGTATATTGTGGTTAAATGTTTAAATAAGGCTTATAATCTCTTAGGTTAAGATAATTGTAAAAAAGGTAGTCTTCTTAATTTTTGGAATAATCCTTTTTATTCCGTTCTGGAGTTTTAGATTATAAATAAATATCCAGAATTTTTTTCTTGTCATGACCAGGCTTATGAAATGTTTGTGAACAATATCTATGTTGAATAAACGAATTTGAATTTGAATTTGAGCCAATCTCCATTTAATTCATAAAACTACGAAATAATTCAAAATAATATCACTCTTATCAAGTTCATCATTTTATTTAATCAAAGAAAACTATAGGGCTATAACACTTCACATTATTTACTGTTTGTATTCAGTTCATTGTTCGAATGAAACTTATGAAAAGTATAAAATCAAGTCGTTTGAAACTTATTTTTAATCGTATAATACCTGATAATATCTCAAAACTTTGAAAATGGAGATTAGTTTTTTTTAATACTCAGGTCCAGATCTACGCCCATGGCTCGATTGTTATTGTCAAGCAGCAAGCGCCAATCATATTATGACGAAAACAGCTAATCAGAACTCTAGACCACGTAAATAAACAGTTTACCCTGTCTTTCTATACATATAAAGCCTTCATCATTTTGTGTTTTGATACACGTGTATTTTGCTATTAGGTCGTTGAATGCGACAAGCAAATGAACCTGTGTAAAAAGAATGCGGCGGTGGAACCATCTGATTGGCTACTCACAGATGACATTCTAACATTCCATGTAGGCTTAGAAATTAAATCATTGACTCGGCTTGTTTTTTGTATATCAATTTCTTTGGAATCGATCTATAGATAATAATAGAGTGAGAATGAGTTTATGCATGCAAATTTGATACTTATTTGGTGATCTCTTTGTAGTATTTACCATAATTTTAGCTTTAAATATCTGATTAAAAAAACTTCACACGCCTATGAGATGACAAGACTATTAACACGCTTTCAGCTTTCCCTCTGCCCCTTCAGACGTTGTTAAGGTTCATTAGGTTGTCGCATTGTGGTCCCGTTATTTGAATAAACTGCACGTCAAAATATAAAAAATTGCAATTTTTTTGCCCATATTCAATGAGCTATAACTTTGAAATGAATAAGCGGATTTTGTCGACTGTTTCAGCGTTTTGATGGCCGACTTTCGAACATTGGACTGACTTTTGGTAGATTTGTTGTAAGATGAGGTTTTCTATGATATACAGGGTACGGAAGGAATTGATGCAATTTTTAAAAATTTCAAGATACTGCCATTTTCCTAAAAAATGATTCTTTACCGAATTGATATCACAAGCAGTGGCGTAGCCAGACAATTTATGAGGGGGGGGGGGGGGGGGGGTTTGGGTTCGGATAGGTGGACAACAAGCCCGGACTGAGACTGCATGAGCGCCGCAGGCGAAACATTTTGAGGAATTTTCCTTTTTAATGAATTATCCAAGAGATTGTGAGACTGCTATTATTTCATCATTTAAATTTAAATGTGTTTTTCAATAACACTTTCTGATCAAAGAGGGGTTATTCTGAGCACCAAACCCACCTCCCCATCCCGTGGCTACGCCCCTGATCACAAGGGTATAGCTAAGACATGAACCTCGGGACCTCGTTCGGAAAGCATTTGGTATTTTTCCGATAACTCTTCGGAAACAAAAGATAATCAATTTTTATTCCAATTTGTGTTTTGCGATGTTTTTTTTTAGATTCAGCTTAAGTTAACTTCAAAATATCAGGATAAAGTTTTGGAATTCAAAAAAAAAAAGATGATTTAACTTGTGCGGTAATGTACAGTCACTTAAAAATACGGCAAACGATGATAGTTATTATTGAGTCTATTCTGGTATTGCGAAATCAATGTTGATAAACCTGATGGGTTAAACTTGTTTATCGAAAAGATATTTTGTAGGTATAGCGGTCATCAATTTTGCGAAACCAAAAAAAATCAAATTGTCTGTCGTATCTCTTAGGGACTCTGTATATTGCCACTTCAGTAAAATCATCTTTTTTTTCAATTGTTTTAAAAGTATCGTAGGTATGTCCTGAAATTTTGGAAGTTGAGTCCGCAGATCTCAAAAAAACATCGCAAAATACGAATTGGAATAAAAAATAATTGTCTCTGGTTTCAGAAAAGTTATATACCAAATACATCCCGTGGTACTTATCTTAGCTATACCCTTGATATATTCATTTAGTGAAGAATTGTCCATTAGCAAAATGGGAGTATCAAGAAAATTTAAAAAGTTGCATCACTTCCTTCCGAACCCCATAGAAAACTTCATCTCACACAAAATTCACGAAGGTCAGTCCAATGTACGGAAGTCGACCTTCAAAACGCTAAAACACTCGAGAAAATCCGTTTATTTGTTCCAAAGCTACTTACAGCTTATTTAATTTGACGAGAAGTTTATTTGAATAGTCAACTTCTTCGAACATTCGAATATTATAATCGAATACCTATTCGAATAGTTTGATTATCCAAATAGTTCGATTATTCGATTATCCAAATATTCGAATAGTTCGATTATTCGAATATTCGAATATTCGAACTATTACATTATTTGATTATTTGAATTTTCATTGTCATGATCGTTTGCGCTTCCAATGATCTAGTCATAAGTCAATAAACATCCACAAATTTTCACACAATTCTTAGTTTTTCCATTCCATGATCATGATAGACCTATACCCTGGTTATCGAGATAATATGTCGAATCATTAGTGATAAGTAATTAGGGCATGTCAAAAAATAAGTGAACCTTTTTTTTGCAGTCTGGTGCGTGGAGTAATGAATGTCAATGTGAACATGCGTGTTGGAATACATACAGGAAGAGTCCACTGTGGTGTACTAGGACTTCGTAAATGGCAGTTTGATGTTTGGTCCAATGATGTAACACTTGCAAACTACATGGAGAGTGGAGGAATTCCTGGGTATGAATATGTCAATTAGTTCGATGTTGAAATATTTATATAAAAAAAAAATAAATATGAGTATTGAATACCTACAAGTTATTTGACACTTCTTGTATGTTAATTTGAAGATTATAAAAAATTCAATTATTGAGTCTCACTAAAGGGTGTTTATTTTTTGGAAAACATGGTACCTATTTATAACTGGGATCATATTATCTGTTATAGTCATCATTTCAATAAAAGCATTCTTTATTGTAAGTTTTAATCTGATTTGGTGACGAAATGCTTGAAGATATCAAATACATTGCAGCTTCTTCAAAAGAACTAAAGTGTTAGTATTCTGAAAACTCTTCCATTTATAACAACTTGTTTGTTTAAGTTGTAACAGAATTCATTACTTCTTTTCAAGACACTCCGTTCGACATTTGTTTTTTTTTTGCGTGAAATATTTGGAAATTATTATTTAATAGATGGGCATTTTTATCAAGATACATGACTGACCAGGCCCGGATTGAGACAGGCGAGCTACCGAGAAAATCTCGGTAGACCAGCTCTCATAGTTCATAGTGCGATAAACCATGCAGCCTTCTTCCTTTTCAAAGAGAACGAAAAAAAGTTGAGAAAAATCTAACGGTAAAATTATACTTATTCTGAGTTGTGCACTCAACTGTTTCACCTCCCTTGTCCATGATACATGATTCTATCGAATAACAAAAAATATCACAGCTGCTGCCAATATGGAATTTCTGCCAGCAAAATTGCCGGTCTGACACTTTAGGACGTTGAGAGAAAGTTGTTCGCATGAGAAAAGGAAGCGTGGTCTGTGATGGAGCTTGTCATAAACAAACTTATCCATCTTTTCATTGTAATGTATGTGCTTTATTCGTTTTGATAGGTTCTTGTCAGTTTAATATTTTTGGGTGACGCGGAATTATCGGGAAGGAGTAGCAAAGAAACTTTTTACTGTCAAGCCTGTGTCTTCATGGACTAGTAGCGACCCACCATCGCAATGATATCAAAGAACTTTCCAAGTCTCCGTTCTCTTGTTGTTTGCTGGCGACAGATTTTTAACCAAAAGTAAGCCAACGACGATTTTCACTTGGTTTGGCTTCCACTTTCTATTGGTAAAAAATCTGTCACGCATGAGTCCTTCGGATCACATTTATTCGAGAAATCGATATCTATCGACCAAGAGAACAAGGATGTGATGTGATCATTTCTTTTTCTTAGCAACACGTTCACTTCACTTAACTTCGAGTATCGACCTCATTTGCTTGTTTGTAGATCTCCCATTCCCGGCCTACCCTATTCGCAGATTTTGGCGAGGCTGCTATTAGTGCTCTTCATCGTTTATTAATTCTTCAATCGACTGCCGATACGGTCAAAATCGAGTGTGAGTCGTTCCGTGTGCGCACTAGGGACGCTCCAGAACGTTATTGGATACAGTGACTCTATACAAGAAGTCCCTGTATTACTGGAAATCGCTTGATGCGCCGACGTCCCATTAACTTGTCGGAATCTAGCATTGCGTTGTCATGAATAAATAATAGTACGCAGAACCTCCCCTCCTGGAAATGAGTGGAAATTAATTCAAGAGGAGGAAAAATTAGAAAAAAAAGCCTGCGGTGCTACTGAGGCCGGTATATCTAGGCAGAACTCGGTAAGGGATCCAGTCTCAATCCGGGCATGACCTAAAAGGCTGACTGTTGACATGACAACGCCCAAAGCACAGCCGACAGTTATGCCAAGTCGGATGCATCAGGCTGTCTGTCTAACATCCAACTCGAATTACAGTAAACGTCAAACAACTTCCAATCTACGTGATCAATGCTCGCATTCATAAGACTGAACAGTTATGGTTCTGTTACCTCTCTTTCTAATGAATGAGGCGGTACTTTAGTAGCAACATATACCTATACAGTGTGTCCGAGATTCGTTTCTCTATACAGGGATCTTGGCTCCTATTATACCTACATCAAAGGTTGAATGGGGAAAGTTTTAGAGGAAACTTAATGCATTCGATATTCGGTTCCAGATTTGCGATCGGTCGATCGGTTTTGGAAATATCGGCGAAAAACCAAAAATGGCGGATTTTGTTTTTTGCCAGTAAATCCGACACGGCTAATTGGCTAGCTATGAAAATGTGACATTATCCGGAAACTTTTTTAAGACGAATAAAATGATGTGTATGACATGTCTCAATCGCCTTTTGTTTTTCCGCAACCCACCTCAACTTTCATTTTTCTTATGGCCGCCATATTGGATTTTTCGATTTTTGGAAAGAGTGTAAAATTTCCAGTCTAGTGATTTCCCACAAGTGCATGAAAGATTTAAGTATCATGGAAATATCACACTTCGTAGCTTGGACTCAATCTTTTCTAAGGAGGCCATGATTTATTTGTCGCAAAACATCATTAATAGGTACTGTACCAACCTAAGGTCACCTTATTTGGTGTGCAGCGAACGTGTTAAACTCATTGAATTTTCAATAGAACATGGGCGTAAATAATGACTTCTCAATGAGTCTATGAGTGTATTGAATAAAAAGTCAGAAAAATCATTGTTTATCCAATCAACACTTAAGATTTTGAATAACTTACAGGTAGATACAAAATATTGAAAATGAAAATACTGTGATGTGTTCTCAACTGTCTCGGTATTGATTTACAAGTTAGCAAAATGACGTCCATTTGCATCGAGGCATTTTTGACAATTAGTAACTGTTTTTCGTCCAACCCTCGCAAGTATGTTCCTATTGATATTTGTAAATGTGTCAAAAACTCTTTGTCTCAGGATTTCTATAGTCGCGGAAGGATCAAATTCATAGACCCCATTCTTTGTATGACCCCAGAGATAAAAATCCAAATGCGAAAGGTCGGGGGATCTAGGAGGCCAGGTTATTGTACCATTTAATGAAATGATCCTTTCCTCAAACTGCTCTATCAAGAAGGTCCTGACTTAAATGGTGTTGTGAGCCGGACATCCATCCTGTTGAAACCAGGTTCTTCTGAACTCATCTTCGGTTAGAGTAGCTCGTTATGCCGGCACAACCTGATTTCGCAAAAGCTCTAGGTATCTCTGTCCGTTTGGGCTGTGGTCAAATGAAAATGGTCCTATAAGTCGATTTCCTGAAATGATTGATTGATAGTTGCCCAATTGAGAAAGGTAAGTTGGATTAAATTACCAATGACCCCACACCAAACGTTAAACCCAAATCTGGTCTGAAGACGTCTTGCTGCCACTTCGTTAGGGTTTCCCACAGTCGAATGATGAGTGTTGTGCTTATTAAAAACTCTACAATTCGTAAACCTGCTTTCATCGGACCACAAGACATGATTTACAAAATCGGGATTGTCATTACACTTCCTTGTATACCACTCACAGAAGCGCATTCGTCTTGGAAAATCAGTTTTTTTAAGTCCTTGAACTACTGTGGGTCTGTATGGATGGTACTTATTCTTTTTTAGCACTCTCTGTACTGTTGATTTTGACACACCAATTTCCCGTTCTACAGTTCTTACCGATTTAGGCTCATCGTTGACAGCTTGTAAAATGTTTTGTTGCGATTTTCATTTTAAATGTTGTATCCGCTTCTAGGTTGTTCGAAGGCCCCAAAGTTGATCAAATTAACAACCATTTTTCTGAATCGGGTTTAATGAGGCTACCGTCGTTCGGAGTACATCTCCAAATACCTTGCTGAGGTGATGTCGGCATTTCTCTGTGACTGCAAGTACAGCGCTTACATATCCAACTTTTCTTCATTCGAATAGGGAACACCGGGCATTTTTAATAGCTTCCGACAAATTGTTTATCAGATTTATTATTTTAATGACAGAGAAGCGTACTACTATTTACGTAAACACAACTTTCATACTGAATTATTATTTGCGGGGTGTTATAGACCACAACGCCATCTCTCGGCAGAATTATTGAACGACATATCAGAGCCTCCTAGGATTTTGCTTGTAAACCAGTTTTCTGTCAAATAAATCATGGCCTTCTTAGAAAAGATTGAGTCCCATCTACGAAATGTGATATTGCGAAGATACTTAAATCTTTAATGCACTTGTGAGACATCACTAGACTGAAAATTTTACACTCTTTCCAAAAATCGAAAAATCCAATATGGCGGCCATAATGAAAATGAAAGTTGAGGCGGATTGCGGAAAAACAAAAAACGATTGAGACATGTCATACACACCATTTTATTCGTCTAAAAAAAGTGTTCAGATAATGTCACATTTTCATAGCTGTCCAATTAGCCGTTTCGGATTTACTGAAAAAAAACAATATCCGCCATTTTCGGTTTTTCGCCGATATTTCCAAAACCAATTGACCGATTGCAAATCTGGAACCGATTATCGAATGCACTAAGTTTTCTCTAAAACTTTCTCCATTTAACCTTTGCTGTAGGTATAATAGGATCCAAGATCCCTGTATAGAGAACGGAATCTGGGACACACTGTACAGGGTGTTTACGGTCTTGTGATTTTTTCTTTAATGTTTTTTTCTACACGTTGAAAGAATATGATTAACGCTAAAACGCCTTAGCAAAAGTTGAATAATAAGAGAGATAATGAATTTTTTGTACGATTTTATTTTCAAAAATGATGACACTAAATTGCAAAATTACTGCTTCACAGCAGTTGTTCAAAGTTATCGCCCTGTTGTTGAACGCAAAGTCTCGCTCGACGTATCCATGAATTATTATTATTATTATTATAATTATTATTATAATTATTATTATTATTATCATTATTCGACTTTTGCTAATGCGTTTTAGCGTTAATCATATTTTTTTAACGAGTAGAAAAGAACATTAAAGAAAAAATCACAAGACCATAAACACCCTGTATAGTTTTAAAGTTAGGTATATGGGTAGCAGTCTCTTAAGACTCAACAGTCAACTGTCAGTTGCCATAGAGCGCTTCTGGAGCGTAGCGGTGACTGATTTGTCTCATGAACGCGACCAATGCCACCAATAAAAAAACATGGACTACTAATACAATGAGAAGAAAATCACTGAAGCAAGGGCGCTGCCATGATGTGATAATTTAGGTAGAGATCTGAAAAATTGGTGTTTTATTTTGAGGTTATATTGATTGACATAGAAAATAATAAGACAGAGGATAAAGGATATTGGTGAATATTCCACTCATGTACAGGGTGATCAGTTAAGGATAGCGAGCGGCCATATCTCGGAAACTATTCATCGTAGTGGCTTGCGGCAAAAAAAAACATTAATAAAACGGCCAAGAGAAAAACCTGGAAAATATTTTCAAGTTTCTGAAATGGTCGCCAGGGGGCGTAACAACCAACACCAAGTAGAAAAATAGAATTTTTATAGAATCTTGTCCAATGAAAATATATTGATGGGCTCATTTTCAGATTTACTGACTATTTACCTACACTTCTTGTGAAAAACGTTTTTTTCTATCCATTATAATAAAGTGGTGGGGGAAGTTCAATTGTTTTTTTAATCAAACGGAGATTTCTCCCGTTTCGCTTGACCGATTTTAACGAACTTGGGCTCATATGAAAGAGAATGGTCTGCGCTTTAAAATGCTCATTTGCTTTCTAGTTTGTGACATTCGCCGTCGCCGCTAGATGGCGTTAACTCAAATGGTAGCACATTTTTGAGTTTTTCCCAAAAAAATCAAATGTAATGGTATATTCATTTTTATATATTTTAAAAGGAGATACTTTTTTTTATCAAGAGATTGAAAAAAAACAAAAAAATTGATGATTTTTTTTTGTTTTTTTTTTTCTGTTTTTTTTTAATTTTTTTTTTAAGGAAAATGATCTCATCGATATATTTTCATCGGGTAAAATTCTATTAAAATCCTATTTTTCTACTTGGTGTTGGTTGTTACGCCCCCTAGCGACCATTTCAGAAACTTGAAAATATTTTCCAGGTTTTTTTCTTGGCCGTTTTAGTAATAAATTTTTGTGCCGCAAGCCTGTATAATGGAGTTGTTTTCGACAAGGGTCTGTGACTTCTTGTTTCCGTGGTTGTTGTACAACAGATCAAGTGCTTCTCGCTACTTATATCACTTTTGAAAGGACATACAGTGTGTTCACGGATTGAGTTTTCGTAAGGTGTAAATGACAAAAAAGTTGGATCACGATTTCCTGGGAATCGCTCCTGCATGGTTCGAGACTAAGAGTTGAAAATAATGAGTCAAATCAATTATTATAGAAGGTGGTTTTGGGACGATTTCATAAAAAATGGCTGAGAGCAGAGTTAACACTTTCGAAGACGCGCGAAACCGGCTCCACCCTTCCACTTCGTGACTCTCGGATAGCCCAGGTCTCATTAGTTCGGAACGCTTGTCGGCCGCTTTGAACAATTTTCGCTGGGCGGGCTTCTTTGAACGGCATGCTTTGACGCGCGGTCGCTTGTCATACGGGTTTTTCAAATGAGCCGACGACAAGTGACATATTGTATATTAGTAAACTTTGCTAAGGGTGAAGTACCTTTGTTCAAAGAAATATTGCAAAAAATGATAATAGAAAGTTATTTAGTATTCATACAATGTATCACTCGACCCCCCTTTTCATTTGAAAATCGTGGGGAAGCCATCACCCCCGCTTAGGATCCGACAGATGGGGGGTGAAAATACCAAAAAAGTGTCCTCTCAAAAACAAAAATTGATGTGTTTGATAAATCGCCTAGCACCTGAGAAAACCTGGAGGGGAAGTTTTTCGTGTCCCACCCTGTATGTATGGATGAACGCTGCGCTCTCTCCCTAAAACGGTTAGCCATATAGAAAAAAGTTTCGCACCAAATTTCTAGAGAATTTTACTCTTCACAATTTCTATAATGAATGCAAAAAAGAACGAAACCATAGCAAGCGAGTTATTGACGAAAAACTGATTTTAGTGACCTTTGACCTCGAATATCTATAGACGCCGACACGAGATTTTATAAGACTTTTGAGGCAACCTTCAGAATACCAAAATAATGGTTTACACAATATACAAGTTTACAGCTTATTATCTCGCATTCCGCAATTGAACCTTTTATTTGGCTAAGATGACTGGAGTATAGGTCCGTGATGCCACCAAGCGCACTGTAATGTGATTTGCTGATGACCAAATGTGGATACCAGCAAACTACATAACAAGGCGCTCAGTGGCATCGATGATATTGATTGGAAGTTGTTTGTCGTGTACTGTATTTATGTCATTCTCTGCTACACAAAGCAAGATCTGACAATTCGAATCCAGAAACCTTGGTTACCTACCCGACTTCCCCTGATGATGCTTTGACCCTGTGGTACAGAAGAGTACCACAGCCAATAGGCTGTAAATTTTTGATTAAAAATAGCTTTCCTAGAAGCTATAGAAATTCACTTTCAAATAATACAAATATAACATAATGGTATGTTTATGGAAAAATACAAATACCTAAGTAGGTCTCTCCAAAATATAATTTTTGTAAAGAAAGGAAGGATAGAAAGGAGTCATATGATGAAACTGGAAAATTATTTGGAAAAACTCTTTCAAGACATGTTCCTACAAATCAGAACTGCAACAACTGTTTTATGAGCAATAATGATTAATTAAATTGTTTTTTCCTTTTCAGACGGGTCCATATAACAAGAGAAACTCTTCAATGTTTGGGGGGAGACTACGATGTGGAACCTGGAAATGGAGGCGAAAGGAACACCTATCT
Source organism: Orchestes rusci (assembly GCA_958502075.1). Classification (NCBI taxonomy): domain Eukaryota; kingdom Metazoa; phylum Arthropoda; class Insecta; order Coleoptera; family Curculionidae; genus Orchestes; species Orchestes rusci. The sequence continues at coordinate 10,340,612 of OY293310.1, forward strand.
GAAAGATCATGACATTGACACGTTTCTGATTGTTGCACCAACCTATCGATGTGTAAGCATATAAAAATAAGTGAAAACTATATGAACAGACAACCAATCAATTCCACAATTGAACTGTCATGTTGGACACGACTGAACTATGTTTACAGGCGAAGGATTAACGGAATTTGATATGCGTATAGCTCATTTTGAAAATATTTCAGTAGCCAAAACGATCCCGATTTGTATTTACAGTTTTGAAAAATTTACAAAAATTGCCATTTTTATACTTTTGTTTTTTTTTATGTTTTTGAAACTTTTAATTTAGTGATCAAAACACCAAGAATATGTTTTAAAAACAGTTAGAACAAAAAACTCAGCTTTAATGTCCATTTTTGTACATTCTTGATAAAGGCTTGAAGAAACGGGGACAAAATAGACATTTACACGATGAATAAAATCAAAATCTACTATATTATTATATTATCCTCATTTTATACACCTGCAACATTATAAAATGTAAAATTAACCTTTCAATATCTTTGGGAGAATGAGAGAAGGGTTTTTCATCATCACTCATTGTTATACATGCACGTTGCACACTCGATTCACTAGAATTTCCAAGAAATCACAAATAACTTGCACCATTTAATAAAAAATTCTCTTGCAGCCTGGGGATATTTGACAGATGCTCTTGTCATTAAAAGCTGTCGCTACTCGTTGTTCCGTTTACTCTATAGTACAGTAAATCTGTGCTTAAAAACTTGTGGAGGAACTCCTCAATAGCTCAACTCCAAGTTTTTTGGAGAACCGTAGGGAGCTTGGAGCTTGCCCCACCATCCTAAAAAAAAGTTGCTACCTGCTTTCTCCGTTCCAATTGAACTTACGATAGAATAACATAGAACCAAAGCTATTCAGAATTACATTCCCGAACATTTATATGTTGCTAGATTTGTGTCCCTCGTATTAGTAGAGTAAAAAAGCCGGAAAAGTCGCTTCCTTCTTGAAAAAAAAAATCGATTTAGAACAAGATGAAACCTGACCCAAATCATTAGTTAGATTATTGTGCATACGAAATGGGCAATTACGACTTTTTTTAGTGGTAGCGAGTTTCGTAAAATCGAAAAAACCTGCAAAAATGCAAAAATTAAAAAAAAAATACTTTTCATCACTCACCATCCAATAACTCCGAAACTATTCAACATATCCGAATGATTTTTTTTTGACTTGAAAAGCATACATAAGCGATGATCACTGAGGCAATATAATTCTCAGATTTTGTTATTTTCAATTTTTCTCAAAAGCTCAAAAATGAAAATTGAATTTTTTGTATTGACATTTTCAGTAAGCGAGAAACTTTTTTGCTTGAAAAAATTTTATGCTATATACTGCGAATGAGATGTAGTAAAATATATGAGGAAGTTTTCAAAAAAGATCGCAGCCTTTTATCTGTATTTAAATAATAGTATTTATTCCATGTATTTACTTTCCATCATTTTAAACTACTATTAGGCTAGTTCTGTTAATCACAATTCCATGTTCCTTTTCAATTCACACACTATATACGTAATGTACAACTTCACAACAATTAATCTGTGTCCTATATGAGTGAAAAGTGCTTTTTCTTTTACTCACAATTTGGTAAGTGCTCTCTATATTTTATTTTGTGATGGTACTATTACCCTTATATTACTACTAGTTGTCCTGATGAAGGGAGGAAATGTCTCCCGAAAGCTTGACAATCAATAAACTGAGCATCTAACTGCCCAACTGTATCATTGACTGCTTCCCTACTACTTCGCCTTCCACTATTCATAATAACATATTTTTTATTAAGTTTGACTTTGATTTCTGAACGCTCAGTATAAGCTAGTAGCTAGAGTAACAAAACTTATAAATTGTATAGTCAGTTCATGTCATATTTAAGAGATGACAAAAGGTTTTTGCAAACATTTCACCAGAATTTATAAAGGGTTATTAGAGAAATTGATTTTTTTTAGTATTTGACCCAATTTCTGAAAATTCAGTGAAAAATTTGTATTACAAAATTATCGTTTTAGAGGTTTTTGGATATGCCAAATTCAAAAACACTATCCGTTTTTGGATCCCTTCTATTGATGATAGGAGGCTATGGAAATGACAGATGCCAATTTTTTTTATGAAAAAATAGAGTTTTTTGGGGTAGTATATGAACTAGAGTTTTGGGTTGGCTTTTTCACTAAGGGGACACTTATTTTATCTGATCGCCCTCATAAAAGACACCCCATCGTCATTCTTATTATAGGTTTAACCAAATACGCCAAACAGAAAACACTTTTAATAAAAAAGTTCACGAAATCAACGTAACAGTGTAACACAGTAGAAGATACAAAGCACAATGAAAAACGTCTTGGATTTTGTCATTATTTGTCAATATGCATTTTTCCAGTCGGCGCGCGTCCGCTTCACACAATGAGGATTGAGGAAGGTCGAGCGTCGCATCGAGGTTGACATGTCCCGTTCCAAAAAATCATATTTCGAAAACTATAACAGATAAAAGGCTGCGGTCTTTTTTGAAAACTTCCTCATATATTTTAGTACACTTCATTCGCAGCATATAGCATCAAATTTCTCCAAACAAAAAAGTTTCTCGCTTACGGAAAATATCAATACAAAAAATTCAATTTTCATTTTTGAGCTTTTGAGAAAAATTGAAAATAACAAAATCTGAGAAATATATTGCCTCAGTGATCATCGCTTATGTATGCTCTTCAAGTCAAAAAATAAATCATTCGAATATGTTGAATAGTTTCGGAGTTATTGAAAGGTGAATGATAGAAAGTAATTTTTTTGAATTTCCGCATTTTTGCACGTTTTCTCGATTTTACAAAACTCGGTACCACTAAAAAAAGTCGTGATTGCCCATTTCTCATGTACAATAACCTAACTAATGATTTGGGTGAGGTTTCATCTGGTTCTAAGTCGAAAAAAAAGAAACGAAACATTTTTACCGTTTTTTTACTCCACTATAATATGTAGAATTGCTTGTCAATTGCGGGTTTAGGACTTTGATCAAAATAAATGATCGAAACGTCGGCAATTTGAGAAATATCGAAGTTTGATTGATCACCCGCTATTGACAAGCAAAACATTTTTATCTGAATTTTGTTTTCTGAAGAGAATCTACCGGGTTATTCCTTAATATGTCGAAAGGGTTCGGAATTATATTGTGCACTCGTTGCAAGGCAATCCGTGCGAGATAAAAGGAGTATCACAATGGACTCAATTTTTAAATTGTCCACATCGAACATGATATAATGAAGATATCATATTGCTAGTAGTTCACAAAACCCGAATTAAGTAATAGTAACTGCAATATCCATATTTTTTGATTTTGTAGCAAATTACCCTGTAGACTTTTATTATTCATTCAAGAGAAAAAAAAAACAATGTGGTTGGGAAAGTAATTCTAGACAACTACTTTGGTTCTATAATTTTTGATTTAAAACTGATAGTAATGGAGAAAACACGTAGCGACATTATTTTCAAGATGGGGAGGTGAGGACATGACCGAATTTCCCGAAAACAGAGAGTCAAGCTATCGAGAACCCTCTTCACAAGTTGAAAAAATGTCGATGGCCAACGGTTTAATTATTTCTAATTATTATTACTCTTATTACTCCGACTGACACATTAGTTTTAAACTTGCTCGAAAATGGTTTACCTTGCTTGCTTGCATGAGGACTTGAGCTAAAAATAAAATAGACAGTCATTCATTCATAAACACGTTGTGAATATTATGTAGTCGAGACTCCCCTGAAAAACGCGAAGTCATATGTAGCGTATTTTTGAAAAGTCAAGATAAAAAAGTGCAGATCACTTTTCTCTTTGTTGAGCCGTTTGAGTTTTGAATCATGTCAAAGATGCAAAATTGTCATATATAAAAGGCGATAACTTGAAAACGGCTGAGTTTGGAAACAACCAACTAACTAACCCAAACTAACCCAAACTGTGCGAAATCACAACTTTTCAGTTCATGGTCTATCTCTCCAAATAAAAAAATGGGCCTATGTCAGGTTTTAAAAAACTAGCACTGTATATTGGTTTGAAACAGTTCAATTACAAGTTTTTAGTAACCAAATTCAGTTGACACTCACTTTTCGTTTTATTCTGAAAAATGACGGAATCTCTTCTCGAACCATGCCAAAACCGTTAAAACAATGGAGGTTATGTCCATTTTTAGAAGCTTGTTAACGCAGAATTGTTTTTTTTTTAATATCTCCTTTTTTTGAATGGTTGCAAAGAATCACTAAAAAAAATTACGAATTGGTCATTTTCTGTAAAACTTGCATCTCATATCAAGTTTCGGTAAGCGTTCAAAGAAATTCAATTGTTTTATCCTCTAGTTGGTTATAAGAATTTTAGTATGAGCTTTCTGTTAGTCTGAAAATACGACTCATTTCATATTTTTGCTTTAATTTAGTTAGGAAAAAAAATGGAAGACAGACTTGCCCAGTGGTCCAAGAACCAAGTAGGTAACCATCAAGTCAAGAACAGTCTTGACCATCCATGGAATGTTTTTGTGGCGCAAGTGACATATCTTTTACTGCCCTGATACGTAATGAATTTTCAAGTAGAGGCCTGAGAGATAAATAAATGACCATCAATATTGCTATGGGTTCCTTCAATTGTTCATTTTCAAAATAAAATATTATTTCTCATCTTATCTGATGAAAAATATTTTATCACCAGTTTTTCATCACTTTGCAGATAGATTTTGAATTTTTCCGTAGTTGTGATTTGATGTGGTTCGGGGTTGATAAAAAAATATACGAAATTAAAGTATTGAATACATTTTGGTAAAATATTTTTAATCAGATAAGGGGGGCTATGATTGAACGTTTACGTCAACTTAAAATGTCTATTTCACCATGGTAACGCTGTCAGCAAATGGAACATTTGCATTAGTAAACAGTCCTAACAGACACGTTAAGTTAATATAAACGTTCAATCATAAGACCAAAGTTAAGCACAAAATGGTTTTTATCATTCAGAGTTAATTGAAAGACAGTTATGGGGCAACTGGTGACTAGCAGTTTTTTTTTTAACTTTCGGGATCGCCCCACGTAAACTCAGAGTAGGGAGCAATAAATGTGGACTTGCTCATTGGTAGGACTTCGCGAGACCACACGACTTGACGTTCAAGACCAAGACCAAAACCAAAACTGTTCGTCGAGAGTCTCTTCTTGGTCTTGGTCTTGAAAAGAAGAATCGACGCAGTATTTTAAAAAATCTGTAAATTTCTCTATTTACTTTTAAAAAGTCCTTCAAGTAGATCAATTTCTCAAAGATTTTGAATTGCAATTTTCCAATTCACAGTAGGACCAGTGCTGCCAGATCATTGAAACGAATATCCGTAAATTTGATCGCATTTTTTTAGTAGATTCCGTGCAAAAGTAGCAGTTTCGAATTTACCGTCTGAATGTGTATTTTTTTACTGAAAAAACAAATCATAATATTTCATCTAATCAAAAAATGACAATGTTTAAAAAAAATAAATTGAACTGTATCAAATTATAAATAAATGTAACAAAATGCTTTTTCTATGACTATTCAATAATAGATGTATTATACATCCCCTTTCTATTGGTTGATGTAACTCGTTACTCATACCAGTGACTCTTTTTTATTTCTTAATTGTTTTCAACCAATGAGATGATCTGATGTCATTAATCCACTCTTTTAGAGCCAATCAGAACATTCGACAAAATGTCAACCTTCAAATACATCATTTTGAAGCAGCCCATTCGATCATCCATACTTGTTTTATAGTCATTGTCACATTTTGTTAACAACCTAACCTCACTTTAAGTAAAATAGTTGTCAAAAAGTGCAGTCCAAATTCAATTAAATATTTCTAAGTTTGCTTCAATTATTGAATAATCAAAGGGAAAGTATACTAAAGCTTTAGAATTTTGAATGGAAGTTGGGCAACACTGTAAAAGTGGATGACATTTTTATTTGGCAGCTTTGTAGGTTAGGTCATTACGAAACAGCATGGTAGAGATATAAAAGATTTATATCAACGGTATGGAACCCAACATCAGAAATGTTATTTATGGGAGACCAGCCCAAATGTGTGGAAATATAGTCATAAATTGAACTGGTCGGATTCCCTACTGTCAATAAAGTCATGATGGACATTCGAATCATATAATTTTGAAAACCAAATTTCAATTGAATACTCTTTCAAATAAATTATCTTTTTTTCTGCTAGCCCACTCCAAAAACTGATCGAAATCTGCTTTTTGACGAATAAAATGCAAAATGAGCTATGCAGCTAAGCCTAAATGCCCCGCTCAGTTTATTCTTATGTATCTCAAGACCAAGTCAGTCTTGTCTTGGTCTTGAGATACATATCCAGACCAACATCAAGACCAAGACCTCATTTATTTTTCAAGACCAAGACCAAGTCTGGCCAGTCTTGGTCTTGGTCTTGGTCTTGCGAAGCCCTACTCAGTGGTAGTGTATATTAAATCATAGTTGAAGCTTTCGCTCCAAGTTAAGGGCTTCATCAGGAAGAATCTATTCAATGAACGTGATTTTAGTCTGGAAAAGTCAGCAGTGGTTGGAAATAACTTACAGTTAGTAGTAGAAGAGGGTAGGTGTGCATTTTAAGCTACAGGGTGCAGCACTGGGGTAGAAAGTAATAATCCCCTTTACTACAAACTGCTTGAATATTACGCTTATAGAAAATAGAAGCTCCCGTGTCTAATAGAAGTTTGATACTACTTTGCCTATGTTTAACTATTATACAGGGTGTCCCGGAAGTATTGGGAGATATTTGAAGGACGGTTAGTTGGAACAAAAATAAGACAACCTTAGTCTTATTTTTGTTCCAACTAACCGCCCTTTAAACATCTCCTATAAAATATTTTCGTACGACCCTTTCTTTCGGAATTATTCGTACTTTGAGGTTGCACTCTGAGGAAGGTTTTTTCGTGATAGCTCCGAAACGGTGAGATCAATTTCAATGAAACTTAGACAGTATACGCAGTACCTAAGGACTAATTATTTGAGATTGAAGCAGTACTTCAATCTTATCTTTGGAGCCTGGGTCAGACCACCACTACCATAAAATGCCACTGAACTTTGACAAGTTTCGTTTTTTTGAGTTGAAAATAATCTTTTTTTCAAGCGTAAATCGTGAATTATCTGGCCATGTTTGAAAGTTTCTACAAAAAAATGAATAAATTGGGAACCCAACATTTATCCAATTCAAATCTGTATTTCACCAAAAAGTGGTTTATGGTGTTCAGGTAAAAATTATTATTGTCAGGTGTGTTAGCTGACATTGATTTATTCATTTTTATGAATTATGCCTTAACTGATAATCACTAATGGTAATTGGTTTATATGATTATATTTATCGTATCACAATAAAAATATTACTTAATGCGCCTTCCTCGAAGTACATAATTAGAAATAAAAGAAAAGTGTCTTTTTTGTTCCATTATCAACACTGTAAACCAATAGAATGTTTAAAAATTACATTTTTGCTAAAATTTTCTGAATATATTATGAATGTAGTTCTCCCTTGAAATAAGTTGATTTTCCAACTTCTTGAGGACCCTGTACAAAGACTGCTTTAGAAAGCAAAATCTATTATGGAGAATGACTTTTTCTCGAGAAATGAAGGTTTTGGTCCATTTGTCCTTTTGTATACCTCATCGCCGGACATACTTTAGGAAACTGGTGAAATAAAATAACAAAGTCCATCTTTTTAATTTGTTATATTATGCACATTATATGCGAGGTAGAAGAGTTATTTTTCTCGGGCTGCGCATGCGCGTAGATCAGGGCAACTGATGACATGTGACGATATTTATAGCCTCCAAATTACTGTCAGTGTCAGTAGCAAGTTTGAATGAGTTTTTAATTGAGTTGTTGATTCAACAATACACAAATAAAACGTGGGTACGTGAACTTCAACTGAAGATCAAGAAACGTCATTTCAGTTTAAGCAAAAATCATATTTTTGTTTTGACATCTCTTTCGCGTTCACATTGCAGGACATACTTCATCCTTGTTCTACTTTCACCTAGACAAAAGAAGCCCGTTCGTGAACGCGACACTGCTTGTCACTTGCGCTGGTTAGAACTATGTAGAAGGCATGCGCCTTACGCTATCGGCGAGAAAAACCGCCCTATACGTACATACCTGAGAATAAAATCTCTCAAAATGTAAAAACACAATTATTGGTATTTTTGTCATAATACTTGCATTAAAATGATCTCCACATACGTAAATAGCACTGCTTTTCAATGAGATATTCCAAGATGTTCTCCACATGTCTTCTGTATACACTTAGCAATTTTGTTTGCCGATTTTCGTCATCAGGCACGCGAATAATAATACCACCCTGTATACTTGATTTGATCCAACCATTCTATTTATATTGTCATGGATTCCATTCCATATTGTTCATATGTACCATTTTTGGCTACTGTTCCCATATTTATACTGCATCAGCATGAATTCCATTGTAGACGGTATAAACTAACTGACAGCCCATTTAATTAATTTTCGCAGTTTTTTTTCCAATCCAATTTTGCTGACTTGTGTTTTCAGTTTTGCCACCTATATTGCCTGGCTGTAATATAATATCTTGCACGGCTTAGTTGCATTCTTCAACAAACTTGCTGATAAAGACTTTGTTCGGATGGCAGGATCGCCATTTGATAACGGTTGATCAAGACTTTGTAAAAGGGCACGAATGCATAGGTAAATGAAACACACCTCTTTTACTCAAGAGTCTCGTTAGATCTGATTTATTATATAATCATTGCATAATTATTATAATATCATGCTGACAATCAATCGATAATGTGCATGAAATAATTCTATAATACATCTAAATGCTACATCTATGAATAAAGGAAGTTATGTGTCTAATAAGTCCTTAGTAAGCAGCATCATGACTGTGCAGCCGTCAGCAGTTCCTTGGATACTTACGGCTAGGAAACGGTCCGCTCGGGGAGAAACGGCATAGACACGTTAGAGTTAAGTTCCAATTGTATTTTTTTCAATTAATTTTCAAAGTTGTGAAAATAAAAATCATTTTTTAAAAAGGGTTTCTTTATGACCAGAAACATAAAGTGGCGCAGTCGTGGCGGATTTTGAACGAGCATTTCACAGTGAAGAACTCGTCGGTTTCAACCGTTGATTCAAAAATCGAACCAGTGCTTCATAAGGATTCACAGATCGAAATCGTTTCGTTAATCGGATCGTAGTGTATTTGGTAGAAAGAAGAAATCCAGCAGTGCAGCAGAGAAAAATGAAGATTTTCCTCCTGTAAGTCACCTTTTTCCTATTGTTGTCCGTCTATGTCTTTCCCCTCGCATTCTTCTGATTCTCAAGCAGAGAACATTGAATTCGAGTTAGATTTAGAAGTTACCAACTTAACTGATCAAAGTAAAAGTTCGGAAAATAATCTTTTAAATTTAGATAATCTTTTTTCACGCCTTTCACTTTCAAATCAAGCAAATAATTCAAATCAAGCATCAAATATGCCTCCTCCAAATTTTGATAATAAACTATTAGATATTGTTCCAAAATTTGACGGAAATCCTCTTGAATTATCCGCATTTTTAGAGACTAGTAATAAGCTTATAACTACTTATTGGAACAATGCGACGTTAGATTGTGTCCAAAATATCACTATTATCTATGGAATCTATGCAAAACTTATCGGTAAAGCAAGGGAAGTTTATAGCATTTGCGTTACTAAAGATTGGTGTACCGTTAAAGCCGCGCTTGTTGCACATTTTGGTGATCAACGAGATGAAAACGGGTTACTCTTTGATTTGGATCAATTGCGTCAAAATGCAAATGAACTGCCTTTACAATTTCATACTAGAGTAATGGGTAATTTGAGTGCTCTTCATAATTACTTAGATACTCATAATGACGATGAGAATACTGCTAATGTTAAGAAGAACTTTTATAACATCCATGGTTTAAAAATATTTTTAGCTGGTTTGAAAGAACCTTTGGGCTCAACTATCAGAGCAATGAAACCTGTCAATCTTGCGGAAGCTAGAACTTACATAATTTCTGAAACAAATATCAGACACTTGCAAAAATGAGTGGAATTTCTTAAAGTTCAAATAGAAGTAATAACAATAGTAATAATCACAGATCAAACAACTTCCAAATGCATAATGTCAATTCAAGCCCAATGTATAATAATCATTCATATCTGGAGTACGAATATCCATATTATTATGATCAAAGTTTGGATCAAAGATCATTATCAATGGAACCATACTGTGACCAACCCCATGATGACCACCCTTATAATGACAATCAAAATGTTCAGCAAATAAAAGAAAATAGTTCTGTAGAAATAGTTGAAGAAAACGCCCAAAATTTTCAGGAAACCTTGCCTCCAGAGTCAATAACGTAGAAATTCACTCAATTTACGACAAGAAAGATCTCCCTTATATAAAAATCGTCAATCCACCGTTAAAATTACTGATTGATACAGGTGCGACAAAATCATTTTTAAATCCCGAAATAGCCGAAAAGTATTTTCCAAATTTCATCAACAAAGAACCATTTTCAATTTCTTCAGTTTTCCAAACAACAACTAGAGATTTTTGTGTTGAAATTCCAGCTTTCAATGAATTTAATTCAGGGAAATCAATCAAACTTTATTTATTCAAGTTTCATCACTTCTTTGATGGTTTACTTGGATACGAAACCTTAAAAGATCTTAATGTCGAAATTGATCTGCAAAACTATCTCTTGAAAACACCAGAATCAAAAATTCCTTTGAGCCACTATGAAGCAAAATCAAAACTATTATTTTTCACTCGTATTGAACCTCATATGACAGAAAAATTAAAAATTCCTGTTGATGTAGAGAATGGTTATGTAACCATTCCCCAGTATAAAATTTCATATTGCATCATTCCTGAATGTTCAACAGACGCAAGTCAAGGTTACGCTTCTGTAGAAATTTCAAACAATACAGATGAAGCTCAAGAAATTTCTTTATACAATCCAATCAAAGTTCAAAATTTTGATCAAAACAATTTCCAAATTTTTAATTTTACCATTCAGCAAACACCTAATCAATTTTACAGAAATGAGATTGCAGATTTGATCCGCACGGAACATATGAACGAAGAAGAAAAATATCATATTACAAAATTGTGTGATAAATATTTTGACATTTTTCATAAAGACAATCAACCGTTGACATTTACCAACCAAGTCAAACACCAAATGAAAACAACTGACGAACTACCCGTCCATTCAAAATCATATCGATACCCATTTATACATAAACCGGAAGTTGAGCGGCAAATTCACGAAATGCTGAATCAAAACATTCTTAGACCAAGCGATTCACCATGGTCTTCACCAATTTGGATCGTACCAAAAAAAACGGACGCTTCTGGGAAGAAAAAGTGGCGAATTGTCGTAGATTTTAGGGGAATTAATTCCAAAACTATTGATGACCGTTATCCAATTCCAAACATCACTGACATTCTTGATAAATTAGGCCGTAGCCAATATTTTACTACTCTCGACTTGGCTAGTGGATTTCACCAGATTGAAATGCACCCCGACGACATCAAAAAAACAGCCTTCAGCGTTGAAAATGGGCATTATGAATATATCAGAATGCCCTTTGGCCTAAAAAATGCGCCCGCAACCTTTCAAAGGGTCATGGATAATGTTTTAAAAGGACTACAAAATAAAATATGTTTCGTCTATATGGACGATATAATAGTGTTTTCCACCTCACTACAAGAACATATCGTCAATCTCAAACATATTTTTCAGAGACTACGTGAAAGTAACTTGAAAATCCAGCTTGATAAATCTGAATTTTTACATAAGCAAGTTGCATTTTTTGGACATATAATAACAACCGAAGGAATAAAACCAAATCCTGATAAGGTCAATGCTATTCTGAAATATCCAATCCCAAAATCAACCAAGGAAATTAAAAGCTTTCTCGGACTTCTTGGTTATTATCGGAAATTTATTCCAAATTTTGCCAAAATAACCAAGCCATTCACAGATTGTTTAAAGAAAAATTCAACCATAAACATCAATGACCCCGAATATCAGAAAACCTTCCAAGACTGTAAACTACTTTTAACAAATGACCCAATATTGCAATATCCGGACTTTTCTAAAGAATTTAATTTAACAACTGACGCAAGCAATGTTGCCATTGGTTGTGTCCTTTCACAAGGGCCTATAGGTCAAGATAAACCGATTGCCTACGCATCGAGAACATTAAATTCTTCAGAACAAAACTATAGTACTATTGAAAAAGAACTTCTCGCAATTATATGGGGAACACGTTATTTTAGACCTTATCTTTTCGGAAGGAAATTCAAAATTGTAACAGATCATCAACCCCTTCAATGGTTAATGAACCTCAAAGAACCAAACTCTCGACTCGTTAGGTGGCGTCTAAAATTAGAAGAATTTGATTATCAAATTATTTATAAGAAAGGCAAGAAAAACACCAATGCCGACGCTTTATCACGAGTAGAAATTCATGTGAACGAAACAAATATCCAACCGTCTAATTCCGAGGAAAACCAAAGTAGCGAAACTAGAATAAGGTCGCAAACACCGCCTGTATTACGTTTCATGCAATCTTATAACGAGAATCCCATATTAGATAATCAGTCTATTATAGCACAGGCTGACCCAGACGAAAATGATGACAACGAAACAGTGCATACGAGTGCAGAGGATCCAAATCTCACCATTCATATCACTGAAAAACCAATTAATTATTTTCTCTGTCAAATTTTCATAATTAAAGTTGATAGAAATACACTGCCTCAAAAAGAAATCAAGAAAATTTTCACAGATCCCGTTAACAGAACTCGATGGTATATTTACGTAAATGACGATACTTTTGAAAATCAAGTTATTCAATTTTTAAAAGAATACGGCGAACCCAAGAGACAATACGTTTTCTATTTTCAAAACGACAACAATGACGAACTTTATAAGAAAATGTGTAATTTTATCCCCCAGACCTTCAAACACTCAACTTACAAGTTACTTAAATTAAATAAATTATTAGCTGACATCACAAAGTCCGACAAACAACGCGAAACGATCAAAAAGCAACACGAAGGTATTACCAATCACAGAGGTGTACATGAAACTATCGATCAACTTCGATTAAAATTTTATTGGCCAAAAATGAATGATGATGTACGAAAATTCATCAATAACTGTTCGATTTGTCAACAAGTAAAGTACGAGCGTCATCCACCCTTAATCAAATTACAGCTTACACCTACACCTAAGAAACCATTTGAAACACTACATGTAGACACATTCAAGTTTGACAAAAATGTTGCATTAACAATTTGCGACAGTTTTTCAAAATTCAGTCAGGCTTTCATTTTGCCAAGCCTTTCAGCCCTCCACATTTACCAATCACTTGTTCAATTTGTGTCAAATTACAAAATACTCGAAAATATAGTTTCAGATAATGGTACAGAGTTCAATCAACATCTATTGAAAGAATTCTCAAAGTTGTATAATATAAATTGGCATTACACCTTACCTTTGAACCCAAATAGTAATTCTATAGTAGAAAGATTTCACTCAACACTTCTGGAACACATGAGAACTTTAGCTTTGACAAAACCAAATTTAAGCCCGCACGAAAAACTAAACCTCTCAATAATTGGATATAATAATTCAATTCATTCGGCAACAAAGAAAAAACCAATTGATTTAGTATTTGGTCATTTAGAACTTAAAGATCCTATCGATATTGATAGTAACGCCCAACTAATAAACAATCAATTAAATCAACATAAAGAATCAATGGGAGAAATCTACAAAAATATTCACGAAAATCTGTCCGCTAACAAAAGTAAAGTAATTGAAAAAGCGAACGAAAAACGGAATGATCCACCCGATATCCAACCTGGATCAATCGGTTATCGAAAATTAGGCGACAGACAATCCAAAACCAATCCACTCTATAAACCAGAACATATTTTAAAAACTAATGACTTGACAGTAACAACTGCCCAAAATAACTATCATAAACAAATTTTCAAAAATCCCCGAAAAATGACAGAAAACCCTTTGCAGGTTGATGACCTTACTTTACCTGACGAAGGCACAGAAGGTACAGATTCAGAATCTTGAATCCAACCCCGGCATCCTTCCATTCAAATTAGGCACTGCCAAAATCAAAATTGCAACACATACATTCCTACACTACATTGACCTCATTTCACTAAAAAATCAAATAACCGACATAACAAGTCATTATATCAAACTAGAAACCACAATTAACAACTCTTCAATCGAATCAAAATATCTATTGCTTGAAGCTTATCAACATCTCAAGTATGAAGTAAATTTGGTAAATCAGAAAATCGATTCTTTCCTACCAAATGGACGAAATAAAAGAGGCTTAATTAATCCAATCGGATCACTTGTCAAATTTATAACTGGCAATCTTGACCAAGAAGACGCTAAAGAAATTCATGATCATATAAAAACGCTTGAAAATAGTCAAAATAATGTAATTCAAACAGTCAATCAACAAGTGTCTTTAACAACCAATTTAATGAAAAACATCAATCACACCATGACAATTGTGAGTAATAATCAGAAAGCAATTGAAAACCGAATAAATGGTATTATTGATGATATCAAAAAGACACAGTTCAGCTATTTGCACTACCTTGAAATTCACGAGACCATTGATCAAATCAAAGTAAATCTCGACGCATTGTTGAACTTCATCAGCGAATTAGAAAATGCTATCACCTTCGCCTCGCTCAAAACCTTGCATAGGAGTATAATAACTCCACGAGATCTCAAAGAAATAGTGAATGAACTCCAGAAACAACACAATGTTTTCCAACTTCTATTTCTAAGCGATAATTTCGAAATGTATTACCGTGTAGTTGAAACAAATGTTTTTGCAATTGAAAACAAAATAGTTTTCTCTTTAAATTTTCCGCTAGTGAATCAGGATGATTTCGAGATTTTCCATCTCTTTTCCATCCCAAATAAAAACAATTCCATCATCATCCCTCCTTCTACTTACCTTATCCTGAGCAACGACAAGTACCAATACCAAAACGAAGAATGCATGGCCCTGAAGAAGATATACTACTGCAAGAACAACAACGTTCTACCAACACATGAAAATCCTGATTGCGTTACGTCCCTTTTGTCCCTCAAAAATCAGTCGGACACATGTCGACAAATACCAATCCATATCAACAAGCCAATCATGGAAGAAATCGATGAAGCCCACTACATCGGAATATTTCCGAAAAGTCAGAAAATCCAGACTCACTGTGAAGAAGACGAAATCGCTCAGCTTCATGGAACTTACTTATTCATAGTTCCACCAAGATGTTCCATCCAAACATCACGGTCCGTCTACAAGAACGATCAAGAAGCATTCCATGGCCATCCAGTCACTTTAGATGGCCTCAAAGAAATCCATGTTCCCGTTGCCCAAGTAGAAAAAATCCACCTTCAAAATTTACCTCTGGATCAACTACACCAATTGCAACTACAAGAGTCACATATCAAGCCTCTGGACTATGTAAAAGAGCATAGCCCTTATCAACACTGGTCCTTCTGGATCCTGATTCTTCTGATCCCGATCCCGATGGCAATTTACCTTGTCATGAAAAGGAAGCCAGCCATAATCAAGCCCCAGCGTACGAGTACCATTGATGAAACTCAAGTGCTACCCCCTTGAGTTTCCTTTAAGAAGGGAGGAGTTATGTGTCTAATAAGTCCTTAGTAAGCAGCATCATGACTGTGCAGCCGTCAGCAGTTCCTTGGATACTTACGGCTAGGAAACGGTCCGCTCGGGGAGAAACGGCATAGACACGTTAGAGTTAAGTTCCAATTGTATTTTTTTCAATTAATTTTCAAAGTTGTGAAAATAAAAATCATTTTTTAAAAAGGGTTTCTTTATGACCAGAAACATAAAGAGGATGAAATATACCTAGTGTCTCAAATGGTTTGGTATATATGATTTAATCACATCCTTATCACACACATACAAGTACGTCGTCTACGTAGATGATAACAATTGATTTTCTTTTCCGATTATTATTCGCACTTGTGAAATAACATGAATCTGATAAGATGAGTTTTTCTTTAGTTCGCACACGATCAGTTCCATCTTCATATCCCTGCGGTTGAGTCATGTAGTTACACCTCCGCTTTCTTGAGAACTCCATACAAGAACACCGTGTTTTACTTTGAATTGACGTAAAACTAAATCGTCTTCATATGCAACACTAACCACAGCACGAATAGTATCAAATCTTGCAACGGGGCTGAATGTTTCAGTCTTCCAAACCTTCCTTTTGCTGAAAAGCCTGTATCACTGGTCTGGCCTTACGTCTAGTCTAATACCTGATCCATCTGCACATTGCTTTTTTTAAAAACCTGGCCTATTATTTCCAATTACTCTAACTTTCAAAGGAATCTCAATCAAAGTCCGTCTCGTTTTCATGTAGGGACTTTTTCCGTTATCCAAAGAAGTTTTCCACAGACTGCATTTGCTGACGAGACTGCGCCATCGTACTTTGCCGGTTCACCTTAATTCTGCTAACGACACAAATCCAAAGCGTTTGGTCTGTTGAATGAATTCCGGTTTCGTAGTTGCATAGCGTGCGGTTGGTTCACAATTATAATTTCACGAGGACTCTGTATCTCCTTTGCGCTCTGGATCAATATCGGGCTCACCATCGTCTCCACTGATTTTTTCTCCCGTTTCATGCTCATTACTAGGATCGTCTCTCAGTAAACCTTTCATGAAATGTCGACTACTGTTTACTTTTTTTTCCAGTGCCCCTATTCTTGAAATTAATAAAGAAAATTCTCTCAAACTGTCTCCCTTCTTTCTCTACTCCTACGTATCTCTTAGTTCAAAAATCCGACAAACCTTTGAATAAACTTTTTATTTGACATTGTGAATGGGTCTCTTTGGGCAAGAATAGAAATATATATATCGACCGCGTCCTCTAGAGCTTCCTCCACATGATATTATGATTCTTGAGATTATTCCAAATCAAGATTTGATTTATATTGTCCATTTTTTTAAAAAAACTTCCAAAGCCCAAAAGCGTCATTTTATCAGATTGCTCATTCGTTGCTGCAATATTAGATAATTTATGTGTTTTTTTTCACCTAATCACCTGAACAATATAATAGGGGCGATATGGAACTGGCTTGCATTGCAAAATAGTATATTATACAGTGTTGGGAAAAATTACCAGAACTGTCGATTATTTCGACGGGATAAACGAGTTGGCAAAGAAAGAGAAAGAAAGAACCTCTCAAGTTGAAATTGTGAGGCTTTCGAAAATCTACATATCTGTGATGAATTCGAATGTACAAGGTCGGGCATGAGGTTATGGCAGATCAAAGCTGCATTTTTTTAATAGTATATTTATTAATATTTTAATTCTTCCTTTAATTTCGAGTAAAAATTGTCATAAACATGATCTTCCCAACTGTATCGGCTCCTTTTCCTCTACTAGCGCATTGGTTTTCTTTGTATTAGAGTTGAGCGTATATTGTATGAATAGAAAATAGTATTAAATGTGGTATTTTAATATGAGATGATGGATTATTTGTTATACCAAAGGGTTCTTCTGATTGGTTTTCTTTTTCTATTAGGTGAGTCTGAAAAAGTGGCCATTTCGACATGGTTAATAGAGTACATATGGTACTTTATTATTTATGAATTAACATGTTTCCGCAAACGTCTTGTTGAAAAGTGTTGAAAGTTGAGGAAAGTTTCGATTTTTTTGTTTGTAGATTCGAAACGCCTTGAGCGATTTTGTTCAAACTTTCAGGAAGTATGGTATATCCGCTCGAGAAATTCATTTGAGTTTAACCTTTCCAGGACTGGACCTAGAGCACCTAATATTTCGTTCATTGAAGAAAAAAGTGGTACGACTTTTAGTTTTCACAAAGTAAAAACTATGTTTTGATTTTCCGTTCAAAAATGAGCAAAAAAAAGAAATTTGAGTTTTTCTTTTTCTATATGCGTCGTTTTCAAGTTAAAAAATAAAAATCTATGTGATGCAGAAAAACTCAATTATTTCAAGCTCTAAGAAAAATGGAAAATCAAATGATTCCATAACAACTGCTCAGTGTTGCGCTTTGTTGCTTGAAAAAAAAAATTCTGAAAATTTCATTGGAATCGCTTGGGACGGTTCGAATATACAAACAAAAAATCGAAATTATTATTATTATTTTTTTTCACAAATAGTTCACGCACGACACGTTCATTTACAAAAAGTGATTAAGTATCCCACCACACTCTATTCACCATGTTGAAATGCGCACTTTTCACAGACTCACCATGTAGATATTATATTTTATCTACATCGAAAAAAGTTCACTAGTCGTCAATTATTATTATTTGAAATCTCCAATCATATTAACACAAAAAAACGTCAAAATGATTGGAGATTTAAAATAATTGACGATTATGAATTCGACTATCATTCTTGTTTGTGGAAACTTTTTGATAGGGTGTTGCGAAATACCCAAAACAACTTTTGAAAATCTTTACTTTGTAGGTCAAATCGTGGTATCATTATAACACAATTGAAAATTTTAGTTTGGTTTAAATGACATCAAAATTTGCTTTATTGTGATAAAATCTTAGTTCAATTAACAAAGCCAGTGAAGTTCCTATACAGGGTGCCATAGATTCGAGTGCATGCATGGGGATCTCAGTTATCTTAGGAGATACAGGGTCGGTTAAATTGATGCAAAGTTGCGCATTTTTATATGTTCAACAAAATGTCATTTTGAAATCTGAGAAAATCTGACTAGGTACTCCCGAAGATATTCGAAAAAAATCCGGAATTTCCTAAAAACGTTGTTATTATTTCCTGCGTTTGTTTGGAGAGACATTTCAAAATAGATTACACTTTGTCATTGCCACTTGTTCTTCTCTACAAGATGGTGGTATCAAATTGAAAATCTGACGTTTCGTCTCCGAGCTGCCATCATAAACTTTTTTTTTTCCATCATGACTTGGCTTTTTTATTTCATTTTCAGTTAACTTTTGACGTCCTTGAGGCATTGAGGTGATTAGATGAGGGTGTAGACTAATGGGTTGCCTTAGCAACCTGAATATTTTCAATTATCATCCACCTATCATTGTTATTTTCAATATTTTGTTGAAATGACAATATTTGTGAACACTTTTGCAAAAATTGATTCAGTTTCTATATGTAATTTTTTTAATTTCCATGCCATTTGTGGATTCAATTAAATATCATTAAATGTATCGTTATTGGATGTTATTTCGATTTTTGTTTTGTCAATTAGTTTTGTTTAGTTTTTCTTTTCTCATAAGAATAAGGTGTCGAATAAAGATGGATCTATGAACCAAACTATGTGTTAGGAAACTTTGTGTACCACACACAGAATCGTGCGGTATACAATATACATTAGTTATCGCACGGTTGTAGATACAATATATTAGCCAAAGCCAAAAAAAATGCTACTTGATCCCCTTTGATCAAGGCCTGAGATGACACGGAACCTTTGAATAAACTTTTTATTTGACAATGTGAATGGGTCTCTTTGGGCGAGAAAAGAGATATATATACAATCGACCGCGTCCTCTAGAACCTCCTCCACATCATATTATAATTCTTGAGATTATTCCAAATCAAGATTTGATTTATATTGTCCCTTTTCAAAAAAACTTCCACTTATCACGCATGAAAACAAAAACAAGAATATAATATAATACATGATATAATAAACGAGATACAATGGGAAAATACGTCAGATTTTCAAATAATTTCTACTACCAGTCATTCTCACTTGCTCATCACCAATAATAATTTCAAACCCACTGAGAATTCAAAAGTCGCATGAATCTTTATAAAAACATTTCAAAAATAAGGTTTTTGTAGACTTTAATGGGAAACGACAAATTTCTCTCATAATCTCTACTTCCTGGAATTCAAGAATAGGGGCACAGGTTATTCACTTTGCATAGAATCGCAAAGAACAGAGTGGGTCAAATTTATTGGTTCTGCTGCACTACTCCCAAAACTACTGCGATGCATTTTTCCGAAAGCACATCCACCACAAAATTGATTCTTGGACGAATTAACAGTCACATCCATGTCCTTCAGAATGTTTTGTACATGGCGTTTTATTCTGATGAGGCAGACGTTCATGCCATGATTGCAGCTTCGTGTTTGAATATGATTCGGAAACTGGCTACAACTGGACCATCCTGCAGGAAAAAACATTTACTTTCATTGTTCTTTATCGTGAAGTCAATTTCACAGCCATTTTAACAGAAAATATGTTGCAGATCATGTCAGGTGTGGATAACACATCATGCATCACTCCTGATATCCATTCATTGCCCACAAGTGTCTTAATTTGTACAGTTCCTTTTCCCAAGGTATCCACTTTTTTCCATTCAGATCATATCAGATCAGAACTGGTGTGTACAGCAACTGGAAGTCGTCACACAACTCGCCATTATTAGTCATGTGCTCAGATGCACCTGTTTTGTGTCTGGGCTTTTCCATCCACGTATTCTGGGTTTGTTTTGGTTCAATCGATTGTTCAATGAAACACCGACGTTTTTTGATGAAATCGGTGTATTTTTATGTACACAGTACAGCGATGATTGGGGGTTTTAATATAATGAATATAAGTAACAGACAATGGCGTCTAAAACGTTGATCAATAATCATGTGTCATTCGGCAGAGCGCTCTGACGGCGCATAATAGAACCGACAGACAGTCTGGCCTTCTGTGCTACGGGGGTTGAATTGAAAGTAAAGACCATACAGCACCTGAATCAACCACCCAATGAATTTTGTCTTTTGATTTTGTTGAGCCTCCAACATAAGTTGGCCTGAATGAACACTGGAACCAGGATTGCCGGTTTTTCTTATTCCTCCTTATATTGTTTGTCGGCATGAAGATAGTTCTTCACCACATGCTTTTTGGAACCACATCCAAAGCATCCATTACAATCCTTGCGTAGATGTCCTTTGCTACCATAAATAAAACCACCGGTCTTTGCAGCACTTTGTTTGCACTTTCTCATTTGCACCAAGTTTTGAAAAGAACGCCACTATTTCTTCTGTATCCTTTTCTATTTCCCTTCGCATCCTTTTTTTTCCCGTTAAAAGCCTACATAGTAGTATAATTTTTCAACGTAATCTCTGACGATTCAGTCGAGTCCCACGCACTATTGAAATGGTTGAATTTTGGCGGCAATGTAGATAAAATTCTAGTCAAAAACATTCTCTCGACTGGAATTTTTCCATTCGAACTACTCATTCTTTGCGACAACTAATCAAGTTTCGCAACATGATGCGCCACACCTTCAGCTGAATTCCACATGAATTCAAGGGATTTCTTATGTACTAAACACAGGCTTTCTTCGGAATTCAAATCATAAATGCTTTGTAGTTTATTCGACATCTCTTCAGCAGTTTTACATCTCAACGAGAACGGTAGTGGTTTATCCTCTATTGTTGCGACAATGTTCTCTTTGGCCTCTGGCAGCCTTGTTTGCTTTCGTCCAAACGTGCCCCATAATTTTTAGCATCACGCGCTGCTAACTCGAATTAATCCAAGGACCGAGAGCGATTTTTATAGAAATGTTGACGTGAATTATTGTTTCTAAAAGCCTATTAGCGATAAATTGCTAATATGGCAACACTGTATCTTTGTAGCGAATGACGTCACAATGAGATGCGCGTTGGCATACCTTGTTTTTTTCTACCATGCCTACCATGAAATCGATACCGAAACAAACGACGATTGCAGCGACAGAAAAAGATCCAGCTCACCAGCATATTATCGATTTTCTAGAAACTCAAAAGCCAAAAATGCAACAATTTGAGGCTTCCGATAATCAAGATAGATGTACGTTATCCAAATATTACTGCAACAGATCCTGTACAGGGTGATCCCCCATAATGACCCTAAAACTTTGTTATCTCGCGTGCCTCAAAAAATTTGACTGTATGGTTATGTAGGTACTGGAAAATACGTTTAGTATGTTTATTCAATTGGATCACCCTATATTCAAATATATTTTCTAATTCCTCGTGAAATTTCAAGCATAATTCATTTTACATACCATATCTTTATATTCAACGGTTTTTGAAATATTCGCATTTAAAACGCACGGTTTTTCACATAACGCCAAAAAAAACGTATTGGTGATTGGTGTCAACTCGGAGTGGTGAGGAAACCGTGCAATTGGCAGAATTATTCTTCCGATTCATTCAACGAACTTCTTCTAATTTTTCATTTAAAATACGTACCTCTTTAAACAAATATTTGATGGCAACATTTCAAATTTTCAAGTGTGAATATTGTATTACATGAATTATTGTTAAAATTTCACGAGCAAATGGTTTGCGCGTCCTAGTTATTCACAGCCAACGCGACGGTCACTGCTACTCGACTCTTCTTTATTCGAAACGCTATTCAAAGTTATTGAGAAGTTTTGAGAAAATACTTATCTTTCATTTGTCCATGTTTCAGGATTTTGTTTTGCGGCAACTATATCTATCAATTAACACCAGTTCATAATTGCAGGGAAACAATTCACATCCCAGTACTTCCATTAATGGTAGTGTTGCCAAAGAAATGAGAATCATGGGCCATAGTCTCCCTTCACATGTACGATCAACAAGGTGAGTTTATTATATTTGCTTAATAAGATTCAATAGTTATCAAATTGTAATTTTTCGTTTCAAGTATCAAAGTCATATCTGTCTGTTATGATATTAAATCACTATTTATGTGTGATTAGTAAACAAGCACCTAGTGCAGATTGAAAATGAAAATTATGTTACCTGAATCATAGAGATCCCTTCTTATAATTATTTTTTGGATTTATTTATGGAATTCCATTCAATGGAAGATAGATATGTGCTGATAGCGTTGCTCAATTCAGACGGATGTAGAATCCTTTTATGCTTTCGGAGTAGTTTTTGCTAAAACAATCACATTAATGATTTGATTTGAAAAAAAACTGCTTGTTTATATTGAAAATATTGCGTTCTCAACCCACTTCGAGATACAATCATCTTACAGAACATAATATATTATACATGTCACACATAATAACAGTGGGGATTTATAGACCCTAACGCTATCACTGAGAGAAATAACTTTGTAAGACATAATATTTTGATATCCTATTCTGCATACACTACGGAGGAAATATTAACTTTATTTTACTCAAATCACACTTTTCGAGGATCCGGGAATTAAGATCCCCTGTAAAATTCCTGACCTGTGTAGAATCTTCCCTTTCTAACCCCAATTGTCAGGTTTGGAGTCTATCTAAAATCAGAAAAGATCAATATATTTTCGAGGTCGAAAAAAGCTATGATACTAAATGAAGTTAATTCCGGAAAACGTTTATCAGCGATTTATTTGTAGAACCGATCAATGGACTCGTTCAAAAGATCATCACTCAAAGCATTCATTAATCTACTTTTATTTGATTCATTCATGGTGTGGCTGATGAATGGTAGTTGATAAATCAAAAAATGTATAAAACAAAAAATGCGAGAACAACCACCACGCAGTGTATTCTTTGGATTATCTCTTGTGAGTTGAGGGTTGAGGCGTGAAAACTAAACTTTTGACGATTGAAGCGAATGTTGATGACAATTGAAAAAAACTCAACACAACCCTGCGCCCCACCCGATATACCTACATTCGATCTGACCTTGGTAACCAATGTAGAATCGAGATGAATCAGGCTTGAGCAAAGTGTACCACAGATAAGCTCGGATAAACTCTACACTTCAGTGCAGTGTTCAGAAAAGGTGCGTCTGAGCAAACGTTCGCGCCGAACAACGTACTCTAGACACATCATTTATGAAGTTGTAAATTATGTTTTTGTGGCCTTTACACAGGTTGAACAATACACAATATGACTCTGGTCCTTGGAACATTGATCGACTGAAATAAGCATAACACCTTGAACGTAGGCGACTTGCTTGAGTCCATGACATTATTTTGTCTTTGTTTTGAATTTGACACGCGATGTTGCGACATTTGTATCGTTTGAACTAACATAGAACCATTGACTTTAAGCCTTATAAAACTCAATGAATAGAACAGAGATCACCGGTCTCAACAATCTCTATCTATCAGGAAAACATGCTAAACGATTCTAGTTCGACTTCTACAGAAAACTCATTGTGGAAATAACTAACAAGTAATTAATTGCAAAGATGATTTCAAATTTTATATGTAAAGAAAATATCTTCGTCAATGAAAATGAGTGACAATCATGGTTTAATGAGGTAGCCGCGTTCTTGGTTTTTTGGTCTTGATACTCAGATTCTATTGGTTGAAATCCAGCCAGTAGAAAGGGTTCCTTTGGAAAATGTCTATGTTATGTTATTTCAAATTATTAGTGATGGGATCTATACAATCCAATCGTCGATGAAGAAGCCCACAAACACAGCGCTTTTTTCTTTTTGGCATAATTGCAACACAACATCTGCGGCACGATAACAAATAAAACTATTTTCAACTGGAAAATGAAAGCTGTCAGTGTCAACGCCATGACAACGCATTTGGAATAAATAGTTCGATTTATCCGACGTTGCCGTTGTGATAAAAATTCCTTCTATCAACGTCTTTTTGTGAAGGATTAAGGAACACGGTTCGAGTATTCAACGCAGGTAGTGATGCGATGAAAAAAAGGCTGCAATCCCGTTCAACATTGAAGAGAAATACATTTATTTGATCTTAGTGGACTTTAAGTCATTATTATTGAAAATTGGTGACAGAAAATCAGGTGAAAGGACTTTCAAGAAATTGGCGGTATTCACAAGCTGTCTGCTTATCCCCCCTGTTTACAGTGACACCTGACACACAACAATTTTTTTCTATGACTTTTCAATAATACAGGGTGTTTCAGAATAACATGCTAATAATAAAGGGGGTGATTCTTGGGCTCATTTTAAGAAAAAAAAATTCATATGAACGTATGTCCTAAACGCCTTAACTTTTGAGATACAGGGTGTCAAAGTTTTAAAAAATAGATACTTTTTTTACAATAACTTTGTCATTACTGTAGATATCTTTATGAAATTTGAGTCATGTATTTTAGGCATTAATACTCATTTTTTGATGCACCAACAATTTAATTATTCTGACCAGTGCCGTCCATGCGGGTTTTGGTTTGCATATTTTTTGGGAAATAGAAAAATTTTTCAGGACATACGTTCATATGAATTTTTTTTCTTAAAATCAGCCCAAGAATCACCCCCTTTATTATTAGCATGTTATTCTGAAACACCCTGTATATGTATTGGTTGATGTAACTCGTCACTCATACCAGTGACTTTTTTTTCATTAGTCAATTGTTTGTAACCAATGAAATGATCTAATCTCATTACTCCACTGTTTTGTAGCCAATCAGAACATTCGACAAAATGTCAACCTTCAAATACATCATTTTGAAACCGCTCATTTGACCGTCCATACTTGTTTTATAGTTATTGTCACATTGTGTTACAAACCTAACCTCACTTTGAGTAAACTCAAAAAGAGTCGTCCCTTAGATAAGGGAAAAGAGAGGATACCCCACAATGTGAGTTGTTCTGCGACCTTTTGACACAAAAAAAATGGCCGTCACTGTCAAGTTAGGTGATAATTTTTTACGTCGTGCGTAATCTTTCTTTATCAAATATTTCAAATTCAACTTTTGTTTATTGATTACAGCAGATGTTAAATTCACAAAATCACTAAGATCCGCAATGATACAGATTATTACAAATTGACGGACGCCATTTTTTTGAGTCCAAACTGACTCAAAACAGGCCGCAATTTTGTCGTATGACGTTTATATTTATAAGGAGTTACGAGTCCTCTTTTTTATAACGCCAATGTGCCGTCCAAATGAAATTAAATATTACAAAGTTCGCTTCAATTATTGAATAGTCATAGAAAAAAGTCTAGTATTCTACTCGCGGGAAATGGATATTACTCACTCAGATGATTACGCAAACTTCATCCTCGTGAGTAATATTCACCATTTTCCGCGAGTAGAATACTATACTATTGTTCATACTGCTAGTCGTTCAGTGTTGTAAGAGTCCAATGGTGTGTCGATTAGGATTTCCATATTCGGAGATGCCAGGATTCTTAGTCCATGGAATTGGTACATTTCACCTTGCATGAATCTGATGAAGTGATTATGACAAATCCGAGTTTTTGACCTCGAACCTCTAAATTTTGTCACTTTTTTGACATTTTTCCAATTTTGACCAGCAAGGACTGATTTTATGACAAAAGTCGTTATCTACAATTTTAAAGTTAACAGACCTAGAAAAAAACGAGATCAACTTGGTATTTGAGTTTTTTTCCCTATTTTTCTCAATATTTAACACTAAGGACCCATTAAACGGTGAAAGTGATCAACTACATCATCAATAACGACCAGCTGTCCAAAGTTGATGAGGTCGGTGAACAAATATTCAAAAAAGGGTTTATGAAATGAACCACAAGAGGTCAAGAAAATTTTATGAAATATGAAATACTTCATCATATTCATTTTTGCAGTTGCAGGAAATCATGTTTACTAGGGGCTGAGGATCCGATGGTTTCGTCATCAGTTACGGAATGAGTCCAGGTGTACTTCGCATCCAGACGCAATCAAGGGGAGTCTTCTCATTTCCCAGCCACTTCTGTATCTGAAAAAAAACCAACAACAGAATCAAGAACATCATTTCAAGAAAATCAATATTTCACTTTCTGCGAACCTACCCACAAGTAAAAAAAAAATGATTCAACCTCCAATAACCTCCAATATCCAATTTCACTTGTGGCCTCTATTGATATTCCCAAAATATGGTTTTTAATTCTGATGTTGAAGAATCCCCTCGATTGGGGCTGAATGCGAAGTACGCAATGCCACATTCCGCAACTGATGTCGAAACCACCAGCTCCTCAGCTTCCGCAAAACATGATTTCCTGGAACTGCAGAAGAAGTTGTACCAACAATAAATGCGGTTGTAGAAAAGCAGAACTTAAATGCTTGGCTGTTTGCTGTTTGCAGCCACTGTAGCGGTCAATCTTGTAAAAACATACCAGACTTTGTGACGACATCGATGGATCACTCACTCATCGATGATCCAGTATCAAATAACGATTTTGACCTGCCTGATCCGATCGATGAAGAAATACTAAACAAAGTGTCCCAAAAGAAGTGCTGTGGATTTAGAGTACCAGTACAGTACAAGAATAAGAAAGAGCAATCGTCCATAAGTACTGACGCAATGATCCGGAGGGCTTTCGAGGTCAAAAACTCGGATTTGTCATCATCACTCCATCAGATACATCATCATCGACTACATCAAAAAATCAGATCTACCTCATTTCATGCAAGGTAACACATCCCCTTTTTAGTATGATTTCCATGTACTATTTGTCAAGGTGAAAGGTGGAGTCCTGATTCGAACGGTCGTTACGTCTCGTCAAAAAGAACGTCCACCGCGTTTAGTGTCGATATCGACTGATAATACGAGTGAGATGCGATACTGATTCGATCTCGTTTATCGTGACGCTTTCACTGGTAGCGGCCCAACTTCACAATACATCATTTTCATATAGTGTGTCCACGGATTGAGTTTTCTTAAGGTGTAAATGACAAACAAAATCAAGTTGGATTACGATTTTCTGGGAATCGCTCTCGCATGGTTCGAAATTAAGATGTGAAAAGATCGAGTCAAATCATTTAAAATACAGGATGGGAGTAAAGTAACTTGGTATTGACCTTTGCTTTAAGAGATATCAAAAAAAGTTATGAGAGAAAGTTATTTATAATGATAAGTTGTGGCCGAATACCAATTTTGATATAAATTGGCCTACATTCATTTTTTTCGAGATTTTATAAAAACTGTGAGTAAAGAACCCTTGTTCCAAGAGTTGTCAAAAAAGTAGATAATTGAAAAAAGTTGTTGAGGATAAAGAGTTATGGTCAAATCTCAATTGTTACACAAATTGTCCCATTTTGTTTTTTTTTAACTTAATAGACAGTTTTCGTTGCTCAAAAAATGCAGCTCCGGTTAACGCTAATTGACAACTATGACATTTGGATGTCATTTATCGTATATCGATACCGATAAATGCCGGCTGATAACGAACGATAGTCATAGCGGTTAACGTAGCGAAACGCATGCGCAGTAGAAGAAAATATCTTATTTGACATTTGATTGACGATGTTTTGAGGTTTGATTTCATTGTGTATGTTTATACTTTCGTTAGATTCAAGACCAAGACAATTTACGCAATGGATCCAAATCAAGAAACAGCAAGTTTTTTGAAAACAATCAGGCGAAACCGAGTTCGGTTTACCGATGAAAATGACCACATCTTACTCATTGAAATACTGGTAAATAATCTATATGGGGATCTTTCTACATAGAGTGTGGTTGTTTCCAATTTTTTGGAGGTCACTAGAAAAGAGGTGTCTGTGAGGGGAGTTAAACATATTACATAATATGTATTGTAATCGTTTGAGGAAAAGGAAATGGTCAACGTTTTCCGGTCAGTGTCAGATGATGTCCGCTCTATATTGGATGGCGTTGTTGTTCAATACTTCTAATAACATGGCATCTTCAAAATCAGAATCTGACTCGTCACTGGAGTTCAATAATACCATATATCATCAATCATTTTGAAAAAATAGCACATAAACATAAGCAAAACAAGACTGCGATGTCATTTGTCAATAAGTTCAGTTAGGGTTGAGGTTAACCGTAACGTTAAGCGGATTTGTTTCTTTCTTCCACCGAAAACTATATTTTTATCTGTCAAATCGCGGGTATCGCTACGGCTTTCGTAACTGCTACCGGTGAAATTTTTAGTAGCAACGAAAACTGTCTAATTTCAGTCCTTAAAAAAAAATCAAAATAAAACAATTTTTACCAAAATTGGTATTTGGCTATTACTTCTAAACAATTTTTTTCATAACTTTTTTTGATATCTCTCTAAACAAAGGTACTTTACTCCTGGTAATTTTTTATAAAGTCGCTCAAAAACTTCCCTGTATATTAACTGATTTGACTAATTCTTTCCGCATCTTAGTTTTGGACAATGCAGGAGGGATTGCCTTAAAATCGGGAACGAACTTAGATTTTTTTTGTCATTTACACCTTACGAAAACTCAATCCGTGTTATGTGAACATTTTTTTCGAGCAAATACGAATACTTATCGAGAAAAGATGTTGAGAATAATTATAAAATGTTCCTGCAGGCTTCTGGAAACTTGAATTTTTAAAAATATGATGTAAAAGAGCTTTCAGAGGCAAGAGGCAACAACGCCTACTTGATACTTGCTATGAGAACGTGTATTTTCAAATTCTAATTTTCTAATCTCCATTGGTTTGTACGGAAGCGCTGAGAGGCCACACGAGTTTTTTTTTATCTGACTCGAGCCAGGCCAGAGCCGTCTATATTGTAGTACAAGCCATGAAGTAATGACAAGTAATGACGTGCAATGTCGCAATTCGAAATTTTGCATTGATTGAAGGTGCTTTCTTTAGGTGAGTTCGAGTTTCGCTCCGAACGCGAAGTTAACCATTTAAGCGCGTACAATTTTTGGCACTCCGAGTATTCATAGCGAATACTCGAACTCACCTTTTGAAAATCAAGGTATCTCACGATTACGAGTTACGGAAAATGTTCAATAAAACAGTAACTTGAAAGAATAAATTATATATTATCGCAACAGGTATGATGTTTATCATATTATAACATAAGATTTAACATAATACATATCCTAACCTAACAACAGTTTTATGATTTTTTGGGAAAAAATATTGATTCTAAACAATAAAACATCAAAACCGCCAGATAGTTAGATAGCTACAGATTTTGAGATGTGATTTCCTCAGTTTCTGGAGGACAGGAGTTGATAATTACTATTATTAAAACAGAGAAACCAAAAAGCACCATCTCCGTCACGCACCAAAATGTTTTTCCAAAGTCCTAAACGAAACAGCACTCGTTTTCTATGATTTTTCCACATAACATGGTGCATATGTTTGAGGAATTCAGGATGAGGCAATAATTCATCCATTTTCCCTATTTAAATATGTATTTTTATTTTCTTTAGTACCCACCCACTTACCTTAATCTTAAATTTTTAGAACGCAGAAACCACATTTTTTCACTGAGCTTCTTCCTCATTCTCACATTCTCAAAATACAATTTCAAGTTGAATGAGGGGAATGTTTTGTGGTTGAATGAAGCACTGAAAACTGAAAGCAGTTTTCAAACGTTGAATGCCTGGGAGCCTAGGCTACATTCAATCTTATTTCGAAGTGGAACTGTCAAATGTCCGCTTGGCAAACGGCAATCATATGCTACCATCTACATATGATTCCCGTTCATAACTCACCTAAAGAAAGCACCTTGAATCAATGCAAAATTTCGACCACCGTTTAACGTCAACGGTGGTCCAAAATTGCGACGTTGCAATTGTTGACTTCATGGCTTGTATTACAATATAGACGGCTCTGGCCAGGCTCATCAGTGTGTGGAAGTCCATTTTCTTCATTGTCAAAATCAAGACAAAACCTGTAGGGTATCAGCAGGCTCTCAATTAAAAAACATTTCTGTGTATACAGAGGTTTCTAGGAATTACTGTCATCAAAAATACACTTTTTCAAATAGCAACCCCAACTATTGATCAAAGATCTGGATTCAGTAGGTTAAGCTAGGTAAGGTTGCGAAGGGTATACCCTCCTCCGCAGTTTTCTGCTTCGCATTGCTTCACTTGGAGGCCATTGTGTTCCCTTATTTGAAGAGGTCTCCCCTCGGTCTTGACCTACAGCCTTTCTCTTGATCGTTTTAAACCATCCCATGGTTTATAAGAAGTTCGAGATTAGCAGAATGTCTACATTTGCCGCTCTCTCCTAGTCTTCAAGGTAGTATTGTCCCATATTCCTGAGGAGTCCTTCTTTCAGAGTTGGGCAGTGGCACAGTAGATGCTCTATCGTTTCATCCTCTTCGATGCAGTCCGTGCAGAAATCAGTCCCTAGGCCCCATTTTTGGAGCATGGTTCCGATTTTAGATTGTCCTCTGATTACTCCCACAAGGGTGCTCACAGTGGATTTGCTCTGCTTTAGTAATTCCCCTGTTTTTTTATATTCAAGTTTGGCCACAGAGCTCTCGATGTGTTGCAGTCATTTATCCATTATCCATTATCCACATTGTTCACCACGTATGACGTAACATGATTCAAACGATAGGATATTAAAGATTTTATATTCATTGAAAAAAACACCTTTAACAAAATCTATTGAAATATAAACATTTCATATAGTATAGTAGTAGTATAGTGGTACACATACATAAATGTGATTGTATCAATTAATGATCCATTAAGTCGACGTTTTCAAAGTTGTCTTTGAAGTGTTTATTACTTTTTCATCATTGGTATCGATAGGTTCAATCATTTTATCGCCAATTGTATTTTATTTGACGGATAAAACATTGTTTAATTTTACTTTTCAAGGCCTTTCGGCGAGAACGCTGAATCCAGAGATAAGAATCCGGAAGATGAAGTAAATGCCTATCTGATGAAAGCTATAGATGCAAGAAGCATCGACAGATTGAGGTCAGAACACTGTAAAGCTCTATTTTTGAACTTCAGAGATCAGATGAAAGAGAAAAAGGTGATACTTTCCATGAATTTCCAAATTCTTCAATACTATCTGGCAGAATAATTTCACCTCCTTTGCATTTTTCCACTACTTTGCTTAATCTTTATAGTATGTTGTGAATTGCATTTTAAGTCAAATCAGTGTGATTGACAAAACTGATGATCCCTTATGATGACAATGTGGGTCAAAGGAACCTTTTTCAAGTGAAAAAGCATTTCCTTATTCCTACAAACAAAACATACATAAAATGACATACTAGTATAGCAACGCTCCAAATTTATTGAACTATACACACATGATGATGTAATCAATTCTATCTGGTAACCTGTCGGGAAGAGCTACAGTTTTTCCAACACATTTTTGTAACTATAGCAAATCGTCGCCTTTGACCAATGACACACATGGATACTGAAATGCGCGAATCTCGAATTCAGATCATACATACGCTATATGCTATAAATATGAAACTATTCACACGCGGCCGACTGCCAAATACAGTATCTGGATCAGAAATCATTGGTACGGATGCCTACCTACTTTTCTTACATCTTAGAATTGGCCTTTTTGATTTTGAATAAGTAAACATGGTTCTATCTTTGAAGGATGAAATCTTAATCTAACGATCAATGGAAACAAATATGAGTACACGAACATGACGCACGTCTGCAAATTATTCCAGGAAATTTGAATTGATTAAAAGAATCAATCAAAATAATTAATATTTCAAAAATGTCAAAAATTTGACAAATCTTAAACAAACAGCATTGCTATGAAATGTCAATAAACCTTGCTTAAATATACAGACCGCATAAGAAACGACATTTAGAGCAGGAGCATGTTGGGGAACAAAAAATATTATGATTCGATGCAACTTACCTATATACCAAGTTGCATCCCTAAGAAGTTATACGTCTCGCAAGTGAGGTTTTGAATTACGAATAAAACCAATATACCTTGCAAATACAAAATTTGGTATACATTTTTGGTGTACCAAGAGCATCATTTGACAGTAACTGAAGACAGATGTTCTAAAGTGTTGATGATAAATGATGCTCCCTTAAAATACGACAAAACTTTTTAACCCCCTGGCGAACTTGAAAAATGTTTGTTTTGTTTTATAAAAAATTTTGTTCTTAAACTTTTCTTGCTCTTGTTATTTTTCAAACAACTTTTTGTTTTCTTGAAAAATCTAAATATCTGAAGATACGTATTGTAGCTGTCATATTAAAAATCGACAAAAGTTCCAACGTTGGCTAAAAATTAAACATCAGACTCTACAATAAGGTGAAAAGTTGAAAGGAGAATTATTTAGTGGAAACACCTCGAGAAAAACTAACAATTTGAGTTATAGAAATAACATACACTTTGCACTGAGATTTGTGCACTACAAATTGTTCAAAATGATCAACAAAATGCTGGTTGTTTCTAATGAGAGTGCATTTTTCTGTACCTAATCCGATTCCATAAGTCGGCTCGAGTCTAAAAAAAAAAAAAAAAAAAAAAAAAAAAGCAAGATGGCGAACGATGATGTATTTCTTCCTGATCGGGAGCCTGACAAAACGAAAAAACTGTGTATTTACTGTAAAAGAAAAGTTGAAAACGCGGTGAAGTGTAAAGAGTGCCGCGGCCTTTTCCACCCAGCGTGTCTACGGCAAGCAGCATCCCAGAAAAACACCACTTGTGTTCACAAACCTGAGGAATTGGAGTCTTTAACCTCAAAAGCAGAAGAAAATGAGATTGAACTTTTAAGGATGCTGGTACGAGAATTGAAAAGCAAGAACGATATCCTCGAGGATAATGCCAATCTTCTGAAGGAAAAGGTACATTTTCTTGAGGAAAAATATGGAAAACAAGAAAATAAACAAAGTCACATGAAAGAAAAGGCGGGAATTCCTAATCCAAACCTGACATTCAAACTGTTAAAAAAGGTGAGCAGTGTTTCTGCGCTTTCGCCGGACAAAAACCTAAACTTTAAAAACCATCTGTCTGCTAATAGTTCAAATAAACCACAAATGTCAAGAAAGTCATCCTCAGCAAGGACAGACGACGTGAGTGACGTGATCGTTGACGTTGACGTTGACGGCGATGAAACGCAAAAATGGAAAACAATAACATACAAAAAACGAGCACGACCCTCGAAAAATGATCGCCCCGAACCAGTTAAAGGCTCGAATGAAAGCAGTATGATTCTCAAAACGGCACCAAGGTTATCTTTCCTGTTTCTGTCTGGACTTGCACCTGAACTTACATCCCAGAAAGTAATGGAATACCTCGATACTAAGGATCTCAAAGGCGGAAATTGTGAGAAAATGAAGACAAAAACTGACAAACATCGAAGCTCTTTCAAACTAGCTGTACCGTATGAAGACAGGGAGCTTTACCTGAAAACTGAACTGTGGCCAACAGGCACTATCATCAACCATTTTATGAATCTGCAACGCCGAAACAAGGTGACTTCAACAAGACCTCCACAACAAAGAACACTACAGACTCATCAAGAAGCTTGAAGATCATGCATATCAATATAAGATCCCTAAGAAACAAAGTTCTCCAGCTTGAGGCGGCTATAGTGGACAAAAAGTTTGACGTAGTGTGTATCACAGAACACTGGATGTCAGAGGCGGAAATCCAAATTCTCCACCTTGAAGGATATGTTCTGATAAGTTACTCAGTTAGAAAAACCACGACGGGAGGAGGTACTGCGATATTTGTTAGCACTGCCCTAAGTAATTTTTGCAAAACTGTTAATGTGGAGTGTTCTAATGTTGAAAAGTGTATCGAATGTTCCTGTATTAATTTATGTTATTTTAATCTCAATATTTTAGTAATCTATAGAGCTCCTTCGGGCCAGTTTGACACCTTTTTAAATATAGTGGAGAGCACGCTTAGTACCTTGAGTGCCAAGGGCACCACCACTGTTATTGGAGACTTCAATGTGCATTTCAATACAGAGCGGATACTGTCAACACAATTGTGTGATGTTTTCTTGAGTTTTGGTCTCCAGAAGACTATCCATGAGGCTACAAGGTTTGATGCTTGTCTAGACAATATATTTGTAAGTACTGACACTAATATTCACTACTCTGGGGTCTTGGAATTGGATATGTCTGACCATAAAGGCCAAGAAATTGACTTTTCAATATTTAAAGCTCAAAAGGGTGTATGTCTTGAGAGCAGGGTGAGCCGCCCTATAACTCAGAGGGGCTTGTTCTCATTCTATAGTCAACTTTCTGACAGTTCGTGGAAATTTGTTGGGGAGAGTGACTTAAATGTTGAACAAAAATTCAATCGATTTATGATAATTCTTGAAAAAGCTTACATGGAATCTTTTCCAGAGAAGAAGCATACGGTTCACTCTGAACAATGGCATATCGTAAATTGGTTTTCCAATGATCTTAGAGCTATGAGGGATCATTTAAATCTTTTGGGTGAAATCAGCAAACAATACAACAATCCAAGCAACATGAGCATCTATACGGATTATAAAAAAGTCTATAGAAGGGCAATTAAATTCGCTAAAATTAAAGCAAACGACAATTTAATTCAGTCGTCTCTTAGTTCTCCCAAGTGTATGTGGAACATTATAAACAGATACAGGGGAAAAAATAGAAAAAAGCAAGAGCAGAACAACATCACCCCAGACGAATTTAATGACTACTTCATAAATGTGCCTCATCAACTAACAGCAAATATACCCAAATCTCATGTCGACCCCCTAACTTTCTTGCAGAACAAAAATATTACAAATGCCTTCTCCTTCAATGAAGTTACATTTAATGAAACTCGAGACATAATAAATAACCTAAAGAACAAAAGCAGCACAGACATATTTGGCTTAAGTGTGAAGATACTCAAATCAGTCATAGATGTTATACTGGTGCCCCTCACAGAACTTATAAATCTATGTCTAAAAGAAGGTATTTTTCCATCTATTTTGAAGAAATCCTTAGTTATACCAATTTATAAAAAAGGTGATACCAATGCACCAGAAAATTACAGACCAATTTCCCTTCTCCCAATTATTTCAAAAATTGTGGAGAAATGCATGGCAAAGCAAATGGTTGCATACTTTGAGTCTAATGACTTGTTTAGCAACAGCCAATTTGGTTTTCGGAAAAATAAAAATACTGTTTTGGGTATTCTTGACCTGATTTCTGGTGTCACAGATGCATTCCATAACCATCAATATGATTCAGTATTGTTTTGTGACCTAAGTAAAGCGTTTGATTGCGTTGATCACGGGATTCTTCTGAGAAAACTATCCAGCTATAAATTTTGTGCTACTAGTGTCGGACTAATACAATCATACCTAGGGAAAAGATCTCAGAGAGTTCAGTGTGGGGGAGTAACGTCGGATGAGGGTGAGGTTACTATTGGAGTACCACAAGGGTCCGTACTAGGTCCCATCCTTTTCTTAATCTATATAAATGATCTACCATCAACTGATCCAACAGCGGATTATACACTCTCTGCTGATGACACAACAATCTCTGTCCGTGCTGACTCACTGCAGGTATCCATCGAAAACAGCCTGAGGGCACAGGAAAGAGCAGAAAACTGGTTTAATTCCAACAGCCTTCTATTAAATAGAGATAAAACCAAAAGGGTGGTTTTTTCGACCCGAGAACTTCATGATACGGGATCACAGATTGAGGGAACCGCATTCTTGGGTGTGCACATTGACCCTCACCTACGATGGGATGTTCACATAAATTTAGTTGCCTCCAAACTATCGAGGAATATATATATGCTTCGATGCCTCAGGGATAACGTGTCTCGAGCTGTCTTAAGAGCCGCTTACTTTGCCGTGTTTCAGACCCAGTTGTCATATGCTATTCTTGCATGAGGACATGCTACAGGGATGAAAACGTTGTTTGGATTGCAGCGCAGGGCGGTCAGACTGGTGAAAGGCTTGGGTTACAGAGACGACTGTAGGGAAGCATTCAGGGAGCTCAGGATACTGACTGCTCCGTCACTGTACATTTTAGAAAATTTATTATACTTAAAAACTGAAGCTTCTACGTTTGTGACTCATGAAGATGTTCATGGGTACCAAACAAGAAACAGGGGTGACTTTGTGCCGGTTTATTGGCGTCTGAAGAGGTGTCAAACTGGTCCGGGTTACTGGGCTATAAAGTTTTTTATTATACTTCCACAAGAAATTAAAGCGCTAGAATATCCACAATTCAGAAATAAAATTAAGGATTTCTTAATCGAACATTCTTTTTACTCATTTGAGGAGTTTTTAACCTATTTTAACAAACATTGTATGTGATAGTGTTAGATAAATGTCCTGTTATTTTTAATTTTTAGTTTTAACTTTTCGGTTTTACCTCAACAATTTTATTATTATTACTGACCTATGTAAGCATTTTTTAAAAGTGCACTGAACATGAATAAACAATTTGATTGATTGATTGATTGATATTTGGGTTTTTGATGAAAACTACAAACTTTTTTGAAAAATCACAAGACCAAGAAAAGTTTTAGAATCAAAGTCAAAAAACTAAAATTTTTCAAGGACGTCAACGGTCACAAAGTTTTATCGTATATAGGTTGCATCATACCCTGTCAACCCTTTAGAACGCCTCAATTATTAGACCCCAATTACTGTCGATTGATCCTCATGATACACCAACAACGTGTACCGAATTTGGTGTTTCTAAGTCAAGGTATAACTGAGATACTAAATTTTTCGAAATTCGAAACCTCACTTGCGAGGCGTATAACTTCTTAGGTATGCAACTTAGTATACAGGTAAGTTGCAGTAGACCATAATATTTTTGGGTACACTACATGCTCCTGCTCTGTGTCGGTTCTTATGCGGGACATCATGTATATGTTATCTAGAACCCTTTTACCATCCAATGTTGTGGGGAGGTTATCTTATAGGTTTTCCACAACTTTTTCCACTTGTTTCTGTCCTTCGCAATGTTTCTAGCATCTTTCCAAGCTTTCCTTTCGCTCTCAATTATTCCTCCTATAAATGTGTCCCATGTCCTTCGTGGTCTTCCTTTCTTCATGTTTTCTACTATTTTTGTTTCCCATGTTCTTCTTACTGTCCTAGTTTCTCCCATCCTCTGCAGGTGGCTCCACCAACCCAGTTGTCTTTCTTCTATGTATTGCAATGTTGATTGTACAGGGTGTCCCATTTTGGTTGCAATTGCGGGTTGTCTCGGGTATCACTGAAGATAGAACTTGCGGTTCGGACGAACCTAAGCTACTTTTTTGTGAAACGAAAGATGCCGTTAACACGTAAATAAAAATATCATAGGCCTTTCAGTTTTTGAGCTACAGGGTGATTTCTAAAAAGTTGCATTTTTGGACCTCCTCGTATCTCAGCTATTTGGTAACTTATCGAAGATGTAAAAAGGGGTTCTGATAGAACCTCCCACGTACAATTCATTGGCGTAATCAGTTTCTTTCTAGATATTATCGATTTCGAAAAATTGACCAAAGTTGGGTTTTTTCAAATGGGACACCCTAAATATTTATCAAAAAACTGATTTGTATTTTTACAAACTATTTAAAAATATAATATAATATTTTTAATAAACCAAGACAATCATCCCAATAATTAATGTTTCTTGATGTTTACTTGGCAACACTAACAGAAGTCTCAACTTTTGTATGTATGATGTGAATTTGCGATCATGGCAGGAAACCAGACTATCGGAAATCTTGATACGTAAGGTGGCAGAGTATAACGATCAGAGACAATTTTTACAATAAATTTGCTGTCATATAGCTTGATCCAAACATAATAGGATCAGCATTCACTACAGCAAATAAAGTTCATTGTCCTGGATAAAAAGCTCTCGAAACTCTTAGTATAATTTTTTTTATGTTCTGCAAACTGGTTATATTCGACGTTAATCATTAAGTTTTGAACACTTGCAAAATAGTATAGGTTTGTTCCAACCCGACCGAAAACCGTACTTGGAACGATCCTCGTCTTGCGCTTTGAAGAAATTCCGTTTCAACTGCGTATGAATGATTCCTTGCATCGGCACCGTCCCGTTACGCGTCCCAACCTAACTTGGAACCGTTCCCAAATCGATTCCTAAACGATTCTCTCGATACCTGACCAAAAGTGGGAATTGATTGGGATGACATGCGCACTCTAGCCTAGCACCGTCATGTTAGTTTGTATATGTATGTTTTGTCTTTGTATTTACTATGGAGTAGTACTAAATGTGTGTTTTTGTTGATAGTGCAGAAAAGATTTTCGTCTTCTATTTTTGAGTGAAAATATTTCACCATAATGAGTGATAAAGAAGGTTCAAAAACCGATTCCTCAAATCGGTAACTGAATCCGTCTCAACTGCTGCGATTCTGGGATCGTGATGGAAATGTTAAAAATCTATTTAGATCACCGCAATAATCCATTTCTAAAAATTCCAATAACCGTTCTGGAACGGTACCAATTATGTAGGTTGGAACAAACCTAATATCAACTGGAATTTGATCGTTTTTCGCCGCGACACTTCTTATCGAGCTTCTTATGTTACCAAGTATATTACCCAAGTTGTTTTGTATTGAGAATGCCCAAGCGGCATCTGAGATATATTTCAACAGGTAGGTACCTTACTGAATAATATTTCAAAAATGTTCGAAAGTCTGGTTTTCTGTCATAATCGCACATCAAAGTTGAGTACCGTTACCAAGCAAACAATAACAAACATCGTTGGTCTTCATGGCCTACTGCAAAATTTTGATTGCGAATTATGAAAAGTGGGATTATTGTCGGGGTTTATCAAAATAGACCCATACTTCACTATAATTTTTCGTAAAAAGATCAAATTTGGTCACCAGCAAATCACATAATAACTCGCTTGGTGGCCGTTATGAAGTGAATCTGGAGTTGTTTGGCATTTGCTGTACGACCTCTATTATTGTAGTAATCATCGATCAAAGAGCGCCAATCAACATCCACTACGTCACAGAATAGATTATATCTGTCTGGCGTATTGACTGAGATAACTCTCTCTCTCTCTCTCTCTCTCTCTCTTCCTCTCTCTCGGAAGGGTAATTTGGCTCCGCTCCGTTTTTGATCATACAGTAAAATTTGCGTTTCCCTTTTTAATGTATTAAGTATATTTCTGGGTATTTTGCAAAAATGTTTTCGCTGATGACTTTCTAATATTGTCTAGAATACGTTTATCAAATTTCAAGTCATTTGAAAATGTATGCAAATTGTCCATTGCAACCAAAATGGGACACCTTGTACTTAAAGGTCTTCTGTTATTTATGTGTTTTTCACTCTACCCCTCTTGGTTACTCTCTACACTCTTCTCAGGTATTTCATTTTGACTGCTTGGATTTAACTATTTTCTTATTTATTGCGATTTCCTGTGTACCCTCTCGTTTGTGTTCACTCCGAGTTAATGGAATGAATTCACCTGTTCCATCAATTCCAATAATTGTCAATTCTTCTCTTATTTCTCCGTCATAACTCTCGTTTTGTTTCCATTCATTCTCATTCCTTGTTCTTCTATGATTTGGTTCCACAATTCAAGGTTTTTTGCAAGTGTTTTTTTTTTCTTGCAATTATTGCTATGTCATCTGCGAATACCTACACAGTCGCATATACCTAGTCTTTGTGGGGAGTACGGACCTGTGTCTATGAGATACCGTGTGCAAACAACACTCCGACATTATGATACCCGAGATTGCGGGCTGTGAGGAGTTATTAAGTGCACAAAGGGAGAAAAGTAACTAAGATAAGTACGCGGATAAACTGAGACATAACAATAAATTGAACATCACATACTTTGCTGAGAGAATACACAACCTCAGGAAGATCTAACCGGGGATTGCTGTAGATAGGCAACACACAATACGGTAGGGGCAAACAAAGCCGTCTAACAGGGATTTTATACTCATTACCACCAGATATACCTCATAAACATATTTCATAAAAATGCAGTTATTAAGCGGAGCAGATGCAGAAGAAGAGTTCAAGAGAAAAAGAGATCAGTTAGATGAAGGTACGCAAAAGCAGGGTATCCTGAAGATCATCACTTGAAAACAGCAGGGATAGAGAGGAAAGTGGAGAAAAAACCATGACTCCAAAACCCAAAACGGCGAGCTATTTAATAAACTGATAGAAATGAGAAGAGAAGCGATGAAAACCAAAAACAAATAACATAACTAAAGAAGGACAATATAGAAATAAACAAAGAAGTGAAGATCCTACATGGAAAAATCGAAAAATCGGAGAGTGAATAATAACATGGATCAAAATAGGATGGATGACAAGTCGCTAAAAAACTATGGAAAATTTCTTGGATTAAGAACTAAACGTCAAAGTGAAGCTACGAAATAGAGAGAAAATAGCAGAAAACGCGTACGTGGTAGAGACAGATAGTTTCTCTGAGAAATTGGACATCCTAAAAAATTAGAACAAGCTAGAGAACTCAAAAACAGAAAATTATAGCATACTAATACTAAGAGCTGACAAAAAAGAACTTGAAATACAAAAAGAGATACGGGAAATATCAAAAGAAGAAATAAATAAAGGGAAGCAAGCCAAAGAACAAGAAACTGATTGTAAACGAAAAAGTACGCATTCTGCAAAGCTAGACTCAAAGCTCAAAAGAACAAGAAACTGATTGTAAACGAAAAAGTACGCATTCTGCAAAGCTAGACTCAAAGCTCAAAAGTTTCCGTCTGTACTATAGTCGAACCTTCGTGAATTCTCTGTAAAACCGGGCTTGAGTACTCATTTTCGATATACGTTTGTATTTTCCATGTTTTTTTCCAAGCAATTGTGAAAGGAGACATCAAGTTTAGTGTCAAATGACAATTCTGATATCAATACCTCATTTTGGTTATTTGACATGTTTATTTTCCATAAAACATCAAGGGGCAATGGTGTTTGGTAGTATTTTCCGTAA
Organism: Orchestes rusci; assembly: GCA_958502075.1. Lineage (NCBI taxonomy): Eukaryota > Metazoa > Arthropoda > Insecta > Coleoptera > Curculionidae > Orchestes > Orchestes rusci. Next base: position 10,382,241 of record OY293310.1, read on the forward strand.
ATTCAAACGTTGTACCTTTTCAATTTTTTTATAGTGTTTTGGCGACTTGTTTAATCCGTGAAGAAACCTATTATGTTTTTTTTGAGCTCATTGATTGTGGCAAAAAATATATTTTATAGGAAAAAACGAAGGTACCCCCAGACTGGCGCGAGTTATTCGCGACGAATTTTTGCACCGCCGATTTCCTTGATTTTGGACATGATTTTGACATGTGACATTGATCATGCAAATATGTCATAATAGCTGCTTTCCAGGAACGAGTGAGTCACCCTGGTACAGCTCCAGTGCGTGACGCACCATGTCATCAAGCCGTTATGTTTACTGGAACGCAACAGGGCGTCATTAGGACTCTAAGTCAAGTTGACAGTGTCTTGTTAAAAGTGGCACTATCGCCTATCCTGTCTCGTTCATGGTGTTCGTTGTTTTTGTTATGTTTATCATTGCACAACAAAAAACTAACAGCCATATGCACCGTACGAGAGCTTAGCCAATCTCGATTAATTTTCAAAGTTAGATTAAGCGGTGTTTTGTATGCACCGAAGAATACGCTGCAAGGATCGTTAATCCCTGATGAGACTTTTGACAACGTCACAAAATAACCTAGAAAAATATATAAATAACAATTTTGAAATTTATGTTGCGTGATTTGTTCTGAGTTTTGCTATTTGCTTGAAGTTTTAATGAAAAATGAGCAACTATATGGATCAGTAACATCCGCAAGCCTGATATGACGTTTAGCAAACATTAGCCAAGGGGTTTTTCTTGTAAATTCAATATTTGGTGTAGGTATCAACTTTTATTCTTGAACCATTCTTATACTTGCTTTTCCTCTTTTCATGGGCTTAGATTTCATGATATTGAGTGGTTATTATATAGTGAAAACAAATAAAAAGTGATGAGACCATCAGTTTTCAAGGTTTTTATTTTAGTTTATCTTGTAGAGATGATTATTACCTAAAGCTTAAAGAAAAAGTAAATCAACGAGTCTATTTGTTTATGAGTCTGGGTTTACCCATGAACTTTTAATTTTGAATTGAATTAGACAAAACTTTGAGATAAGTAGCCATTAGATACCTCTACAGGATATAGATAGGTAGGTACCTACTTTCAACACCAATCCAAATTGAGTCGATCGATTGAACGATAAAAAATCATAGGTAAAATAGGTATGCGGTAGATATCAGAGTGTGATATAGGTACACTGTTTTTTTTTGTACTTACCTACAAAAATAGGTACCTATTCAATTCAATATTCTATTGAGCAATTCGCATCATTATGAGTGTGTTGTGGAGCAATAAATATTGCTTGATATTGAGATCTTTTTTGTATAGTACCCATTAACCACCTATTGGAATTGGAAAAGAATCCTACTCCAATCGATGATTTTTTAAAAATCAAAATAATCCTCCGTTGATATTCCACTTTCATAGTTTTGTCCTTAGTCGCAAAACCTCAAAATCTGTAGGATAAACAGAAACAAATGAAAGACTAGGTTAGAATTCGTTAAAATTCTTCGATTAAGCCTAGAAAATGGGGTGATCAGAGTTAAGCGACCGATTCAGGCTTAAGCGCTGCGGTGCATCCAAAAATTGGAATATAATCGCGATAAAGGCTTCATCCAGATTAGATTTATACGGTGCATATAGGTGTAAATATCCATCTCAAACTTGAAGAAAACCGCCAAATCAAATAGATATTTCGAAACTTGAAACATTTGGCATTTATCCACTGTCAATATGGTGGTGCTCCAGGGAAAAGGGGAAGTTAAGATTTATGTCTCACGCCCCGATGACAGGAACTGTCAAAATCGAGTGTGGGTCGTCCCCTTAATGTGTCCAAATAAATGTCAAACATCAGAGAAAATCAGCTGCGGGAAAATTCGACGCGAATATTTGCCCCAGTCTGGGGAAGCCTTAATATACTTTGTCTGGTCAATGTCAGAGACTTCTACTGGGAATATGATTCACCTATCTAATGAAACCACTTTCACCATAATTTAATACTATTGTGTTCTGTTGTGCAAAGAATCATGAGTTTCAGTGAGTAATTCAGATTTTGTTATGTATTTTTGAATAAAGGATACATCTCAAAAGACCGAAAGGTGTCCACAGGTGTAAATAAATGAAGTATTTGTAAAAAATCCCAAACTAAACACCAATTTCACACGACAGTGAACATCAACCAAACAGCCTTAACACCTCAATCAAAGCACATAATAACATGATATATCCTGGCATTTTTGACTTAATCGTTGCTCAAGGTAGGGTCTGACCAAACTCACGACTCAAGCAACGCATGCCCAGTTGTCATGACACTGAGGCCAAGATTTGTCTAAAGTTGGCATTTTTTATCTCAAGCCGTTGTCAAGTCTGACATTGCCTCAAGTCTCGACTGAAAGTAGCCACATAAGGATTCGAAAACGAAAAGGAATATGGAACAAACAACGGAAGAACAAATAAACAGGAACAAAAGAAGAACAATAACAAAAATAGGAACATGGAGTTTAGCAGGCGAAGACCTAGAAGAAGAATTCAAAAAGATGGAATTGGAGATGCTAGCAGAAACAGAGACAAAAAAGAAAAGACAAGGAGCGAAAAAAATGGAAAAAGGCCGTACGCTTATAACCGGTGGAGTAGAAGAGAGGTAGAGGGCAGCAGCTGAAGTGGGATGCATACCACACAGGAGATCAAAAGTTAACATACACAGCTGGAAAGCAATATCACTAATATCAGAGATTCTGATAAAAGTAGAAATGAGAGATAAGAGAACGAAAGTAAAGAAATCAATTATAGTAGTATGATGGACCAAATGAAGATGACAATACAGAAAACAAAGACTGATTTTGGGAAGAATTAACGATGACAGTAGAAGAGACAAAAGGAAAAATTTTCATCTTGGGAGACAATAGCAGAGTCGGAAAAGAAGATGAATCAAATAAAAGCATACCTGGAATACAGGGAGAAAGTACTCGAAATGAGAAAGGAAGAAGAAAGAATACACGATCGGATGATCACTAACACATTTTTTAAACCTTGATTAAAGTGAAGTGGAATAGTTCTAATGCCGACAAGCAACATCATATAAAAAGAACATCGTTTCTTAGGTTAGGGCTCTAAAATACTATTATTTTCAGGATGCCTTTGCCCACAAATGCTCTTCTTAAAACCCTCCCCAGAAGATAGAAAAGAATAGACCTATGCGAAAAATATACAGTACAGCGGGATCTTCTATCTCATCCTGGCTTCAAGCCTGTAGAACTGCTTCCCATATAGTTATTAATAGATATATGGATTGCAGGGCAACCGGAGTTTGTTAATTTTATTTTCATGATATTATTCCGAGAAATTTTGGGATTGGTCTAACAAAGTGACATAATCGTTGTATAATGAACTGTTACCATGGTTTATTATTCAGGGAAATTTAGGGATTGGTCCGCAAGTGACATAATCGTCGTTTTCTGATCCATTAAACCTTCGCAACGATTGTAATGGAATTATGTTTAGGCATTATACTACAAAAACCACAAGTATAAAACTTACATTGATGTAAGTCGTGAATTTAAATCCGGACTCAGCAGCATTGATGATTGTTTATAGTTCTCTAGATTCAATGTATGCCAAGATAAACTTAATCTTTTAGAAAGAATTTTCATCATTCAACAAATCTACGGGAATGGTACTCAATACAGGTTCTAATCTTTGAAGCATCGGTCGGTCCAAAGTTTTTTTCCCATACGAGAAGAAAATACAAGACATGATACCGTTCTGGTTAAAATTATGGTACCTATTTGATGTAATTCGTTTTTTGCGAATATGTCAAAAATTACTTATCCAAAGTATTAAGTGTTATGTATGATTGAAATCAGAATTAAATATCAATATACAGGGTGTACCATTTAAAAAAACTTAACTTGTGTTCTTATCTTTGACAAGACGACCGTCTTTTGTTTTTTTTTTTCTTATTACTAAAAACTTGGTGAGGTATCTTACAATTTGTTGTTTGGTTCGTCTTTCCATCTTTCACACTGTACCTAGTCTGTTGCCAACTTTTACAAATTATATAGTTCATATCAACCTGGAAGAGATCTGTTGTGGAAACTCAAAAATATTGTTCATTTTCATACTGACAAGTATTCATTTTACTCAATAAAAGTTTACTGATAATCAGTTGAATCACTCCTAGTCGGAACTTTGACATATCCATAACACAAGCTGCCGCGCGGTCAAATCATGCCGTTCAAAGAAGGCTCCCGGCAAAAATTGTTCAAAGTGGCCGACAAAGGTTTCGAACTATCGGGTCCCAGGCTGCCCAAGAGTGGGGTGAGGAGGAAGGTCCTGCCGTTTCCGAGCGCTTCGAAAGGGACTTCAGTATTGATAAACTTTGACTCAACCAGTCCAGACAAAGCAACCAAGGACAAAATAGACTAAATTCTCTCCAATCAAAACAATATATGTGTATGAATCAGATGACGAATTCGGCCAGTGGACATATCGCCAAATTGACTTGTCGCTAAAGCGACATCTATTTTTCACCAAACAAAAACTTACCCAACCCACAAATAACACATAGTTTGATTAGTTTGAGTAATACATGCGACTTCGTAAAACGACCAACGATTATTATACACTTCTGCGTACGCGGAAACTCGGGAGCTCGAGAAGACGATGTGTGTCTTTTCTAGCATCTAGTAGTTGTGTTGTTTGTACAGAAAATACAAAACTTGTAAATGAACAACCATTTCAACTATGGACTATGGGTGTTCAAAATTTATTTGACAAACATTTGGGTTAGTTTAGGCAATCATAACAATCAAACTATATGGTGTCTGGCAGTAGAAGTTTGGACATGTCGCGATATGTAGAATTATTTCGGCTTAGGACAGTGGCAGGCAAACAGTGGATGAGAATGGCGAATGGTAGAGAAAGAAGGAAACAAGGAGAGACCAACATCCAAGAATGGAAGGATAGTGAACGACATAAGGACAGTGGCAGGCAAACATTTATGATATTGACGAATGATGTAGTTTGACAAAGAAGATATTCGAAGAATGAAGATCATTCGTGCGGACAACACACTCAATATTTAAACGCACCCAAATCAATATCAAAACTATTGTCAAAACCCAAAATGAGAGATATACATCTCTACCGTCACTTGGTTTTTTGTACTTTCTTTTATTTTTTCACCATTTCCTATTATAGTATATTGTTTGTCTTGATATTTTCACGTTTAATATTTGCCTTATTTATATCTTTTCCTCTTGAATAATGGATGATTCATAAATATTCTTCTGATTTCTTGTGCTTTTGAGCAGAATCTTTGATTTCAAACATTAGATATTCAAATAAATTTTGGATAACTTTTTGCGTCCTGAAAATAGTGATCACTGTATATTTTTTGATTGCCTGTGATTCAGGGTCACTTTGACTCTGGAGTGTAACTTTGTCACTTCTACGTCTATTTTTATATTTAGAGGTATGTTTAATTTTTTTTAGGAGATTCTAAATCTGTAACAAAAAAAAACATTTTAGAAAACCTTTAAAAATAAAAACATAATAAAAAAAAAACGTAGGTTCAGGCTTACACTCAAGGGCCAAAATAACCCAGGTTTACGGTATGGTTTTTATTTTTTTTTAATGTTCTTAAAACTTCAATAGCGTAACAGATAAATTAAGATGAATTCAAAAAGTTGGGTTAGTTTTCGAAAGAAAAAGTTTATGTTAGTTGCGAAAACTCGAAACGTTGGATTTGAATTTCGACACCTCTGTCTTGAATGATAGAATAAAATTCCATGAAAATGTGGTATTCCTTCGCAATTATCTATCGAAAGAATCTATTATTTCTCGATATCTCAGAATGTGTTCGGAAGTTTCGTAGCGGCATTTTGTCAAGATTCAGTTGGCGGACTTTTGCCTCGATTTAACCGACGCTATATGTGGTTAACGAATCACCAAAGCTTTAATCTCTAAAGAAGTTTCAAACTATGATGCAGGATCAGCAGGGTGTGGATCTTTAGGTGATGTTAAGAAGAAAAGGTCAAATCACAACTTTTGGCCACAGAGGGTAGGTACCAGTTTTGAAAGAACTTGTTTTTATAATAAATTTAATAATTCCATAGATATTTCGCTGATCTTTATTCTATTTTTGAATTATTCAGCTACTCGCATGCGTGAAAGTGTACTTTACAGCACGCATTTGCGTGTAGTATCACTTTACAGCAACTACCGTCGAGTGCGGTAGAGTATCACTTTTTACACTTGTCGAGTAAATAACTTTTTCTTCATCGTCTTCCCGTATAACTTTTCACCAATCCTAGAAACTGACCATTTTGTGTAAAAAAGTAATAAAAGGAAAATGTTTTTTTTTCAAACTTGAACAGTGTGTAGGTCAAAAGGTAAGGTTTGAGAGTGGAGCTTACAACTTTTTTTTATCAAAATCACTAAGGACTCATACCCTCAAGATTAGTATCTCATTCTGAAAGACCCTGTACACCCTGGTTTCTAAGCAGCAAAAACCAATTTCGCTACTTGTCTTAAATACTAAAGCTAGGAAAATCTTTTTCCGAAAACTTGATATGTAGATGAATCTATACTAGTATGGCGTAAAAGGTATGGCTTGTCTGCATAGTGTTGTCACAATAAACTTGACTCTCAAAGGGTACAATTTTTTGTTGTCATCAACATACCGTATTTGTTCATAATGTATTTTTTAATTTCAGTATATCTCAGAAGAGGATAAAATGCTGAAGCTGTACTTCACATGTTCGCTGTTGTGTATAGTGACAATTTTATTGGTAGAATTTGCTCTGTTCACAAGGTATGTCCGATTTTCCAAAAGACACTGTTGAACTACGTTGAATCTCAAAATAGTACATCGGTACTTGAGTTTTGTTAAGACCAACGATGGTACTAGCAGGAGTGGATTACATTTGTGTTGAAATAAACTTGAACTTATAAAGAAGAAATAATAGTTTTGTCGATAGAAGAAACATTTCTTATTGAAGACAGGAATCATGGACATGCTAAGACCACTTCAGCATTAACCACACGCGTACTCCATGCATTCAGTGTTTGTGATGAATTTTTAACGTGTGTTTTATTTTTTTTTTTAGAATAGACACTGTCATCTGGTACCTAATACCTGTAGTCGTTCTCCTTCTTATTATCTTGGTCTTGGTGTACATGAGCAGCGAATCAATAGTAAGTTTTTCACATTTTATTGTTTTTTTTGTCAGTTCTTTTTGCAGTACATGGAGCAAAATATATTGTTGATACCACGACAAATATATAAGAATCGCAACACCGCCCAGTTAGTCTGTTCTATGATGTCGGTTTTTATTTATCTGCTGGTGATGATATGTGGGGTGAGTATCGTAATGCATGTGAATCCTCTCGATGGTTCAGAATCCTGAATTTCTCTACAGTAGTGAAGAAGTGGTTAGTTTCACTCTTATGACCAAAAAGATGCATAACAACATACAGAAAGGAATGATTTTGATAGCATTTCAGAGGTCTAGGAGTTTTGGCGATGTTAAATTTCAATAAACTTTGCCCCTGCCCTCATATGTGTCAAAATGAAAAAAATATATTTGAATGCAACAAATGAATTACATAGGCCATTTAATTTGGATATGTATCCAATGCAAATTGGCTTGATCAAATTTTAACTGACCAAGGAAAAAAAGGTGAACGAAAAATAGTACATGATAAGAAGATTATAAAAATTTTAAATCTGGAAAAAAACCACTCTAGAGGGAATTCGAAAAATTCATGATGTTCGATGTGTTTTTCCCTGTTCTGTAGCGAGGTGTTGAATCGTCTGTGCATAGAAACAATAACCCCCAGTTTCTGAAAAACAAGATATCGATGACTATCATGTCATCTTATCGGATCCATAAGTTGACATTGATGTTGAGAAACTGGGCATAAGGGCATTAATGGTATCCATTGAAATGTTGTTCCATTCTTCTTGGGCTGCGAGTGTGTGGTTCTGGATTAATTTTGTTCGAGATTGCTTGTCCAGCGAAATCCCTCATGTTCTTAATGGCTACGGTAATCTTTGCATTATCCTCAGTCTCTAGTGCATTTTAAACTTTTTTTGTGCGAATGGGACTAACGTCGTGATCCTTGAATGTGAAATTGTATCCAATTGTATCTAATTTTATTCCAGGGTCCTTTCATAATATCTGGAACGGAACTAAGCTGCGTACGACATCCATGCATTATGCCTCTGCAAAACATTACTGATTCTGCTTGATATGGAACGACTTTTCTGACAACAGATAGTTTTTCTTGTCGCCCTCATCCTTTCCAAACTCTCTGACGCTTACTTTCACCGACTAAACCAAATCTGGTTTTGTTCGAAAAAATGACACTTTGCCAGTTAGCTTAGATCCAGTCTCTGTGTTCCTGTGCTGTGTCTGGGAAGAAGTAAGCAGGGTACTCTCAGTGGTCTCCTGGATCGCAAAGTTACTTTAGCAAGTCTCCACCGTATTGTGGTACTAGAATAATATATTCGACCCAACGTTCTTTTTGAATGACTTTGGACAGCTGCGACCTTCATGGTTTGATTCTACGACGGAATCGAACCACATCAACAACAGGTTATGGTTCGATTCCGATCTTTTCTTGCATCAGTTACCGCAGACCGGCCAGTTGCACGTCTCCAAAAAACTCCGTTGGTTTCCTAGTGCAAATAAACTACTCAGATATATGAATAAAGAGACATTGTTTTACGGTTATCCGATGTTAAACGGAAAGGTTGGTACAGAACCGTAATAAATGTCTAGAGTTACATCCATCAGATATATGAGGTGGAGGGAATCCCTAGTTCAACCGCGATCCGATACGTAGACAGACCCTTATCATACAAAGACACTATTTTTGCTCTATGGAACAAAGAAATCGTATTGCCAGCCATAATTGTAGAGAAGAAATCAAAATTCCCTTCAACACGTTAAACCGACATTGACCACTTTTCAAACATCATTATCTAAAAATACGGTTGGTTTTTGTGAACATTTTTGGATGCCTAGCAACACTTGAATAAACAAACATGAAATGCACAAAAATAGACATTTTATAGAGGTGGAGGTCCAAACGACTTTTGACGATGTGTGTAATTTTAATTATAGTAGGAAGTAGGATTTATTGATGTGACTTTTGTTTGCAGGTTTCCATCTCAGATAATGGCATCTGTTTCAACGTCACTAAAAACAAAAACTGTACGAATCTGCCAAACTCCACGACGCCTAATTCAATGGATAACTGTCAACCTTATTATCTAGTTGATGTGAGTGAGTCTATTCATGTTCGAATAAATGAATCCAAATACAAAGCATCAACTGAAATGATTTTTTGATGATCGATAGAATGTTGGGTATCTATCTGAAAACCTTTTTTTCCTGACCACGTAGATGCGTCAACTGATTGCCGATTCTGGGACCGATAAAACGATCAAATCGAGAGAAGTAGACGATCACCCCATATACTTCTCCGTTTACTTTTCTTGATACGACCGTTCTATCGAACTCAAAATCGGTACCCTGGTCGTCACCCTGGTGTTTTAGTCGTTCTCCGTTGAAAAAGAAAACGACAAACAATGATGAACCACTTGCAGATTTTTGATGCATACAACCTTGATTATTTCAAAGCCCTTCGTCGCTATGAGTACCCATTTTGTTGTTGTTCCTATTTTTGTTGTTGTACTAAAGAAAAAGGATCATATCGATTATTATCGAATGTCTGTTATAAGCTTTCCTGTCAACCAGGACATTTTAGAAGGCATATAGTCCTCAAATATTTTTTTCAAAAAGAACAATAGTACATGTGGTAGCTAGGACTATTCTTCCAAATTGTGATTCAGAGCTTGTATCGACAAATTCAATATTTTCTGCACTAAGGCACAATCCATCACCTTGTAATCTATGTCCCCCATTATACAGAGTGTTACTTAATGGTATGTCATAATTTTAAGGGGAGTTCCTGGATAAATTTTAAGTCGAAAAGGTCATATAAACTTAGGTCTTGAGATGCTTGGTTTTTAAGAAGGTCTATTTTATTTTCAGTTTTTGATACATTTTCCAAAGACGGTTTGACATATTGGACTTAATTTTGTCACAAGATATTATGGTATAGAAACACACTTTTTTTAATCTTAATTTTTTTATTTTCATTACATTTTATTATTTCTTTATTTTTTTTAAACCCAAGTCAATAATATGACCTTTTCGACTTTGAATTTATCCAGGAACTCCCCCTTAAAATTATGACATACCATTAAGTAACACCCTGTAGTTCTGTAGACACTATGATTTCTACTTGGGAATAACGATGTAATCAATATCATTCTCTTTTTAAGTTTTCACCACTTCACTATAACTTATTTGAATCCCCCTAAGTGAGGTCGATATGTTATAGTAGAAGTTGGAAATTCAGTGCAATTACTTGATCCGTACGAAAATGTTAAATGTTGAAGAAGATTGTGAACTTTCACTAGTGAATAGTGAATGTTTGAGAAACTTTATCAAATCATCTTCAATGAAAGCAGTTGGGAAAAGTACAACGTACGTACGTTATGACGAGGTGTCTGTGGTGCGACTTGTCGCTACAGACCCAACATCGAACGTGCTACCGGGCTTCCGCAAGCGCAAAAGTCAAGAGCAACTCAACAACTCAACTCAAACTCACAACTTATACCTTCTTAAATTTCAACTTTGAACTCAAACAATACATAATTTGAGTTATGCATGCGACTTCGCAACACTGTCGGCAGCCGATAATCATCGACTTTTGCGTACGTTCCCGGGAGCACGTTGAGATGTTTGGTCTCTAGCTTCATTACTGTGGTACGGATATGCGACGACCCGGACCAATAACGATTTGTATGATTATTATAACGTCCAGTGGATAATAGTTTTCAGTGTAGCAGCTTTTACTAGAACAGTTACGCGAATGCTAACAATTACTAATAAAAGTATGATAAAGTCGATCGAATATAACTTCTTCTAGCTGAATGTTTGAAAATCAGGAAAAGCCCACTTTTTCTAGTAGGTTACTGTTAACTTTTACTGTAACATATACACATATCATGTTTTATCTTTATCAAAAGGGAATTTTCTAGGTCGTTCTTATTTAATGAATTTCACTAAATGCTTTTTCCTTTAAATGATGACATATACACACACTTCATTCATTTTCATTTATGAGTCATACTTTTAAACAAAGTGTTCTCTTTTTTTCCGACTTGTTTCTGGGCCTTCATATTGTTCACACGACTAGCATATACAGGGTGTAACAGATTCGAGTATATAGCATTGGTAACTCGTTAACCATGTTTTGTATTGTTTTTTTATACTTTAGCATTTTGCATTTGTATTTACTTTGTCCATAAAATGTATTTAGATTTTTCTGTGGCAATGAAGCATATTTGATATTTGATTTGATTTGATTTAAAATAAAAGTTTTTGATTTTTTCAGAATGCGCCATGCGGATCGTAGTTGTGGTAACAATAATAACTTGTGACTTGTTAAGGTTAAATAGAAAAGCTCCACTTTAAAAATAAATCAAAAACAAATGAAAAAGGATATAAAAAATTAAAATAATCAAATAAAAAAAAGTTGAGTATAATACATCATTATTTTCGGGAAGCGAAAAGTCACCTAAAAATGAAATAACATAGTTGGGTCCGTATTTGAAAAAAAAAGTTGATGATTGTTGCGGAAATTCGAATCGTCGGACATAAATTTTGACCATTCCATCTTAAGAAGCAGGAAAAGTGGCCATGAAAATGTGTCAAGCGTTTTCAATTATCTCTCCAAATTAACTCAGGCAAAATAAAAAAGGATTTCGAGTTTCACAAGTTTTAACTAAAATAAAATAAAATTTTCAACTTTGACTTCACTTAATCAACGTTCTATCTCTTATGGTCAACAAGTTATCAATTCTATATACTTGAATTTGTTACACCCTGTATATCATCACCTACCTATAGAATGTAAGTCTTTGAGGCCCCCCCTTCTAACTTTTGAATCGTTTAATATATAAGAACGAAATTTGAATACACCATATGTGAGGACTGGAAGTTTTAAGTCACTGGCACGTTCTAATTTTTCAATTTTGAGGCAGATTTTTTTTTGCAAAATGGCACACAATTGTCGTTTTAACAATCTCAGCTGTCACTACTGGGTGTTGAGAAATGTTGCATGACGTCATTTATTAAGGATACAGACTTCATTGTATAAGAAAAGGTTATAAATTAGGAAGAGGGGACATTAAAGTATTATACTGTAGATACAAAATATTAAATGTGAGTGTTCAACTGGGAATAAATTCAGTGGATCGAAGGTTTTTTCATTGTTATCACACACTGAAAGTTTGGAGTCGGTGTCACGTTCTAATTTTCAAATATCAAGGCAGTATTTATTTTTCAAAATGGCGCCCAATTGTCTTTTTGACATCCTCAGCTGTCATCACTGTGCTGAGAAATGCAGAACGTGCACCAATATTGGGGATCACATCACGAAATCAATTCTCTGACATTTCTTCCCCAACTTCAAATTGACCAATTTACCAGAATCAAATTTGGATCCCCAGTATATGAGCACGCTCTGCATTTTCAGCACAGTGGTGACAGCTTAGGATATCCAAACGGCAATTGGGCGTTTTTTGAAAAAAAATACTGCCTTGATATTGAAAATGAGAACATGACGGCGACTTCAAACTGTTAGGGTGTAATGAGGATGAAAAGCCTTTTAAAATGAGGTATCACTCGAACTCCTCTTTCCATTCGATTTTTTTGTTCAAAGTGGCGCGCAGCTGTTATTTTGACATTTTTAGCTGTAACTATTATGACAACAAATTCAGAACGTCCTCACATATTGTGTGTCCAAATTTCGTTCTAAAATATTGAATGGTTAAAAAGTTAGAAGGGGGGGAGACATTAAAGAATAACACTGTATGTATTAATCACCTTGGCGATGAAGAGATTATAATATTCATTCTTGGTTGAGATCCGTGAAATAATGAGTAGGTATATTCAAGAAATTGAATCATCATGGGTGGAATGTTCGGGATTTGCCCTGGGTGCCATTCATAGCTCCTATCTACGACTCTGATAATATTATCCTTTATTTTTTGTCAAATCTCACAGTTCACAGTCTCGAATAAGCGCATTTGAAATCTGAGAATTCAGCAAATACAAAATCATCATCAATAGCTAATTACAAATTATTTACAGGAACACCTTTGCATGAATGATCATTTAAACGGTTTCACAGTGATCCAAGTCCACACGCGATTATTAATAATGTTAATTATTGTTACAAAAAAAGCTCAGATCTCTTATCATTCAAAACCTTTTTTTTTTCAGAATCTCCTGTTACTTGTTTTAATATCAATGATCTCCTGTGCTGTGTATCAGATAATGACTACTCTTTTGAAAACGGTCATTTTGCTGTTGGAACTGGTGGGATTTTTGACATTGTATGTGTTGTATTCCATTGAAACAAATGTTATCAAAGGAAGCTTCTGCGTTTTCAGGGACGGGTGAGTCAATCGTTTATTACTCAAATTCCATCCCTCTATTTATTTCCTTTTCTCTTATGAACTGCCATTGAATACCAATCAACACCAATTTCTTATTTTTATGTAATCTCAACTAAATTATAAATTTAGAGCTTTGCTTATTTCAGGGTTGGTACAGAACCGTGATAATCGTCAAGAGCTGCATTTGTGTGAGTTTGTGCTTTCCTGATACTGATTTCAACTTGAATAAAAATCATCAATCAGGCAGGCACAAAAATGTAACTCTTGGCATTCACTAAGGCTCGGTAGTAGACTAACATTCCGTTTAACATCGGATAGCCATAAAATATCGCCTTTTTAATTTTCCTTGTTGTACTTTGTAATAGATCAGCTTTTCACTTTTCAGCAAAAAACAGTGATCTCGTAACCAAATGGAAAAAAATCGCTAGGTATCTTTTGGATATCAACTGGTTAATTCGTTAGCCTAAATGTCATATTTTTCATAACACAGAGATGAGTTTTGTTTTTTAGTTATTTTCTAAACAAAGTGATATTTTCTCATTCGATTTTAGATGATACTTCTTTTTTCCACTATTCTATGTTAGTTTCCAGCTCATGACCTAGTTCTACCATATATTTTGTAACTTTTGACGATGCTTAAATTGTGAATGTTATCTAAGAAATGAAGCAATTAAATTGAATTGAATTGAATGCGATGAAGTATACATGCTATTATTAATGGTAAAAACGATTAGCTTTTCCAATACAATAGCTGTCAAACTTCTACTTTGAATATTGACGAAAATGTTGCGAATATTCGTTTTTGGTGTGAAGACGCATGACGGAATCCGCAGAATTCCGTCATGCCTTCCGCCGCGAACTTTCCGTCACAAATCCGCTGCGAAATATTCGCATCGTGGCGGCTGTTGGCTTCCAGCTGATCCAATATCGTTAGTTTATTATCATTGACTAGCGGTGCGTGATATCACATGACCGTGGAGGTCAGTGAAAGCCAACATTCGCTGCCCGAGTTGGCGAGTTACTGCTGGAAGTAGTGGTAGAACATTGGAATTCCATCGCGCTTCATCCGGAATCAAGGCCAACCGCAACTCTCATAATATGCCCCAAATCACATTCAAGCACTCATGGCATAACATTAGTATTTTTACAATAAAGTCAATACCATGGTCGTTAGCATGAGTTTCATGAATTTTATTTCACTTCGAAGTTCTTACCATTTAAAAAAACACCCCTCATTATGTGGGTATAATGCAATAAAAGAAAATTTGATAAAGGCCAACATACGTCACTACATGGAATAGATATTTACACATTAAACTATACAGGGTGTATTTGAAGTTGAGGTTTTCCTTTTAACAATGTTCATAATGCAAAAAAATAAGAACATTTTTCAGAATAAAACTATGTTCGAAAATGCTTCGTTTCCAAAATACTGGGTTCTAAGTTTTAAGAAAAAAATGCCTTTTTTGTCATTACTTTCCTACCACCAACAATACATTTCCATAAAATTTGGTACACTTCTTTTACATTACATTTTTTGATGTTGAAGTTTTTAAAAAATTTCTACCAGTGGCGTTCGAACGGGATTTGTATTGAATTTTACAAAAAAATGTACACCACTGCATTTTCTTGAAATCAATATAATTTTGGAAATACTTATTCACTTTGGAGTTAATTTGATCCCGTGATATTTTTTCGTACGATGAACGGTTTTCGTTGAAAGAAATAAAAGCTGATATGGTGTTTTTTTTTCATTTTTGAGTTTTCGAGAAAATGTTATTTGAGAGATTCGCTTCTTTCATCAAGTCCGGTCCCGGTCCGGTCTCCAGTGGCGGAACTAGATGCCTTGAGGCCCAAGGGCAAAGACTGCATAATGGGCCCCACAGATGAATGAAAATTTCAAGTGTTACGTTTTTGAAATAAATACACTTTATGACTCGAGAAACGTCTGCACTGGCCAAACGTTGAAATGAAACACAAAAAAAAATACTCAACAAAATTAATGATATCATTGTAAAATGAATAATTATATTTTATATCCCCGTGACAATCTATTGGTAAACATATCAATAATTCACTATCGTAACAACTGATTTGACTTTCCGCCAAAAACTTGAAAACACATACAAGAACTTGAAAAAAATCAAACTCAAATATTATTTCAAGAACTAAGTCTGTTTTGATCGTGTGATTGTTCTAACTTTTGCTCGATTTGTGAATTGAATCTTAAAATGATAAAAACGCAATAAGTTGGTAGCAGAACAATGTTTTTATTTGACTCGAACACGGATTTATCACAATGACAACTTTTTTGTTTTTTTTTGACAAACTGATCACAGGCTGGCTAAGGTATTTCTATCTGCGTTCTGGATACATAAATATAAGGCAGGGCTCTATTTGAACCAACAAAATCAAAAAACACAAATTTATTTAAATTCAGATTTTGAATATAGGTCCTTAGACCTTATATTCCACAATATCGAATTAAAGAATCCTTCAGAATCCCGTACATACATGAGTTGTTTAAATCGGCAACTATATAACAAAACAGCCAAAGAAAAATGAAATATGATTTGAAAAAATGG
Source organism: Orchestes rusci (assembly GCA_958502075.1). Lineage (NCBI taxonomy): Eukaryota > Metazoa > Arthropoda > Insecta > Coleoptera > Curculionidae > Orchestes > Orchestes rusci. The sequence goes on from OY293310.1 coordinate 10,398,372, forward strand.
AAAATCATTGATCAAATAAAAACAAGTTTTTTTAGATCACTTATTTAGGGCGATGACGGAGGAGATTGGGCCCGCAAACTCAACGGGCTTTGCCTCGAATTGTTCCATCATAGTTCCGCCACGGCCGGTCTCATGTTGAAAGGAAAACCCCAACTTCAAATACACCCAGTATAATATTGTTATGGAATAATAATGGATTGAAAAAAAGACATAATATGAAATCATTTAGGTATCGATGAAATTCCTGTTTGAAAGATGATTATTTTTGAAAAGTCAGACATTCACCAAACACTAATTTTTTTTGACAATGCTTAAGGTAGCGAAAGACTCATATATATCTCGCGTACTTCATTGTTTCATGTGTTGGTGATTGACTATCCGATATTTCATAATAACATTATGGATATCAATATTGAGACAAATTATTTTCTTGATATTTTCCAGATATGATAATCAACTCACACATCATTACATGAACATAGCTGTTTTAATTGGATTTGTGATTGCTTTAATTTTACATGGACAACAAACTGAGGCAACCCACAGGTTGGATTTTGTCTGGAAACTACAAGCTACAGGTATGTTCATGATATTTCAAATTTTTTCGTGGCATACAGACCACATCTGAAATTCAGGCCATGTTTATATTTCCTTGCCATGAAAATTCAATTCTAGATTGTCTAGTCCACATTCAGTTGTTTGTTTATGTCTCATGAGTTATAGTTTCTCAAATGGAAACTATGTTTTTAAAAAACATTTATTTTCTTAAAATTATGGTTACAATATTTGTTGTGATTATACGATTAATAGTTATTACGAATTAGCTCGAACTGAGCTCGAACTGCGTCCAGCAAGTAGTTTTGTACAATTGAAATGCTGAATCGCAAGGCTATGATGATTACGCTGAAACAAGCAAAACACATAAGGGGTGATGATATAACTCCTCCCTTCGCAGACTCAACTACACAGAATGGGGTAGTTGAATGGTGCTCATCTGGATTGGGGCTGTTTCTTCATTGGCTGGAGCTTTTCGTTTCTTCATCAAGTCTAGAATTGTCCTTCTTCTTTTATGGATATAGAAGATAAGGGTTGTAATGAGTAATCCATAAATTAGGATGTCCCAGATGTTTGGTAGATGATTGATTGGGTCGAAGATCAATGATGGTTGATCGCTTCTAAGTTGGTTCCTTAATTTATGTAAGTCATCCAACTTGATTTCTTCAATTTGGGTACTCAAGTTTAATATTGGTAACGTCAATTCAGGGTTGGTCACATCGGGGAATAATATAGGTTGATTTTCACTGGCCATAATATTGGGGTTGATAATCACATTATCCTCATCAATTACGATTCTGCAGTCTATTGGTACTTTGGTTAAATAAGTACCGGATAGTTTCATGTGAGCTTCTTGGTGTTTACAGTTCAGGGAAACAACTTTTTCTTCTGGAAGTACCAGGATCCATTGATTCGTAGAATCTAGCCGATTGATAATTGGTTTGGTGACGCTGATCTTGATTTGTTGGCAATTTGATGTTTCTTTAATTCTTTCTAACAGCTGGACTGAACATGGGCTATTGGAATTGATTTCCTGAAGTTCAGTTTGATCACACAAAAAGTGGCTATTTTCAATTTTAGTACATTCATGTGAACGGAATGCAAAATGCAAGTCATTTTTAATCAAATATTTATTTTTTGGAAGGATTGATTTAAATTGATATTGGCTTGCTTTGAAAACTGGTACTGAATAGAGGTGAAGATACCGAAAGTCATTTTGATGTGTTATTGGGACTCGTAAAAGGAAAGTTATTTTATTATTTAAAATAAAACTATCAACTTTTATAATCTTTTCATAGAGAAGTGTATTCTTCACTGAAACAATTATGGGCATTTTCTTGCTACCTACAGATTTTTGAATTCTTGTCAGCTCAAAATACAGATCTTCAGTCTTTATGATGCTTGGGTGAAGTATTCTCAACTTACTGAATGTTATGGCATTTTCAACATCTTGTAGTATTGAATCAATGATCTCATAAAGATTGATTATTTGATTCAGAGTATCTTTGATTAGATTTACATATTCTCTCTGAGTTTGGTTTCTAATTATGAGACCTATTTGATTAATTTTATTCTCAAGAATTTTTTCGTTGTGGCTAATTTTACTGATGGTCGAATTAAATTTTTCAATTAGTTTCAAGGAAACTGAATTTTCTTTCAAAATATTAGAGGCTAATAGACCGCGGAAGTGTGACGTCACTGACAGCTATTTTGGGTAAAAACAAACTTTGGTTTATCGTGATTCACTAGCTTATTCTATCTGAAATAATTTTCTGAGCCTCAATAAGCATTTTTAAGCTCAAGTTGAAAAGTATAAAAGTATATTGTGCGATAGTTCATATTTTCGAATGTTGGTTACCGTCCGATTAAGTGATATTTTTGAAAAATTCAAAGACGAATTATCTGTCTTCCAAAAAAGGTAAGAAAAGTTTTGAAAGTGGCTTTTTGATAGCTTAAAAGCACGTTTTCACTTCGTAAAAGCAATTTGAATTGAAGAGTCTCTTTTCAAATGGGAAAATCAATACAGATTGAATCAGCTGATGTTTGTTTTTACCCAAATTCGAAATGTCATCTGTCAGTGACGTCAACACTTCCGCGGTCTATTTCCTTTGATTACTTTGTAGGTCGTTGATTAGTTTTTCGAATCGTTCGCCATCGGCAGCATCGAGATTTCCGGTGATTGATTTAAAAATTGAACCGACACCGTTTATTAAACCTCTTTTAATTCTATTAGGATGAGGAACGATTTCTTTTATTTTTGTCTCTACTCTTTCCTGAGTCAACATTACTATTTTAATATAGGGCTTGACCTCTACGTTATAATCGTCACTGTTATGTAGCATCTGGCTGATATTAAATATCCTAGTATGCAATTTATTGAGTTCAGTAATAATGGGATTAAGGTCATAATAGTGGAGTAAGGTGAATTGAAATTCTTCGAGTTTTGCTGAGCCTAATGTTAATGGTAATAGTCCGGGGTTGTCTATCAGTTTTTCTAAGTTGATTTGGTCCTCTTCACATTTTCCAATGCAGATTATAATTAATCTGGAAAGGAAAATTCTTATTCAAAATCATATGTCTTCTTGAGAGGTCTTTTTAAGTTAGAAAGATGAATTTTTTCATGAATTTGAGTTTTTCCGGTTTTTCGTTCTGGGTCAATACTAATAAGTTTAGTTTCTTTACCAAATTTATCAGCATTTTTCTGTCTATGATGTTTTTTTGGAAATACCGATTGTTCGGGTTGAAAAATTTCAATGTCGTCTTTGTTCTTATTAGTTTTGTCTACAATTTTTTCTTTTGTATTAATTAGGCTTTTATTAATCTGTTCATACATTAATTTTGACTTTTCTTTATGAGCTGTTATATAGTCAGTCAAAAGAATTTGGTCTAAATTTAAATTGTAGGGGTCATTTTCAGTAATATGTCCGCGTACTATATCGATAGGTTTCATTTTAGTAGCACTATGTATTGAGTGATTATATGCCAGTATTGCATAAATCATTTTCTTACTAATCGGGGTATTTCTAAATTCTTGATTATTTAGAAGACGGATGTGTTCAGAAAGTGTTGAATGTAATCTTTCGACTACACCATTTGATTCTGGATGATGGGGAGAACAAAAATGAATTTTGATTTTGTGCAAGGTTAGCAGTTCAGTAACTACTGAGTTTTTAAATTCTGTACCGTTATCTAACACAATTTGTTTGGGTATACCATGGTGTGAAAAATATGATAACAAGTTATCTACTATTTCTGTTGAAATCAGTGATTTTAGCGGATATGCTTGCGCATATTTCGAGAAGCTGTCTATGATTGTTAAGAACTTGGTTTGTTCTAGGGTATACGTGTCAAGGTGTACAATTTCAAATGGTCTTACGGCAGTTGGTGTTAAGTTCATTGGAATTTTTACTGGGTTCCTTTCATACTTGCTACGTATACAGATTTCACAATCATTAATGTATGTTTGAATTAAATTTTTTAGTTCAGGCCAATAATATTTATTTTTTAAGCGCTGATAAGTTTCATCAATTCCGCGATGATTTGTCTTACTTTCATGGTAATTTTGGATTAGGTCTTTGATGTCATTTTTATCCGTTACGTCAATTAATTTTTTAAGGCAACGTTTAAATTCGAGGGATGGCCATTTGAAATGAGTTCTTATAACTTCACAAAAGGGTTCGTACATATCGGGGTTTTCAAAATACAGATAATATTGTTTTCGGGGTATCACGAGTTCTTTGATGAAAGATAGGATATCATTAATGAAATTACTTTCGGAAATTTGGACCGTAATTCTTCTTTTTCTTTCAAAAAGAATTTTGAATTTCGGTTTTGCTGGGGAATTGAAAACTTGTTGTAATATTATTTGATTTGCACCAAAATTAACAGCTGTTTCTATAATTGGTATTCCAACTATAGGATCTTGGGTTGCATTAGAATGAGCTGTTACATCATCTGGTTGATCAATGTCATTAGGTTCATCGGGTGGTACTGGATCATTTAATTGATCATCTAGTAAGTTAGGAGGATCTTCATCTGGTTGAGCTATCATGGATAATTGATCCATAGCATCTTTATCAATAGTCGGTGTTTTATTGGTCGTAAAGGATTGATTGAAGTCTTCAATATATTTTTCGAGTTCAGATTTTTCTTGGGTTTCTTTTATGTGAAGCTCAATACGCGATAATGCATCAGCATTTGTATTAAGCTTGCCCTTTTTATATATGATTTTATAATCATATTCTTCCAGTTTTATACGCCAACGAAGTAGCTTGGAAGAAGGGTCTTTCAATGAGAAAAGCCATTGAAGGGGCTTGTGATCTGTTATAATGTTAAACTTTCTACCATACAAGTACGGTCGGAAGTACTTTGTCGCCCAGACAAGGCCTAAACATTCCTTTTCAATAGTAGAATAGTTACATTCACTATCATTTAGTGTACGGGATGCATATGCGACAGGGAGATCTTGACCTATAGGACCTTGTGATAATACGGCTCCTAGGGCCACATTACTTGCATCTGTTGTTAAATTAAAAGGTTTCGAAAAGTCAGGGTATTGAAGGATGGGTTCGTTGATCAGAAGACTTTTACACGTTTCAAAACAATTTACAAATTCGGAATTATGATCTATTTTTGCTCCTTTTTTCAAGCATTTTGTTAATGGTTTCGTAAGGTTGGCAAAATTGTGAATAAATCTACGGTAATAACCGAGAAGTCCAAGAAATCCTTTTAACTGTTTCGTTGTCTTTGGTATGGGAAAATTCTTAATTGCAATAATTTTATCAGGGTTTGGTCTAATACCAGAGGGTGTTACGACATGTCCTAAATACGCAACTTCATGACGTAAGAATTCGCTCTTATCCAGTTGGATCTTGAAGTTAGAATTTTTCAATCGATTAAATACAGATCTTATACTTTCTAAATGTTCCTGTAGTGATGTAGAAAAGATGATTATATCATCAAGGTAAACTAAGCATTTTTCATTTTTTATACCACGGAGGATTGAGTCCATTACGCGTTGAAATGTAGCGGGGGCGTTCTTTAGCCCAAACGGCATACGAAGGTACTCATAATGACCGTTTTCTGTGTTGAAGGCTGTTTTAGGAATATCCGCTTCATTCATTTCAATTTGGTGGAATCCCGACGCCAAATCTAAAGTGGTAAAATATTGGCACTTGCCTAATTTATCTAGCAGATCGGAAATATTTGGCAAAGGGTATTTGTCATCAATTGATTTTTCATTTAATTTCCGGTAGTCAACGACTACTCGCCATTTTTGTTTGTTGGATGCATCTAACTTTTTAGGGACTACCCATATCGGGGATGACCATGGGGAGTTCGAGGGCCTAATTATTTTCTGATCAAGCATTTTTGAAATTTGATTATCAACTTCTTTTTTGTGTATTTGAGGATATCGATACGTCTTTGTATATATGGGAATTTCATCTGTTGTTCTGATGTGGTGTTTTATTTTGTTTGTAAATGTCAATGGTGAATGTTCATTATAGAATATTGATGAAATTCTCGACATAATTTGAGTATTTCTGTTCGTTCTTCTTGATTAAGATGATCGACTCGTAATTTTGAAAGGTCGAGGAGTTGTTCAGATTGATCTTCTATATGATTAAAGTCAATTTGTTCGATTGATTGTTGATCAAATTCTTCAACATTAATTGGTTCAGAGAAATCAAGAGTGATTTTTTGACAAGTATTATTACGAATAGTTGTTATCGCTTCTCCATCTTTTGCTATGGTTAAGCATTCAGGAATCTCACAATTATGGAGTTTTTGGTGTGGAATTATAATTTCACCATCTCTAATGGAAGTTTTGATTTTTATGATTTGTTCCATTCGAGGTTTAATTGTGATGCAATTCAGCTCGGTTTGAGTTTTATGAAATTGAAGTTTTATTTTTGAATAAGGGGTGATAAGATAGCCTTTATCGAAATTGAGGTGGGCTTGAAGAATTTTCAAATTGTCAAGGCCTATGAGGCCATCAAAGACATTGTGGAATTTGAACAGGTAGAACTTTAAGTTCTGATCAGATGAAAGGTTAAATATCTTTGAAGCAGGGATTAATGAACTGAATTTATGAGCACTCTTCTGGAAGACTGTGCTAACAACAAATGGGTCATGGAAGATGCACTTTGGGTAATATTTTTGTGCTAGTTCGGGATTAATAAATGACTTGGTGGATCCAGAGTCAATTAAAAATTTCAATTTATTTTCGGGGAAAGTAATGTATGATAACTCGCTTGTGTTAGTCGTATTTCAAGAAATTATTGGAGGTTCAGGACTTATTACGTATTGTCGTCTTGGGTGTTGTCCTGTTGAAAATTTGAAGTATGAGGGGATTCAAGATATTGATCTTGGATAAAGTAAGGTTCATAATTTTCATATTGATTAGTAATAGGGTCATATTCCCTATTAGAATCTTGTTGTAAAAACAATCCAGAGTTTTGAAACAATTGTGGTTCATTTAAAGAGGAGGAGGAAGATGTCTCGGAAGTTGGGTCTAACTCAGTATTATAGACTTCTTCTATAATGGGACCATTTCTGGGTCGGAAATTGTTGTTAAATCTAGGTTGATTATTATTAAGATTATTACTAAATCTTGAGTTATTGCTAGTACATACAGACATTGGTGTTGGTTTAGGCAAATTTTTATTTTGATTGGGCCTGAATACGTTTGTATTAGGTCTATGTTGTGGATTATTAGATGGATTTCCAAATACTTGTGCATTCGTGAAGAATCTCGGTTGCCCGTAATCAGGATTAGGTCTGTATTGAATAGGTTGTGAAGGGAAACTAGGATTAAAGCTATGATTATTATTAAAACCATTAAAATAAGGATTAAATTTAGGATTATTATTATTATTATTATATCTAGATTGTTGATTAAAATTATGGGATACCTTGTTGTTATTATGGTGATTATTATTATTATGTGGTTTATTTACAGAAAGATTCATATTATTTTGAAAATATCTTACGTTATTTTCCTGTAGAACAAGTTGAATAGCTTCAGCTAAATCAACCGGTCTCATACAACGAATTGTATTACCTAATGGTTCTTTTAAGCCAGCTAGATAGGTATTTAATGCCAGTTTTTGGTACATTGTTCTTTTAAGAAGAGCTGATGCTCCAACTTCATGATTATCTACGTAACTACAAAGGAGATTTAAAATTTCCAAAATTCTATCATAGAAATTCTGGGGGGATTCATTAGAGTTCTGTCTCATCATTACCAGATCTCTGTTTAAACAAGCTTCGTCACGTCTATCCGCAAAGTTTCTTGAAAGAGCTAATTTTAATTCTTCCCAAGTTGTTACATTTTGAACGTTTATGACTAATTTCGCGTTTCCTGATAATTTTCCTATCAGACAATTGATTAGATACACATTTTGAAAATTATTTACATTTTCAGCATCATAAAAAGTGTCAATCAATAGTTTGCATGTTGACAAGAATCTGTTCAATTCTGATGGATTTCCATCAAACTGAGGAACGCAATTTAGATACTCAGGTTTGAATTGTGCCGCCATAATTCTTTCTTGATTAGAATTAGATATTTCTTCTATTTGTGAAGAATTTTTGAAAATCAATTCTTGAATATTTTTTATTGTTTGAAGATTTTCTGCAAGAGTTTTCTCATCGATTGAGATATTAAATCCAGTATTAGACGATTCACCAGTAGAATCGGAGTTCGAGCCAGTATCAATCTTTACTTTGTCAAATAATTCAGACAAATTATCAAAGTCATCGGACATAATATGAGCAACTTGCACTTTACTTACATGAAAGTGATTTCTTTCTTCATTTCCACTTATTTTTCACTTAACACTAATAGTCACTATGTCTAAAGAATAGAGAGTAGTTCTCGATTTGGTAGAATGTCCAAACTATCCTTGTACTGTTCACGTGATGTGTTCAATCCGTTTCGAAGTTTTTCCGCCGATTTTTGAGCGAAAACGAGGGGTTGGAGCTGATCAATAAGTTCGATACTTATTGATTTTATCCGGTACCGACTGCGCCAGTTATAGTTTCTCAAATGGAAACTATGTTTTTAAAAAACATTTATTTTCTTAAAATTATGGTTACAATATTTGTTGTGATTATACGATTAATAGTTATTACGAATTAGCTCGAACCGAGCTCGAACTGCGTCCAGCAAGTAGTTTTGTACAATTGAAATGCTGAGTCGCAAGGCTATGATGATTACGCTGAAACAAGCAAAACACATAAGGGGTGATGATATAACTCATGTATCACTCATAATTCATAGTAGCTGATGATTATGATATCATTCTTTTTGACACTCATATTATTGTTTCAAGACAATCGTCCCGTAACTTTCGGGTATTAACGAAACAACGAACAAACGCTCCGAACAAACCGAATGGCGCGTCGAAGCGCAAAAAGATCGTGCTGTCTGTAGTGCATCGGCTCTTCTGATTATTATTAACGCTATGACAAGAAAGAAGAAAGAAAAGCATCAAGATTTCCTTATTGACGACGATTTTTGTTTAATTCTATTGAAATAGGTGAAACCGACGGTGAAACTTAGTTCGGGATTCCACGGTTGCCTTTCGAATGAATCGAATAGTATCCGGTATTTTTCCCTGGTCCAATCCATTTTTTTTAAGAACAGAACCGACGCAGAAAACTTGAGCATGTATACATATGACTTAAAATAAATTAATTAAATCTGGACTAGTGATTTCTATAGCAGAAAAAACGTTACAATATACCTAAAATTCTAAAATTTGTAACAAGATCAAAGTCTCGTTCTCGTATAATTTTTAATCAACTGAACACCAAATCTGGTCAAAGCACGATTTTATAGAATCTCATCCCTTCATCCCATGTAATTTCCAATTCAAAGGAACTTCGCACTCCCCAGGGCGAGGGCGAGCCAACATTGACGTTAAAATTTGCATTTAACAGATGCAGTCGCAGAAATAGACCGACGTAAATCAAACCAGACAAAAAAAAACTTCACACTCGCCTTTTACCCTATTGAAATATCCACAAGTCATGTAAAAACAAGTATTTATCAACAGCTCGATTCATATTCTAATAATAGTATGATAATAATATAGTATTATTAGCGGGAGATAGGGCCAATCCCCGAATCCAATCTCATCTGGTAGTCTGACTCGATTTCTTCTTTTGTCGGGCGGACGTGCACGTATGATTGGAAAACCGCGATGCGCTTTATTATTGTACAGGTTCTCCCTTGCGCAGTGTGTCCGCTTGAGTTCTCTACATAATATGGAGAGCTTTTTATTATCAATTTTTCGACAACAATCGTCGTCATAAAGAGTTCTGTATGATCTAAGGGTTTTTAATTTGAAGCGCGCGAAAAGAACACTGGTTTTGTTGCTAAGAAAAATACTTATTTATTTTGTTGATCTTTCCTGCCGTGGTGAATGTTGAATCGTCGATAAAAATCATTTTTGACACATTCAACTGATTTGACAAAAATCGTCTTCGTATCCCTGACAATGGTATAACCGATTAATTGTCTAGTTCCATTAGTTAATTCTTGGGAAGGTAAATATTCATAAGGATTTAACTTATGACATGCCGGAATCCGGAATTAAACAAATTATTCAACATATTTTTTGGATATTTTGCAACACCCTATCAAAAAACAATCAAACTAGTGTTTATATACCGGATATTCTATATTACCTGAAAAAGGTCTATCAGTATACAATACAACCAATACATTGTCGTCCCAGAGCAACAGTGGGATAAGTCGAAAATTTGCGATTTTGGGATTTCATCAATTTTGACTCCCAGATAGATAGAACTATCTAGTATAACACTGAAATTTTTGAATTTTTAACATCTTGGGTCAGTTTTGTTTTTATCTCAGTGTTGCAAAATCAAAAATAAACAACATTGTTTAGTGCAACACTGGGTTAAGAAACATATCCCCATATACGTATATGCATATCCCCCCTTTAAACTAAGTTAAGTTGAATGCAACACTGGGTTATGTAAAGTTCACATTCATTTTATACTTATATCTCATTATCTACTCCATGTCTTATCAGTGATGTAAACTGAAAAAACACTTTTTTTCGAAAATGTTGTTTTTCAGAATCATGGTTTTTCCTTGAATGGCCCCAAAAAGGCAAATTTCAAAAGTAGGAGCTAAGTACAGTGCAAACATCAACGTACCTTATTTATTTAAATAAAATATTATTAAGGTACTTACAGGCACCTTACTGACTGACTGACTGACTGAAGTACAGGCGCTACGAGTTTCGGGCTGTTGGCCCCGACGCCGCGGCCTCTAGTTGGGCTTATTGTATCTTCTCTGTGCCTGTCTCTTAGTCGAAGAGCTCCATTGCCCGAATAAGGTTTATGACTCGTTCTACTGTTTCCCTGTCCGTCCTTCGAGGAGTGGTTGTGAATTCCCCATTATCTCTTCTCCAGTACGCCAGCGCTTCACATTCGAATACAATGTGGGAGGCTGTTTCCTCCTCCTCGTTGCACAGCCTATGGGTTCCTCGTTGAAAAGACCCATGATATGCATGTGTTTCCTTAGAGTGCAGTGTCCAGTTAATATACCTGTTACTTTCCTAAGCTGATTCCTGCTGAGTTGCAGTAGGCTTCCAGAAAATGATGATTCGATCTCGTCTGCCATCATTAATTTACTGTGTTTCAGACCTGGTGATTGGCACCATCTAGCTTTCTGTTGTTTTTTGGACCAACAGTTCAGCCAACCTCTCACAGAGGATTATGTAATACCAATAGCAGGTTCTGGACCCAGAAGTGGTGTGTTTGCAGCTTTGCGTGCTAGTAGATCCGCCCGCTCGTTCCCAGCTATCCCTGTGTGTCCTGGTATCCATCCAAGAGTAACATCGTTAGATACTCCCAGTGTGACAAGGTTTTGCTGACAGTCCATGACTTGTTTGGATTTGGTTTCCCGACAGGAGATGGTTTTGATTGCGGCTTGGCTGTCACTAAGGATAAGGATTTTCCTTCCTCTGTAGCCTCTCCTGAGATTCTCTTGCACGCATACGTTTATTGCATGTACTTCTGCCTGGAAAACTGTAGCGTACATCCCGAGTGGTTCACATGTTTCCGACTTTGGATTTTCACCTACGATTCCGGCACCAGTTCCCCGGCTTGTTTTGGAGCCGTCTGTGTACCATATTGCCCCATTAGCCATCCGGAGTTGTTTCAACGTTTCCTCTTCCCATATTAGCTTGGTCTTAGGAGACGTGCTAAAGTTGATATTTTTCAACATGATATCACTCCTAATTGTTACTAAGTGGTTCGTGACTGTGCTGGTTATCTTAGTGTGTCCTTGGGAGTTTGAGTGGCTCCAGTTCCCGGTGTTGCTAAGTCTATATGCTCCCATTCTTGCTTCCATTTTGATATAGATATCTAAAGGAGGTAGGTTAAGCATGGCCTCCATGGCAAGTGTTGGAGTGGTTTTCATGGCTCCCGTTACACAGAGACATGCTAGCCTCTGAACTTTTGCAAGTTCCGTGGCTGCTTGTCGCTGCTCGATTTTCGGCCACCAGACAACAGAGCTATAAGCAAGGGTGGGTCTTACCACGGTACAGTAGAGCCAGTGTACCATGCGCGGATTTATGCCCCAATTCTTTCCTATCGCTCTTTTTGTTGCCATTATTGTGGCTTTACCTCGATTCACTATTTTCTGTAGGTGTGAATTCCATGTGAGTTTGTCATCCAGGATGATGCCTAGATATTTGACTTCTCTTACCACCTGCAGTTCTTGTCCAAAGAACAATGGTTTGAATAATTCCGCTGTCTTCCTCTTTCTCGTAAAGCTGATCAGGGAGGTTTTCTCAGGATTGACCTTCAGGTTCACCTTCCTGCACCAATCTTCTACGATTGTCAGAGCTGTCTGCATCAGTTCTGAAATTGTCTTGGTGTGTTTGCCAGTGATAAGTATTGCTACGTCATCGGCATAGCCTTGGGCGTAGAAACCTTTGCTGTTTAACTCTACCAGTAGTTCATCTGCGACTGGGTTCCAGAGGAGAGGGGACAAGACTCCACCCTGGGGGCAGCCTTTAGCTGCCTCTATAGTTACAGTTTTGTCAAGCATAGTTGCTTGAATTCTCCTACCTTTCAGCATGTTTCTTATCCACCTACAAACTGTGTCTTTAATTCCACGCCAATTGATTGCGGTGGTCATTAAATCGAAGGAGGTGTGATCAAATGCTCCTTCTATATCAAGGAATGCAGCTAGGGCAACTCCTTGGTTGTTCAGTGGTTGCTCTATTTTATGAACAAGTTCATGCAGAGCAGTTTCACATGATTTACCAGGTTGATAGGCGTTTTGGTTTTTGTGTAGTGGCCTCTCTATTAGGGAGGTCTCCCTAATGTGCCTTTCAATCACTTTCTCCATCGTTTTGAGTAGAAACGACGAGAGATTTATTGGTCTGAATGCCTTGGGCTGAGAGCTATCTTTCCCGGGTTTCGGTATAAAGACCACTCGTGAGAGTTTCCATATCATGGGTATGTGTCCCGTTGCCAGGCTTGCTCTGAATAGTTGGCAAAGCATCGATATGAGTTGGGCTTCGCCCTGCTGCAGGTGTGCCGGTATTATCCCATCGCATCCACATGCTTTGTATGGTTCGAATGAGCTTATGGCCCATTCGATTCTATTTTTGTCACAATCTGTCGGGCTATGACCCAATCATCTCTTGATCCTCTCATCCGGAGGATCTCAGGAGATAGGGTATTGAATCCCTGTTGCGAGTTGATTATGGTCTCAATGGTTTCTTCGCCATTTTTCGTGTATTCCCCATTTGGTTTCTTTAGTGTTTCCATTGGTGGAAGGGGGTCTTTAGCTAGGATTCTCTGAAGGCGTGCGCCTTCCGAGGTTTTTTCGACCTCAGTGCAAAACTTCCTCCAGGAGTTCCTCTTAGCTTCCCTTACTTCTTTGTTGTATTTCTTCAGAGTATGGTGGTATTCATCCCATTCACCGGTTTTCTTGGCCACATTGAAGAGTCTGCGTGTTTCCCCCTTCATCTTGTCAAGTTTCTCGTTCCACCAGGTTGTGTCCTTGCATGAAGAACGCCGGATTAGCGGACAGCTTTGATGGTATGAGTAAATTATAGCGTTTTGTAGTTGTTCTGCTACCACCTCAACATCAAATCTGTTACGCATACGTTCCTTGATCCCGCTCAACCCCGCCTCCAGCTCCTCCCGGTATTCAGTCCAGTTCGTTTTGCGTGGGTTGCGGTACATTTCTGACGGCTTGTCAATACTATTGATTTCCATCAGTATATACCTATGGTCCGACAGGGATGGTTCATCGGATACGCGCCACCGCTGGATATCGGGATTAATACGGGAGGTGGACAGAGTGACATCAATAACTTCCGACCGTATGCGGTTTGCAAAAGTAGGCTTGTTGCCCTTGTTTAGAATCTCCAAATCATGGGTTATAATAAAATCCAATAAAGACTCACCTCTTTTGTTGATATCGCTGCTCCCCCAGATGGTGTGATGCGAGTTGGCGTCCATACCTATTATACACTGTGAGTTTCTCTGCCCACAGTGATTCACTAGTTTCTCCAGGTCTTCCGATGGTGGGGGTCTGGGTGCATCGTAGGGAAGGTAAACCGAGGCTATTATGATGTCCTTCTGGGTTCCTTCCTCTTTGTAGCTTAGTTGGACGGCTACTTGATCCCTGGAATCTAGTTCTTTAATATTGAGAGCCTGCACTCCGTTTCTCACGTATATGCAAGCTCTCGCGTTACCTGTTGATTGCTCCTTGTAAAAGATTTTACCTCCAGTGTTTCCTAGACCGGCTATTTTTCCCTTCGTGATCCAGGGTTCTTGGATGATGGCCAGGGCTATGTTTTTCTTTGCCAGCTGTTGGCAAAGGGCAGCAGATGCTCCCTTACTGTGCTGAAGGTTTATTTGTATTACCCTCAGCATCGGGGGGCAGAGGATTTGTTTGCAGGGGTCCTAGGTTTACCTGATGCTCCAGGCTCTAAGGCCCGAGCATCAGGTTTCCCAGTGTTCCCTGAGCTATTCGGGAGGGTTCTATTCCCGGGATTCCTATTTGTCCTCGGTTTACGAGGCCGTATAGGCTCTCCCTTGGCTTTAGCCCTCTCGATCACAAGCTTCCTTCGCTGGGCTCCGGGAAGCTTTGCCATTTTGTTCAGGCTGATGTTGCCAACGCCTGTACTAATGGCAGACACACCGGCACCGGGGATTGCATCACTGCTTCCCTGGTTACCCGTGGTTGGTTCATGAGTTACATCGAGGTTTGGTTGTTCCTCGGATGCCAGAACGTGTGATTGGCCCTCCTCAAAAACCGTGGGGCCAGCGTTGGCCACCGGGGCTTCCACCCGGTCGGAACCAACGGTGAGATTGAAACTCACTTGGGGTACAAAGTCCTCAGGTTTGTCACACATCGTTCCTAGGTGCTGGTTTTGGTCCGCCCCGGGGTATTTAATTTCCCCGGTACCTCCCATATCTGGGAGGCATTCCCCTATCCGCCACCTGGGGAGGCGCCCGATGGGGGACCAGCAACCCCCACGGGAGTTTACAGGCACCTTACCGGATAATAATTTCAGATTATGACTGTCAACAGTATTTAAGTGAACTGTTACTAAACAATCCTAATTTTTCAAGATTTGTTCAAAACTGGGTAATTTTGCCAAGTTTAAAAATTTTATAGCTTTACCTACTATGATTTGTTCAATAATTATGGTGACATTTTCATTTTCAAGGAGTAAATAAATGTTGCCCCTTTTCCGAATGGAGCTAGCACTGCTAGCCATTTTTATCAAAAATCACACATACAAAAGTTTCTTTTTCAACCTTTATTTAAAATGTGACACGTGTTGAAAAAAAAACGCCGGAAACTGAAAACTGGTGATTGGATTGACTTGTTTTTTTTTTTCAGCAAAAAAACATGTTTTTTTTTCAAATTTGAAAAAAAGTGGTTCTATCAATTCTAAATCACCCAAATGTGAAAATATAGCAGAAGACAAAATGATCACCAAAATTTGATCAATATTAATAAATAAATTACTAGAATTGAAGTATCGAAAAAATTTCTAACTCGATTTTCTCGGAACTCCAAATATAGACTTGTCTCTCTGTTGCTCTGGGACGACGACATATCAAACGTTTTTGAAATACTCTGACCTTTTCTCATCAAAAAAGGTGCTTCTCTTTTGTTTCGATAAAACTAACCGTTTTCGTGAAAAATAGGTTTTTGTTTTGAAGGTTATTGCGATAATACACTAAAATACTACCGCGAGACACCGGTTGTAATTATTGTTGGTATGAATTTCTTTTTGATATTCTCAGAGTGATCGACAGTACTAGAATTTGTCAAGTTCAAAAAAAAAAATTAATAAATTTTTATTTTTTGTTTGGTCTTTTTTCCAATTTTCAACCTATTCTAGTGAAGGCAATCAATCTGAGAGTGTCGAAAAATTTTTCAATACCAAAAATACTTAGAACTGGTGTCTCGCCGTAGTATTTTAGGGTATTATTGCAGTAACCTGTAAAAAAAATCTATTTTTCTCGAAAACGGTTAGTTTTATCGGAACAAAAGAAGAGCACCTTTTTTGATGAAAAAAAATCAGAGTATTTGAAAAAGTAGTTTTCAGCTCTGTAAAATGACACCTGTCTAAAATTGGGCTCAAAAGTTTTGCTGGCCAGTCCATTCCTGGTTCCCCCTACAATTTCAAATATTGACTTCACTATGGTTTTATGAGTATTTATCGCCTACACAACATATTAAAATCTTATCAAATTATACAAGCCGGATCAAAAGTCAGAGCCAAAAAATTAAATCGATGGGTACCCTTTTAGGGCTCTGTATCTCCGTGAGGAGGCAAAAACAAACTGGGGTTATTTTGACCTCTCCTATACGTTCCTGAGAATATGTCATATAGTTACCGGACACCCTGTATAGAAAGGTAAATATTTGAAAAAAAACAATAACTTTAAAATATAATGGAGTATGTATCAAATATTCCTCAGTGTTTTTGATTCTTAATTTTCACTCGAGTGTTTTTTATTTATTCAACAATTATTATTCCAGAATGGTGAGTATTGCCTGACGTGTTTGTGTTCTCCCATTTGGAGACTGTCTACTGCATGTATAGTCACAAGCTTTGGATTAAATTTTGTCCGGTATCTCAGAAAATTCCATCCTGGAGGATAATGACAACTTCAGGAGAAACATTCATCGTTTGCTGCTTCTTCGATCATTGCTCCTGACTGATTCCTCGCCGGCAGAATCTGGACAATATCAATCCTCTTGACATCTTCATTATGAAGCGGTTTCTTGATAAAACAAAAAAACAGTAGTGGTTTGGTTCTATACATCCTTTCTTATCCTGTTTCAACGATTATACCCATTTTGTTCTTTCACAGAGCCAAATATTTTCAAATTTCAGTCCAAATCCACTATTACCTAAAAATATAATTATTACATAATTTCACCGGTATAAAACTGACTAGTCGTGACCAGAACTTTACCCTATTAGTAAAGGATGTCGGTTACTAGTCTAGTTTTTACCTCCTTTTCTCCATTCTCACCCACGATCGAGAATCTAAATGTCTTAAAGGGTTGAGGATCCGCTTTTGGCGTGCTAGAACTAATTCCCAGCACGGACCCTTCACAGCTGAGAATTTCCGTCAATGTACGACTATACGGTAATATCATCATTGTGCAATCGATATCGATTAGGAAACGTGGCACATTGTACAACTGTACGAAAATGAAACCATTCCCTAACTGTTGCCATGGAAACGAGTGCAAACTAAATGGAAATGAAATGATCTGGCACCTCCGCCAAAAACAAAAAGTAAAAATCGATATTAATTACACAATAGTGATAATAATTAAGAGTCGTAGAAAAAGTATAGTGTACTACTCGCATGGAATGACCATTTTCTACTCGTATGAATTGAGTACAAACCTTCATACTCGTAGGAAATGGGTATCATTCCATGCTTGTTGCACAATATACTATTTTCTACGACTGTACGGCAATATCACTATTGTGCAATCGATATCGATTCGTAAATGTAGTACATTGTAGAACTGTACGGAAATGAAACCATTCCCTAACTGTTGCCATGGAAACGAGTGCAAACTAAATGGAAATGAGAATGAACTGGCATCTTCCCCAAAAACAAAAATTAAGATTCGATATTAATTACACATTAGTGATTAATAAAGAGTCGTAGAAAAAGTATAGTGTACAGGGTGTATCAATATCGATATGCGTCACAGGTTAGGGGTGTAAATAGCGCACATTCTGAAAATATTTGGAAACATACAGGGTGCGTCACAAAAGTATGGCACGAAAAAGTATGATTTTTTTAAATGGTATAATTATTGATATTTCAATTCTTTCTTCAATTTGGAACAAAAATTGTGATACAACTAATGTTCCTAAATTCAACCGTTATCGCATTTTTGCATTTTTGACATGCTATAAAACTCAAGATAGGAAAGTGCACACCATTTTCCTCTAACTTGAATAGTTTGAGTTTTATAGCATGTCAAAGTTGCAAAAATGCCATTTTTAAAACGCGATATCTCGATAACGGTTGAATTTAGGAACATTAGTTGAATCACAATTTTTGTTCCAAATTGAAGAAAGAATTGAAATATCAATTAATATACAGGGAGTTCCATTTAAAAAAATCATACTTTTTCGTGCCATACTTTTGTGACGCACCCTGTATGTTTCCAAATATTTTCAGAATGTGCGCTATTTACACCCCTAACCTGTGACGCATATTGATATTGATATTTTTCATATCCTATATGATAAAACCTACTTTACTCTATCGTTGGGACACCCTGTACAACTCGCATGGAATGACCATTTCCTACTGGTTTGAATTGTTTCACTCGCCTTTGGCTCGTGCTACAAACCTTCACACTCGTAGGAAATGGGTATCATTCCATGCTTGTTGTACAATATACTATTCCAATCGAATAGAATAGATACCTATGTGAACTAACAACAATATATTAAAAACGGAAACAGAATAATAGACACTTTAAGCAAACCCAACATTTGACGAATCGACATACGTTAATCAATTAAAAACCCGCTTAAGCAGCGATCGGTTCTACGTAGACGAAAAGGATTGGTGAAACGTTGAAGTTGTCAAACTTCGCGTTTTGTAACCTATACAGGGTTTTTCACTTAAAACTTCGCATGTCAATATCTCGGAAATGAATAGGAATATTTGATTTCTGGAAAAAGTAGTCAATGTATGGGGTCGGGTGGTTATTTTTCACAGTTAAGAAAATTCGACGCCTACCAAGAGTAAAGCGTCGCGACTCATCAAAAATATTAATCGATTGCAGGGACTTTTAAATTACGCGCATGCAAAAGTACGAGTTATTTATAAACTTTTTTGTTATTTAGTTGAACTCATTTATTCTACTCAGTTTTGAGATATACAGTGTGTCCAAGATAAGGATGTCTATCATGGGGATCTTGAAAACCGTGAGAGATACAAGGTCGGTTAAATGGAGGCAAAGTTGCGTATTTTGATGCTTAACAAAATGCCGTTTCAAAAGCCAAGAAATTCTGACTAAGTCCGAAATTATCCGAAAAAACCCAAAATGTTTCAAAATTGTTTTCATTTTTTTCTGACCACATTTGAAGAGATATTTTGAAATGAATGGAACTTCTTCATTGCCACTTTTTGCCCTTTACAAGATAGCGTTATTAAATTGAAGAACCGACGTTTCGTCTATGAGCAGCCATCATCAACTTTGATTTTTTTAATACGGTCCTGGATTTTTTATTACGGATTTTAAGAGCCTCTCATGTTCCCAAACCAACGAGGTATCGCACTGATTGAAAAAAGGGTGGTTGTTTTTGATCCTATTAAAAATGTATTTTTTGTCTCTCTCTAACACATGAGTTCTCATGGAAAAATCCATCAACATAATTTTTTTGAATAATTGCGATACATTGTTGGTTCAGGAACAAAAGAGGCTCTCAAAATCCGTGATAAAAAATCCAGGACCGTATTTGAAAAAACAAAGTTGATGATGGCTGCTCATAGACGAAACGTCGGTTCTTCAATTCAATAACGCTATCTTGTAATGGGCAAAAAGTGGCAATGAAGAAGTTCCATTCATTCCAAAATATCTCTTCAAATGTGGTCAGAAAAAAATGAAACCAATTTTGAAAAATTTCGGTTTTTTCCAGATAATTTCGGACTTAGTCGGAATTTCTTGGCTTTTAAAACGGCATTTTGTTAAGCATCAAAATACGCAGCTTTGCCTACATTTAACCGACCTTGTATCTCTCACGGTTTTCAAGATCCCCATGATAGACATCCTTATCTTGGACACACTGTATATCTCAAAACTGAGTAGAATAAATGAGTTCGACTAAATAACAAAAAAGTTTATAAATAACTTGTACTTTTGCATGCGCGTAATTTCAAAGTCCCTGTAATCAATTAATATTTTCGATGCGTCGCGACGCTTTACTCCTGGTAGGCGTCGAATTTTTTTAACTGTGAAAAATAACTACTCGATCCCATACATTGACTACTTTTTACAGAAATCAAATAATCCTATTCGGTTCCGAGATATTGACGTGCGGAGTTTTAAGTGAAAAGCCCTGTATATTGATTTTTGTTTATATTTTTGGTTTGGTTTGGATGTTTCTGTATTTTACGTTTATCCGTTTTGAAGAGCTTTTGTTATAAATCTTCGATTAGTTGAGATTCGTTCTCAGATACGGGTACGATGAAAGGCCCGCAACGATACGTGCAACGGAACGAATCGGAACCCCCGCATCTATTCTGAGCATGCGCAGATTGATGCGGATACGGATCCGTTCGAAATTTAGAACGTGCTTAAAGTGTCTAATAACACAAACATCTTAAACTCAAACGTGAAACTCAACGTTGGCAACACGTTGCAGGACAAACAATGCCGTGAATGACGCCACTTACCCGTCGATGCGCTGGCCGCTTCACAATCTTTGAATTAAATAACTTCAAAATTGATAGATCTAGAAACCTGAAATTTTGTCAGTGTGTTATTGTAATGGAGAGGTATCGAATCAAATGAAATATATATGGAAGAGCGGATGTCGCAAACGATCTCATTGCAGGAAAATTAAATGGTAACCCTGCCTAAAATGTGGGTGGGAACTTTCACAATTAGGTATTGGTTTGACAGAAGTCATATTTCATTGACACGTTTTCGTCGGTATGTGGTTAAATTCGTTTGCTGAGGAAGACGTGGCTCGTAGGCATATCGATTTGGAGGTAGAACTGACTTCGCATTCCTTTCCGATAGAGAATAGAGGAGAATTTGAGGAGCGATTGAGTTTTGATAGATAGTGTTGTATTGCATTTTATATCAATAAATTCTATTTTGATTATAGACAAGATACACCATAGGTTAATGTCAGTTCAAGACTGTCTAGGTATATTACATAATTCATACAACAAGGTTAATTATTATGTAGTGACCAACAACCACTACAGTGAGTTCACTAAAGCCTACCTCTACATCCTCGTTATTACAAGTTAAGCCTCTGTGGAGATTTACTAACTCCGCAAGTAGATGTCACACCTACATTATTATTGGATCCTCTTTGATTCGCTGTAATATCTACATTAAGAATAACATTATCATTTTTCTCATTATCTAACTCCAAATAACATTCATTATCTAACTCTGGGTATGATTTTTTCACCTTCATCTTTTTCCCTTTTTCTTGAGAATAGAAATGGGGAATGGTTCTTTTCATTTATTTCTTCCTTCATTGGCTCATCAAAGTTTAGTTTTAGAAATTTTCGATTTCCAAAGAATATTTTATCATTTCTCATTTCTATTTTATAAGTCATGTCTCTAACACGTTTTCAGTGCAGGTTGACATAAGGCATTTGATTTTAATTGGACAAATACATTATCACCAGCCCTAAGAGGTTTTAATGCTTCAACATTTCTATCATAGTATTTTTTACACATATATTGCTTGTATACTGATGATTTATTGTAATCAGAAAAATGTATGTTTTGTCGTTTTGAAGATGAAGTTTGTAATGGTAGAATCGATCTTAATTTTCGAGACATCAATATTTCAGATGTGAATACGTATCATCAATTTTCATATTTCTATACAATAATAAAGCCATAAAAATATCCTTGTTGTCGTCAATGGTCTTTTTAAAAATGCTCTTGGTAGTTTGAACATTACGCTCTGTCATGCCATTGGACTGCCAATCTTTTGAAAAGTTTAAAAATTCTAAATTGTGGTCCTCCATCTGACACCACGGTGAATGGTATTCCATGTCTCGCAAAAATGCTTTTTAAACATTGTACCACCTTTAAACTAGTTGTTTCATGAATTTCCTCTAATTCAATAAATTTGGAATAATAGTCTATGACTAAAATATATTGTTTTCCTTTCCACTCAAATAAATCACACCTGACCTTGTTCTATGGTATTTTAGGAATTTCATGACTTATCATTGTTTCGGATTGTTGAGCATGTGAGTATTTTACACAGATTTCACATTTTGAAATTTTCTGTTTAATATCATTAGTCATGTTGATCCAAAATAAAGAATCTTTGGCCAATGAAAGACATTTATTTATTCCCAGATGATAATAGTAAATTCTATCTAACATCTCATTTCTTAGACTTTTCGGAACTATTATTGCTTTATCATTGAACACAACGTCATCGAAAATAGTCAAATCATTTTTGTATTGTGAATATTTTTTAAAACCATCAGGTAATTTTATGTTCTTATCAGGCCATCCGTTTATAATTGTTTCATGCACTGATTAATAAATAGAATAAAATAATATAATATTAAAATGTCCGGATGTTTGTACCAAAATGTCTGTCATTTAACGTTGTGCGTAGCCCCTTTTACCAGTTTTATCCATTTTATTCCCGGTCATTTTATTCATGATTTCTTACCCTTTAATCTTTCAATCTATTTATTCATTTAAAACCATTTTGAATCTCAACATAATTCTAGTCACATTCATCCTTTTACATCCGAACATCTTAATATTAAGTTATTTCATTTCATTTACTTTTTTTCTATTACTTTAAACTACTGATTGAGCCAGCGATGTTCTGGATATCACAATCCTATGTTCCTTTTAAATTCACACACTATGTAATGTACAACTTTATAATAATTAATCTGTCTCCTATATGAGTGATAAGTGCTTATTGTTTTACTCACAATTTGTCCTGATGAAGGGAGGAAATGTCTCCCGAAAGCTTGACGTTCAATAAACTGAGCATCTAACTGCCCAACTTTATTATTGACTCCTTCCCTACTACTTCGGCTTCTACTTATCATTGTTTCCTCAAGCAATATTAATTCCGGATCACTATTTGTTTATGTTGAAACTCCATTTAGTTTTAGTTATGTTAATTTCCGAGACAAACATACTGGGGCGAAAACGATAATTGTCCCATCCATTCGGGATTCCAGCCCACTGCATTCGATCTGGAATTTACTACATGTTTATCGGAGAGTCGCATTCCTGCGCGATGAGTCATGCCGTTTGTTCCGGTCTATACTTTTATATTCTTCCATAATCTAGAATTTACGGATTAGCTATATAAGCGGGTACATTGTAAACATTGTACATTGGCAAGCTTCTATGGCACAACTACCATAGACAATTTGAGGCTGCAGCAAGGGCAAATGGATGGACCGCAACCAAGAAAGCTCTGGCACTAACTCTGGCGCTTCGTGGGGTGGCAACGAAAATCCTGCAGACGCTGATTAACCCAGGAACAGGAGGAACACGACGTGCTCGTCAAGCATCTAGAGCTGCGGTATGGTCAAACTCATTTGGAACATGTCTATCATTCCCACATGAAGAACCGCATCCAAAAGACCAACGAAACCATGCAAGAGTTTAAAGCGGATGTTGCTCGCTTGTCAAGACTGGCGTATCCAACCACGCCAAAAAATGTGATGGAGAGGCTTGCAGTGCAGGCCTTTTTGGATGGTCTTCGGGATCCGAAGATAAGGCAGTCCCCGATAATTCATCGGCCCAACAGACTAGTCGACGCATTGGCCAAAGCCTTGGGATTTGAAGCGGCAAAGCAGTCCGTCAAGACACTTGCGGGCGTGCGAAGGATGGAGGAGCAGGATTCCGCACAGGAGAAGACCGTCGAAGCTACTGTGTGGAGTCCACCAAACAAAAGAAGCTGCGGTGCTGGAATTGTGGAGGGTTTGACCGCATCCGTAGCCGATGCAAGAACGCACCTTCTTCGGCATCGGAAAACCAAAGAGGGTCTATGCGAAGGTGCAATCGTCGACCTCTAACCAGTATTTTCCGAAAAATTGCCATAGTCGCCACTTCAGTACCAAAACTGAACAGCGTGTTTGTGGATGGCTTGGTCAATGGAGAGAAACGCACCATGCTGCTAGACACAGATGCGACGAAGACTATCATCAGGCCCGATATTGTCACAATACCGACAATGATTAAACCAACAAAGTGGCGACTACGGACGGCAACAGGAGACTTGGCTACGATCCATGGTGAAGTGGAGGCAGCAGTGACTTTGGGAAGCACCAGCTTCAAACATCCAATGCTGGTTGCTGATATTGAGAGAGAAATCATAATTGGAATGGACATCATGAACACCCGGGGCTTCCAATTAGATTTCAAAAATTGAACACTAAGAACCAACAACGAAGAGGTGATACTGCATGGGAGAGAGAAAGAGACAGTTCGTGTTTTGCTTCAATTCCTGAGAGGAGCGGGATGATTTTGTGGGCTCGCCTGGAAGGGAAAATGAAAGAAGGAAACATCGTGATGTTTGAGCCTAAAATACACGATTCTGTGCCCGTGAGAGTGATGGACGTGAACTTTCACTCTGTAAGTTTGGCAAGGGACACAGTTTTGGGGCTCTGCTCGTCAATTTCCACTGTGGTGCGGAAAGTATGTGAGACTTAGAAGACCATCTCTGAGTTCACCAGAGACCGGAGAGATGGATAAGTTAGTTGTCACCTCTTTAAAAGACCTGGATAAGAGACAAAAACAACGATTGAGAAACCTGATAAGGAATTACGGCGACATCTTCGACGACGGGACTGGGGAAAAGGGCCGAATGAACGTGGTGCGGCACAACATCAACACAGAGGGAGCACGATCAATCCGCCAAACAGCTGGAAGACAACTTCTGGCCAAGAAGGAGGAGGCGGACAAGATAATCCAGGACATGGAGAAAGGCGGTGTCATCGAGCCTTCTAGTAGTCCGTGGTCGTCGCCAGTTGTTCTAGTTAAAAATAACGACGGTTCAACTCGATTCTGTGTGGACTATCGTCAGCTGAACAACGTGTCGGAGAAAGACAGCTACCCGCTACCACGGATCGACGTCACTCTGGACACCTTGGCCAGATCAAAGATCTCCCCAACCCTGGACCTGAAAAGCGGATATTGGCAGGTAGAAATGGCCCCCGAACATCGAGAGAAGACTGCTTTCAGCGTTGAAGCAGCATCTGGGTTGTGGCAGTTCACTGTTATGTCATTTGGGGGTTATGCACCTGCTACGTTCGAACGCCTGATGGAGACTGTGCTCAAAGGACTATCCTGGTCAACATGTCTGGTGTACCTGGATGACATAATTGTGGTTGGAAAATAATCATTTGAAGACCATCTGGAGAACTTGGAGAAGGTATTCCAGAGACTGAGAAGTTCCGGTTTGAAGCTGAGTCCAAAGAAATGCAAACTCTTCCGGAGGAAAGTACAATACCTGGGTCATATCGTGTCGGCTGAGGAAGTAGCCGTTGACCAGCAAAAGGTGGAGGCAGTTAAGGAGTGGCCAGTACCAAAGAACCTCCACGAGCTAAGAAGTTTCCTGGGTCTGTGCACGTACTACCGGCGTTATGTCCGGGGATTTGCGAACATCGCCCGGCCTCTCCACAGGCTCACAGAGGCACAGAGATATGTCTTGAAGATCAAGAAGACAAGGACCACGGCGTTGCACCTACAAACGGATGACATGGTGTAGCGAATGAACCGAACCATCAATCGACACAGGGCCTATTTTACCAAAAGGCCTATAAGGCCCGGGCCTTTGGCCCCGTGGAATGTGGGGCCCGAAAAATGTTCTCGAAAAAATATATATAAACTGCTTCAACTCAGATTTAAACAGCCAAAGAAAGCCATTTAATAAAAAAAAGGCTTAGATTGATTGGATATTCATATTATATCAATTGATAATTTATACAATTTTAATTGAGATTCAAAAACATGCATTTCAGCACAGTATTCAGGCCTTAATCTATAATGACGTTATCAAAAATTACGCGATCTTTATTGACGATACAATTTTTTCGCGCGTTTTGGGCGTTTTTACCTAGCGAACAAGGAGGAGCGTTGAAGGGAAAAAACACAAAAATAGCGACAGCATTATGGTGGGGTGTAACATCGTTTATTCAGATGTCCTATCCTCAGTTTTTAATTGAAAAGACAACTTGACAAGCTCAAAAAGCATAAATCGAATGCCATTGTGAATGTATAATAATTCCTTGCCACAATCCCAATTTAACTCGAGATAAGTTTTCAGTTATAATGATTATTATACAGGGTGTCTCACGGTCTCACGGTCTCACGGAAAACTAGACATAGGATCGAACTGAAAATTTGGCTGAGCCCATAATCGAGTATGATCTATATTTTAAAAATATTTTCAGTTTTGCAGTGTTTCCGCTTCTACCCAAAAGTCGTAACAACTTTCTCATTTTAAATGGACCACCCTGTATATTTTTATTTTTTTGGATTCCTTGACTGATTCTAATCACTTTTGCTTGATATACTCCTATATCTATCGGCAGCCGTTTTCGAGATATAAATTAATTTATAATATTTTTGTCGTAAAACACATCAGTGGATTGAGTTCAATAATTTCGTACTTGAAAACGGTGGAGAGTTGAAATTGCTATGCCGACTAGAGAAAGGTAGGTTGATATGGTTCCAATGAAGAAACCGATCTGAAAATATACAGGGGTGCTTCAAATCTATTAATCTTTTTCCTTCACACAAAAATGATAAAAAATAATTTTTTTCAAATGGAACCCCCTGTATATTACTTGAAAAATGAAAAGGCCAATAAATTTCCTTTCAAATGGTATCCCATGTTTCTATACCTAAACCTTCAGGATCTACAAGAAAAATGCATTTTACTAAAAAATAAATTATATTGGTATACATGATATGAAACATAATGTAGTTTCTAGGGCAATCTATAGTTGCCAGGTCACACAGCAATAACAATTTATTTTTAGTAGCAAACTGCAACTACATTATGTTTCATATCAATAATACCAATATAATTTATTTTTTAGACAAATGCATTTTTCTTGTAGAACCTGAAGGTTTAGGTATGGGAACATGGGATATCATTTGAAAGGAAATTTATTGGTCTTTTCATTTTTCAAGTAATATACAGGGGGTTCCATTTGAAAAAATAGCTTTTTTATCATTTTTGTGTATAGGAAAAAGATTAATAAATTTGAAGCACCCTGTATATTTTCAGATCGGTTTCTCCATTGAAACCATATAAACCTACCTTCCCCTAGTCGGCATAGCAATTTCAACTCTCCACCGTTTTCAAGTACGAAATTATTGAACTCAATCCACTGATGTGTTTTACGACAAAAATATTATAAATTAATTTATATCTCGAAAACCGCTGCCGATAGGTATAGGAGTATATCAAGCAAAAGTGATTAGAATCAGTCAAGGAGTCCAAAAAAATAATTATATACAGGGTGGTCCCTTTAAAGTAAGAAAGTTGCCGCGACTTTTGGGTAGAAGCGGCAACACTGCAGAACTGAAAATATTTTTAAAATATAGATCATACTCGATTATGTGCTGAGTCAAATTTTCAGATCGATCCTATGTCTAGTTTTCCGTAAACGTCTAAGGTGCCATAGACCGTGAGACACCCTGTATATATTTGGGGTTGTGGTTTTGACCGGTCATAGTTTTTTTTGGTCAATTGAATGAATTCAAAAAATTAAATTAAAAAATGCAGTGGATGATCCCAATTACACTTGTCGAATTTCTTATTTTGCAATTCATGAGAACAGTAATGATAATTTGTTAAAAAAAGTTTTGCTTATCGTTAAAAGCTCATTCCATTATACAGGGTGTACCCGCTCAAGAGGTCTAAACTTTTAGAGTATAACTTAGATGTTATGGCAGGTTAGGGACCTAATAAGAACTATATATATTGATGAAGTATAGAGGAGTTATTTCATATGTGACGAGCTGGAGCTGCGTCGTTCCAAAAATACAGGGTGTTGAAGTTTTTTTGAAAAAAAATTTTTTCTAAGAACTTTTTCTCGAGATTTCAAAACGATTTCACCAATAATTATGATAAGATTTTTGGGAAATATGATGAAGTTGACGTATTTATGGAACTTCTCGAACGGATTAAACTCTACAGTGCCAGAGATGTGTGTTGTATTCCTAATAGAAAAAATGGTTCGCCACCGGTTTTTCACAAAAAATAATATTTTTTCGAATTACCTACTCGTTCTCAACAAAAAAGGTGTCTTGAGTTTTTTTCTCCGGCGCACGCTTTTTGATTAAAAAAAATAAAATTGAGTACAGTCGGTTCTGTTGTAGCAAAAGAGAACTTTTCCATTGGAAATTGATAAATCGAATGAGTTTTTTTGAAAAATAAATGTCAAGAACCGTCTTCAAGTCTTCAAAAATTTTTGTTTTGTTCAATCACAAACCTGGAGGTTCACAAGTAAACAGAGAAAATCTGCCATATTAGGATATTGGAAGCCCGAGATTTTGTATGGGCCTTGGGGCCCAACTGTTTTAAAAATAGGCCCTGAATCGATACTTGGCCAAAGCTGCCTCTGACCATCAAAGAGACTGGGGTCGACATCTTCACCTGTTCATCATGACGTACAGGTCAGCAGTTCATGAATCGACGGGCAAAACACCTGCCAAGATCATCATGGGTCGTGAACTCCGGCTGCCCTGCGACTTGAAGTTTGACTGTCCACCTGGTGAGGATGTCGCTGGGGAAGACTACGCAAGTGATCTTCGTATCAAGATGGACGATATCCATCAACGAGTCCGACCAAACATACAAAGTGCCAGCGACAGGATGAAGGAGGCGTACGTCGTGAAGGTCGAATCCCCAACCTGCAACAAGGCAACCCTCCTTGTTGCAGGTTAGGGATTTGATTTGGCTTCACAGCCCTCAGAGGCGACGTGGCTTCTCTCCAAATCTGAAAAGTTCTTGGAAGGGCCCGTATGAGATTCTGGAGCAAATCAATGACGTCGTCCACCGGATAAAGAAACCACCACGAGGAAAGCCGTGGGTTGTTAATTTCAACCGTTTGGCCCCGTATGCTGGAGCTCATCAGGAAGCTGACGTGAGGCAAATGGAGTCACCCGAGGCGGACATGTCCCTGAAAACCTTCATGTCCTTATATTCCAACGGCCAAAAAATCCTGAATGGCATCGTTCGAGAACAGCAGCTGGATTTGTTCAACGCACCGGCCGAGTACGCGTTAGCTTACTCGGTCACTGAAGACCTAAGCATGAGGACTAGACTTGCTACTGCATTCAAGGGAAAATCCGGGAAAATCCGGGAAAATGGACCATCTGCGACGACAAAGGCCAGGGGTTGGGAAGACGTTTCAAGTCAGGACAGGGACACGATACCTGTTTTACCTGGTGACAAAGAAGCTTCCACAACATCGGACCAGCTATAGGGATGTTTAAAGGGCACTTCATCAGCTGAAAAGTTTAATGCTGCCACAGGACCTGACCCATCTGGCCATTCCGAAGATGACGAACAATCAACTGGACTGGAGAGTAGTAAAGGGCATGCTGGTGATCTTTGAAAAAAGCGGTATTGACATCCTGGTATGCATCCTTGTATGCTGCTATCCTTCCCAGAGGACGAACCGGAGAAGAGTGGACTGCTACTGCCATAGGACATCGGGCTGCTGGTTTGGGGACAGTTGCCGATACCGACATGGACACATTTCGGGACGAAAGGCTTTAAGGAGGGGGCAATGTAGAAAAAACCGGGAGAAAAACGATAACTGTCTCATCCATTCGGGATTCCAGCCCACTGCCTTCGATCCGGATTTCACTTCATGTTTATCGGAGAGTCGCATTCCTGCGCGATGAGTCATGCTGTTTGTTCCGGTCTATACTTTTATATTCTTTCATAATCTAGAATTTACGGATTGGCTATATAAGCGGGTACATTGTAAACAGGTGGAAGTCTAGTTTTCGAGTCAAGATTTTGATAAGCTGTGATTGTGAACATAAATATGTGTGGTGTTGTGAACCGTGTGCTGTAGTGACTTAAACAAATAAATTAAAACTGGACAAGTGTTTCCTATAGCGAAAAATATTACAATACATACATGATCCAATATTTCTTTATCATAAAATGTATTTTGTTCATCATGAATGTATGCTCTGGATAATGCATCAGCAAAAATGTAAAGATTTATTATATTTAACATCAATGTCATACTTTTGAATTTGTAATAGCATGCGTTGAAGTCGAGCTGGACATTTGTTTAGTGGTTTTTTGAATATGTTGATCAAGGGCAGATGGTCCGTTTCAACCACTACTTTTTTCCCAAAAACAAACTGGTGAAACTTGTCCAGACCAACCCAGATCGCTAGAAGTCCTTTCTCTATCTGTGCATATCTGCTCTGAGGATCAGCAAATGCCAATGATGCATAAGCACCTGGTAAATTATTCTGGAGAAGCACTGCTCCACACCCTGATTTTGATGCATCAACAGACACTACTGTATCACAATTTACATTATAAAACTGAAAAACAGGTTTGTTACACAAAGTCTTTTTAATTTTGTCAAAAGCTTCTTGATGTTCTTTTTGCTATTCAAAGCCATTTTCTTTTGTAAGCAAAGCCCTTAAAACACCTGTTTTATCCAATAAATTTTTCACAAATTCACTAAAATATGCAAGAACACCAAGTAGCCTTTGTAAGTCATGTTCACTTTTTGATTCAGGCATTACAGAAATGGCCCTTAATTATAAATCATCTGGAATCCAGAAGAATTCATCAGATGACCCATGTATTTCATTTGAGACAGTCCAAATTTGCACTTTTCAAAATTGAATTTTACTCAGTGTTTTTTAGCCAACTGTAAAATTTTATTTAATCTTTCATCAAGTTCTTCTACTGTACTACCCCAAATCAGCAAATCATCGATATATGTATCAACTCCTTCTACGTCAAAAATTTCCTTGTATTCAGCCTGGAATACTTCCGGTGCGAATTTTATACCATATGGAAGTCGCAAGAATTTGTATCTTCCAAACGGAGTACCAAACGTACACAATTTCGAACTAGCCTCGTCCAGTTGAATGTGATAAAAACCCTGTGAAGCATTCAAGGTACTTAATATTTTTGCATTTGATAATTTGCTTGTCAATTGTTCTAAAGTGGGTATTCGACAGAATTCTCTTTTAATGTATTCATTTAAGTCCCTCGGATCAAGACATATACGCAATTTATTATTGGGTTTTTTAAGCAAGACTAGTTCGTTTACCAGTCTGCACTTTTTCTATAATTTGAGACTTCTACAGTTCATCAAGACTTTGTTTCGAGGAATTTGATAATGGTAACGCAACTTTACATGTTGGATGTACTACCGGTCTTGCATTTATCTAAATCAATGAGGTATTTGTATTCTAAACACCCAATTCCCATAGAAAGATCTTTAAATTTTTTAATAAGTTCAGAGTAGTCTCTGACATTTGAATTCAAACCATCAATTTCCCTTATTAAATTGAGCTTTATACTTGAACTTAGGCCTAAGATTCCTTCAGGGTTTGATGCAACGATAAAGAAGTTCACTTTCTCAGAAATATCATTTTTTCTGCACCACATGCTACAACAACCCATAACCTTTAACTTATCCTTGATATAAGAATGCAAGACAATATTAGATTTGGTTATATCAGACTTGCCAAATCCTAGTTTTTTGAATAAACTAAGTGACATAACATTGAACATTGCCCCTGTATCAATTCAAAACTCACATGTTTTTTGTTAATCTCTAGCTCTACTTTCCATTCACCATTAGTCATTGAGTTCACCTCATTTGTCACACTCCCAACATAGAGAAAATTGCTGTCCATTGAAATTTTGTCAACAGTTTCTTCCTCCTCATCTGTAATCTCATTTACTTTTCGGTCCTTTCTTTGCTCATATAATTGCCTGTTCTTTTTGCTACATACTGTGGCAAAATGATCTGGTTATTTGCAAAAATTACACATCTTCCCAAAAGCTGGGCTCTGGTTTATAGGATGTTCTTTTTTTCCACAATGAGTGCAATTTTTGATCATCTTTGGAAGGTCTCTTTTGAATTTGAGACCATGGACTTCACCTGACAACTGTCCTATAACCTTGCTTTTTACTTTGACAGATTCTAGAACTTGGCATAATTCCACAGCCTTCTCGGATGATAAACATGTTATCTTCCAGGAGCCTCTCTTTGATAGTCTCGTTATTTATACCACAAGTGATCATTGTTTCTGTCTTGCAATTTTTCTAATTTACATCTACTTGCCTTTTTCTTTAACTTGACTATAAAATCATTCGTGCTCTGTCCATCTTCTTGTCGGTACGAAAAAAAAATGTACCTCTCAAGGGCAACATTTTCTTTTCCAATAAAATGTTTCCCAAACTTCTCCATAAGAGGCTGCAATTTATCTTTGTCATTGGCATCTATTTCAAAAGTGGTGAAAATTTTACACCCATCATCTCCTATGTAGTGTAGTGATTGTGCACACTGGTTTTTTCGTCCTTTTTGTACACTTCCGAGGCAACTAGATAATTTTCAAACCTGGCCCTCCACAACTTCCAGTTTTCTGCTGCATTTCCTCTGAGAGACAAGGAAGAAATCCCACGATTATCGCCTATTTTCACCAGAGGTTCCTGAACATTTAACTATTTAGAACTAATTTCTACACGACTGCGCCATGTTATATTGCATTTTATATCAATTAATTCTATTTTGATTATAGACAAGATACACCATAGGTAAATGTCAGTTCAATACTGTCTTTATTACATAAGTCATACAATGAGGTTAATTATTCTGTAGTGACTATGGAGGACACAGTCCTCCATAGTAGTGACCACGTAGTGACCATGATACTAGAACAAACAAGATATGATCGCGCGCAGGTTTCGTTGACGTCATTGCGTGTCCGAGCCTCAAAATCTATAGTTTACCTAGGTAACTGGATTACCATGATACTGAAACAAACAAGATAAACTCTCGCAAATCATCCTTCAGAAGTCATTACGTGACCTACCTCAAACCTATACAATCAATGTCACGTGGGGACGTCATGCGTGAGCCAGTTCAAATTTTGACCAGCAAATGGTTACTAGGTAACGTTATATTGATGTTTTAAATCCAACCTCACTTTTGGCTGGCGGTGACGACATGCGCGGCTTGGTTCTGATTTCGTCCAGCAATTGATCATATCTTGTGTGTTTCAGTATCATGATAGTGACCAACAACAACTACAGTGAGGTCACTAAAGCCTACCTCTACAGATAGAGCGAGTAAAGCTGTTACAGAACGTCAGTTATCGTTAGTACTGGCTAGAGCCTCAACTGAAAATATTGATTGCACTATACATAAACTAGTTAGGAAACAGAGGACAATACCGTGGTGTGTGATATGAGAAGTGTATCGAAAATGACTTCTCTAGATTTTGTCAAAGGGTATCTTGCGAAGTTCCAGTATTTCTTTGCTGGTATTAGGCATAATATTGTTTGAAAAAGAGTAGTCAATATTTCACCATGTCATCTTTTCGAAGTGCATCAAATGCACTTAAAAAAGCATCACAATGTTCATCAATAATTTTCACAAACCATTGCATTCTCCGGTCGAACACCACTTCTTTTGAACATATTTTGATTACTAAGAACTGAGTACTTGAATTAGTCCAAAACCTAATTTCTCTTAACAAGTTTCATACACACACATATCCCATAACCGACAAGTCTTGTGCACTGCTTATCACACTACCTACTATACTAAAGATATCGAGCTGCTGTCTTCGAGAGATCCTTGACCAGTTCTTCGAGAACATGTACATGGTGTTTGTTCATATTTCACTTGATAGATACCCCAGTCAATTATTTTGGTGTTACAAAAACGTTTAAATGAGCAAATTTGCAGTATTTTCCAAGGACATTCAGAATATGATGCAAAGAAATGCAAAAATGCAACGAAAACCTGAACATTTTACACAACATGGTATTTTTTAAATGGAACCCCCATATATTTTTGTCTAGAATGACAAATATTTTTCTTCCGATTCCAAATATATCATATATGCTGGTATGTATTTGGTTCAACCATTTTTGCGCCATTCATGTTCATAAGAATTACATTATGTTCATCTGGATTCTACCGTATCTTAGCAACCCAGATCAAGCCAAAAATATACAGATTGTCCTATTAAAAAATGCCATGTTGTTTGAAATTTTCAGGTTTTCGATGCATCTTTGCATTTCTCAGTATCGGATTCTGAATGTTCATGAAAAATACTACAAATTTGCTCATTTGAACTCTTTTGTGAAACCCAAATTAACCAAGATATCTTCTGAGTAAAATATAAACAATTACCCTGTACATGATTGGAGCATTGTTTTTTTTTATTTATCCACCTTTACAGGGTGAACAATGGAAGTCATGTTCATGTTTGGTGCTATACAGGGTGCCACAGATTCGAGTGCATGCATGGGGATCTCAGTTATTATAAGAGGTACATGGACGGTTAGATGGTTGCAAAGTTGCGCATTTTTATGCTCAAGAAAATGACATTTTGAAATTTGAAAAATTCCTACTACTTCCGAAGATATTCAAAAAACAACGAAATACCGCAAAAACGTTCTTATTATTCTCTGCGTTTGTTTGAAAAGACATTTCAAAATAAATTACACTTTACCACTTTTTCTCCTTTACAAGATGGTGGTATCAAATTCAAAATCTGACGTTCCGTCTACGAGCTGCCATCATCAGTTATCTTTTGACATCCTTGAGGCATTGAGGTGATTAGATGAAGATGTACTGTAATGGGTTGCCTTAGCAACCTCAATATTCTCAATTATTATTCACCTATTATTGTTATTTCCATTTATTTGTTAAAATGGCAATATTTTTGAACACTTTCGCAGAAATTGATTCAGTTTTTTATATGTACTTTTTTCCTTTTTCATGTCATCTGTAGATCTAATTTAATTTCATCAAATTTATCGTTATTGGATATTATTTCGATTTTGGTTCAGTCAATAAGGTTTGTTTAGTTGTGCAGGTCTTCTCATAAGAATTACGTGTCGAATAAACATGGATTTATGAAGCAAACTATGCCTTAGGGAGACAAGGGTAGCCTGACTAATTTTCTCTGGAATTATTTTTTAGATGAGTATATTTTTGGACGGTTGCGATACCTCACTGCCCTAAAGACGTCAAAATATAACTGAAAATAAAATAAAAAATCCAGGTCCGTATTTAAAAGAATAAAGTTGATGATGACACGTCAGATTCTCAATTTGATTCCACCATCTTTTGGAGGAGAAAAAGTGGCAACGACAAAGTTCAATTTATTTTTAAATGTCTTTGCAAACAAAGGCAGGAAATAATAAAAACGCTTTTGCGAAATTTTTTAGGAAGTAGTCAAAAAATTTTCAAAATGGTATTTTCTTGAGAATAAAAATGCGGCACTTTGCAACCATTTAACCGACCCCGTATCTCTTATAATAACTGAGATCCCCATGCATGCACTCGAATCTGTGGCACCCTGTATATGTCAGATTCCCAATTTTTGATCTTGAAAATTTTTCTACCAATATTTTGAATGTTTGGACTATCCTAAATCGTTTTTCTAAAAAAGTGTATCATTAATTTGTTTCCATTTAATTTTTTTATTTTTTCCATACTGTTGGATATAACAGATGCGGGTTAGTGGGGAGAAGGACGGTGTAAAACAAAACAATTGATGTTTCTTTTCATGTGTAACATGTATACTTAGTTTACTTTCTTTGTATTTTACCATCATGTACATGTGTTTATTTGTTATCGAACACACTCAATCTGACTAACCCTTGAGAAAGGTCACAATAAATGACCGAAACGTCGGTGTTTTGTTTTACACCGTCCTTCTCCCCACTAACCCGCATCTGTTATGTTTAAATTAATATTCGATGCTCATACTTTACAAGTTACAGGAAATTTTCAGGTGAAGCGGCTGCCCAGCCTGTTTGAACTATGTATAGACTTGAGAATTGGAATTTCATGTGTGGTGTCAAAAGCGGAGGTTAATTCATGTCACAAATTGTGGTGGTTCTCAGTAAAATTGAGATAAAATGATAATACAACAGAGATTGTATCCTAATCAAACCCTCAACAGACCTGCGAATCTTATTAAATATTTTTGCAAAATTTCATGCTCTGATCCCTTCTTTATTTTTTTATTAAAACATTGACTCACTTGGACTTATGGCAGATTTACACTTTGATTAGTAACAAGTGCACGTGTGTAGTGCTAGTGACAAGTACAATTAACAAGTGCGAGTAGATCAAATCTAGTCTATTTTTCTGTTTAGTTGTCAGACACCTCGCGTCAAGTATCAGAAGCTTTACTAAATGTCAATGTTCATAATATACATTTTCAAGTTTTTCTTCATATTTTCGGAACGCTGCAAACCCGTCAAAATTCGATGACTAGTTGTCACATTTGGAAGCAGGCGATGAGAAAAAAAGATGGTTGCTTGGATAAAAAAATAACATCAATATGATTTTGTAAATATCCCCTTTCAAAACCCAGCGGTGTTTCACTAAAAATTAGATCGAAAGGTTTGATGTCCGTCCAGCGACATTAAATCAAAGAAGCTGACGGCAAGCAAACATAGTTTGGTCCTTGATAGCCGGATAGAAGAATCGGAGAACAAAGGAAACACCGCCGTATGCAGATACAAGGTTCTTGTTTCAGAAGCTGTCTTGATCGGAGGTAAAGGTGAAGCAAACCTTATCTTATTTGATTTTTTTCGCATATCGTTTTGATGTCATTTCACGTACCTTCCACTTGTGTTAATCTCGATGTTTTTATACACGTTATAATTTTTTTTTCACGTATAATGAATGTTCCGTACATCTCGTAGCTCGAAAGTTAATTTTTATTCACACAATTCAAGCTACCAACTTGTCTGAAATTTCTCGTCAATAATTTCAACGTTTTTTTTTTCAAATATTATCGATACATGTTAATCGCTATAAAACAGTATTTGGGCTGTATAATCTTATCAAAACACTCAAATATCTCGTACTCTCGCATATAATTGCACATTTTGGTTAGGTATTTTGACAATTTACAAAAGTCAATATGACAGAATGATCAAATGAGGATAAAAGGTTAATAGCTCGTCGCGGTCAAATTAAAGCTGAACTCACGCGGTTTCAAACTTATTTATATAAGTTTACTGCTGGAAAATACTCGCTCATAGAATTCGAAACTCGTTACGAAGCCACGAAAGATATTTTGTCAGAATTTAAAACTATACAGGGTGAGCTCGAGGATGCCATGCTGGCCGCAGGTATTCTGAATCAAAATCAAGCAAGCGCGGATCGCGAAGATTTTCAAAAAAAGAATTTTAACGCCATTTCAACTGCGAAAGATCTTATTTCCCATCTTTCACCACCAGCAAATTCCAATACTTAAATGTTTACTCCTTTCGGGGTACCGCCTTTACAAATGAATGCAAAATTACAACCCATAAAAAATCCCGAATTTTCAGGCCAATATTCTTAATGGCAAAGATTTAGAAACACATTTACAGCTTTAGTTCACAATAACAACACATTGCAAAATATTGAAAAATTCTATCATCTTCAATCTTGTTTGAAAGGTTAGGCCGCTCAAGTCATGGCATCGTTACCCCTCTCGGACGTAAATTACATCACCGCTTTTAAATCAATAACAGAGAGATTCGATAACCAAAAGGCTATAATTAACGCGCATCTCAAAGAAATATTCGATTTACCAAATGTACATTAAGAATCACATTACGCAATTTTCTCGATACATTTTTAAAAAATACACGAGCTTTGAGAGCTTAGGCGAACCGATTGATAGTTCTAGTACTATTTTAATATATCTCTTGAACTCGAAACTGGATTTTCTTACAAAACGCGAGTGGAAACAGTTCAGTAGAGATATCGCTAAGCCCAAAATAGATGATTTTTCTAAATTTCTAACGCAAAGATGTCAGATCTTAGAGGCTTTACATACAAAATCTACCCCAAGCCCAAATTATCGTCAAAAACCAAGCTTTCAGTCGTTTGAACCATCAAGTCCTAATTGCCCTTTCTGTAATAATAAACATTTCATTTATTCATGTCCAAAATTTGAATCGTCCTCAGTTGCGTCTCGTTTTGAGGAAGTAAAACGATTATCACTTTGCACAAATTGCTTGCGAAAAGGACATAGAAATTCGGAGTGTAAGTCAACAGGTTGTGGGATTTGCAAAAGGAGACAGTCCACTCTTTTACATCAACCAGGAGCGTCTTTTTCAAAAATGTAACACCGAATAAGGTTGGTTTTCAATTTAAATCCAATCCTCAAAGTCACGTTCATATCTCGCTAACTCATGAAGGGAATACTTCAATGAATCACGATAATACGATCAATGCCCTCGAAAATACCCAAAATGATTCCAACCCTAACCCAAATGAAATTCAAAACTGCACAGCGTTGTCACATCATTCTATGAAAAACTCAGAACTTTTTGTTCTGTTATTTACTGCGCTCATTTACGTTTTTGATGTGAACAATGTTCCGTGCCGTGTTCTACTCGATAGTGGCTCACAGTCCAATTTTATTACTCGGGACATGGCCAGTCGACTTAATTTAAAATCACGAAGAATAAATATTCCCGTTTCTGGAATAAATCGAATCAAGACAACAATAAATGAGCAAGTTGACATCATGATTACGTCCATTCATAGTTCATACAAGTCAAATATTTCTTGCTTATTGACAAAATTAGCGATTTCACTCCACAAATATCCTTCGATATAGCAAACTTGAATATGTATACCTCATCATCCTCTCGCTGATCCCGATTTCAACGTCGCCTCAAGCATAGATATGCTTATCGGTTCTTCGATATTTTACAATTTACTTTCTGAAGGTCGTATCAAACAAGGCAACAAATTACCTGTATTACAAAACAGCGTTCTCGGCTGGATAGTAGCGGGTAACATACCTATAAACCAACGACTATCAAAATTTTTCTTCTTGAACTCACGTTCAAATGATGTTGATCAAAATTTGAATGCTCAAATAGAAACATTTTGGGAGATGGAGGAAATTCCCAAGAACCCGGAAAAATCATGGACAACAAAAGAACTCGAATTTGAACAATACCTTTTCTAGAACTGAGCAGGGTAGGTTCATTCTGGAATTACCATTGAAGGGCAATTTTTCAAAACTTGGTGACTCCGAAAAACGCGCAATAAACCGATTGTATTCGATAGAACAAAAACTGTCCAAGAACAGGGATTTCAAAGTTCATTATAATGAGTTTATGCACGAATACGAAAATCTTGGTCATATGACACAAATTTCACAAGATAAAAAATCTTTAACCCCAATATATCATTTACCTCATCACAGTGTCATTAAACGAGATAGCGTTAAAACAAAAGTCAGAGCTGTATTTGATGCTAGCGCCAAAAGTTCTTCAAATTTATCATTGAATGATGTTTCAATGGATGGTCCGACATTACAGAACGATCTTTTTTCTATTTTAATGAGATTACGAAAACACAATGTAGTTTTCATTGGCGACTTGACAAAAATGTATCGTCAAATATTAATACATCCTGAACATCAGAACTTGCAAAGGATACTTTGGCGAGATAGTCCTCAGGATGAAGTGAAATATTATAACTTGCAAACGTTAAGTTATGGTGAAAAACCAGCTTCATTCTAGCCACATGATGTCTTAAACAAATCGCCATAGAAAATATTGATAAACACCCCACTGACTGTGATGTAATCAATAAAGATATGTACATGGATGATATCTTAACAGGTTCGTCGGATAGTGCTGCGTCATCCAAAATACGTGGAAATTTGACTAGTGTTTTGTTAGAATATGGGTTCGAAATGAGAACATTTCAATCCAATGATATCGATTTTCTAAATCAAATATCATGTGATTTGGATACGCAATATATGATCACGGATGACTCATCTACCAAAACTTTAGGTGTATGTTGGATTCCTTCTTCAGATTTATTTCGATACAAAGGTCAAGAGATAAATTTTGATCCTAGTAACGCCACCGAACGATCAATACTTTCCTTTATCGCTAAAATATTAGATCCACTTTGTCTTTTAGGTCCTATTTTAGTTCGAGCTAAGCTTATCATGCAAAATCTGTGGCAACTTCAATTACAGTGGGATGAGCCCATTCCTGCGACAATCTAGGCGCAATGGGTTGATTTTCAAAAGGATCTATCAGAAATTCAATCTTTACAAATAAGTGGGCGTATATTAGTAACTAGCCCTCGTAATGTTCAAATTCATGCTTTTTTAGATTCTAGTAAAAAATCTTATGGGACCGCAATATATTCACGCTCTATCGATAATAATAATAATAATAATAATAATAATAAGGCCTTTATTGATCAAACTCTTTCTCGTCACAAACGAAATAATATTGGAGCAGTAGCTTGCATAACATAGCGAAGTCTAGTCAATTAGGCTACTCTTCTCAACCATTTATTATGCAAACTCCATACATAATCATGATATAATACTCGATACAATATAATATAGATCTACACTAAGACATACTTATCAATATTTGTTAGTGCTGATATATAGCGATCATGTGCAGTAGAACATTATTTTATTGTTTTCCTAAAAGAAAGCTCCTTAGACTGAATTTGAAACCGTTAGCGTTCAGAGATTTGATGTTGGGAAGAATCTGATTATACAATTTGGTAGCAGTATAAGAGAGACATCTTTCAAAAAACGCAGTTTTGTGCTTTGACTTTGCAAGAATATCCTTATGTCGAATATTCCTCTTATGACTTTCTCCTCTTTATACGAACAGAGATCTTAATTTGCTAGGCATACTAGGAGTATGTAGTAATTTATATGTAAAGTTGCCCAAGTGGTTGAGATACTTATCATGCATATTGAGCCATTAACATTCTTTAAGCTTATGCGAGACACTGTCATAATTTCTTATACCATATATCAATCTAAGACATGAGTTCTGCATCTTTTGAATGCGATTTCTCTTGGATTGCCGTAAGCATGGATAGTGAATAAAATTACAATGGGTATAGTGCGACAAAACAAGATAATTGCATAGCATCATCCTGAAAGAAGTGGTGAGGAATTGACGATTATTGAAAATTGATTTCAGTGAGTAGAATGCTTTCTGATTGACGTGCTTGGTGTGCTCAACAAATCGCAACTCCTCATCGATCGTCACACCTAAGCTTTTTGCCGATTGAACAAACGGGAGCACCTTATCGCCAACTTTCACGCACATCGAGTTTTTGATAAAAGTACAATAATTCTTCTTATCAGATATACATACAAGTTTTGATTTCGAAGAATTGAGTTGGAGATTATGTTCTGCCGAAAGGGCCTCCAATATCTTCAGATCGTTATTGATGTGGTTTATGGCTGCGAGGTGATTTTCCACTTCAAAGCTATGGTATAGCTGTGTGTCATCTGCATATGCCACAGTCTTGCAGAATCTTGTAGACGTTAGTATGTCCGCTGTATAAATTATAAATAATAGTCGAGAAAGAATGGAACCTTGTGGGACTCCAGATAGAATTCTTGATTGGCTGGATACTTTATTTTCTATCATAACCTTTTGATGTCGGTTATTAAGAAAGGATCTAATAAGACTAACAGATTCCACATCAAATCCATAATAGTGGAGTTTTGAACACATCAAACCATGGTCCAAAGTGTCGAATCATCAGTCACCAAGGACAGGGCAATATCGGTACCGTAATTTTTCCTAAACTCGCACTGATTATCAGGTAATAGATGTTTTTCGACAAAATATACTTCCATTTGGTTATATAAGATTCTTTCAAAAATTTTGGATAAAGCATTAAGAATGCTTATAAACCTCAGGTCTGAGAAGGTTTTAGGGTCTCTGATCTTGCTCAGAGGTTTGCCGATAGCAATTTTCCAAGAGTTCGGAAAATACTTTTTTTTCAATACAATTATTAATTATGTGAAGTATTACTATATCGATGGTTGGACAGCAGAGTTTCATCATCCTGATAAAAATTTCATCGACGCCCATTGCATTGGATTTGATCGAGTTTATCGCTAATTTCACTTGTTCTATTGTCGTTAGTTGGAATGAGAATACGTTACCTTCATCATAAACATTTCCATTGTAGAAACAGGTCTTCTTCTGGCTTGAATTCGTAACATTCTGAGTAAAAGATCCAAAATATTCGCTGACAGCCTCCGGGTTGGATAGATGGGGCGGTAACAATTCGGCACGATGAGTGCCACGTATATTCATTATTTTTAGTGATTGCCAGATTTTTCTTGAGTTATTTTCTTGACAGATATCTTCCAGGTACTTCTTTTTAGCTTTCCTTATCAATGATACGATTTTATTTCTGAAACTCACATAAATGGTTCTATTATCCACTGTACGGTCTTTTTTGTATCGCTGTAATGCTTTGGATCTTTTTCTTTTTAATAGTTTTATCTCTTCAGTGAGCCATGGGTTCCTTGGTTTAGATACACGTAGCTCTCTTATGAGAGCATGTCGATCGAACAGACCGGTAATCAATTCACGAAAGGTATCAAGTTTAATTTCAATATCTTTTTGCTTGTAAAGGTTCAACCAGGCAAGGTCACATCGAATGTCATTTACTTTGTGCAAAATCCCGAATCGCACCGTCAAAATCTATTTCTCTTCCGCGTTTAGAGCTCTGTGAAGCCCTATTAATGTCTCGACTATTATCTAAATTTAAATCAATTCTAGATCTGTTCATTGATGACGTGTTTCTTTGGAAATTACATAGCTTCTTCTCTTAACCCCGCGGATATTATTTCTCGTGGTTGTTCTCTACACGATTTACAGTATTCAAATCTGTGGTGAAACGGGCCTGACTTTCTCCAAACATCTCTCTAGCATTGGCCAGCTGGTTGTAATATTTCGAATTCTGCGAAAAATGTCGATAGAGTTCTCGAATTTAAATCTCAAACATTTCTCAATTTCGACAATGAAACACTTGACATATTTGGAAAATATTCGGATTATAACAAATTAATTCGTGTATTTGCTTTTTGCTTGAGATTCATTAATAATTTGAAATTGAGTGAAGAAAATAGAGTGTACTCTAAAGTTTTATCTCCTTCGAAAATAGATATAAGCATAAATTCGCTTTCGAGAATAGTACAACGGACCGCATTTTCCGCTGATTTAAAATCACTTCAAGAATCTGGTTTTGTTAGTTCCAAGAGTAAATAATTGAAATCGTTATCACCTATTCTTGAGAGTGGTTTGATTCGAGTCGGCGGTAGACTCGAAAATGCGAATGTTTCTTACAACTCAAAACACCCAATAATTATTCCTCAATCACACCCGTTCAAACGTTTGATTATTAAAAACGAACATGAACTTAGTTTACATGCTGTTACACAAATTACTCTTTCCTTTATAAGACAAAAATTTTGGCCTTTGAGTGGTAAAAATTCTGTTAAAAATTACATACAAAAGTGTTTATTGTGTTTCAAGTCAAAACCCATAACTTCAATTCCTAAAATGGGTCAATTACCGG
This sequence comes from Orchestes rusci, assembly GCA_958502075.1. Classification (NCBI taxonomy): domain Eukaryota; kingdom Metazoa; phylum Arthropoda; class Insecta; order Coleoptera; family Curculionidae; genus Orchestes; species Orchestes rusci. The sequence goes on from OY293310.1 coordinate 10,441,839, forward strand.
CTTCACGAGTAATTCCTAATTTCCCATTTTTAACTTCTTCAGTTGATTTTGCTGGGCCATATGACTTGAAAGATGGAAAATTGAAAAATCGCAAGATTATAAAGGCATACATTTCCGTATTTGTGTGTATGTCTACGAAAGCTGTACACCTCGAACTTATTTCTGATCTGACTAGCGATGGTTTTTTGAATGTGCTTAAGAGGTTCGTTTCTAGGCGAGGTTTATGTAAAGATTTATATTGCGATAATGCTACAAACTTCGTAGGCGAAAATAACGAGCTGTTAACTCTCCAGAATTTGACAAATTCTTTAAATGTGAGTAACTTTTTTACTTATAATCAAATGAAATTTCATTTTATACCATCTCGGTCCCCCAATTTTGGTGGACTTAAGGAGGCTGCAGTGAAGTCCACGGAACATCATTTGGGGCGCGTTTTAAATCAAAGACATTTAACGTATGAAGAATTTTATCCCATTTCAACACAAGGGGAAGCGGTTCTCGATTCTCGTCCTATCACTCCTTTATCCAATGATCCCTCCGATCTCGAAGCCCTGACCCCGGGACATTTCCCCATTGGACGAGTGATGACTCCAGTTCCACAAAGGAATTTGATTGACGTGAAAGTCAATTATGTGAAGAGATATCACCTGACTCAACAAATAGTCGGGCAATTTTTGGTGAAGGTGGATGAAGGAATACCTTCATTTATTACAACAACGTACAAAATGGCAATCTGGAAATCCACAACTTGCTGTTGGAACTATGATTCTGATAAAGGAAGACAACTTACCACCCCTTTGGGCAGGATCGTCGAGACACACCCTTGTTCGGATTCGATAGTGCGTGTCGTAAGTGGGTTGACGAAAGGTGGACTTTTTAAACGTGATGTTAGGAAGATATGTGTTCTCCCGATAGATGATGACTCTTAAATGACTGTATAACCAGATAGTGTCTGTCTCAAGTTTTTGATTTCAATTTTTGTTCAAGACATTTCAATAGCATTCTGTTGAAAGCCTAATCTTTCAAGGGATGTTCAGAAAACAATGTAAAGAGTTTCGCTATAGAAAACACTTGTCCAGTTTTAATTAATTTATTCAAAGTCACTAACACAACCACAAATATTTATGTTCACAATCGCAGCGTATATTTATGTTGTAACGATTATAATTCGCGGCTAATCGATAACTATTCTACTTCAAATGGCGGACCTTATTATATACCCTTCTCGCTGAAACTTCCCGAATACCGCCGCATTGTATAGAGCTCTGTAGAATATAGAAGACCAGAAGTCTGCTCCACCCTCCGGTTTCGCTAGAATGTAGCAGAAGGTACAAATTGATTCTACACAATGTGGTCCTGGCGCATTCACCAACACCGCTGAACGCATGTTTTGTCACATTGCCCCAATCTCAAGGCCTTTTGTCCCGAACTGCCTTCATGTCGGTATCGGCAACCGTCCCCAAACCGGCAGCCTGATGTCCTATGGAAGTAGCAGTTCACTGTCCTCTGGCTCGTCCTCCGGAAAGGATAGCAGCACACCAGGATGTCAATACCGCTTTCTTTGAAGATCACCTCCAGCATGCCCTTTACTACTCTCCAGTCCAGTTGGTCGTTCGTCATCTTTGGAATTGCAAGATGGGTCAGGTCCTGTGACAGCATTAAGCTTCTCAGCTGGTGAAGTGCCCTCCAAACATCACTATAGCTGGTCCGATGTTGTGAAAGGTTCTTTGTCACCAGGTAAAACAGGTATCGTGTCCCTGTCGTGGCTTGAAGCGTCTTCCCAACCTCTGGCCTTTGTCGTCGTAGATGGACCATTTGCCCGAATTTTCCCTTGAATGCAGCAGCAAGTCCAGTCCTCATGCTGAGGTCTTCAGTGACCGAGTGAGCTTACGCGTACTTCGCCGGTGCGTTGAACAAATCCAGCTGCTGTTCTCGAACGACGCCATTTAGGACTTTCTGGCCTTTGGAATATAAGGACATGAAGGTTTTCAGGGACATGTCCACCTCGGGTGACTTGATTTGCCTCACGTCAGCTTCCTGATGGTCTCCAGCATACGGGGCCAAACGGTTATAATGAACAACCCTCGGCTTCCCTCGTGGCGGTTTCTTTATCCGGTAGACGACGTCATTGATTCGCTCCAGAATCTCATACTGGCCCTCCCAAGAACTTTGCAGTTTTGAGAAGAAGCTCCGTCGCCTCTGTGGGTTGTGAAGCCAAACCAAAACCCTTCTTCTTCGGCCTTCACGTCGTATGCCTCCTACATCCTGTCGCTGGCACTTTGGATTTTTATTCGGACTCGTTGATGGATATCGTCCATCTTTCGGCGAAAATCACTTGCGTAGTCTTCCCAAGCGACATCTTTACCAGGTGGACAGCCAAACTTCAAGTCGCAGGGCAGCCGGAGTTTCGCCCGTCGATTCATGAACTGCTAACCTGTACGCCATGAGGAACAGGTGGAGAAGTTGATTTCAGTTTCTTTGATGGTCAGAGACAACTTTGGCCAAGTGTCGATTGAGGGTTCGGTTCATTCGCTCCACCATGCCATCCGATTGTTGGTGCAACGCCGTTGTCCTTGTCTTCTTGATCTTCAGGACATCGCGGACGTTCTGGAATAACGTCGATTCGAAGTTCCTGCCCTGGTCCGAATGCAGCTCCAACGGGACACCGAAACGGCAAAACGGCATTCCCTAATCAAGACATCAGCAACGGTCGCCGCCTCCTGGTTTGGCAAGGCATGCGCTTCAGCTCACTTGCTGAAGTAATCCATGGCGACCAAGATGTATTTATTTCCTTTGTCCGATTCAGGAAACGGTCCAGCCACGTCGATTGCGATCCTTTCAATGGGGCTTCCCACGTTGTATTGACGCATAGGAGCTTTTGGCCGTTTCTGGGGTCCGTTACTTGCCGCACATACGGCACATTTTCTGCACCATACCTTGTTACGGTTCAGATTTTTCTATTTTGGAATTTTGTATAAGCTTGGGTTAGTTTAGAAATTTAGTTATTTAATCAGGATATGTCAGTGGTGGCAGTAACAAATTCAACTGAATTGCCACTCGCATCCGATCAAAATTATTATCAGGTGAAACAGTTCAAAGTAAATTCAATTCAATAAAGTTCAGTTCGTTAGACCAAACGAATAAACCTTGTCAGTCCGGCAACAGTGTAGGATCCTCCGGTTCTAAGTTTTTTTTCCTTCCCCTGTGAAAAAAACTCATTCGGTTGATTATTATTCAGAGGTTACCTTGTGGAGCCTACCTCTTGGCAATTTGCCGATTTTTCCCGGAAAATCTGACAATTTTAATCAAAGTATTAAGCACCACTAACTGCCTAAGTGCAAATTTCTTGACCAATTGTACAGACATTTTCCAAACCACGAACGAACCACGTTTCAAGGCCCAATTTCACCAGTGGTAAGAACCTTAATCCCCTCTGTTTGTCTACAACCCTGATTTTTGACATTATTTTTAGGCCTTTTTCTTCTTCCTCTAAATATTAATTAATCATACTCATTTCCTTCGGATTTAACCTGAAATTTGGTATGATTTGGACGTGACGTCACTGGATCGAATACCTACCTTTTTACATGTGAGATGTGACATGCACCAACCCTTGACTATCTACACAGCCTGACTTTGGATGCTCATTTTAAGAAAAGTGAGTCAAAAGTGGACAAATTGGAAACCGACATCAACCTGAAATTCAACCGATTGCATCAATCACCAAGACCTTTAATAATCCCTCCGGGATCTACCCCTAAAAAGGATCTGGGCCCCTTGTTACTTTTTTTTTTCGCTTTGGTGAGTCGTATCAGTTACCAATTTATGTTTTCTATGGGATTGACACAGACCACTATTTGACCACTCTACTCTTGAGGATTTTATTTCAACTGGAAACACAGATTCCAATAATTTGACCACTATCATTGCATGCTCACGTCACTCACGATATTTTAAGTTGTACATAGTATTAATGCGTCTGTAAACAGTGTAAACCCCTTTTTCGGTGATCACCCAAAATGGGCGTATCGTCATATCGTTTGTACGTTTGATTTACACACACCACACTTTATCAAATAGCATCGGAATTAGTGTGAAAAATCCAGGCTTGTAAATAAACCGACATTTTCCATAACTGACTTTTTCGTTTATTTCAAACTTCAACTTCAAATTCACATTGACATTTTGTAGAGTGAACCGTCGAGTCGACAGAGGGTACGTAGTCGATATCGATATTATCCGTGTTTTGTAGTAGTAGGAGTGTTTGGACTGTGGTGAGATCTGTTTTTAGCGAAAGTTTACCTTCAGTATCTGAGTTTCCCGTTTTCTTTGGTTTAGACCTTTTGGAGTTGGTGTTTCACACGGGTACTAAAACGAGTGGCGCTTATTTTATCTTCGAGTTTACCCACGACCACTTTGACGATTGAGTTAGCAACCTCATCAACTCCCCACTGAAGTTTTGGTTTTGTTTTATTATTGGATCTCACCCTCTCCGTCTAGCAACCATTTACCACCCTTACCGTTAAGCCGTTTTTTTTTTTTAAGGTAAACGTATACTTTTTTTTATGTAACAACCTTCACATCCGCTTGAGAGTTGATCCAGTAGAACCGCTCTCGCAGTTTTCCCAGCGTTTTCGTCACTCCTAGATGCCCACCCGTGACGCCATCATGGACTTTCTTCATCACTTTTGTCTGTCGGCTTCGGGGGACCACTATCTGCTTCCGATCTTCTGTGCCATTCAGATTCTTCACCACTCTCTTCAGGACGCCATCGTTGAAAACCATAGAGTTCCACTGAGCCCAGTAGGACTTCACGTTGGAGGAGAATCGCGCTACATCTTGCCAAGTTGATTGTTGGCCTGCGTGTTTCCATCTGATGATCTGCTTCAGATCTGAATCCTTTTCCTGGTCCTCTCGAAGTGACCTGGTCTGCCAGGAATCATCCACCACAGTCGTCCTGCAAGTGCTCGCCTCCTTTTCCTCGGCTCTTTTACAGTGCTTACATTGTTCTGGACAAGGTCTTCTGGACAGAGCATCAGCGTTGTTGTGGCTGGATCCAGCTCGATGTTCCGTGTCAAAGTTGAACTTGAAGTCTCTCAACCCAACGAGCAACTTGACCCTCCCGATTTTTTAACTGTAGGAGCCATTTGAGCGCGGCGTGGTCGGTTTTCAGCAGAAACTTTTTCCCGTAGAGGTACTTGTAGAAGTGCTCTACCCCATTGACTACTGCCAGTAGTTCCCTTCTCGTGACGCAGTAGTTCCGTTCCGGCTTCGACAAGGTTTTGCTGAAATAGCCGATCACCCTTTCATGTCCCTGCTGGATCTGGGACAGCACTGCACCAAGTTCTACATTGCTGGCATCTGTATCCAGGATAAAGTTCCCCTCAGGTAGTGGGTAGCCTAGGATGGGCGCGCTGGCAAGTGCCCTTTTAAGCCTGTCAAAGGCCTCCTGACAATCCTGTTTCCAGTGGAAGCGTCTCTGTGCCTCTGTGAGCCTGTGAAAAGGCCGGGCGATGTTCGCAAATCCTTGGACATAACGCCGGTAGTACGTGCACAGACCCAGGAAACTTCTTAGCTCGTGGAGGTTCTTTGGTACAGGCCACTCCTTAACTGCCTCCACCTTTTGCTGGTCAACGGCTACTCCCTCAGCCGACACGATATGCCCAGGTATTGTACTTCTCTCCGGAACAGTTGGCATTTCTTTGGACTCAGCTTCAAACCGGAATTTCTGAGTCTTTGAAATACCTCCTCCAAGTTCTTTAGATGGTCTTTAAATGATTTTGACAACCACAATTATGTAATCCAGGTAGACCAGGCATGTTGACCAGGATAGTCCTTTGAGAACAGTCTCCATCATCCGCTCGAACGTAGCAGGTGCGTTGCATAACCCAAATGTCATAACAGTGAACTGCCACAGCCCAGCTCCAACGCTAAAAGCAGTCTTCTCTCGATCTTCAGGGGCCATTTCCACCTGCCAATATCCGCTTTTCAGGTTCAGCGTTAAGAAAATCTTCGATCCGGCCAAGGTATCCAGACTGTCGTCAATCCGTGGTAGCGGGTAGTTGTCTTTCTTCGTCACGTTGTTCAGCTGACGATAGTCCACACAGAATCGAGTTGAACCGTCCTTCTTTTTAACTAGAACTGGCGATGACCACGGACCACTAGAAGGCTCGATGACACCGTCTTTCTCCATGTTCCGGATTATCTTGTCCGCCTCCTCCTTCTTGGCCAAAGGTAGTCTTCTAGCTGTTTGGCGGATTGGTCGTGCTCGCTCTGTGTTGATGGTGTGCGGCACCACGTTCGTTCGGCCCTTTTCCCCAGCCCCGTTGTCGAAGATGTCGCCGTAATTCCTTATCAGGCCTCTCAATCGTTGTTTTTGTCTCTTATCCAGGTCTTTTGAAGAGGTGACAACTAACTTTTCCATCTCTCCGGTGAACTCATGGATGGTCTTCTCAGTCTCACATACTTGTCGCACCACAGAGAAAATTGACGAGCAGAGCCCCAAAACTGTGTCCCTTGCCAAATTCACAAAGCGATAATTGACGTTCATCACTCTCACGGGCACAGTCTTTCCCACTTGTACCAGGCACTTTCCACATGCAATGCCTCGTCCTACTTCAAAGTCGTGTATTTTAGGCTCAAACATCACGATGCTTCCTTCTCTCATCTTCCCATCCAGGCGAGCCCACAAAATCATCTCGCTCCTCTCAGGAATTGAAGCATCCCCAGCCAGCAAAACACGAACTGTCTCTTCCTCTCTACCATGCAGTATCACCTCTTCGTTGTTGGTTCTCAGTGTTCCATTTTTGAAATCTAATTGGAAGCCTTGGGTGTTCATGATGTCCATTCCAATTATGATTTTTTTCTCAATATCAGCAACCAGCATTGGATGTTCGAAGCTGGTACTTCCCAGAGACACTGCTGCCTTCACTTCACCATGGATCCTAGCCTAGTCTCCTGTTGCCATCCGTAGTCGTCACTTTGTTGGTTTTATCATTGTCGGTGTTGTGACAATGTCGGGCCTGATGATAGTCTTCGTCGCACCTGTATCCAGCAGCATGGTACGTTTCTCTCCATCAACCAAGCCATTTTCCTTGGGGCATACTGGTAATAGGTCGACGATTGCCCCTTCGCATCGACCCTCGCTAGTTTTTCGACGTCGAAGAAGGAGCCCGTATCTTCTTCTTGCATCGGCTACGAATGTGGCCAAGCTCCCCACAATTCCAGCATCGTAGCCCCCTTTGCTTGGACGCCTCCATTTCCTTGACGGATTGCTTAGCCGCTTCAAACTCCAGGGCTTTTGCCAGCGCACCCACCAGTCTGTCAGGACGATGAAGTATTAGGGACTGCCTTATCTCCTGGTCTCGGAGTCCATCTAAAAAGGCTTGAACTGCAAGCCTCTCCATAACGTTTTCTGGCGTGGTTGGATAAGCCAGTCGTGCAAGGCGAGCAACATCCGCTTCAAACTTCTGCTTGGTTTCGTTGGACTTTTGGATGCGGTTCTTCAATTGGGAATGGTAGACATGCTCCAAATGAGTTTGACCATACCGCAGCTCCAGATGCTTGACGAGCACATCGTAGTTCTCCTGTTCCTGGGTGTTCAATGCCTGCAGGATCTCTGTAGCCTCCCCACGAAGTGCAAGAGTCAATGACAGGGCTTTTTCCGGTCCAGTCCATCCATTTGCCCTTGCTGCTGCCTCGAACTGCGAATGGTAATTGATCCAGGACAGCTTGCCATCAAACTGTGTGGCTTTTATGTGGATTCTGATTGTATCAGCTTCTATCTTGGCACTCGCACCTTGGTTTCCGAGTGTTATCTCTGGTTGTTTGAAGGTAGCTGCTTGCCTTCTTACTTTCTCGACTTCGTCCTCAAGAGTCGTGATTGCATCTTCAAACCGTTTCTCAAGGTTGCCGATTTCTTCAGCTACGTGATCCTTCACCTGGTTGTAGTTGTCTTCCAGTTGTTTTTTTGATTTTCTTCTTCATCGCTCTACGGCATCTGGATCCATGCCTTCTTCCATTAAAGCCTCACGAAGCCTTTGTTGTAGATCGGTTTTCTTACCGCTCGTAACCAGGTCACGCTCCTCCAATTCCCTCTTCAACTCGGTGACCTTCAATCCCGTTACCAGAACAAGTTTCGCAGTCATAATGATGACTATTTATGTCAGATTCTATAGCACAATAAATAAATCCCACTTCTGACACCACTGTAACGAGTATAGAAAACATTTGTCCATTTTTAATTAATTTATTCAAAGTCACTAACACAATCACAAATATTTATGTTCACAATCGCAGCATATATTTATGTTGTAACGATTATAATTCGCGGCTGATCGATAACTATTCTACTTCAAATGGCGGACCTTATTATATACCCTTCTCGCAGAAACCTCCCGAATACCGCCGCATTGTATAGAACTCCGTAGAATATGGTAGAAGTCTGCTCCGCTCTCTGGTTTCGCTAGAATGTACCGGAAGGTACAAATCGATTCTACACAATGTGGTTCTGACGCATTCACCAACACTGCTGAACGCATGTTTCGTCACAATAATATAAATTTTCAAGTTTTTCTTCAAATTTTCGAAACGCTGCAAACCTGTCAAAATTCGATGACTAGTTGTCACACTTGGAAGCAGGCGATATGAAAAAAAGATGGTTGCTTGGAAAAAAAAAATAACATTAATAGGTCTGTTCGTAGAACAATCACAAACCAGTCAGAGCCAACCAGCATTCAGCATTTGCAGTTTGCAAACTATTTCTGATTATTTTGACCAATCGATAAAGTGCTGATCGATTTGTGATTGTTCTACGAACAGACCTAATATAATTTTATAAATTTTTATGAGCAATACAGCCTCTTCTAAAACCCAGCGGTGTTCTACTAAAAATTAAATCGAAAGGTTTGATGTCCGTCCAGCGACATCAAATTAAAGAAGCTGACGGCAAGCAAACAGTCAAGTTAACACTTTACACTTAACACTTGCACTGAACAAAGTATAAATCGGCCTTTAGATACCAACTAATATTGTCTTCGTTTTGTCACTTTTCAGAAGAAAAAGAAGATATGGAGCATCTAGAGGCTTATAATAGGCGATTGTTGGCCAATATATTGCCAGTACATGTCGCTGAACATTTTTTGAATACGGAAAAAAACAATGACGTAAGTAATCAACTTATATTTACCTTGAAATAATCATTTCTTGAAAACTTTTTTTGCAAAAACTTAATCCAAAAAATGATCTAAATTTGGCACAAATGGTATATCTTTCACGATTTTTTTCAAAAATGGACAATGATCATTTTTGCCTAATTCAAAATGTCATGTTGTGTTCAATTGTGAAATCTTCAGGAAGTAGGTAGTAGTGGGATTGAGGACAGTAAATCTAACTCCTTATGTTACCAAATTGCCGACGTTCGACTTTTTATTGAAGTCTTTATCAAGGCTATAGTATGAAAGAGAAACTAAATAAATACACTTTGAAAACATAGGGGATAAAAAACTACCTTTGTGGAATATCAGGAATTCGTCGATAATTTAAAACTACACATATCACCCAATAGAGTTAGAATACACAAAATGGACCATCACAGATGGATAAAAATGTATGTATATGGAGACAGAATCAAGGATAACAGCATTATTGAAATCAAAATTATGGCCAGTCATAAAATGATGTTCACAGAGTGCAGTTTTAACATTTTTATATCTGTTGATCTCTCGAAAATCATACCGATGTTGATATAACTTTTTCTTTAAATATTGTCTATTCTTTTGAAAACCACTATTATAAACGTAATATTAGTGAAGTGATCCACATCTCAATGAACGATACTGTTAACAATAGGACTGATGTGCAAGGGTTAAACAGCCAGTACAGTGATTTAATTTATCTCTTTAAAAATAAACAAACGAGATAAGAGCTTGATAAGGATCCACTACCAACTTTTGTATTGGAATATTGTTAGATACTCATTTGCTGTTGTTCTGTCTCCATATACATACCAATGTTACACATTTTAATCCATCTCTGATGGTCCATTTGGTTGGAAAGGAATTTGTATTTTATCATAGAGTGATATGTGTATTCTAACTCTATTGAGTGATATGTGTAGTTTTAAATCATTGACGAATTACTGATATTTCACAAAGGTAATTTTTTATCCCTTATGTTTTTAAAGTATATTTATCCAGTTTTTCTCCCATACTATAGCCTTGATGAAGACTTCGATAAAAAGTCGAAACGTCGGCAATTTGGTAACATAAGGAGTTTGATTCACTGTCCTCAATCTCACTAGTTGGAATTCAATTTACATAATAAGGACGCTAACCAGAAAAAACTGATCAAAAGTTATCCAAAAAAAGTTTACTTTTAGCCTTTTTATAAAAAGCAGCAAAAAGGCACTGTTTTTTTTCAAATCGTCAGGACACGCGAACAGACAAATCGATTGAAGTTTTTAAAAGCACTTTTGCTTCTTTGGTAACTTGGGCAGGATCAAAGTTTTATTAAAAAAAAGTACTGCATCAGTCCAATATTCGATATCAGAAATAATATAGTATGTTCCAATATTGACAGGAAGTCCATTTTCTTCCTTGTCAAAAGAGAAAAAGAAAAATGTTAAAAAACAAACGTTGGGGCTTCAACAAACTCACCGTTTAAAAATATTACTGTGTATACAGAGACCGTGGCTTAAGAATATATGTTTAAAAAAAAAAACAACCCCAATTTCTGATTATTAGACAATTGGATTCAGCGTAGAATTCTGCATACGGTACAGTGGTTTTATTTGCAATAAATTGCGGTGTTACCAAGCTATTTCCTAACATTCAGGGAAAAAAAACATGATAGTGGATTGGCTACAAAAGCAAAGGATTCAAAATTTAATCTTGCAAATATGCGTATTTTTTATGTTAGAGGCAAGGTATTTGATTTTGAAAATGTATTCGCTATAGTTTATACAGAATGTTTTCCACTGCGGGACCAACTTGAAGAATTACCCGACCAAGAAACTCATTTGTTTCAAATGGAACACCCTGTATGCATGCCTAGTTTTGTTAAGCACTCAAAACCCTGCATCTATGCTATTTCAACACATGTCATAAAAATTTTCGTTATCTCGCAATCTTCGTTTATGTCAAAATAGTGTCCTTATACTCAAAATGTCTGTTTCATTCTCCGTACAGCCGAAGTGACGAAACCCAGTATCCAAGGGGTAAGAATAACCCCCTTTCCTTTTTCTACTTCTTTCTATGTTTTTTCTTTTAATTTTTTTACAAACTCGGGACGATATGAAAGATTGGATACCGCAAGCATTTAGGAATTTAAACAATGATAACAAAAATAATATGCCAGTTGAAGTTAGTTTGAGTAAGTTTGGGAACCAGAAATTCTAAGTGAAAGGTACTATTTTGACACAATCGAAGATTGCATGATAGCAACAACTTTTCTCTACGACTGTCAAGTGAAATCACTATCTTGCAATCAATATCGATTCCTGAATGTAGTACATTGTAGAACTGAACGGAAATGAAACCCTACTAACTGCTAGGCGACGAGTGGGAAATGAGCGTCCACTGGCACCACCACCCAAAGAAAAATTATGAATCAATATCTTTACACAATAGTGATATCAATTAACAATCGTAGAAAAAGTATAGTGTAAAACTCGCATGGAATGACCATTTCCTACTTGTAGGAAATGAGTGTCAATCCATGCTTGTTGTACAATATACTTTTATGACATGTGCTGTAATGGCAAAGATTCAAGTGCTTAGCACAACTAGATAACAGCACACAGGTTGTTCCATTTGAAAAAATTTAGTTTCTTTATCGCTTATTTCGCCAAGTTGGGCCCACTGTGTACATCACACTGTATAAATTATCGCAAATTTTTTCTCAAAACTCAATAAATATCTTGCCTCTAACTTTAGAAAATGCGCATATTTGCAAGATTCAATACTAAATCTTTTGTTTCCGTGGCTAATTTACATTTTTTTCCTAAATGTTAGGAAACTCTCAATAGCTCACTGGCGACACGGCACTTTGTGGCAAATTTACCCACTGTTGCGGATTTTCACGCTGAATCCAATTATCGGATTATGAATGAGCTATTTAAAAAAAACTGTATTTTTTGGCGTCACGGTTTCCTCCAACCCACAGTTATCTGTTGAAACCCTATAAGTTTTTTTTTTCAAAATGTCTCTTTATCTCTTTTGACAAAAGAGAAAATGAACTCCCTCGCACTAATGGGCCTTCCTGTAGTCCCTGTATATACCCTCATCCATCTGTTATTTGATGCTGATAAAGATAATATGTTTGATAATAATTAATTTGTTCAAAAATAGATTGCGAGTGAGTTCCCTAGCAAAATCCCGGGCTGAACATTCATACAGGGTGGTGAAAAAAGTTGCTGTGAAGATGTTACATTTATTTTGAAATATTTCTTCTGTAAACGTATGAAAACACAAAACCATTTCACAAAATTTCCGTTGTCCGAATTTTTACGGATTATCCAGAGGCAGTTTATTGAGTACTTACCAAAATACGAAATTTTGCCATGATTTGAGCTTTGATGTATACCGTTTCCAAAATACCAATGATGAACATTGAAATTTGTAACATCCTGTATAAAAGTATAGCCCCGGATTTTTCTAGGCAACCCATTCAAAATATATTTTTGTACAAATTATCTAACATATTGTGACGAAACATGTGTTCACAGAACCGGCTCTTCTAACAGTCGGTAGAGGCGCCGGATATTTGTTCCACCAAACCCCATCAGCAACCACTGCGTGTAGAATCTATTTGCTTCTAGTACATACTAGCGAAACTAGATGGCGTTGAACCTTCTACGCGGTTCTGCGTGTTACTAGAAAATTCTTTCAATCCTGGCCAAGGGATATAAGTCTGTCATTTGGAAAAGGGAGTTTGTTCAGATCTTGAAAGATAAATAAGCTGTGATTGTGGACATAAATATTTGTGGTGTTGTGCTGTAGTGACTTTGAATAAATAAATTAAAACTGGACCAGTTCTTCAATAGTTGAAAAATTATTACATTGGTGTCATGAGTGGGATTTGTTGTGGTGGGAAGAAGTCTGATCTAAACCAATGGCTCCGTGAGGTTCTCATGGAAGAAGGCATCGATCCTGATACGTTCCAATTTGAAATTCCTGATCCCAACGCAGTGGAGACATTTTCGAAAAACTTGAAAGATGAGCTGAAGGATCAACTTCAAGAAAACTCTAGAAAATTAGAAGAAAAATTCAAATTCCAATTCTGGAAGAATCTTCTAGAGCTATGGAACACACATTCAAGGAAAAGCTGGCGGACAACTAGAACTGTTTAAAGGATCATGTAGCAGAAGAAATCGGGAACTTGGAGAAACAAATTGGAGAGACTTCAAAAGCTCTGGGAGACAAAATCGACGAAGTGAGAAGACAAGTCGCAGTGATCATTGAAACAACTAGACGACACAATCGAGAGCAAAGGTGCTGGTAATAAAATGGAGTCATGGAACAATTATTATTGCCAGTCCGAGGCAGCAGCAATGGCAAATGGATGGACCGGAACTGAAAAGGCCGTGGGTTAGGCAACGGAAATCCTGCAGACAGTAAACACCCAAGAGCAGGAAGACTACGATGTTTTGGTCAAGCATCTGGAACCGAGATACTCACTTGGAGCACGTCTACCGCTCCCAGTTCAAAAATCGCACTCAGAAGACCAACGAGAGCCTGCAGGAGTTTGAAGCGGATGTTGCTCGCCTTGCACGATTGTCTAATCCAACCACGCCAAAAAACGTTATGGAGAGGCTTGCAGCTCAGGCCTTTTTGGATGGATTTCGAGACCAGGAGATTCGGCAATCTCGGAGACTTCATCATTCCGACAATCTGGCAAAAGCTCTGGAATTTGAAGCAGCGAAGAAGTCTGTTAAGCTTCTAGCGCACGTGGGAAGTGGGAAGGCCTCTGTGGAGAGCTTGGCCACATTCGTAGTCGATGCAAAAAGGAGAGTCGAGCATCTTTGACGTTAGAAAACTAGGGAGGGGTGATGCGAAGGGCCATTGTGTACCTGTAACCAGTATGCTCCGAAGAAAACAGCCATAGTTGCCTCTTCAGGACCCAAACAAAACAGCGTGTTGGTAGATGGGTGGATCAATGGAGAACATCGCACAATGCTACTGAATTCAGGTGCGACGATCTTCTTTTTTTACTACCATCACCTGATATATAACCGACGGGAAAACCGACACCAGTGTTCAGCATAAAAATGCGCCTCAAAATCTGCTTTCTTTATGTGTGTAGCCTTCATCGCTCAAAAATCATCAAAACTGAAAGACATTTGGATTGTTTTGACAAGAACATACACAAACATGATTCTTTTGGTTGCCAGGCCTACAATAAGGACACGGAAATATGATGAATTGATATGGGCCTACATCGGGGCCTACATAGGTGACGTCACAGCCGAAAATTTTGAGAGCACTTAGTCCTTATTATCTAGGAGTTGTTGCCTGTACACCGTCATTTTTGTGAGCTGGGTAGTTAAGACGGGTAGTCTTATCAGACTCTCACATTGTGGCGACCGTGACAGGACGGTTTCACAGTGGTAAATCGACGCTTGGGACTATCGCGAGTGCGATGTGAAAATACGGACAAAACTGTTGTTGGATACCTAGGACTAAGGACTCAGAAATTGTGCGTGACATTTCTGCTGTGTGGCTGAAAGCCGTTACGGTATTTATTGTGCTGTCTGGAATTTTAGGTGCTTCTCCAATGGCTGATGATCTAGAGGCTAATAAGAAGGCCCGAAAAGTATATCGTGACTCTTTCTCAAAGACAGCGAATGAACTGGCCAATTTATTAGATCGTGACCGTTCTGCGGAGAATGACGAAGCCATTCGTGTTACTTGGGCGACTTTGAAGCCGAAATATCATGCTTTGAAGATTCGGGACAGTACCATTTTTGAAAGTTTGTTGGTGAATGCGACGGAGGATGAACTTTCTACCGAGTTGGACAGTTGTGAGACATACAATAGACGATTCACGGAACTGTGTCTACGGTTCAAGAAAATTTTCGACGATGCAGGCTCTGATGGTGTGGGCAGTCGAAAGAGTCATGAAAGCCGTGTGTGCTTGGAAGTATCTGAAAGCCAAGGTAAGCGGAAGTTCAAATTACCTTGAATTGAACTAAAATCAAATGATGGTAGCATTCAGGGGTCAATTCCAAGAAATCCACGATGACCCTGACATTGACAACCATGATAAAATTGAATACTTGGTGCAAACTACGATTCCTCGAGAGCGCAACAGCTTGTCGAAAGTTTTTCTTCAATAAGCGATAATTATGAGAAAATTGTTGATAGTATGCGTAGCAGGTTTGGCAACAAGGATATGCAAATCGAGGTGTACATCAGAGAGCTGTTGGGCAGTGCGACTGGCAAGCAGAAAGTTGATATCGCCACACTCTACGATAGGATTGAAACGCAACTGCGGGCGCTTGAGACGTCAGGTATCACAACGAGTGGCTGTTCCGCTATGCTTTTCCCTTTGATTGAGTCCTGTTTACCTCCAGAGCTACTTAGAGTTTGGCAGCGTTCGTCGTTTTCTACATACAATGCTCCTGATGTCTCTGTGCTTGAATTGAGGATGAAAGGGTTGATGAGCTTTTTAAGTAATGAAGTAGAAAACGAGCAAAGTATTAGTTTGGCCTCCGAGGGTTTTGGTTTGACAGAACGTATGCCTGGCGTCAGCTTGGGGCCAAGTGAAGAGAATTTCAAGAAAAAAAAATCCATTAGAAGCGACACTGTTGTTCCAACCGCCACGGGCCTTGTGAACTGTGATGTGTTCAAATGTATTTTTTGTGATGGCTCACATGAAAGTGTCTCATGTTTCAAGGCTAATAACATGTCAATGGAGGAAAAGCGCAAGATTCTTTCTCGAAGAAAGGCTTGTTTCCGTTGTTTCAAAACAGGTCACCAATCTCAAAGATGCAGAGGGAGCTTCAACTGCGTCTTATGCAAGAAATCTCACCTGGTGCTGATGTGATACAGCAATTCCAAAGCAGGAACAACGTGTGAATAGCTGTCAAAAAAAAGACTCGGGGAAGCCTGTTGGGCGTGATCAGGTTTTGGCAAATCACACCAACGCTCATTTGTTTTTGCAGACCCTCCGAGTTGATGTGAAAGTTTCAAATCGATACAAGTCTGTGAGGGCGTTGGTGGATAGTGGTTTCCAGAGAAGCTACATTCAGAAGTCAACTGCAGCTCAGTTAGGGTGTAAGTCAAAACTCTGTGAAAATGTGCTCCATTGCTTGTTTGGAGGTAGAAAGACAGGTTATGAACACCAATGCTATGAGGTCACAGTTGGTACCGACAAGTTTATGTTCACCTTCGAAACACCTAATCAGCCAATCATTTGCGCTGATGTTCCAACAGTTTTTAATGGTCAGTGGTCAAACGAGTTAGCAAGTTTGGGTATCGACCTCTCTGATTCCCAAGATCCTGGACCAATAGAGCTGCTGTTGGGTGCTGACGTGGCTGGCGTATTGTATACCGGAGGCTATAAACAACTATCTTGTGGGCTGACAACAATTGAGACTAGGTTAGGGTAGACACTCATAGGCAAAGTGTCGAACGCGGTGGCGGGTAATCTGAGAAGAGATTCTAGTGCAGCTGTGACAACCCTTAATCTTTTTGTGAAGGATGCGTCTATAGAGCAACTTTGGGACCTTGATGTCCTTGGTATCAAGGAGCCTATGGAGCAGAGGAGCAGAGAAGGTATGTTCGGGTCAACGATGATGGTCGCTACGAGATTAGGCTTCCATGGGTGGATGGACACCCCCCTCTTCCTTCCAATTATGACGTGGCTCAGAAAAGGTTGAAGTCTAATATTTCAAAGTTGAAGCGAGATGGTCTGTTCGATCAATGTGACCGAGTGTTTAAAGAATGGGAGGCGGAAGAAATTATTGAACGAGATGAATCTCCAGGGTCTGTTGATAGAGGACATTTCCTGCCCCACCGAGTGGTGGTCAAGGAGAATAGTGCCACTACCAAGTTCAGACCCGTGTTCGATGCCTCGGCACATGAGAAAGATAAGCCGTCTCTCAATCATTGTCTTGAAAAGGGCTTAAATCTTGTCGAGTTGATACCATCTCTGCTGTTAAGGTTTCGCGAGTACAGAGTACGATTGGTTTCCGAAATACGTGAAGCGTTCCTCCAAATAAGTGTGCATGAAAACGACCGAGACTTTCTGAAATTTCTGTGGGTGGATGATCAGCACCATGAAGTTGTTTTCCGATTTAGACGAGTAGTTTTTGGAGTGAATAGCAGCCCATTCTTGCTAGGTGTAACGCTGGAATACCATCAAGCTCTTGAAAAATGTGCCAACAGCGGTGTTTATTCTCAAGAAACCGTTGAAAAGTTACGTCATAGCTTTTATGTGGACAATTGCGTCACAAGTGTGGAAAATGAGGACACATTGGCAACATTTATTCGGGAATCTGTGGCAGTCATGGCAGAAGGACAGTTGGTGACAGTTGGTGACTCAACCACGGATACAGTACCTTGTCCTGTACTTGGTTTGAGTTGGTATCCCCAGAAGGATGCTATGACACTTAGTCAAGGAATTTAAAATGTTGATGTGGAAAATTTGGTAGTTACCAAGAAAGAGATTCTGTCAGTTACCCAGAAGGTGTTTGATCCAATAGGTTTCACGTCGCCAACAGTTTTGGTTCCCAAATTGATATTGCAGAAACTGTGGACAAAACAGGACAAACCTGTGGATGAAGAGACAGCACAGTTTTTCAACAGGTGGCTACGGGAACTACCACATTTGCTGAAAATTGAGATTCCCAGATGGACTTTGACTGGTGGGAGTTTGGTACAGGATGTCAGCATACATACATTCTGTGACGCAAGCAAGGATTCGTACGCGTGTGCAATTTTTCTTCGAGTCGTTATTCAGGATAATGTCAATGTTTTCTTGTTGGCCAGTAAGGCCAGAGTTTCCCCGTTAAAAAAAATGACAATCCCCAAACTTTAGTTGTTGGCTGCTGTGATAGGTGCCAGGCTTTTCATTAATATCAAAGAGAACCTAAACAGTGAAGCAAGCTTATCAAGAAAGGTTCTGGATTTTGGGAGGAAGACGCAGTATCTGACGTGTCATTTGCAAGAGGCAGAATGGAAAACCGTTTGTGGTTCAGTCACCACCTTTGCCTCTGGACAGAGTTCGTATGGCAATCCCATTTGAGGTCACGGGAGTACTACGTCGATTTATGGCTCGTCGCGGAAGACCCAAGAAGATCTACAGTGACAACGGAACAAATTTCGTTGGAACCAAAAACGCCTTCTTGGCTCTTGACTGGGACACAATCTTGCGTGATACAACTGTGCAACGCATTGTGTGTAAATTTCACCCTCCAACCGCAGCATGGTGAGAAGGTTTTTGGGAGCGGCTGATTGGCGTCTTGAAGCAGTTGCTTCGAAAGATGTTGGGTCGCGCCAAATTGAACCATGAGGACTCATTCACGTCACTTTGCGATTGTGAAGCTGTTGTAAATGCTCGACCCATAACCTACTGTACAGAAGATTCTGCGAACTCAGTTCCCCTTACTCCTTCCATGTTTTTGCGTGAAGAAGCTGGATGTGAGGCACCTGATTGTGACTCTGTGGACCAAGAGTCATTGTGTCGGAAAATTAGATATATTCAACGTCTTAGCGACGATTTACGTGTCCGTTTCCGAGAAGAATACCTCGGACAGTTGAAGATGTTTACGGAAAAAGGAAAGTGCCGCCCAGTTTGGATTGGAGACATAGTGCTGATCGGAAATGTCAATTCAAAAAAAATGGAGTGGCCGCTGGGTCGGGTGAGTGAACTACTGAGTGGAAAGGATGGTCAAGTGCGTCTGGTTAGGTTGAAGACGGCGAGAGAAGAACTGCTGAGACCTTCACGGCGTCTTTACCCATTGGAGTTGACTGCGCTGATGGAGGAGTCTTCGGTTTCTGAGTCCATTACAATGGACCACCTTGATGATGGTGTGGATGGGTCTGTGGTGAAGGTGACTAGATGTGGACGTAGCTGTAAGAGACCGGCGAAGTATATGTAAATCTGGGCTCTGTGTAGTAATCAATTAGTTGTCAGACTTATGTAAAAACGTCAGACTCAGGTGAATTAATGTCAAATAATTTCGATTTTTCTGGCTGTATTTTGTTTTCCCCAAATATTTTGAGCGATATAGCCAGTCATATTATATTTTGCGTTCGTTGGACCTTGCACGCTGTATTTCCACAAGCATTAATAAACAACTTACTGAATTGAGGAATTTGGAGTTTAACATTTGCCCTGTAAACCGTCATTTTTGTGAACTGGGTAGTTAAGACGGGTAGTCTTATCGGACTCTTACAAGTGGCGACTACGAATAGCAACAGGAGACCGAAGTGAAAGCGGCAGTGACTCTGAGAAGCACCAGCTTCGAACATCCAATGCTGGTTGCTGACATTAATGAAGAAATCATCATTGAAATGGACATCATGAATTCCCGAGTCTGCCAATTAGATTTCAGGCATGGGACATTGAGAGTGAACAACGAAGGTGATTCTACATAGGAAGGAGGAGGAGATAGTTCGTGTACTGCTGGCTGGGGATGCTTTGATTTCAGAGAGGACCGAGAAGATTCTGTGGAGTCGTCTGGATGGAAGAGTCAAAGAAGGAAGCACCGTTATGTTTGGGCCTAGACCACACGACTTCAAAATAGGACAAGGAATTGCTTGTGGAAAGAGCCTGGTGGTCTGGGCCTGTCAGAGTGATAAAACATAACTCAGTGAGCTGGGCGAAGGAAACGCCGTTGGGACTCTGCTCGTCAAATTCCTCCGTGTTGCGACAGCTGTGCAAGACTGAGACGACTTTGCCTGAGTTCATGGGAGAAATGGAGAAGTCAATTGTCACATCTTCAGACGACCTTGATAACAGACAAAAACAGCGATTGAGAGGCTTGTTGAGACAATTTAGTGACATCTTTGACAACGGAACGGGGGAAATGGATCGGACAAGCGTCGAACAGCACAAAATTAATACCAAAGGTGCATGACTCATCCGTCAAACGGCTAGGAGACTACCTTTGGCGAAGAAGGAAGGGGCGGGCAAAATAATCCAGGACATGGAGAAAGGCGGTATCATCGAGCCTTTCAGTAGTCCGTGGTCATCGCCAGTTGTGCTGGTTATGAAAAAGGACGGTTCAACTGGGTTCTGTGTGGACTATCGTCAGCTCAACAACGTGACTAAGAAAGACAGCTACCCGCTACCACGGATCGACGACACTTTGGACACCTTGGATGGATCAAAGATCTGCTCAACCCTCGACCTGAAGAGCGGATATTGGCAGGTGGAGACAGCCCCAGAAGTTCGGGAGAAAACTGCTTTTAGCGTTGGAACTGGGTTGTGGCAGTTTACTGTCATGACATCAGGATTATGCAACGCACCTGCTACGTTCGAAAGGCTGATGGACACGGCGCTCATGATCAACAATCGTGGTTGGCAAATCATTTGAAGAAGACCCGAACAACTTATAGTAGGTCTTCCGCAGACTAAGAACTTCTGGTAAACTGAGCCCAAAGAAATGCCAACTGTTTCGGAGTGAAGCTCAATAAAGGTCATATCGTAACGGCCAAGGGAGTAGCTATCAACCAGGAAAAAGTAAAGGCAGTTGAGGAGTGGCCAGTACCAAAGAACATTCGCGGCCAGCATTAGTCAAAGGGGTGGAGCACTTCTACAAGTACCTCTACGGAAAAAAGTTTTTGTTGAGAACCGACCATGCTGCCCTCAAGTGGCTCTTACAGTTCAAGAACCCACGAGGTCAAGTAGCTCGTTTGATTGAGAGACTACAGGTGCTCAATTCTCCAATTGAATCCGTATGAAAATGGCGTAGAAAATCAAATGCATATTTGTCTACGAATTATTTGGAGAATTGAGCACCAGGAGCTCGATTTCGACACTGAACATCAAGCTGGATCATGCCACAAGAATGCTGATGCCTTGTCCAGGAGACCTTGCCCAGAGCTCTGTAAGCAGTAGGTGAGGAGAAGGGAGCGAACATTTGCAGAACAACTGTAGTGAATGATTCCTGGCAGTCCAAGGCTCTTTGTGAGGACCAGGAGAAAGATCAAGATCTGAAGCTTGTAATCGGTTGAAAACAGGCAGGCCAACTACCAACTTGGCAAAAGTCGCGCGAATCTCGACCACCGTGAAGTCCTACTGGGCTCAATGGGATTCGATGGTTCTCAGCGACGGCATCCTGAAGAGGCTGGTGAAAAATCTCGATGGCTTGAAATATCGAAGACGGATAGTGGTTCCTCGAAGCAGACAGGCCGAAGTTATGAGAGAGTTCCATGATGGCGTCACGGGGGAATAACCAAGACTTTGAGCAAGCTGCGAGAAAGGTTTTACTGGGTCAACTGCCAGGCCGACGTAAGAGAGTGGTGCAGAAAAAGCGCCGTGCAGCACAGTGATGGACCACAGAAACGCGCGAAAGCTCCTATACGCCAGTACAATGTTGTAAGACCGTTCGAGAGGATCGCCGTAGATGATGCTGGACCGTTTCCTAAGTCGGACGGGGGAAATTGATACACCCTGGTCGCGATGGATTACTCCAGTAAGTGAACCGCTTGTATGCCTTGTCAAACCAAGAAGCGGCAACGGTAGCTTCTGTACTGGTCAAAAAGTAGATCTGCTGTTTTGGTGTTCCGTTGGAGCTGCATTCGGACCAGGGCAGAAACTTTGAAACGACATTGTTCCAGAATGTTTGTAACGTCTTGAAAATCAAGAAGACGAGAACGAAGGCGTTACACCCTCAATCGGATGTCGGGGTGCAGAGAATTAACCAGACCATCAATCGACACATGCCCAAGGTTGTCCCTGATGATCAAAGAAACTGGGACTAACCTTTTCCCATTGGCATACCGATCAGCGGTTCACGAATCGACAGGCGAAACTTCAGCAAGGATCATCATGGGTCGTGAACACCCGCAACCTGAAGTTTGGATGTCAACCGGGTGAAGATGTCGCTGGGGAAGATTACGCAAGCGATCTTCGCAGAAATATGGGAGACATACATCAACCAGTTCGTTCGATTATCCAGAGTGCAAGCGATTGAATAAAGGAGGCCTAAGACGTGAATGCTGTTTGACATTCAGGAGCGAATCATTGACGTCTTTTTCAGGATTCAGAAGCCACCAAGAGGAAAACCGAGGGTTGTTCACTTCAACCGTTTGAATCGGTATGCTGGGAACCATGACGATCAGGTCGTCAAAGTGAGACAGATCAGGTCACCCGTTGAAGACATGTCACTGGAGACTTTCATGTCTCTATACTCCAATGGTCAGAAAGTCCAGAATGGCGTTGTTCAAGAAAGGCAGCTGGATTTTTCCAAAGCATCAGCTTACTTGCTGCTGTTTTTAAACGGAAAGTCGGACAACTGGATCTTCTGCGACGACAAAGGCCAGAGGTGGGGGAGGTACTTCAAATCATGGAAGAGACAAGACACCTGCTTCACTTTGTTACGAAGAAGCTTTCACAATATCTGATCACCTACAGTGATTTGTGGAGAGCCCTCAATCATCTCTGAAACTTGATGATGTCACAGGACCTAACTCATTTAGCAATCTCAAAGATGACCAATGACCGAGTGGATTGGCGAGTGGTGAGAAGCATGCTGAAGGTGATCTTCAAGGGGAGTGGCATCGACATCCTGGTGTGCTGCTATCCGTCCCGGATAACGAATCAAAGGCAGTGGACTCTAATTTTGACCAAACATGACACTGCCGTTTTGGGGACAGTTTCCGATTCCGGCATGAAGGCAATTTGGGACGAAATGCATTGAGAAGGGGGCGATGTGACGAAACATGTGTTCAGCGGACCGACTCTTTCTAACAGCTGGTGGATGCTTCTAGTACATTCTAGCGAAACTAGATGGCGTCAAACCTCCTACGCTTGTGGCTCCTGATTAAGAAGTTTCAAGGATTTGAAGTGGGGGAAGTGGATGCGGTTTCAAGGTCTGCTTGATCGTTGTACGCGGTTGCTTGGTGATGTCAAGTTTTGATTATGATTGTCATTTTTCAAACTTACTTGAGATTATCAGAATTTTTACTTAGTTAAATAGTATCTCTTTTGCCCTGCAGCCGAAGTGCATAAATGTATGGACCTTCCGGTGCCTACATTAATTGGTGACCCCGACGTGATCCAGAGCAAAGCAGCGAGATCGTGAAATTGTGCTATTGTGACAGTGACAGTACTTTTATTCGTGGACTTGGACTTTGGACTCATACCAAGTGTTGTGCGGTATTTTGTGGTCGATCATCGCAAGGATTCGCGACTCATCATTTGGAAACTGTGCCTTATCCTTCATTGCAACTCCCAGCCATGTCCAACTCCATTGACGCATAAGGTGGAAAACCGGGAATAGCTTAGGTTACCACAGGAAGACTGTTAAATGCTCAACAAAAACCAAATCAGAATCCAGTATTGAGTTATATGCAGCAAATGGCTCATCAATTAACACCTTTGGAAGTTCTACGCTCGCACTTAACCCGGGATTGAGACGTCCATTTACCTGGACTTTCATTGTGGCAGATGTGACTCATCCCATCATTGGGGCAGACTTCCTCAAACACCATGGCCTGCTGGTAGATCTCAAAAGGAAACAGCTCCATGATGGAACAACCGAGCTGAGTAGAGAAGCACAAGTTGTGCACTCTACTCAACCAACAATTTGTTCAGTTAATGCCCTACATCCATTTTTTCATATTTTGAAAGATTTTCCTGAAGTTACCAGACCTGTGGGTGTCAAGCCTCCTACCCACGGAGTTTCGCACCACATAGTAACACAAGGACCTCCAGTGGCTGAAAAAGCGCGTCGTCTAGTGACTGAAAAACTTCAGGCAGCAAAGGCCGAATTCAACCACATGTTGGAACAGCAACTCTGTGAGCCTTCAAATAGCGCATGGGCAAGTCCACTACATTTGGTTCAGAAGAAATGTGGCGGCTGGCGAGCATGCGGAGACTATCGACGATTGAACAAAGTCACTATTCCTGACCGCTACCCAATTCCACATCTGAGAGATTTCACAATTCAACTACATGGCAGCAACGTTTTCTCTACATTGGATTTGTCCAGGGCCTATCACCTTAATTCCACTGGCTCTGGAGGATCGACCCAAGACTGCAGTGATAACTCTTTTTGGGCTTTTCGAGTTTAAGTTGATGACGTCTGGTCACTGTAATGCTGCACAATCATTTCAGCGAATGATGGACTCTGTCTTGCGAGGTTAAGATTTTTTTCACGTCTACATAGATGACATTCTGGTTGCCTGAAAGTCACCTGCCGAACATGAAGATCATCTTCCACTCTTTCTTCACAAATTGCAGCAGCATGGCCTATCTATCAATGAACATAAATGCTCATTGGTCCAATCAGACGTTACCTACCTGGGATACACAGTCAACAAGAATGGAATAAAACCTCCACCAAAGCGTGTAGAAGCAATCAAAGACTATTCCAAACCTCAAACAGTTGCAGAGCTGCGTAGATTTTTGGGTGCCTGGAATTTCTACAGGCTCAACATGCCTAAAGCTGCTGAAGTTCTTGCTCCATTGGTTGATCTTATTCCGGACTCTAAAGGGAATGATACGCGCCCTGTGTTGTGGACACATGAAGCAGATAAAGCTTTGAAATGCTGTAAGGAACTTCTTGCAAATGCGGTCCAACTTGCATGTCCTGCGCCTGGAGCTCTGACATCGCCATAGGAGCATTAGGAGCTGCGTTAGATCAAACCATCAATGGTATCACTCAACCTCTAGGACTCTTCACGAAAAAGCTATACAAAGCTGAAAAATCCTACAGTACATACGACAGAGAATTGCCATTTTCAAGGGGATCAAGTTTTTTAAACACTGTGGAGGGACGCAATGTGACGGTGTTTATTGATCATAAACCGTTATCATATGCATTCTTTCAGAGCTCCGACAAGGCATCTCCTAGACAACAACGACATTTACAATATATAAGTCAATTTACGACGAACATTGTGTATGTTTCAGACAAATCCAACATCGTTGCTGATGCCTTATCAAGAGTAAATGCAATTCAAATGCCTATAATAGTCTCCACTGCAGAAATCGCCGATCAGCAAACCAATGATGAACAGCTGCAACATCTTCGTGATTCTAATTCTACTTCATTGCAGCTTAAGAAAATCAGAGGTGATAATACCGAGACTACCATTTTTTGTGAATATCAGGAGATAAGATTCGTCCCTACATTCCAGTGGTTCTTCGACGGCAGATCTTCGACAATGTACACACTATGTCCCATCCCAATGGTCGTACTACAAAGAATCTAATTCGAGAACGTTTCGTTTGGCCACACATGAATCGAGATATAGTACATTGAGCGCAAACTTGTCTGGCATGTCAAAGAAGCAAAATCCAGCGACACATCAAAAATGCTCCTTTGAAAATAGATATTGCTAGTGAACGTTTTGAACATTTACATATTGATATTGTTGTTATGCCACTTTGCCAGGGCTACCGTTACTGCCTAACGATGATAGATCGTTTAACTAGATGGCCTGAAGCCATTCCTCTTGAGGACGTCACAGCAGACACTGTTATTAATGCATTCTTCGTGGGATGGGTCAGCCGTTTTGGTGCTCCAGAAACTATCACCAGTGACAGGCGCTCCCAATTCGAATCCAAGCTTTCCGGTGCCTTGGTCAAGTTGATTGGCAGCAATCGTATCCGAACTACGGCCTATCATCCGGCGTCAAATGGGATGGTTGAGCGATGGCATCGATCCTTTAAGTCGGCAATAACCTGTCATACATCGAAGGACTGGATCAGCGTATTGCCAGTTGTGCTGTTGGGAATCAGAACCAGTGTTAAAGCTGATCTCAAAGCTAGCGTTGCAGAATTGTTCCACGGAACAACACTTCGTATACCTGGTGAATACTTCATCGATGAAGTTGATCCTATCGAGCCGCAAATCTCTGTTGATAAGTCATGATGCGAAATCTTCGATCAGCTCCAGCAGCCCACCACTGCAGAGTAAGTCCTTTCTCTCACAAAACACTACACACATGTACCCATGTTTTTGTAAGAATTGACGAAGTCAAAAAACCTCTGGAAGCTCCATATCGTGGACCGTACGAAATTATAAAGAGAGTTAATTTAAGTAGATCTAGACGGTACTCCCACAATCATTTCCACGGAGAGACTGAAACCTGCCTTCATGAAGACAAATGCAGCTGCGGGTGAGAATTCAATTATACCCACTTCTGCATCTTCAGCTACAGGGTCAGCTTCGTTGATACCGTCGCCACAGTCATCTTTGCAACCTGCTATCAGAACCTATCCTTCAGCCAAGTTCAAGAGAGTGCATTTCCTCAATTCGTGAACGTTCATTCTTCACGTCACCCAGGTGGGACTTCCTGTGGGAGTGAATGCGGTTTCAAGAACTGCTTGATCGTTATACGCGGTTGCTTGGTGATGTCGAGTTTTGATTATGATTGTCATTTTTTAAACTTACTCGAGATTATTGGAATTTTCACTTAGTTAAATAGTATCTCTTCTGCCCTGCAACCAAAGTGCATAAATGTATGGACCTTCCGGTGCCTACACGCTGTTCTGCGTGTTTCTTGAAAAATCTTCAATCCTGGCGGGGATATATAAGTTCGTCATTTTGGAGAAAGGCAGTTAATCCAGATTTTGATCGCGAAAGATTATAAGCTGTGATTGTGAACATGAATATTTGTTGTCTTGTGCTGTAGTGACTCTTAATAAATAAATCAAAACTGGACAAGTGTTTCTATAGTTGAAAAATTGTTACAATATAAACTTTATCAGCATCAAATTGATAACAGTTGAGGGTATTGGACCGTCAGATAATGGCATATCTTGTTGACTGATTTTCTCGTTTCTGCGATCTCAACTGCTGAAAATTATGCCAGTATTGACCTCAAAAACTGAAAATTCAGCGACTGGACGTGTGCTAGGCGTACCAAAAATCTCTCCACAATATTGTCCGACCGACAACTTGTTCTCAACAGTTTACCGACTTATGAGAAATTTTTGACGGGTTTTTGATGATATCATAATTCATTTTGCTGATTGCCATAGGAGAAAAAATGCATCAGCAATCGTGTTTCTTTCACAAGATTGCGCCTTTATTTCAACAATTAGTTCGTGCAAACCTTATGGCGCTGTTTTTTTACCCTTAGACTATTATATCAAGTATTTCAATGTGTTGAAATGCCAAACACGTAAGATTTAAAAAAGTTACCATTTTCTTACTACTGAAGATTTTTTTTCGTATGCATAGCTCTCGTCCGGTAACTGAATTTTTAGATTTTGAGCTCAACTGTGATATCATTTTCAAATGTTAAAATCCCAGCGGAAAAAAATCATTCAGCAAAATATGTTGTATCTGACGGTCTTATTATTATAAAATGACCTGCCAAAATTATGAAGCAAATTCATTTTAAATTCAGGGATTTGATTTTTTGGCAAATGCTTGTACACATCGGTTTTTATTTTTGGATGCGGTTTATTCAATGATAAATTCATGTAAACAGGTGACCAAATATTAGTTACCACCATCAACTTCTTTTTTCAAATTGTAACGTGTATTTTTTATTGAGTTTTTGAACTCTGCGTGGATCTCTAAGTAGGAATATTTCACATAATACACCTCATACCTACAGTGTGTCCATGGATTGAGTTTTCGTAAGGTGTAAATGACAAAAAAATTTCGAGTTGGATCACGATTTTCTGGGAATCGCTCCTGCATATTCCGAATCTCAGATGTGAAAAGAATGAGTCAAATCAATTGTTATACAGGGTGGTTTTGTAGCGATTTTATGAAAAATGACTAAGAAAAAAGTACTTTTCTTTAAAGATATACAGGGTGTCTTTGAAAGGTCTGTGCAAAATCCCACCACATGTTGCTGAGGTCAAAATAAGCCGATTTGACGCAACTCACCTTTGGCCGAAATGTCACCATTTCCGAGATACGGGGTGATCAAGTTTAAAATTAACAATTGAATTTTGTCATTATTTTGAACACTTTTTCACATATTGCTTTGAAAATTGGCATATGGGGGTTTTGTGGTATGAGAAATTCGATTATGGAGTCCGTTCTACTGTGGCCGCTAGAGGGCGCCCTACACTTTACATTTTGTGGTTTGGAATGTCCATAACTATTTTCTCAGTTACTTTTTACTATCTTTCATTGGATAAAAAGATTTTCCAGACGATTTCAAGTAAATAAGGTACTCTTGTCAAAGTTTGCTCAAGTTAGCCGTTTTCGAGCTATTTCCATTAAAAGAGTTCCATGCCACACCGGAAAATTCCTAATATTTTTCTTCTTTACACGAGCGTCTCAAAAAGTGTTTTATAAAATCATCACATATTCCTGAAGTCAAAATAAGCCGATTCAAAGCAACTTACCTTTCATTGAAAATGACTCGTTTTCGACTTAAATCTTCCCACCCTCTATCTCGAAAACGGAGAAATTTTGGACAGAGGCAAGTTGCTTCGAATCGGCTTATTTTGACCTCAGGAATATGAGTTAATTTTGTCAAGATAATTTTTCAAAAAGTTCGTGTAAAGAAGCAATTTTCCGGTGTGGCATGGAACTCTTTAAATGGAAATATCTCGAGAACAGCTAACTTGAGCAAATTTTGACAAGAGTACCTTATTTACTTGAAATTCTCTGTAGAATCTTTTTATCCAATAAAAGATAGAAAAAAATAACTGAGAAAATAGTTATGGACATTCCAAACCACAAAATGTGAAGTGTAGGGCGCCCTCTAGTGGCCACAGTAAAACGGACTCCATAATCGAATTTTTCATACCACAAAACCCCCGTATGTCAATTTTCAAAGCAATATGTGAAAAAGTGTCCAAAATAATGACAACATTCAATTGTTAATTTTAAACTTGATCACTTTGGGTCTGAGATGAGTTGCGGTAAATCGGCTTATTTTGACCTCAGCAACATGTGGTAGGATTTTGTACAGACCTCTTGGAGACACCCTGTATAGGAGAAAAATATGAAAGAAAGATGTTAAGAATAAAAAGTAATTGCCAATTACTTATTTTAACACAAATTAGCCTATTTTAATTCTTTTAATTTTTTTTGAAAAATGAAGTCCCCAAAAAAACAAAATGGGACCATTTGTGTAAAAATTGTGTTCCGGCCATAACTCTTTATCGTTAACAATCTTTCTGTAAAACTTTTTTTGATGTCCCAAAAAAATCAGAGTAGGCCAATTTGCATCAAAATAGGTATTCGGTAATACCTTTTTATTCTAAATACTTGGGTTTCTTTTATAACTTTCCTCGATATCTCTTTGAACGCTTACCTATACTCTTAGCCATTTTTTATAAAATAGCTCCGAAACCACCCTGTATATTAATTAAGTTGACTTATTCTTTTCACATCTTAGTTTTGAGCCATGCAGTAGCGATTTCCAGAAAATCGTAATTCAACTGGAAAATCTTTTGTCATTTATCCGTGGACACACTGTGGTTAGAGCTAGGAACTCAATAACAACGTTAATCCGTTTCTTCATGATTAAGACTCTTATTTTTGTATTCGGCAGTTTTTGAAATTCCATCAAAAAATAATGATAATCTAGATAGTTTGTAAGATGTTCTGTTCTTTTCTAAATTCATGCATTCATGATGTGAAATAATTTGCCATTTCAAGACATTTTTCTGTTCTCTCGACATTTTGCTTTCGATCCATATGAATTAATTTTTTTTCGTTTACCCTTTTCTATCGAAATCTTTTCCTAATATTAATTGCTTTTTTTCAGGAACTTTATCACGAACAGTGTGGTTATGTGTGTATTATGTTTGCATCAATTCCCAATTTCTCGGAATTCTATGTAGAACTAGAAGGAAACAATGAAGGTGTTGAATGTCTCAGACTACTCAACGAAATCATTGCCGATTTCGATGAAATACTCTCGGAAGATCAATTTAGGTTTATCGAGAAAATCAAAAGCACTGGTGCTACATATATGGCGGCATCAGGTTTGGTTCTTCCTCTGATTGATAAAAAATGGAAGCAACATCAAATTTTCAGGCTTGACTCAAAGTACATGCGATATGCAAGGTTACCGTCATGTAACAGCGATGGCGGATTATGCCTTGCGACTAAGAGATCAGCTGCAGGAGGTCAATGAGCATTCTTTCAATAACTTTCGGATAAGAATCGGGATCAATGTTGGACCAGTAGTGGCAGGAGTTATTGGTGCCAGAAAACCACAGTATGATATATGGGGTAACGCCGTTAACGTTGCATCAAGAATGGATAGTACTGGCGTATGTGATAAGATACAGGTAGGTCTCATTAGATGGCAACGTTATCACGTTGATCAGGATGTCAAATCCAGTGGTGAATTGCTATCTTCGAAACGATAAGTGCTACCAGAAATGTTGCCGTTTTTGATGCTCATTCAAGAAACATCCACCGCGTTGCAAATCTTCATTTGTTTTTGAGATACAGAGATTTATACATCGCGTTTTGTCGGGTGATTCATGTATGTACCTACTTCTATTCATAGAAACGGCCTGAAACGGAAAATGTGGCCAACATTCATCTGTTACAGTGCGTTTTCTTACGCCATGCCCACAACGGCGGCTATTCAGATGAACTATTCCCAAAATCGAGTCAAAGCCTTTTCTAAAGAAAGGCAGTTTTTCAATGCAGTTATTTGATCAAAACATAACAGCATTGTTAGAAGAATATGCTTCGCTAATCACTCAACCTAAAGCACTTGCAAACATATTTGTGAATTGTCCATTTCTTTTCATCGAACAATAGTTTCTAAAAAATAGCCCAAACATTCAATAATTCTCTAGAACATTTTTCATTGCATGGGCAATCTGCTCATCTAATACCTCGCAAAATAACTAATTCTTCATTATCAAATATGATACTGCCGGTAAATTTTTCGTTATTTCAGGCAAAACCAAAAAGTCGATCTTTCAATTATTGTATTTTCCATCATGAGAAATAATCTCAACACAAGCCTTATTCTGAATTCTAGACACTGATCTACTCACCATGAAAGACAATAATTCCCTTTCTATAATTGAATGTCAAATCCCCTTCTTGGATGTTGTATAGTTTAAGCGGTATCTTTAGGATATAGATCGTATTGTGACGTTTTTCACATTTTTTGCATAGCAAATAATATCAATTCCTACTTCTATGAGGGTCTTACACAACTAAAAAATTAAAGCAGAGTTTTAATTTGGATAATTCGCTGGTTTTCTGGGATAGAGAAAGACTCATGAATTTATCACACGTGAAAATAGTGTGTTCTTGTTAACAGAAATACATAACAGATCAAACCAGATTTCGAATTATTGTCAAAAGCACCATACGCATTCAATTCAGAAATTAGAACTTTTAACGATATTTTTAGAACTTCCTCTATCGTGAGAAACAATTGAAACTTCCAGTCTCTTTAGAATATCGCATCTTTGCTTCAAAAATGTATTCAAATAGTTCATATTCATGGTAGGAATCTCATCAGCAGTTTTAAATGGTTGCTATTCTCGCTTTGTTATTTTATCGATTTTTTCGAAAACACAAGAGGGATATCAGAATTCTTCCCCACTTGTCAGTCTTCCCACACAAGGACTTGAGTGCTCTTAGATGTTTGGTCATAAAATTGAAAAATGTCCGGAGGTTGGCATAACTTTCTTTCTCAATTGGTGAACAATCAAACATAGCTCTCAAGTGGCTATGTATGAGAACCGCTTTTTGCTCGAAACGCATCCTCATGATCTGCCTCAGAAATTTGTTTATCATATCATCCCATCATATCTTGTATTCAATATGATTGAACGCATCCTCTTCCAGAGAAGATTTCCAATAATGGATTTTTGGACATTGGAAAGTCCCAAATTGTCATGAATCAGCCTAGAACAATTTGAAAACTTCCCAACCTCAATAACGGGCCCTCATGAAAATAATATGGAAAACGCTCGGACCCGCAGATTTCTGTTTCAAGGGGGAGACAATTTGTGCCTATTTTCAACTTTGCAACAAAATGTTGAATTGAAAGGGGTGTCGAGTGATACCTTATTTTAAATGCCCTTTGGTCCTGATTACAACTGCCGAGTTCCAAGTCATTTCTTTTGATATGACAGCTTGTAAAAAAATTGTTTTTATTTTTTTTTTTTTTCAATAAATGAATAACACAAAAGTTAATATCTCCAAACTAATGGGATATGATGAGGGACAGAAGATCTCAAACATCATTTTAGCAAGGACTTATTTCACCAAAATAAAGGGGTGAAATAAATCCTCGCCAAAGGGATTGAGTGATAACTTATTTTGAGGATCTTTTGTCCCTCATCATATCCTCTCAGTTTGGGAAAGTTGACTTTTGCAGTTAATCATGTATTGAATGAAAAAAAACTAAAAAAAAATTTTGACAAACTGTCATATCAACAGAAATGACAGCAGAGACCTGGAACTCGACAGTTGTGATCAGGATCGAAGGAGCTTCAAAATAAGGTATCACTCGACCCCCCTTTCCATTCAACGTTTTGGGGGTGAATGTCACCCTCGCTCAGGGGGTGATGTTGCAAAATTAAAAAAGGCACCAATTGTTTTTCCCTTGAAACAAAAATCGATGAGTTCGAGCGAAGATAATCTTATGCTCATGTACAAAAAATTGCGGTGCAGCATGCGATGCCTGACCAAACCTGCACAAACATCATGGAAAAGATACTGGATGGAAAAGATGACGACGTCGACGACGATGACGAAGACATTTACGACTCACCCACGGTAGTACCACTTCCATAACTGTTTCGTCTAATGACTACCCCGACAAATCGAGCGTTACGGAAAGCGTAGAAAATGTACCATCGGCCTACTAAGAAAACCACAATAAAAAAAAACGCGTCAAAAACTCGATCTCCTTGGTGGTGTGAAAAGAGTCAACGACAAATTTCATTCTAGGTGAACAAAATGAATGAATAATAACGAAACTCGCAAAAGAATCATTTACCGATGTTTTCCACCTTACACGAGCTATAATTTTTTTATCACTTTTTGAACATAGTTACTGGATAAGTTGTAAACAATCAATCCTCCAGCAGTCGAATAAACAGCTACTTGAATGCGGTTGTAAAATAAACGCCGATTTATTGACGCGCGCTAGTATGATTTACATGCCCAACTTCTCGCGTGGATTGATCTGCTCACAAAAAAGTACTCGGCAACATTTGCCCTAAAGGTCAAGTTGCTCGTTTTTGCAAAATGGAAGTTATCAAAATAATTTTTCCAAATTGTTTGACTTTGACGTGTAATAACTTTTTTTCTATTCATTTAAACCATAAAAGTTATGGGAAAAAGTTATTTATTATTTCATAACGAATATACAGGGTGTCCCGAAATTTGACATCAATATTTTAACCATGCACGTATTCTTCGCCCCAAAAAAGAAATTAGACTTTTTATAAACTAGTATCCGCAAACTCTTCGTTTTCAAGATACAGGGGGTTAAACGTGAAGACCTGATGACGGTTTTTTGTTGATATTTTCGAAACCTGTTAAGATAAGTGAATAAAATTTGGTACAGTTACTAAACTTTTTACACTCTATCTAACGAACAAAAACTTATTGTATTGTATACCCTTTATGAGTGGGATAAACAGGGACGGGTTCAAGAAAAATTGACCCCAAATTTTATGGTTGTTGATTTTCAGTAGTTTTGCCTACAAATTTTGAAAATCTGGAGTTTTTTACAGAAATGAGGTACTCTTGTTGTAACTCGCTGAGACGCACCATCAAAAATGTCGTGTGCATCTAGGCCAGACTGTACAAAATTCTGTATTCTACTAGCATGAATAATTTCAGTATTTCAATATTTCAGTATTTCAGACTATCACAGAAACCCGTGCTTTCGCTGAGAGTTTAGGTATATGCAATTTTGTTTGTAATAGGATTTTCAATAATTGCATTTTTCTCGAAAATAATGCGTCCCAGAGAAGAGTACCTTATCTATGTAAAAAACTCCAGATTTTGAAATTGTTCAGGAAAAACTACTAAAAATCCACAACCAAAAACCGTCGTCAGGTCTGAACCTTCAGAAGGGTGTATCTTGAAAACGAACTATGGATACTAGTTTATATGAAGTTTTATGTCTATTTTGGGGTGTAGAATAATACGTAGTTGAAATATTGACGTCTAATCACGGGACACCCTGTATAGATATGTCTTTTTTGGCTTTTGGATAGTTAGAAGCCGAACCTCAAAACGCATTCTTGCGAATATATTCGCGAAAAAAAAACTGCAAGAGGTTGCAAATTTGGATTTAAGCTTTTCAGATGATGGCACTTCGATTAAAAAAAAAATCAAACATGGCATCTCAACGCAAAGTGACCCCCTATTTCACGACGCTTCGCCTGGACTACTCCAAGTAGACCAAGTTTAACCTCATCATCCTTCAATAATTAATTCTTCAATCTCCACTTGCTTCTGATTGAAAGCCTCCAGAATTGGTTCTACAGGGGGTCCGTAAATTATGAGCAGGTGAGAATTCCAGACAAAAATTAAATGTTACCTTTTCCTATAACATTTTTTTGAAAATTGATTATTGACTGAGTTACAGGGTGCTAAAGTAACATTTTGTTTGCAGTTTTTTTGCAATACCTTTTGCCATGTTCATATCATTTTGACGAAATCTCGTATTTGAGGCTTTATCGGGATGAGGAATTCATATTTCTCCACTGTTATTCCGCATTTTGTAGAGGGTGCCACATACCAGCTTATACGTTGATTTGAATGGTCACAACTTTTTTGTGCTACACGCTACACTGTACGCGACTTTCAAACAAATATTTTTATTTTCTGAACATTTTAACATAAAAAAGGGATACCACTTTTGTTTGGATAAAACTAACTGTTTTCGAGAAAATCGCTAAAACCACTCCGCATGCGTGTTATGGATACAGAATCATCCTAATTTATTTTCAACCTCAAACATGGTATGTCTTGGTAACATCTTGTATATAGACACTGTAGAAAACATGCGCTCCAGTTGCCAAAGAAACAAGTTTGGGAATAATTAGTTTCAAAAGCTGGTCATTTTTTGAAAATTGGTTCTTACGCTGATAGTGGTCATCGACAAAAATACTGAAAATTTTGAAAAATGTTCGAAGTTACCAACTGTTAACACTAATTCTCCTCAAATATGGCATGGTTATTTTAGCGTTTTTCTCGAAAACGGTGTAGTATAACAACCCCGGGACCGTTCAACAAAGTTGAATGAGGTAAGTTTGATCAAAAAAAGAGACACCTACGTTGTGATAAGCTTGCATAAAGCTACTTGCCTCGAATGCGCCCGACAAAACAATAATTTGAGAAGTTTGAGTTAGAAGGTGGGACTATTAAATTAAACACACATTTGTAAGAAACCCTACTTTATTGAAAATATGGTGAAAAAGTGCCGTACTTAGCCTGGAAATCATGCGGGGAAAGAGCACGGCAGAGAAACCCACAATCTCAATTCCAAAAACTGAACCATGCTGTTCAACTGTTTTGTATTTTGACTACAATCGATAAAATACTCATTTTCCGTATCGAAACTTGAAGCTCCACGCTCAAGCATATAGACAATTCATGGGGTAGAAATCAGGGAATACTGAGGTTCCATACGGAAGACTACTTAGTTCTAGTTAATAAATTGAATCAATATTTCTAGATCGTGGCTAGATGGTTCGTTGTTTCACTAGAATATCCACTCGTCAGGGTGGTAAAATGTTAATCAGTTGAATCTAGAGCCTATACATGAGGTCCCATAATACGGGAGGCTACTCGACTCTAGTCAAAGATTTCAGTCAATATAAAGCAAGCATAAAGCATCAATGATTGTAGTACCAAAATCTCAGTACGGAAAGAGAGCAATTTCTTTTCCTTGATTTTAATTTAAATCAAAGTTGTTCACAGCATAAAACAGTTTGCTTAAATACAGTA
The DNA here is from genome assembly GCA_958502075.1 of Orchestes rusci. NCBI lineage: Eukaryota > Metazoa > Arthropoda > Insecta > Coleoptera > Curculionidae > Orchestes > Orchestes rusci. Next base: position 10,477,891 of record OY293310.1, read on the forward strand.
AATAGAATCACAGAACAATAAATCAAAAACATCAGCACAAATTGGACAATTAACATTATCATAAATTCTATCTTACTGACCTGCAAATATCTGATTTACCACTACAATTCACAATTATTTTCCTTCAATCAATCAAAAATCTCCAATTCTCTTACTGTTATCTATCGTTACTTGGCAACCATCGAACCATCCATTATCCCTTCTTTTCTCAGGTCACTATTCTACTTCCACGAAATTACGGAACTCTTCTAGTGTCACAGAAAATCCATGTCATAATAAATGGAATGATCCGTTATTTTATACAAGTTGTATGGAACATTCAGAAACAAAATTAACATGAATCAAAAATTATATTTTGAATAGGTGGTTCTCCTCAACGGTTGGATTTATCGAAACAACATCTTTCCTTTGTTAAAAAGTCAGAAGAATAAAAATATTCACTCGAAATTCCCATACAGTGTGGCACAAAAAAGGTTTGAACCGTTCAAATCAAAGTAAAGGTTTGTAAGTGACGCCACTGGCGCCCTCTTCAAAATGCGAAAAAACGGTGAGCAGATTTAAATTTCTTATCCCGATAAAGCCCTGGATATTTTCAAAAAATTATGAGCCTGGCAAAAGGCATTGCCAAAATACGGCTAATATAATTTAGATTCAACACCCTGTTACTCCGTTGGTAACCAAGTTTTGATTGAATGTTATAAGAAAAGGTAGCATTTATTTTTGGTCTACATAGAAAACTCCCCTGATTTTTCGGTCATCATTTCTGGACACCCTGTTTATTAGAAAATCTCACTTCTAGTTCCGAAACTGTAGACCGTGGAAATGTGACGTCACTAACAGCTTTTTTGGGTAAAAACAAACTATTTGGCCATTTGGTTTATCGTGATTAACTAGCTTATTCTATCTAAAATAAATTTTTGAGCCTCAATAAGCATTTAAAAGCTCAAGTGGAAGAGTATAGAAGTATATTGTGCAATAGTTCATATTTGCGAATGTTGGTTACCGTCCGATCAAGTGATATTTTTGAAAAATTCAAAGACGAATTATCTGTCTTCAAAAAAGGTCAGAAAAGTTTTGAGAGTGGGCATGTTTTCACTTCGTAAAAGCAATTTGAATTGAATAGTCATTTTTCAAATGGAAAAATCAATACAGATTGGATGAGAGCTGATGTTCGTTTTCACCCAATTTCGAAATGTCATCTGACACTATACCTGCATTCACGATTGAAATGATACTTGAAAAATTATCTCTATGTCAAGTCAAAATGCCCTTCAACGAACCCCTTTCTTATCAACTTTGTTACATTAGTCTTGGTACAAATTTTGCAGTCGATAGATAACAATAGAAAATGGGAAATAGGTTTGGATAAAGTACTGGAATAAATAAAGGATACCTAAAAAAACTCACGCTTCTTGCTTCCATGAATCTATAGTTTCACGGGACTGTATATCTTCAAACTTCAAATATCTGACTAGTTTGGACCAAGATGTAGGCTGATTCCTCTTGTTTCAGTACCTACAACTCTTTATTTCTCAAAATCAAGTCGTCTATACCTATTTCCCTTTTCAACTGACAAAATCAATCAACAGAGAGATGTTCGTATTCTTCTTCATTGATAAATGGCATAATATGCTTATTGATCGGTTGCGGCTGTTCCTTGTGTCGCCCTAAGCTTTGGTTTACAATGACATAGTTTCAATGATGTGCACATTGACTGATTTTGTTGTGAAAATTAACATAATGGCTTATTTGGCCTTAACAGAATGACATATTAGATGAAGACAGTCAGTCTACCTTGCTTTATCTTGAATCTAGGGTCATCTTATATAAGAATGCTTATTAAAGGTGTTTAGGCGGATGAGCGCCTAAATATCAAAAATACCCAAAAGGCAACCTCACCTGCATGAGTGGTTCCTTTGGTCCCCTTGTACACCCTTCTACATAACAGACGAGGCTCTGGCGACCGAATATTGGCGGTATATCCGTACGGCGCATATGTAGGAGTAAATCCCTGTAAATACTCCACCTCTACCAAACCGCAGTAGCCAGCGCGGTAGAAGGTTAATGGCTAGACCGCTAAACAAACCCCAGATATGATGCCACAAAAACAACCATGGCCCTCAGTCTCCAGCAGCTTGATTTCCACTGACCAAGGTGGCGGTCAGACCGGAATGACAGCAGAGGGTGCTAAGAATCACCGGAGAAGCTACCATCAAAGACGACAACTGCAAATTGCATTGGTAAATGTGAGAACCCTATTGTCGGACCAGAAGCTTGTCGAGTTGGATGAAGATTGAAGAACTCGAGAAAATAAAATGGTATGTCGTTGGATTAAGTGAAATAAGAAGAAGAGGAGAAGACCGACTGTCACTAAAATCTGTACACACTTTCCACTATACAGGGTGAGTCATTCAAGCGGGAAAGCTGAATTGCGCCTGAACCGTCAAAGATTTCGGAATACGCAAAATGGATTTGAATACTAATTCAGTCAAACGGTATTTCAAGGTAGAAAATTCTGGTGTTATTGTGAAAAGTGGTTTAACCTATGTTTTTTGAGGTGCTGAACACGAATCTTAAGTTGTCCAACAAAAATTGTCTCCGCAAATATGAAAAATCATCGAAAATCCACTATAAATTATGTCTTTAAGTGGTTTTCACTTTATAATTGTCAAAGCAAGCCATAGTAGTGTCTCTATAGTAAAATGAGAAAGAGAAAATTATCTACAATTTATGTCTGTTGTTTTTTTTTTGTACCGCATATGGTTTCCACGCAAAAGAATGTTGAAACATCGAGAAATTTCAAACATTTAGAAAAATGGCAAGAAACAACATACAGTTATAAAACTTTTCATGTAGCTGAATATTACTATGTTGGCTAATAAAAGGGGTGGATTTCCGCACAATAATATATTTTTATGTAATGCAGACGAGTCTCCTCAGATTCCAGTTGTTCTACGCCTGAAGTATAATAATTATTGACATGATACCAAATGTTTGCAATCTATTGAATAAATAATATGAAAGCAATTTTTACTGAGAATGTCTGTCCAATTGATATAAATTATGAACTTGAACGAACTCTCTTGAGCACAGGTTCCATGATGTTTCCAGTGCGGCCTTCTAGATCTTGTACGCCTGAAACAAATAAAGTGGATCATTCCAAATATTTCACAATGGATTAAATCCATATAAAAGCAGCAAGTACCTATTTAGAAACATATTTTCTAGACACAAATGAATAGTGAGTGAAGAAGAAGGTCGAGCAGAATAATTAGGTATGCTTGCATAGTTACGTTCAGGTTATTCAGGGAACTCCAGATCATCCTCTCCATCTTCCTCCATTTCTGTAACGGGCATGTTATCACAACTGTCCTCGCAATTAACTCATATTAGAAAAGTTTAGGCCTGCTTTTTTTGCATCCACAGTTTCTCTGACAGGTCTTCATGCATTTGCAAGAGATAAGTTTCAAGACTGCTTCTGGTGCGGATGGCTGTAGTGCAGCTACTGTCTGCAGCCCCTATTTGGTTCTCTACCAACCCCATTTCTTAAGATCTTTGCTATTTCCAAGCCATTGTTGTACTTGAAAGTATACTCTCAGATAATGTTGCTGTGCTGCATCCTCGGTAAGAGGTAGGGAAGCCAAATGAGATGTTGCTCTATATGCAGATCTAAGATAGCATTTATATCTCAATTTATTCAAGGATTGTAATTTTGTATAATGCAGCAAAAAAGGTGATACCAGCATCAGCAACACTATCAGCATATGCCGTTGGATCTTTAAAAATTCAAATAGTCTTGGTTAGAGCAGGGTTTTTCTTGAGGGTTTGGAGAAACCTCATTTTTCCTACTTTGGACGAAGAACTTTATGTTCTAAAATATTGATATTTTCAGGATATTTTATCCCACTGATGACTTTCTCAAAAAATATATTAGTTGGTCTGTAATTAGCGCGGTTCGTTTTTGCAACGAGCTCAAATGCACCAATCTCATAAATACGTAGTACATAATATACTGGTAAGATACTCTTAATCACAAGATTTTTATTCTGCTGCTCTATAATAATATTATATCGATTTTCTCATGCGAAACGCTCTGTATAAAAAAAATATAATTATTTGATAGCTGAAACTGTATTGTGTAAATTCAATAAATGTCTACATATTTCATTTGTTAGGTTATATATAAAATGCGTTGTTTTATTCGACCTCAGACCTCAAACACTGAAAATTCATCACAATCTTTTTCTCATGCACTAAAATCTGGAATACAATCATCGGATATCAATTTTTTTCAGTCGAATACGAGGTTTGTCGAAAAATATGAATTTCGCCCAAAAGTAAAAGACCTTCATTTTTGACAATATCGAAATTTGTTATAGAAAAAAGTTGAATAGAACTAAAAACCAAGTTTAAATATGCAATTACACCATTTTACAGTTTTCAACAATTTTTCTCCATTTCAAATTATGAATGGAGATTTGGCTTTTGTGATGATTAAAAACGCGATAACCTTTTCGTTTTTCAATTGTGTCTTGAAATTTGAAGCATTATTTTGCATTTGGTATCTCCAATAAGAAAATGCATACAAATAATCTTTTCAAAATGGATGGGAGCCATATTTAGACATGGTTTTTAGTTCTTATCAACTTTCGATATTGTCCAAAATGAAAGTACTTTACTCCTGGGCAAAATTCAAATTTCATGATAAACCTCGTATGTATACTACTCAAAAAAATTGATATATGATGATTGCATGTTACATTCTAGAACATGCAGAACTTTTTGTGAGGAATAACTTTTTTCCTAAAATCAATAATAAAAAAGTTTTCCATATGATTCCAACTTAGTCAGACACACTGTATATAAAAATACAACAAGCTTGGAATACGGAGTGGCATTTATCGATACAGAAAACTAAATAAAACGGAATTGAAAACCAAATGTGGTGAATGAATAAAGAGAATTATAAATGGTATCTATAAGATTTTCAATTTTCTCTTCATCTTATCGCTTACTTTTTAAACAATAAGATCTCTATTGGTATGTTTCAACAAATACAATTTTTTCAATCTAGTAAATAATTTGACGACGGATCAGTTCAGAGGTGGTGCAGATACTGAACCATTTCCAATCAAATACGGATAATATCTTGTTATAAGTTTGATTGATCCAATCATGTCAATCGAATACGCCTCAATCAATGTCAATAAGTCGAATAAAATCTGTAGACCACGGACTAAACGTTTGCCGTTGGGTGGGTACATTCTACCACACATTTGGGTCATGCGCATAAAAACGGAACCGATGCAGATGCTGTCGCTTCACTATTAGTTTGGTTTTTCCCGGTTATCACGGCGAAAAATCGGGCTGGAATTTTAAAGATAATCAAATCAAAATCAAATCAAATCAAAATGTACTTTATTAGAGAGGAGAAATTGGTGGAATTGTTTCAATAATTGACTGTTCTTGTCGTTTTGATGTTGATTTGTTCATACGGATTTTTGGCATGACTGAGAATGAAATAAATATATGATTATTAGCATTTTACCAACAGTATTTGAGGGTTGCGCAAACTTGCAAAAGGAGGAGCCGCCACTGATGTTGCCATGTTTCAACACAAAACATGAACCTCAATATACAAATATTCACCTTCAAAAATGTTTTTGATGACAGAAAAGAGTCATTTGTGTCGAAGAACTGAAGATAAATGGAACTATGGATTTTTGGGATTGTTCATTTCAGAAGATTAGCAGTTGAATAAATTTATTTTTCCGGGTATTTTTCATAAAGCTTCAGAAGATTCAGGGCACATGGCAACGTCACTGAACAAAGAGTAAATATTCACATGAGAGATGTTTGTGTTAGTGATTTTTTGTTTTGTTACTTGTCTTGTGATTCAAAGTCTATGGTTAATTTACTGAATGAAAAATGAAGAACACAATATTTCTGAAACTATTTTAAGCCCAATTTACATGCAATTTCACTTCGAAATGGAAGTGACAGATTGTCAAGAAACGGGAATCATATTGATATTGATTAGACAGTTGAAGTTGAGCCATGATGTAGACGTTAACGTAATACGTGAACGCATGAAGTTCACGTCTACGTAATGATCCAAAAGCTAGTTGAAGTGTGGCATTTGACGTACGTGAAACGCATTGAACTCGATACTACCGTACCTGGAAGGGACCCATCCGTGCTGTTTACATCGAGTTGACTGAAGACAAATTTTCGACTAGAAAGAGATAGAGACAGAAAGGAGTGTCTATCTTTGTCATATCTGTTTACATAATATAATAGCTGTGTTTGTTATGCACACTAGTGCACACTTTCTCACACTGCAACACTCAGTGTGCCTTTGTTTGTGAAATGTTTGTTTGTTTTTTAGGATAGAATCTTAGTACGTTTAGTAAAGATATTCTATCCTAAAAACCAGACAAACATTTCACGAAGAAAGCCACACTGAGTGTTGCAGCTTAAATTATGTTCAATCAATATGTAGCTTTCTACTTTCTATAGTTTGGGTGCCAAACAAAATGGTCAATTTCTGCAGTGCATTTGGGTGTGGTAATAAATACACTCCAGAAAAGCAGATTTCATTTTTTGGTCAAGTGATATAACTCCAATTATTAAGGACAAGGGCATGCACCCTAAGTATACCTACACGAAATTGTCCTATATAGTTAAAAGGGCCCTACTCACACTCCTGCAGCAGGGGCAATCTAGGCCTGCCGCAGGGGAAACTTCCTTGTAAAGTACATTTTGTTTTGAAAATGTGACAATTTCACATCCTGTTCGAGTTCGTTGGTTCTACTACTAACATCATTTCCAAAGTTTGTTTTCTTATATCCTGCTTGAAATAATGCTAGGAAGGTATGAAGGGGCCCTTACCGCCCTGCTTAGAAGGCGATCTAGGAAATTGCCCCAATCGCCCTGCCTCCTAGATTGCCCCTGCTGCAGGCGTGTGAGTAGGGCTCTTTAGGAATTGACGATGGTAAACACTCCAAGAAATGCAAAAGTTCTATTCGGACATTCCTCAAGCCCCCTATCATAAAACACCATATTTATTAGTTTTAATGTGACCTCAGAAATAAAAGTATTTTCATTTTTATTTTAAGCTATTATAGTTTTCCAAGTTTATACCTTAAAATACCTTTACTTTACTCAATACACAGGCTAAACATATAAATCACCCTGCACCTACTACCTACCCTGTATTTTCTCAACTATTTAATCGAATTACGGATCATCTAAGTATACTTCATCATTTACTAATTTGTTTCTTATTTTGCATTTTTCCAGATAGTTATTTGAAATATATAGATCCATCATATCATGATAATTAAGACTACTAAGTATGCACAGAATTGTAGTCATTTTTCCAAGCAAATCAACCGCCGTTTCAATTTATCTTCAAACTATTTGAAAACCACCGACTTCGCATAAGGGCAATGAGTGTGACAAAGATAGCATCCCCTTTTTAGTCCAATCAAAATATACCTATGCGCCAAAAAAATACGACTAAAATTGCCTCGGTTGTCGACACGACAGGGGCCCTTCCAGTTACGTAGTATCGAGTTCAATGGTGAAACGTAGCGAGTTGACTTAACCTAATTTGTGACGCATAATTATCTGGATAAAGTGTTAAAGTGGAGTGTCACAAATGACATAACAATGTCCGATCACAGGTTAATCCGCTTCTCCTTGCAAGCGGACAAGGAAGCACCGATACTGAAGCGACACCCGAGGGCGACTGACTGGGAAAAATTGAACATTTTTCTTAGCAAGTCCATGGGCACCAAAGGTCGGCAGATTCTCTTCTCTCCGCCTACTGCAAGGGCAAAAGCACGGAGTCAGCTCTCCATGCGGTAGTGCAACTAGCTGAAAAGGCCATCAATGACAAAGAAGTGGCTCTAACACTATTCTTTGACGTCGAAGGAGCTTTTGATAAGGCCAAAACCGGCGCTATTTGCGAGGCGCTCACAAGCAGGGTGGTTCCCTCTTCCATCGTGAGGTGGGTCTGGTCCTCCCTTCGTGACCGCCAAGTAAAAGCGTCCTCAGGAGGCTACCAGGTTGGGGCAGAAGTCCAGGGAGGCTGCCCCCGAGGCAGCTATCTCTCCCCCAGACTATGGTGTCTGATAATGGACAGCACCTCCTCACAAGGTTGGATGCAGAAGGATTTTACACTCAGGCGTACGCGGACGATGGACTGGTGCTAGTGAGGGGTAAACACCTAGGGATCGTCTGTGAGCGGATGAAGCTAGCCTGTAAGATAGTAGGGGCTGTCAGTAAACCACTCCAAAACAGAGCTCATTCTCTTCACCAACAGAAGGAATATTCGGGAATTCAAGCCACCCACGATGTACGGGACCACACTGTCACTCAGGCAGGAGGTCGAGTACCTCGGGGTTGTGTTGGACAGCAGGCTAACGTGGAAACCCCACGTTGAAAGGACAATAAAAAAAGGAACAGCAACACTGTGGCTACTGCGTCGAGTGGTCGGAAGACAGTGGGGCCTAAAACCCCAGGTCATGCATTGGCCCTACCAGGCTGTCATCAGGCCGAGGATCTCAAAAGGATCCGTGGTCTCGTGGCCGGCAACCGATAAGACCACTTATGTAGTCAAGCTAGACCGACTGCAAAGGATGGCTTGTTTGGGTACAACAGGCGCAATGAGGACAACTCCTGGAGCAGCACTGAACATCCTTCTTGGACTGCCAGAGCTACGACTCAGGGTGAAGAGGGAAGCGATGGCTTCCTATAGTAGGATGTTTGTCCAGAAGACATGGAGGGACATGGGAATGGAAGTTGGTCACACCAGGATATCATCACTGGTGCGGTGCGGGTTACCGCTTTTATCGGCCGGGTGACACCCACGGGTGGTCGCCTCAGACTCCGAAGGAGCTTTGAGGTGCACGTACCGACGAGGGAAGAGTGGCTGACCAAACCGATGGAGACGCCTGGCAACACTTAAGTCTGGTTCACAGATGGCTCCAAGGCTGAACGCACGGGTTCGACTGGAGCCGGAGTTTTCAGGGCTGACAGGAACACTGGCGAAGCTTTTCTCCTTGGAGGACTTGCAATAGTCTTCCAGGCGGAAATATTTGCTATCCTAGAGGTTGCCTCTAGAGAGGATTGGAGAATAACATTTTTATCTACGTGTAAAAGATAAGCGGGTAAGGAACGATGAAAGTAAACTTCACTTTTTCATCAATGGCATTGATAAAAAAGTGAAGTTTACTTTCATCGTTCCTAACCCGCTAATCTTTCACACATTTACATCTTCGGGACGCTAATCTTATCAGTCATTGTTATCTACTCCGACAGTCGAGCGGCACTCAAAGCAATCACCAAACCAAAGAAAAGCTGCCCGCTGGTCCAAGAGTGTAGGGATGCGCTGCAAGTGCTGGGTGAGAACAAGAGTGTCAAACTAGTATGGGTCCTGGGGCACGCGGGGATCACCGGCAATGAGCAAGCGGACAAGCTGGCCAAACGAGGATCTGCCACGCGACTGTTCGGACCGTAACCATTCCTAGGCCTCAGTAAACAACTAATCTCACGCACTCTCAACAAATGGGCGTGGGAGAGTACAGTTGAGAACTGGAACAGTAACCCATTATACAGGCAGGCCAAAGAGACGATATCAGAACCTCACAGGCCAAGGACGGCCCAATTGCTGAACAAGAGCAGGAAGGCACTGAGCATCATCGTTGGCATTCTGACAGGTTATTGCAGGCTCAACAGACACCTGCATTTGTAAGGAATAAGCGAATCTCCCCTAAGCCCTCACTGCAGAAAGGCGGAAAAAACCTCATACCACCTGCTGGGAGTTTGCGACAGGTGGGGTCGCTTGAGAAGGAAGGTCCTAGGAACAGCCACCATCTCCAAGAAAGAGTTGGGGTACCTGAGCTGGGAAAGTCTGTTCCTATTTACGACGGAAACGGGCCGGTTTGAGAAGTTGGGTTGGCCAAGCGGGGATGGCGAAAAGGGCCACTAGGCCTACTCGCCGGGCTTTGCCCCCCCCCTCTTTACCATTATCATTACCATTAACCTGATTTGTTGTGTTGACATATAGTTTTTCGACCTGTAAAAGTAGAAAAAAAGTGATGTTTGTGACAATTTGGTTATTGAATTCTGAGGCCAAATAAAATATGACGTGTAATGTCCAAAATTGATTCGTTGGCAGATTATCCAAGATCGGAGACTTGATCGGGCAAACCTGGGATTACGTATAAGGGATACAATAGGTGAAGACACGCAAGGTTACGTATGTCCGTAAACGCAAACGTGAGAAAAAACGAAGTGCGCGTGCGTGTCGATCATCTCGTTTACGTCTACGTGAATGAAAGCACTTCAACTATCTATTGTGCTACGATCCACATTGAAATTTGCACACTTAAACCGATATCGAATCTCCAGTCAAATACTGCTAAATACAGGAGACATTGTTTATTCCTGATTTTTTTTGATCATCTATGATCAACACACTTATAGTCTCCAAAACATTTTAAACCTGATTATTTTTATATATTTGTCTTCACAGGTCACGAAAGAAGTCCAGCAAATTCTCATCTTGAAGGGATATTCATTGTCTTGTAGGGGATCAATAGAAGTTAAAGGTAAAGGTTCCATGGAAACATTCTTTCTAGATGGAAAAATAGGTTTGCCTACAATGAACGTGATTGTTAATCCCCTGGAAGATTCACCTTGATCAATACTACAGCTGTGTTGAAGACCAAAAGAAGAAAAAAAGTATGTAGGTATAACGACATTTTTCAGATTTCATTTCATGATTTTCTACTTACAGTGTCCACTCTGATCCACTAAAAACTCCGAATTGAAACATGGAAGTGGTGATGATCTACTAGTTTGACCGAATTCCTATGAAAGTATTCAATTATTATATTTTTCAAGTAAAGAACAAAACTCATTAGAAACATAAATAAATAGCTATGAAAACCGAGTTGTATTGATTAATGCATGAAATATGTACAGACTATTTACTACTAACCCAAACACAATGATAAAAGAGGCCAGTTTTGATTTTGTTTACTTATAAGTATCGGTAAAATGACAAAATGTCTGCCTGATCACAATACAGAATTTCTAGGCATTGTTTTATCAATAAAACAATAAATAGCGCAATTCAGAATAGAAAATAATTCACAGCGCTTAGTTTTGTCCTTGGTTTTGTCCTGAAATTTAGGAATAAACTCACTGGTAACTTCCCAACCTCACAAGACTTTATTTTGTAAACAATAGCTTCAACTTCAGACTTTAGACAAAGTTTACTTGATAAATAGAAGTTGGGCCACTCGCGCGATTCGTCAAAACACTCATCCCCTTATACTGGCGGCTGGATGTAGCTCCCGTGATCGATTTTTAAAATCAAGGCTCCCATGCACTAACCACAGTGTTGCCGTATCTCTGTCTGTAAAAGATGGGTTGCTCGGATTTTTAGGGAGAGTGGGGAGCAGGCTGATTGTTTATGTTTATGATGGGGTTATTTTGATGTTTCAAATTTCTGTCTTGCATCTTGCACTTACATCTCATCAGAATATTCATAAATACAATTAAATACCCAGCCTCCTTTCGCGATACCATTCCGTTTTGATCATAGGTCTATAATGGATAATGAAATATAATTGTGCTGTTTTGTGAAAAATCATTTTCAACCATCAATGAAAACCAGAACCGACATTGCAAAATTCATCTAAAGACGAAAATAACAAAGCATCCTCAGGCGAGTATTGTGCCGTGATTACTTCACCACAAGACTGGCAAGAAAAAACCCATTTCAGGATATTCTTTTGTGTGAAACATATGGGACATTCTTTTTAAAAGTTATGCCTGAATATTAAAGTTGTGACGTGGGTCCGGTTTTTTTTCTTTAAATCATCTTCAATTATCATTGCCTCAAGAAATTGTTTTTCTAATATTCACCTTGAACACAAACATAATTAAATTGATCAAAATCAAATCAGCTTCGTATAACTTTTTTCAAATTCAAGAATTTTTGTGAAATCCACTCAGATTTTTATTTTTTTAGGAAATCACATAGTTCATCTTCGTTGCAATGCAACAATATTGAACAAAACTTTGAATTTCCGCAAAAGATCTTTTTAACATGGTAAACTATCAATAATCATAATGTAGGTAGGTATATACCAATAAACTATCTTATACAAAGTGCAATTTTTGTATTTGATACCATTATACTTACCTGGAGTTTATAATTTAATACAGACCAAAATAATCTAGGGCGCTTTGTTTTGGTAATAAGGCAAAACTCTAGATTCTGTACACCTTTTCTTTATAACGTTTTGCTGTATTTTTTTAAATAAGCGTATAGGTACATTACTCTTGTAGAGTTTTTATATTTTTTGACCTACCGTGTATGATATTTGACTTACAACCATTCTAATTGCATCTGATAAGTTTATCGGCTATGCATCATCTTTTCGTGATATTTGAATATTGGTTTTGCACTTAATAAAAAAAAATCCCATATTATGTTTTACAAAAAAAAATATCCTGAAATGTCTTTTTTATTGCCAGTCTTGTGGTGAAGTAGTCACAATACTCGCCTGAGGATGCTTTAGTATTTTCGTCTTCAAAATGATTCTTGCAATGTCGGTTCAGGTTTTCATTCACAAACAGCACAATTATATTTTACTATCCATTATAGACCCATGATCAAAGCGGATTGGTATCGCGAAAGAATAAGGCTAGGTATTTAATTGTATTTATGAATATTCTGATGAGATGTAAGTGCAAGATGCAAGACACAAATTTTAAACATCAAAATAACCCCATAAACATAAACATAAAGATACAGCCTCCCCGCCCTCCCTAACAAACTACAATTTACAATCCCAACTCTCAACAGTCCCAACTTTTACAGACAGAGATACGGCAACACTGTGGTTAGAGCATGAGCCATTTTAAAAATCGATGACGGGAGCTACATCCAGCCGCGAGTCCCCTTATCCCGTCTTGCCATTCCACTGAAACCAGTGAAAGGCGAACGGCGCGCCAATCGACCGGAACTACAGTGACTATATACAAGACAGTCACGACAATAGAGCTCAGGTTAGCTGCAACATCTTGGCTGTACCCAGAATTATGGATATTTCCTGTCCCGGTGGCTCAGTGGTTTGATGTTCACCTAGCGTGCAGAAGGTCCTGAGTTCAAATCCCAGCTCGGGCATGCTACTTTCTATAAAGTCACTGTACATTTTTCACTTCTTTTCACTTTTTTTATTGTAAGGCATTGAAATCGATTTTTTGATCGACGAAATATATAATCTAATTCAAAAACACTCACAAAACACGAACGACGCACACATGACAAAAAATGTAAACGATGAATGCTAGCTGCAACAATGACCGATTTTTCATGATTTCTTCAAAAATGAGCAAAAATGGGTCATTTTTGCAACTTCAGAATTGTAAAGCGAGACTATCCTTTGTTCAATTAGCATCACATTTTCAGGAAGTACATAACTTTTGCTCCTTGCTAGTCATTTTTATCAAAAATTACACAGGAAAAAGTTTTATTTTTAACCCCTTTTTTGAACGTGGCAAGAGGCACTGAACAAGTTTTTGCGCCAGGGCACGCAAACTGACAAATGGATTGAAGTTGTAAAAAGCACCATCATTCGTTTGATAACTGATGCAGGATGAAAGTTACATCAAATTTGAAGGTAACTCTTATTAATATTACCACCACTGTATATACTTACTCTTTGAATACATTGCGTATACCCGGTCTCTTATCGCATGTTGATATATTTTATAATGGGAACTACCTTTAGCAGAAACTTGGCTAGCATGAGCTTTGATCCTGTAGTTCTTATCCTTTTCTATTCCAGTACTACCGATGCTCTAGATATATCTCTCAGAACAGTTCATCTGAGAGATATATCTAGAGCATCGGCAACGCGCTATTCAATGGAAAAAAATGGATATAGTTAAGAAGATTGAGTTATAGTTTGTTGAGTGCCTGTTTGTCAAGGTGAAATATCCAACCACACGCAAAAATCTTTAGGAGCGTATTTCCTATTTATCCAAATTTGCGCGCAAAAATACTCGAGCGTAGGACTGAGCTGATGAGTACTCATCGAACCCGACCGAACGCCCTACAGTGGATATGTTTCTTATGCTCAGCGCGGATTAACCAGACTTGAAACATTTAAGAGAATTTGTGAAAGTATATCCATCAGTGGCGAAGTTAGGGGGGGGGCTTGGGGGTGCTAAGCCCCCCCTGAATAGAAATAAGCCCCCCCAAAAAATAATAATGAAGGATTATTGTATTGAAATTTACAATTCACTAACCCAACGTAAATCTAGAACTACTGACAACATTGCAGAAACTTTAGGAAAACGAACATTCGGTGCAGTGATAGTATGTATCGGTATCGGTCAACGATTATCGGTAGCCGTGAGTCGAATAACCGAATGTACCGGATGAGTGAATGCATATTATTATACGTATTTCGTTCTCCCGATGTATGTGTGCACTGAAATTCTGAAATAAGAAATAAGTATAACATACCTGTTCACAGTTTTCTGTTTGATTGTTAGTGTTGTGACTTGATTAAAAGACCACCAAGTAATCATCTCTGTAAGGCAAATAGTAAGGCGATATTTATTTACTATTTAGGTATCTACTCATAGTTTAATTAATTAATTTTGATAGTTGGAATAAAATAAACACTTGCTATTTTTTATATAATGAAAATTAACCATGATGCTTTTTCTAATACTTTGTGGCTTGCAGAGTCTAGTCCGGTAGAATGAAATTAAAATTCTTTGTTTTTTTTGTTGACTAATTAATAATTATATGAATGATAGCTGAAACGAAACTACAAACACCATTGATGGATCATAGATTCATTGGAGTAAACACATTACCAAAATATGTTTGAACGGTTGTGGCTACAAATACAAGAGTTGCAGTTGGCCAATAAAAATGACATAGAGTTCCTCAAAACGCAAAAAAGCTGAAAACGTACGTTCAAGTTCTCAAGGAATATATGCTGTTTATTTTTATTTCTTTATGTCAAGACAAAAAGATTTGGATGTTTTTTGACTTGTAGGTTTTCATTTAGTCTATAGTTATTTATATCCATCGCACACCCCGCCATCACATGAACACAAAAAATACACACATCTTTCGTTCTACCCAGAACCCAGAGTAGATATGATCTTGGGGCTTGCACGTTTTAGTTATTTATCCTGATTTATGGCTGCTAAATAATTAATGAAATTATTTTTCAATTGACATTATTTGGTGAATAGTTTTGGCGAATTTTGATAAAATGGCGAATGCACAGCCCAAAAATGTTTCGCCTTCGGCGAATCATGATATGTGACTGGGGCTTCAGCCCCCCCTAAGACAAAGACCTAACTTCGCCTCTGGACATTGGGTCCTATGATTGAACGTTTACGTCATCTTAACATGTCCATATCACTATGGTAACGCTGTTATCAAATGGAACATTTGCATTAGTAGACAAACTTAACAGATATGTTGAGTTAACGTGAACGTTCAATCATAGCCCCCATTATTTTACTTACTTCGTAGACAGCAGTTAAGGGCAAAAGTGGTCCACCAGCATCCCTTTCTTTTTTAAAATAACCAATCAACTTTGAAATGATAGCTTGGTCGTTTTCGTTGTACCGAAAAGGCATTATGTGAATAAGATTCGTCCAAATTCGAAAATTTAAAATTGATATAATTGTCAGTCGTCGGCAGACTTTTGACAATGTCACGTCATTTTCATGTCATCCATCCGAACGACTTTGTCAAGAGCTTTGAAGTTTAGTGAATTGAAGACTCACGTGATTTTTTTTTTCAATGTGCAAGAGAGAGACGGAAAAGTATAACGTAACCGCTTGATAGCCATGAACAGACTGTAGCATCATGAGCTTAAACGGGCCACAGACGATGCAATCTGTCGCACAACCGTTTGACGTTTTTGGTTCGGTGATGCGTAGTTCGTAACGTTAATTCATATGGGGATAAACATGTAAATATGAATATACAGGGTATCCCAGCAAGGGTGGCCACCGGCCATATCTTGGAAACTACTGGACCTAAAAGTTCAGGAAAAAAAATATGATCACTAAAGTGGCCACGAGAAAATGCGGGAAAATATTTTTAACTTCGAAATTTTGCCGTTAGGGGGCGCAATCAAAGCTTAAATATTAAAATTCGAAATTTCTCCGGAAATTCTCAGATTGAGGTATATCTTTATCAACATGGTTAGAGAACCTAGACAATTTCACGTCTTTTTGGTACAGGGCTCATTGGCGTACCGATCTTCGTGTGAGTAGGGGAAGGTAGTGAAAGTGTAATTGGTCAAGTGGCTGTAACTTATAAACGACTTGTCCGATTTTGTTGCGTATAGGCTTGTTTGGAAGATAAATGTGAGTACTTTCGTATATCGTATCCAGTGATGCGTGATTGTCTCCAGAAAAGTTGCTAGAAGGCGTAATTTGAATTAAAAACTGTTATTTTCGTTTCACCGCAAAAATATAAATGGTACGGTATAATTCTGATAACAGAATCGAAATGAAGATTAAATTTACAAGAAAAAACCTTAAAAAAAAACCTTAAAAAAAAAAAAAAAAAAAACCTTGAAACATTAAATTTTACATAATTTGGACCAGTTATTATTATTAGAATTATACCATACCATTTAAATTTTTGCGGTTAAATGAAAAACACTGTTTTTAGTTCAAGTTACCCCTTCTAGCAACTTTTTTTTCACTCTGTCACTTTAATCATCCAAAAACAACCCGACTACTACAGCAGCTAATGTTTTTTTGACAAAGTTGGTCACACGTTGAACGATTATAGTTACTTACTGAACATCCTGAACTATAGTTGTCAATGTTGTCATGCATCTTGACAGTCTTGACACGTTGTACGATGCAGTTGTACAACAGATTGCATCGTCTGTGGGCCGTTTTATAATAAGAGCTTTTGACAACGAAGTTTGCTTATCAATCGATCAACCAATCAGGGACAAGACAGCAAACAAATTCTAGCGCCGCGGTGGATGTTTAACAAAATATATTTTCATGTATTACTGGTTGGTGGCTAAAAACATGTCACACGTTGCCATTCGACCTTCCTTTATATTGTAACACCTACATGTGTCCTATACACTCGTGGCCATTTATTTCTTTTCGATATGTTTCTGTGCACATTTTATTGTTACAAATGAGCTTTCATTGTTTGCACTGGTCGGAATTTGTGTTTTGGTTTAACCCTGTCCCCTCTAGCGAGGGCCTCCAAGACCGGCACAGTGGTGAGCCCGTGAGTTTGTTCAAGTGATGACTAGTACGAGACATCGGACAGAAACTCGAGCCCGTTTTATCATGGACGGAACGGCAGACAACGAGCAGTCTCGCAACGACGCAGACCACAATCAACCCTCCTCACAGCCCTTTCTTGAACCCGGAGAAAACAATGCCGTGAGACACTGCAAGCTACCACCCTCAAGGCGCACGAAGCCCGGGCTCTGGTTCTTTCAGGTTGAGAGTCAGTTTCAGGTGCATCATGTGACCAATGACATCTCCAAATACTAACTCAAACTAACCACACTGGACCACGACACGTTCTCTGATGTCTCAGACATTATATAGGGTCTCCGTCACCCTCATATAAGTATCCTGCCATTAAGACTGCTATTCTAGCACGTCTAACCGACTCGCTAGGCGCGCAACATCACAAACTTCTGACAGGTACTGAACTAGGTAACAGAAGTCCTTCCCTACTCCGCCACATGCGTTCCTTGGCTGGAACGCCCATAGTGGATGACGTTTTGAGAGTTTTATGCCTTGACTTGCTAACGCAACATACACGCCTTTCGTTGATCCTCTGCGGCAAAGGCCAGACGCTTGATGAGCTCAAAGCAATTGCAGACAAAGTACTCGACATGGAACCTTTCGTCATTGCCATCTCACATCAGCCCTCTCCTGCCATTAAGATGGCCTTCCACCGCAAAGTTGCGGGTCCAGACCACGACCAGGTTGCTGAGGATCTCTCCGCCATACGTTTGCGCCTCACTCAGCTAGCTGCCGCCACTCAAGTTGCCTAAAAATCTAGATATCACGAACATTTTTGTTTTCAACTGATAAACGAACTGTGGGAGAATATAACCGGGGTAGTTTCGTTGGTATGAAAAACTTTTTTTTTTGTAATACTGCCAAAAACTTCAACATTAACATTTTATGCAGAACTATTTTTAGTAAATTGGCCCAGAGACGATCTATTCCATTGTCAATGAAATTGATGGTTCCCTCCAATGAAGGTCAATTAATTAATTGTCAATGAACACAGGCTGTAGCGTAGTAACCATTAGAAAGTCTGATGTAGAAAAACTAGGCCTCTATCAGGATTGGACTAGCGTTTCTGCGGGGTTTCGGAAGAGGTTTTGTTGACGGTGATTCAAAAGTGGAGTAACAGTTAAGTGTTGATTTAGCTTATTGTGCCTGTACCACTGCTCTTGTAGTTCCCGATGAGTACCAGAACGTTTCATTGATTATTGGACAGCCATTTATTAATGGCAAGAATGTAGTGGTTGTCAAGTACGGCTATTTAATAAAAATTATTTGAAGACTTCACAAAAATTTAAACCTTAGCGAATATGACAGTTGTATTACGAGCAAAAGAAAACATTACCATTCCACCCAAGCATGTTGGCCTTCGTGACGCTTGATGGGCAATTTGAGTATTCAAGAATGCCGTTTGGACTTGTAATTGCACCAGAGATTTTTCAAAGAGTCATGTATGCGATTTTCGAAACTCTTCGTTTCACGTCAGTGATGGCTCAGTTGTACGACATCCTCATTAATGCTGCCGACATAAAAACTGCCTTGAAGCTGCTTGAGCAAGTCCTAAACTTATTCAACAATGCTAGTATGACGCTAAGGTTCGAGAAGTGCAGATTTTTGCAAAAGAAAATTGAATATTTGGGACATGAGATCGACAAAGATGGGTTGGATCAGCTTTGCACAAGATTGATGAAGTATCAAAGTTTTCACCACCAAAAAACGTGCATGATATCAAAAGATTTCTTGGAATAGCCAGCTACTTTTGCGCCAATAGCCTAGCCGTTGACAAACTTGACGAAGACAGAAGTGTAGTCTTCACTTGGAATTAAAAAGACGAAACTGCTTTTAAAGAATTGAAAGAAAAATTGGTGACACGCCCAGTCTTTGCAATTCATGATCACCAGGCAGAGATCAAAGTGCACACCGATGCTAGCAAATGGAACGTGGTGGAATTTTATTACTAAAACAAACAAACCACACCTTTGAATTGGAGACTTTGGCCGTAGTGTCACCCGCTACCAGCCAGCCATAACGCTCAGTCGTTTGCAAGAGCCTCGCACATACGAGAACACAACTTGACCCCAACCCTGAAAACACAGGATAATCTGTCAGGATTTTTTTCGTATCAGGAAGAAGAAGAAGAGGCAGAATTGTTATGAGTTCTTACATTTCATGCTTTTGATAAATATTCATCGATGATTTCTTCAGAGGAACCAAATTATTCGTGATTGGTTTTCATTGTGTTCACAGAACACATATACAAAGTCTAAAAGTTGTTGGAATTTTTCGTCAACAGTCTCTGTGGGTGCTTTATATTGATGCAGTATGCAGGGTTGTCAACCATACACATAGAAGACTTCATCGCAGCGTTCGAAGTCTGCTCCGCCATGCTATTATTTTGTGAAATCGAGCAAAAATCGTAAGAATTGGCTTTTTTCCCTAAAGCCAGAACGGCCAACGCATATAGCTGTAGTGGAATCTTAATTAATGAAAAATAGTGACAGAACGCATGCCTGGTGTCGCATAGTTTCCCCGATAGGGCTGTCTTTCTCGCCGATAGCGTAAAGCAGTATCACGTTCACGACCGTGCTTCTATCCTTGTCTTGCTGAAAGTAGAACAAGGATAGAGCTTAAACTCTGTTCTGCAATGTGAACGCGAAAGTGATGTCAAAGCCAAAATATGACATTTGCTTGAACAGAAATGGCGCTCCTTGGCCTATAGTTAAAAGTTACTTACCCTCGTTTTAATTATGTATTGTTGAATCAACAAATAGGTATGTTACTCTTTATGAAACTGAATTAAAACTCATTCAAACTTGGCACTGACACTGACAGCAATTTGGAGGTTATAAATATTGTCACATGTGACATCACCCAGCCACCAGTTGCCCTAATCCAAGCGCATGCGCGGCCCGAGAAAAATAACTCTATTTTCCATTTTTACAGGTGCAAAAACCTACGTTCAAATCAACATCGTATAATCTTATCAAATGCAAAGCGCATACATTTATTGATATCTCTTTTCCACCGAATGCAGAAAAGAAAATTGTCACCTCGCTTTTATTCGAAATAGTCATCCTATCATAGAATAAAACGTACACGCATTCAACCTTCTCTAGACAAAACATACCTGGTATAGTCGCGGAACATTCAGAACGGCAGATTTTTGTGCTATGGCTAATATGTGGTACGTTTTGCCTAAACCATCCCTTAAAGTTTGTCCGTATAATTTGGGCCACCCTCTATATTGATATGTATACAGTGAGGACACGTAGATTGGAATAAATACATTTCAAATTAAGGGGTTTGTTTTCTGGAAAAACGCTCACGTCGATTTTTATTTTTGACTGCGGTTTTTTTATGGTAATTTTATCTATACAGGGTGGACCAAAAATAAGTTACGAGCATCAAATTCATTTTTTCAAATGGAAACTCCCATTTTTTATTTCATTTATGATTTCTACGTGAAATTCTAAGTAATATGATGATGATCATCCCAGTATACCGGGTGGACCAAAAATAAGTTCTGACCATCAACTTCATTTTTTCAAATGGAAACCCCCTTTTTTTATTTCATTTTCTACATCAAATTCTGAGAAGGTTAGCCTAACCCCAACAGTTATCGGCAAATACGATTGTCCAGGAGCACAGTCGATTTGATCAATCAAAAACTGCAGACAAAAATAAAAATGGACGTGTCCGAGCGTTTTTCCAGAAAACAAACACCTGAATTTTATATGAACTTATTCCAACCTACATGTTCTCACTGTATAATGGTATGAATACATAGCCTTTACTGCGTTTTTGCTTAGTCAGGCAGCTAGAAAAATGTGCCAGACATGTCAAGAACAAAGTAACTCCAAATGTCAAAATGCGGAGTTACTGCCTTATTCTTGCTTGGGAGGGCAGCATTGAGCCCAGTAGGATTCCACTGTGGTAGAAAATCGCGCGACTTCCTGCCAAGCTGATCGTTGGCATCTAGCTTACTTATATCCATGTCACATTCCTCCAGCTCCGCGTCCTTCAATTCGGGTAGGTAACAGAACTTGTATCAGAGCCATAATTTATGTCCGATCCTATAGCACAAAAAAAGTCGACCCCACTGTTGCGTTTCTCAGCTATAGAAATCACTTGTCCAGTTTTAACTTATTTATTTTCAAGTCACTATTTATAAACAGTCGCACTTTAAGCTGAGATGTACGTCATTTTGAGAAATTTGAATGATCGTTTTATGCATGTATATACAGTCTCCGCCATAAAGTTGGGTACTTAATAATTAACCTTTTTTTTGACATCAAAATGAACTTTTTGAAAATTCTCGCTAAACCGAAGAACTCATGACATGTATCATAATTGATTCTTTTGTTATCGGATATGCGCAGACTATGCTCCGAAGAAATTTTCTCAAAGCTATAAATAATTAAAAAAAAATCCTATAATATATTATTATGTACCCAACTTTATGGCGGACACTGTACGGAAAGTATGTGCGTAGCTACTACTAACCCAAACTTGTGAACATTGTAGAGTTTTTCTCAGTAATGAATGTAGTTCATCCTCTAGTTACTACACAATTTTACGGGTTTTAGTGAAGATATAAAAATACAAATCTATTATTTCTTAAGTTTTATATAAAAGTTAACAAATTTTTTTAATTTTACAAAACTCAATGGTTCTGAGGACACAAAGACGCATGGCAATCATAAAAGCTCCTTAAAAGTACTTTTTACTTGGAAAAAAGTGAGAAAGGAATATTCATTTTGGCGATGCTATAAAACGACCTTTGCGACGGGGGTACCGCGTGTGACGTCAGCAGTCTTACCACAGTATAAACACTAAGCAGTAATATATCTCGTGACGTAGCGTAAAATTGAGCTGGTGACCTTCACAACTGTTCGGTTGGGAGAACTCCCAACCGACGACGCGAGGGTAGCAGTGCTGTCTCGACCGTTTTTTATATGGAAAACATATACCTATACTTACCTATTTAATACGAGACGCCTATGGTTGCTATGGATACTATAGAAAATAGTAAAAACTTTACAAGCGGGCCCGATCCATATATTTAATACAGATATATTGCGTGTTGACGTTCATCACTATGTTAAATTTTTCCGCCGATGAAAAGAGACAGAACATAACGATCCATGAATGAATTTTATTATCGCTCTACCGTAGAGCACTTGTAGCACTTGTGCGCATGAGCTGTATGCATTGACAGGTGCTTCTTATAAATTTTTCAAACTAATCGAAAAACTAGGTTAGGATATACAAGTGTTTGTTTATTTCACGGTTTATTTGATTAACGAACTAAAAAAATTCTCTTTTATTCTGCTTTATTTAGGTATATTCATCAGAGAAGTTGTTTTTTGATTTTCTTATTGTCTTCAGCTTCAGCTGGTATTGATAATCAGAAACGATGAAGTTATGTAAACTTGTGAAGGCAGTGAACGAGGCAGTGAAGGTTATTTAAATAATTATTAGAATCAGAATATTTAATAATTTAATCAAAACGATTCGATTACCTATATCTGTTTCAACTGAAATATTTGATAGGTACATTTGCGTCTTCCTACCATAGGTACAGGGTGTTTCTTAATAAGCGTGTAGTGTGTGAATCAGTGAAACGTTGAGTGAGGAGTTCATATTAATGTAGATTGTAGATTGCAGATCCAAAATCCCTTTATTTTTGATATAGGTACCGATACAGTGTTAAAAACCTATAAAAAGAAGTCGGTTGTTTTTGAGTTTCATGCAGACTGCCTTTTGATATTTTTAATAATTTAGTATTATAGTTGGGTACAGTACTTACTTAATTATGACGCTGTAGGTTTGGGACTATATTAAAATCTTTTTTGTTACCTATCAATTTTAGGAAAAAAGTTATCCCTCATTAAAAGTTTTGCATGTTCCAAAATCCAAAATACAATCATTGGATATCAATTTTTGTCGTTACTAATTGCTCAAGTACATATTATATGGGTCTCTCGTGGGTTTTCTACCTTTTCGATAATTTCCGAGTTTTCTTATCAATCAATCAATATATTACCATATTTAAACATTTAAAATAACAATTATAGTTCTAAAATAACAATGATAGTTCTACTAGTCTACTACGGGGTGTATAGTCTCGCTAGGCCATTAATTGGTCTATACTTGAGATTCTACACCCCCTAAAATAAAGCAAAATATAAATGTCTTATACAGTAGGTAATAGTCGGAGAGATGAGAGACCAAATATGCAACAGTTTTATTAAAGCTGAAATTTTGACAAAAGGTCATGTTTAGATCATATATCAATACCCCCGAGTCAGTCAGCCAGATTCCCAACTGGCCTGGGCAGGGTTTCAAAATTGTAAAAAAAACTTATAAGTTGTAACTGTTTTATTAAAGCTCAAATTTGGTTTGTAGTTAGCAAATGCAATAAGAATCTATGTGCGAGCTGAAACTCGCAACAATATCGGTCAACCAGGGGCCTAGAGTTGTCAAAAAATCTTGTTAATAAAAGTTTTTTATCAAACCTACAATCTTGCATACAATTCGAAGATGTTATTTAAAAAACAAAAAAACCCTGGTCAGTCAGTTTGTGTATCCAACAAACACAGTCAGTCACCCAAAGAACGTCAAGGAATGAACGTCATTTTGACTTGTCTTGTTGAGAAAACACTGGTATAACCAAATAATAATCAATATGGGAAAACTTGATTTTGCAATGTAATGTCATCTCTTCTTTCATATTCAAAAAACCTATGCATATAGCCATACGCACATAAATATGTTTTCTTTTTCTCAAGGTCAGTGATAACTTCCATCGAGCAATGAATAGTAATTTCATCAACAAAGTTTATCAGACAATCAAACAATATAGGGAACCAAGGAGTAAAACTATAAATACAAGACTCAATTTTTTATTGTCCTTTGAACATAATTAGTTTCGTATATTTTTGTCTCACATATTCAGTCTTGGTGGACATTCTTTTTGCTTCATGATAAAATCTAACGTTAATATAAATATTTATACTTAATTTACACAATTGTGTCCTGTGGTTATCAATTATGTGCTGGCTCATTACATGATTGTTCATCTCTTCATTATCAAAGGGCAGACCAATTTTGTTCATTATTTTGTTAATAACTATTGCCTTCATATTTTTCTTGTGAATTTGTTGTAAATATTGCCTAATTATCGTCTCACACGTTTTGCAAATATTGTTTGTGTCTATTGACGGGGCTACATAATAATTTGCCCTGTCTTTAATTCTAGATAAAAGGGGCATATTTTCACCCATGATTTGTCGAAGACAAATAGGACAGTCAATTTTTTTTTTAACTTGTTTGGTTACATATCCAGCAATATATTCACATACATTTTCGACATAAGGATTTAGTTGCCAAAAGATACTGATATAATCATGATCATGTTCAAAATCAGATATTCCTTTATTCAATTCTTGTTCATCACCTATTGGACAGTTTTTTTTTCTACTTGATGACACATGTAGCATTTCAATTCCATCAAACAGACAATTGCCATTTTCTACCTCCTTAATTTCATGTCTAATTAGCAGACGTTTATATGCGCTTTTAAATTGTAACGCACTCGGATTATTGTTGAATCCTCCCCTGCTTCTAACCGCACTAAAAAAAGTCTCTAAATAATCCTGAGATAATTTAAATGTTAATAAATATGAAAAATCATGTTCTTTCAACTTTTTAAAAAGTGGAAAGATATTTGTTAAACAGATTATTAATCCCAAGAAACCAGTTTTTCTGCTAGATTTCAAAATATTTGATCCATTTGAATCTTTTAGTGAGGTTATATAGGCTATGAAGTGTTTGGCGTGTTCTTCCATTTTCTCGAAATTATTCTCCAACAATGTTGCATCGAATGTTCTTTTTGAGAACCTATTTTTGCAGTTTAATATGTCTGCCATATTATTAAAATTCAAACAGAAATGTGCAGTAGCCATAGAGCCGGAGAATTGTTTTTTCAATTCATCATCCGGAATTTGATTAAGAAAAACAAACGATTTGTACACACTTTCACTCAAAACTTGCATAGCTAATCGACATTCATTCGATTGTTTTCAAAAAATATATGTTTTGTCGTTATTTTATTGGCTAATTGTAGCCCCTCATTTTTTTGGAGATTGTATAGTTGTATAATATAGTCCCAAGAGATGATGTTGCCGTCACCATCTTTTAATATTTTTCTATCTCCTGTGGTATTTCTAACGAGTTTCATCATGTGACATAGATCGAGAAATATATAACACTTATCCCCAGTCACGGGATTTATAAAGAACGGTTTAAAACCTGTATCAAAATAATCAAAATTTGCACCTAAATGAGAACACATGCTCAAATTTGTTAATGCCCCATCAAAAGTTATTGAATACACTTTAACTCTATACTCCTCCAATAATCTGAATGCTCGCGTTAGCAAAGTTGCCCGTTCGCTGCCACTCAACCCTCGATTTAAAAAATAACCGACAGGAATTTTCCAACTCTCATTGAGTGAAACTGCCATTAGTACTAAGGCATTTGTCGCAAGTGGAACATTATCATTTTCTTGGTTTGATTGTAAGGTGCCACAATCCAGTCCTCCGTGGAATTCATTTTGATGATATATAACTGACTCCCTGATGGACATTTCATCCATCACTAAATTCACCACTATTGTTTTTTTTTGTGGCACGGAGGGCCATGGCATCGAAAGCTTCTTTCGTGCATCCAGGGGCACCATCAACCACGCTATACCATTGCCGGAGAGTCGACGGATGTGGTAGGAGTTTTTCCCAGTGTTTCCGGACATAATTGTAGGCTTTCGGCGAATAAAAATGTAAAGTCAAGGCAAAACTTCGTATTGCTGGTGAATATTTTTTTCTGTTCTTCAGTTTCCTGGACACTAATTGCTTCATGTTTTCAGGTAACGTTTCCTGGAAATAAAAGAGAGATGATTACTGCTATAATAAAATAATTATTGTACATAGTGAACATATTATTTGCTATTTTGGATTTGTATGCTTTGAAATAACAATTATTATTAATTTGAAATAATATATATCGTTGATAGATACCGTTAAGGTGTTTCCAGCTTCTTCCGACAGCAACCCCTTATCCCGCAATTGAGAAACTAGTTCTTTGAGAGAGCCAACTCGTTTTGTAAGGTATCTCTTTTTATCCTGTAACGTTTTAATTTTTCTTGATTTTTCACTATCAATTCTTCTGACTAATGATAAAACTCTTCTTGCCCTTCTGGGAGTTGCTACATCTGGAGTTTTTATCTCAGAGATGAATCGAGCTTCAGAAAATTTGCGTGTCTTCGGAGTCTCACAAACTGAAAAATTAGACATTTTGAATATCAAAATAAAGTCGACAGAATAGGTAATATTACTCGGCTGAATAGTAATGTCGCATTGCTCCATTGGGTTGGATTGCTTCATTGGTTGCTCTATAATTGGGGTTGAAGATGAAATATCTTCTAATGATGATGACCGTGGCTCAAAGTGGAGTACTCCTGGTCTAGATGCACTACCTAAACGTTGAAACATTTCAAGTGACAAAGGTTCATTCGACAGAATATAGGTAAACGACAGAATATAGGTAATAGGTATTACTTTGCTGAATAGGAAGGTCGTATCGCTCCATTGGTAGCTCTCGAGGTTGCTCTATTATAGTATGCATCACTTGCTGAACAGTTGTGGTTGTTGATGAAATAAGGTCTAAAGCAGATGAACGTGGCTGAAGGTGAACAACTCCTGATCTAGACGGGACTTTTATTGATGGTACTGCAGTTGGTCTTAAGACCATTCTTCCTCCTTTAGATTTAGCAGCAGGTTCGAAATAATCATCGGGTCGGAAATGAAACTCGCAAAGTTTTATTTTCGATGTATCATCCTGTTCTGATAATTTACAAAAACTGCACCATGCTCTGCGCGTTTTCAAATTAGTCGGAAACCTATAAAATATTTTTTTTACAAAAAACTTCTATTATTACTGTCGAATGTTACTTGTGGAGAGTAGGCGTCTCCCTCAGTTTCTCAGAAGCTTGTTTTTTGCTGAAAAGGCAGAGAAAACAATTTCTCGGCATTTTTCTCCTCACAAAAAGCACAACGCACACTCTAAACACAACACAAAAAAGTCTAAGAAAAAATATGTTGAATTTTTTTTAACAAATAACAGCGAAGTGAAGCCAAATTGGACGGTGTTTTGCAACTAACCCACACTTTTTTTACAAATGAGTTTTTTATACTAAACCTACTGATCATACTATAATAAGCAAAAATGATTAAAGCCTCATTCAGCATATAGCGGCATCTGTGAACAAAATTCCAAACCGCAATCGCTGAATCAGCCAAATCGTTTAAATGATCTAAACCACATTTTCAATTATTGTATGTGGGTTAGACGTTGAATTAAGACTAGAGTGTGATCATTGTCTGGAATCTGGAAGAGCGCGATATAAAGATATTTTTCTATGTCAGCGCATGTGGGTTGGACGGACCATTTTTGCCAATTGCAATATAACATTGGCTGTGTCATCGAATATTAACTGAAGACTACCAAGACCAGATATGAATTTTGCATGTCAAACAACCCCTATATACGAAATTTCGTCAAAATAACTTGATTATTCCAAAAGTAATTTGAAAAAATCAAATATTAAAATTCAACTTTGACACCCTGTATCCGAAAGTATATCAACTTTCGGATTTGACAAGTTGAGGTCTATCACAATATTTTTGTGTGAGGAATCTACTGTAACCGTATGTCCCATTACTTCTGGTCCATCCTGTATAATATATTTTTGAGAACAGTCTATCACGCTTTGATATCTTTTTTTACAAAAACCTTAAATATTATTTGTCCTCATCCTCATGTACTTTTCAAGTTGACATGTCACACTACTAATTAAAAAAAAAACAGAACTGATTTTTTAAATCATTTTAAAACATGCTAATTTGCTCGAAACAAAACAAAGATGGGTGATGTAGGGTTTACATTCAATCAAACGCTCACACCAAATACAATGTGGATGATAGCATATGATTCTCGTTTGGCAAGTGTAAATCACTTTCACTTCGAAGTAAAATTGAATGTACACCAGGCATAAGACGATTTTCGCAGAACATGTGCGTATGTCAAACGCACCGTTTTTGCGCTTAGCGACCTAATTGATCGTAGTATCGTGATTTTTGTACCGTCAAAATTAAGACAAGCAATTATTATTAGGTATTGTTATTTGTTATTTGATTTTTCCAAGATTTGCTGTAACAGTAGTTGGTTTATTTATGTCGAAAACACTATAAGAAAATACAGAAAAGAGATAGCATGACAGAGGCTATCTCGTTTTGATTTCTGACATTTTAGACCACAACACGCAATATAATATGTGTATTAAATATATGGCCCGATCCAACGATTATAAACTACACAGGATTGCTCAGTTTGCCGAATTTGTCTGGCAAGGTCAAACTCGCTGTGACGTCACCACTGATGCTGGGGCGACTGCCAGCCACGTGGTAACACCGGTTCCCGTTCTCGCAAACGGGACAAAAAGCATTAATTTCAGGACATCGCGCTTTTTAAAAAATTTTTCAAAAGTCAACTCGTTGACCATTGCCCTCTGACAGACACCTAAAAACATTATCTTATGTAGGAGAGGTGTGGATTGATTGCGGTTAAAGGGAAAAGTGGTTATGTAGTAGGAAGGGTGACCAACTACCCCCAGTTTATTCTGGTTCCTGCTGTTCTGGTGAAGGCTTCGCCTTGCCGGCTACTTACTTGTTGTATAATATACGTTTTAGTTTTTGTACATAAGTATTTAGTTTTAATGAACATTTATGTAACCACTGAAACCTGTAAATTGTATGAAGCGAAATAAATGATTTTCAAAGTGATTTTCAAAGTGGTTCCCGTTCGATCACCGAAGTGAAGCAACGTCGGGCGTGGGTAGTAATTGGATGGGTGACCGCTTGGGAACTCCACAGGCAGTTCGCCGTCTACATACCTGACTAGATTGATAGCAGTTTATTAATCTGAGAGGTACTTACTCAATAACTCATGCTGTAAATCTCTTTCATAGTCACTAACTGTAAAATGGTCGGAGCAAACTGTCGAATAATCTATATTAAACTTGTCTTTTCTTCTGCAGCGATGCACCCACTCTTTTTGTATTTTAGAAGACACTAAATCCTTGCCTTTTGGAAAAGAATGGAATACTATGCTTGAGCCTTGCTTTTTAAGAGCTAATTGATTGTTTTTGCACACAGCAACAGCACATATTCTCCCAGGCATCATGAACTAAAATAATGTTTACCACTGGAGTAAATTATTATTAAACAAGAGGCCTATTTGCTCAGAGAGTAGTGGCCATTTAATTTACACACCGTCAATCGTTAACACAACGAAACGAATAAAATATGTATTTGTATATTTTCGGCAACTCAAACTACATTAAAAGTACTTGGAAAAACAGAAACTATTCGACAAGTTCACAACACAAGACACACGATCAACGGCTAAATGAAAATAAACCATTGACCTCTAAGTTGGTTAGAGGTCAATGAAATAAACAAACCAATGGTGACGTCACAAAAACTGCCAAACGTACGTTAAATGGAACTGAGCAATCCTGTGTAGTTTATAATCCTTGGGCCCGATCAAGGTTATTGGTTACTCGGGCGATTTATGAATGAACGACACTAGAGATATACTACTGGTTAGTGTATATACTGTGGTCTTACGTTCGGCTTGCTCACTGTAGATTGTTCTGTTGGAACATAATTTGACCCTCAATAACTTTTTTGTCTATTTATGGATTTTGATGATTTTTGGATGTGATATTTGTCAATATGTTTTGGATGTCATTCCAAAATGACGCTTCCGAATTTTAGCCAGGACCGGACATTTTTATCAAAATCTTGCATATGAGCTCGTTGCAAAAATGAACCACTTAACAGACCAACTGATACTTTTCAAGAAGGGCGTTTGTAGGAAAAGGCGTCAGAAAAATATCAATATTTCAGAATCATAATCTATGAAACGATGTTTTTCTTGATTGGTATGATGATGATGGTGCTTGTCGGCAATTTGAAACCATTTCACTCCTCTATGATCAAGGCTTTCTTGAAAATCAGCAACGTTGTTTGTTGAGAATTCGGGAAATTTTTGACATTTTGGGATTTGCTTGGTTGATTTAAAAACGTCGACTTTGGAAGATAAAATCTTGATTTAACGCTATAATGGAAAAGAATATGGGTAAACGAGAACGTCACGCTCCTTTAAATTTTTAAGCAAAATTGAAATAAATATAATTTTTAAAAAAATTATCAACCACCTATTGAATTTTTTGAAAAATTTTCTGAAGAAATCTTGATGAAAGTGTAGTGAACTATAGTCCTTATGTCGACAAGCACCATCACACAAAAAAAGACGTGGTTTTTCAAGTTTTCCCACAAATGCCTTTTTTTTTAAACAGACATTTGGTCTGTGAATAGCGAGCGCAGTTCATTTTTGCAAGGGCCTTGAATGCACCAATTTCATAAAAACGTCGTAAGAACGATTCTGGCCACAATTCGAAATCTCAATTTCGGAGTATATAATGTGAGTGAGATTTGTTTTCGATTTGGTGGCTTATAGGATCATTTTCTATCTTTTTTAATTCACCAAATGCCAATTGGCTGCCAAAGAAATATTCTAACAGAAATGCACGTGATCAAAATCCATCTCACCGGAACGATCAAGTGAACTTTATAATATAGGCAAAATCAAAATCAACATCACATCAAACCGCAAACAAACGGCGTAAAACGACAATTTATCTAACCTTCAAATCCAGTTCCAATTTTTGCTTGCAGACTGCAATGTAACTCAGGCTTTATCCAGACCACATTGACTAATATCAACATTATCGTATCCAAAAAACAATAAAATCCATTAACAAAAGAGTTATTCGGGGACAAATTGTGTAAAATGAAGTTATCACAAATTAAAAATAAATCTGCTCCTACGGTACTCATCCTACTGGTGAAATATGAGTAATTTTATTTTTGAAAATGATCGATGATATGTTGATCATCTTGGTTGTTGTGCGGAGGAAACACAACTGAACCAACTTTACTACCGATAAGGAATTGAATGATCAACTAAAAATGTTGGGTAGGTACCTAGTACCTACAACGTGAAGTACAAATCATAATATTTGTTCAACATTTTCAAAACACAAGTCACTCATTTAAATCATCGGGTTTTTAACGTAGTTTATCTAATATTAAATAGTCAAAACCTGAGAAAAGATACAGTTTCATGATATGTATTTTGTCCCACAATATTGAGTCAGAAAGTCGGAAACTATAGTAACGTCCACATCCGGCAAATCATGTGAATCAGCTTTTTGGAAACATT
This sequence comes from Orchestes rusci, assembly GCA_958502075.1. NCBI lineage: Eukaryota > Metazoa > Arthropoda > Insecta > Coleoptera > Curculionidae > Orchestes > Orchestes rusci. The sequence goes on from OY293310.1 coordinate 10,509,649, forward strand.
CGTGCATATTTCAGAATCAATTTCACTGAATGATGCCCAACAATATTGTGTTGGGCAAGATACACTGGACACAGGGCCGGATTAACGGCGGGGCAACCGGGGCGAGAGCCCCGGGGCCCCACATATTGGGGGCCCCCACACAAACCATATTTATAAGGACATTATTTATTTGGACATAGAAACTTTCCTTACATTCACATCCCTTCTTTACATTATTTGGACAAAGAAACTTCCCTTACATATTTATAAGGATATTTTTTTTCATTTTTAAGAAATTGATGAGCAATTATTTTAAGTATAAAAACATTCGATCAAGTGATATTTTTATTCTATAATCTATAAATAATACTGCTTATTTCCATAATCTATCAAAACCTGATATAGCTAGAAAACAGTATTTAAAAGCAATGAACGAATGAATTGACTAGGAATAATTGGGAAGAACATTCTGACACATTCTGACTTAGTTCTCACTTTTTTGTCTGGTTGATCATTTGTTAGCAGGTAGATTGTTTTATTAAATTTTTCTAAAAATTTAGTTTGAAGTATGTTCTCGAAAATGAATCGATGCGGAAAGGAGAAAGCCGGAGAATGGTCAATAAATCTTATATTTTAAAAACAACGTGTATCTTAACAGCGATACCCGATTTGCATTTATTCCGACAATGTTCGCTTTTTTTGTGAAGAGCCGCCAGAGTCCTTCGTATTTCTTGATTGCGTTCGCTAAGTGTGCTGCTGCGTACGACGATGACTCAAGAACGACTCGTACATTGTCAATGCTAAGTATTTGGAGTGATCTTCTGCGGCAATTGGACTTGGAAGAAATAATTAGTGATTTTGCATCCAAGAAAGCACGTAAAGTGACACTCGCTTAAAAATGTATCTACTATGTAACTATCTTAAATGTATTCTATTCTAATAGGATCTTTTTTTCAATTGTCTAAAAAAAAATCAATACATTGTAATTATTTTGAAATGGCCCCCACATTTTTCTTTGCCCCGGGGCCCCCACAACCCTTAATCCGACACTGACTGGACAATCGATTTGTGACGATAGTGAATGCTTTATTAGCACGAATTAATGAATAAACCCATAAAAGCCAGTCTGTGGGTATCCCACGTGACTCGCTGTAAGACCAGTGACGGCAGAGAGCGTTTCGGCCGTTTCAAATAATATTAATATTTATAGCCCGATTTTATACTGACCGAATCATTGGATTTTTTTCAAGCTTCACAGATGTTATAATGGGATTATTTTCTGTAGTTTAATCATGGTTCGACACGTTTTCGTCGTTTGTTCATCTTTTCTCAAGTAGTCAAGCCGAAAAATGACAGTAAAAAAATAATTTTTAAACTTATCTAATTTTTGCGGTTGTCCGTGTTAATGTTAATGATACGTAATCCCAACGTGCAATAGATCGAAAGAAAATGTTGTTTTCCTATATCGTTATGGTTGCGTTATTTATCCGTCAACGATGAAACGTTTATTTCAGAATCACCTTATCTTATTTTTTTTCATGATATTCTCATATAACTACCTTTATAAAAGTTAGTTTTTCACTGTGTCGCGTCTGATTTACATGATAATATGATTATTATGCTAACATCCACATTGAGTTTGTGTTCAAAGTCACGCTTACACAAGGCATTCTACTGCGAGAAATAAGTAGTGATGAAAAATGTTTTCGAATTTTCAAATTTACCGCCGAACGCCAAGAACCGGAACAATACCGTGCAAGGCGCCTATATGAACTGCATCGGATATCGATCCACCCCACAACACGACAACGGGCAAGCCGGCAAGAAGCAAACTGACGCTATACGCTATCGTTCTGTTCAGTTTTCACTGTTTTCAGTTGTTGTGTTGTGTTGTGGTTTTCTCTCATTGATGCTTATTCCAAATTTGTTTTGAATGTTTTATGCTTTGTTTTTGTGAGTTGATCCTCACGGGCAGGTGCACCTCGTCACGTACTCACTACTCAGTTCTCAACTACTACTACAACAGTGAATAAAATGCGGACAAAGAAAATGCATTGAGTGAGTGAATTTGTGAGTATCATACCCTCGATCATACCTATTATATTCAACTTTTCGATAATTCTTGACTAGTATGATATTTGAATAAATTGAATTACTGGATATTTAATGTATGTATATTTCTGTTTATTTTTCAGTTTAATTAGCTTTGCCTTGTGGGTGGCATGAATTGGAAGACGGAGTGAAGAAGTTGTTTGACACTTGGACAGCAGTGATGGATAAACCTATAGCATTATAGCAATCCTTATGTCCAACACAACTTAGCGGTGACAGTAGCTGGACAAACTTTGACAGTTTGCCAGTTTGCCAGCTGCTGTGACCGCTGAGCCTTCGCTGAGCTGTGTTGGACATAAGCAATGATTTGGCTGCACTCACTCACTCAGCTCAGAGACCGGCCAGAAAAACAACTTTGTGGTTAAACACAAGACGTTTAGTAAAAATCTTGAGAAGTGAGCATTGGTCCATCTTCATAAGAATTTTTGAACACCTTGCAGTTTTCCATTTATAATAATTGTGTAGGGTGTACATGAAATTTTTTGCAGATTTTTACTCAAACATTTATTCTTCGCAATTCTGGGATAAATAGTTTCTGAGTTCTTATGTTGTTAAAAAAATGTACCTTGACTTTATTTTTATATGGAGTTTCTGTTTTTTTCATGTTACTTAATTTGGTGTCGTTTTGAAAAATTTTATTTTTCTAAGAATTTTATAGTTTTAATTTTTGATAATGTTATGTTTATTTTGTTTGTGCTATTTTAAAATATGTATCAAGTCTATTTTTATATGAAGTTTTAATAATGTTACTCATATGAAGTCAATACATATTTTTCACCTCTGAATGCGTTTTCATGTTTTTCATTTTTAATAGGGCATACAACGATTGAACACTTCATACATCAGATTTTTCCAGTTTGAGCATATCTGCTATCTATGCGTAATGAATTTTTTTTAGGATCCCACAACATGCAGTGACTAGGAAATTTATTGAACTTATTTGACACTGAAATGTTCACACATTTGAATGGCAGATTCGTCGAATTATCGATTGACGTTATGGTACCGGATCCCTCATTTGAAGAAAAAAGTGACTAACCCACTCTTCTGTAAACTTAGTGAGAAAATTCATTTTGGCCCGCCTGACAATGTTTTTTTTATCTGCGAAAAATCTGGTTATCGCTGCGTTCTCTAAATAATATCAATTTTGACCAAAAGTTTTTTCTAAATTATATGTTGAAGTTTATCAAATGATTGACCCATCACTTGGTAAACTTGTAGAAATATTTCAGAAAAAATTCTAAGTCAGAAATGTCATAAATTTTAAATTTTCCTGATTTTGAAAAACGCCGCGATTACCAGTCTTTTCGCCAATTGAAAAATTGACAGACCAAAATCCCAAAATGAATATTTTCAAAAAGATATACAGTGGAATAGTAATCACTTTTTTATGAGAGATCCCGGACTATATCTATGTTTCAAAGTTGTCCCTTCTAACAACATTTCTGCAATGTCCAACAACAACATTCTCGTGTCATTACATTCCTGCTATAGGGATGCTGCGAAAATGTAGCAGCCACATAATAAAATTGTTGCTATAACGTTAAATTAGAAACATTTCAATCCAGTTGAAAAAATGTCATATTGAAACATATCATAAATGTTGATGCAACGTAACGCAACTTCAAAATAACTAAACAATACATCGTTTTTATATTGGAGAAACGTTAGTTTTACGTTGCAATAATGTTTTGATTTGCACGTTACTATATGATGAACGTTTATGTAGTGGACAAAAGCGGTAACAGAAACGTTATATTAATGTTATTGTTATCTTTTGAGTAACGTTACTTTGTATCACTGATAAAAAAATGTTCAAATCAAACCAATATAGAGTTGAGTCAAAGAAATATTTGTTTGCTATGGACCAAACAAGTGTTTGTTTTGATAGTCACCATTTATTTGAAGAAATATTCTGAAATTTGTTTGATTCAAACTATCATTTGTTTGGCCCAACTCAAAATCTGACAATAAAAGTCAAACAAATATTTATCTGAAAAAAGGAACTGCATTTATTTGATTTGAAAAAAGCATTTGTTATAACAGAACTATTCCCAGCAAACCAAACGCGATCGGCCAACAAGCGGCCGCCATTCGGCACGCGCGGTTCTCTGGTGGCTGATGTAGCCATGATCTGGACCTCCGTCGTCCCAGATCGGGAATACCGTTCCATAATTGTACAGAGAACGGATTTCCGCCGGCACCTTGATGGCAAACCGAGAACGGTTTTTGGTTTTCGGACCAAAAGTGGCTACTTCTCGGAAAGTCGCTACCGGGATGCCGTATTTCGGGGTGGCACAGGCCCGCAAGATGATTTGCTGGCTACGTAAACCATCTCACGGACCAAGAACGGTTAGATAACGGTCTACCGAAATGTCTCCTTTATAATGCGCATTTAAATTTCGCGCAGCTTCATTTTCATTTTTCACGCCACCGTGAAATTAACAAACATGTTCATTTCCATGAGTGTCATTGCGGCGTCCATTGTTGTGTGTTGTGTTTTGGTTTTCTTTGGGAATCTTTTTGATCTGTTAGACACTTTTACCAGTATTTTTGTGATTCGTGTGTTATGTGCCGTGATAGTGATTATCATTTTTGTACTAAACCTGCTTCAGTCACATTTCTATTGAAGACTTCCTGATTTTAAGGATGCTTTGCCACCGGCAGGTTCGCAGACGAATGAATAACACAACTTCAAAAAATTCAACAATCTACTCGAAATAACTTATCGTAACTTTATCGAAATAGTATATTTATCTCGCCATATCCAAATCTAGCATTTATTAGATGGAAACAAATTTGAGGTTGCTCAGCTCATTCACTCAGTTGTGTGACGCCAAGCGTGCAAACCACATGATATTTCATAATTAGCCAATTCAGTGTGGAAGTTACAAGCTTGAGAAGAAAAATGACATCAGAACATCCAGAAGTTCGAGACATTTTGAATGAATTCAAAATAAGTCACCTCTGGCCTGTACTTGATGGTAAGTACTTTGTTATGTTCTATTTGGCATGACACATTTTTGTCACCCAATTTCAAGCTCACCAAGCATACTTAATATGCGAGAATCAACATTTTAATCACCAAGGTACATGACTGTTTAAATTTTGAAAAATATCACCATCTATCAATTCATCTAAAAAATAATAAGTGGGTACTATGGATTTTTTCCAAAAATATGCAAAATGGCGTCAATTTAATCATTTTATAAAGCCATGCAACACGTTATCCTCGTTCCTATTCTATTATTCGAAAGAATACCTAGTTTGTTTGGATCAAATAAATAAGTTTCACGGTAAAATAACGTTTGTTTGATTAAAATAAATGGTAATTTGAACCAATCACCGTTTATTTGAATCAAATAAACAATACTCTGAACCAAAATCGCTTTATTATGTTTATCTTCGTATTCACGCAGAGAAAATGTCAATCTTCTAAATGAAAAAAAAACTCAAAATTGCCCTTGACACAGCAAGTCGTCGATTGAAAATTTATCTAGGTATTGGATCCAGATAAATCGTATCTTCAAAATGTCTGATTCTTAATTACTCAAAGGTTTTTCCTGAACCTTTCGATTCTGATCAAAAATATTTTGAAATCCAAATTAAATCTGTCAAGTTTTTATATTATTTTTAAAACGCCTTGTGTGGATACTGTTTCTTGGATTTTAATCATGATATTTCTTTCCAGGCTAGCATTCGTATAGTCGTGAACTGAGAGAACCAGTCTCAATCAACGGTATCAGCTTCCAAGATTTTCAAAGTATTACACTAGTGGAGGTCACGTGAAGAGTGCGTTTATTTTAGTTTTTTTCTGCATAAAGTGAGGATAGTATAGTGCTTAAATTTGTTTTCATGTTCAAAGTTGAGGATGTTCCATATATTGTGATATCGTGTATTATATTCTTTCCAACCTATCTTTTATGCTATACTATTATTTGCATTGTATCAGTTACTTGAGATGCTTAGTTGTTCAACACGGTCTAAATAGATTGCTCGTGAATAGCACCAAATTTAAAAAATACCGCATATTCCAAAGCTCTCGTTTTTATACGGAAGCTTTGGTATAAGAAAGTTCCCGGTTTTAAATGGAATATGCGATTTTTAAATCAAGAGCTATCCACGAGCAATCTAATTAAACGTGTTCAACAAGCCAAAAAAAATGTATCCTCAGCAAATAAACATCTATTTTGAACAAATAAGTAGATTTATTTGACTCAAACAAAAAATTGTTCAATTCAACATTATAACCCAACAAACACAGGCTGGTCCGGAAACGGGACATAAGCGATTTGCCGAACTGCCGGTCTCGGCCCGAACACGCTTGCCGGCTCGGCGTGTAGGTAGGGCATGTCCGCCAGGCCGAAAGGCGGCTAGCCAACTATTCACTATTCAGCCGCGGCAAAGCCTATGAATAACCGTAAACGGGCCGATAATGGATAGCTGGCTGCCGGCTCGGTTTGTGCACGGCAGGCCAGCGGTGGCTCGCAAGGAGCAATACTCCATTAATCGGCCAGACGAAAGCGCAGGTGCCTCAAAATAATTTTGTTTTTGATTAGTTTATTAAAAATCGCCATTTGACATAGATTAGGTATTGTTCAATTACCATTTAACTTCATAGAAAGTTTGCCTTAAAAAAATATACCACTCTAAAATTTAAGATTGGTTTATTTTTCAAGACAAAATCTCCGTTAAGTTGAAATTGCATACAATACATTTATGTAGAATAGTTATGTTTATACCAATCCGGAACAAAATATTTATATTGATACTTCATGGTTGCTGTGAAATATATATAAAGTAAAAATTGAAATTATAAACTTCTTATAACCACTATTCAAGTGAATTGATTTTGGCATCCCGTAGTAATCTGACAATTCTTGATTAACTAAAAAAAAACTTTGAGAACGCATTAACGAAGTTTAGGAAAAAGCTTCTGCGAAACATCCTACCATGTTATTGAAGAAGTATTGAGGAAAATATATTTTACATTTAATCTACATCAAAATCTGAAATTTTGTGCAAGTAACTTCGTCATTGAAACAATAATTCATGATGACTACTAGTTTGTAGAAGTATGAAAGAGAAAGCACTTTTCAGCTGACAGTTTATTAGTCACACGTCACACTACATAAAAATGACATAGGTACCTATTTTCAGAAGAAAAACTTATTTTTCTAAAAAGCAAAAGATTTTTGAAATGTGTCAATATCCATTGAACAATGTAACAATATTATAAGTAACGGAAAATCATGACTAAAATGCACAGGTAGACTTAAAAAACAATACAAATTATTAATGTAAACAACAAACTAAGTATAAGGTATAGAAAAATCGGACGGGAAAAAATACATTGATGTACATTATGCCTATATTCTTATTCTAGCTCTCATTGTTCACATGAAAATATATGTATGGAAAAAAATATAAACTTTGTGTTCAGACCATGTCTAGAATCGAGACTTGAATGTGTCTTTGGGTAAACTAAGTTCAAACACAAACGTAATTTTAAAAAAATACATGAGTTTTTAAAACTAAGTCATAAAAAATGGCACAGTTGAAACAAAAACCCTAACAAAAAACCATTTTTCTAACCAATTGCCTTTAGCATCTATTTCGGAATCTGTCCCGTTCGATGATGCCTCGGCCTGGTTTTCTTAGCTCCTGGGAACAATAACACTTTAATGAAAAATACTTCAATACATTCACTGGATTTTGCTAAAATCTGTGACCATAGTTAGAATAGTGACAACAGAAGTTACAAATTTTAGATTAGGAACGGACAATTTGAGAATTTGATTGGGAATTATTGATAATAACATCTTGTTCGAATAGAAATACACAATAAGCACTTGAAGATCCATTTATAGAAGTAAAATCGATTGACAGATTCCAAGAAAGCTATAGAGTTTGTATGAATGCGTACTCACAGATTATAATTAATTGTGGCCTTTATTAGATTCAATTTTCTGAGTACTTATTTTCTACAACCGCCATATTTCAGGTAAGTATATGAATCGGTGAATCAACTATAGCATTGTTTTAACATAAACATGGTATACTTACCGCAACAATATTGAACTTTAGATCAAACAAATATTTATTTGTCACAAACAGATGAAAGATCGCCTTAAATATTATATTATGGTCTCATGAAATAAATCCAATCCTTGCTATAAGTCAATGGTTTTATTGAAAGAATACACGCAAAGTTGCATCAAATGAGTGTCTATCAATTTGTCACCAAAAAGATACCACAAATGAATAAAACACTTTAAAATTAGTGATATTTTGTAAATAAATTAATACATAAAACAATAATATAAAATAATACAATCTATAATATAGATGCCTAATATATAAGAGTGTTTTCACAATAAAATCATACTTGCATGATTGTAGGAAGTCAAATTTTGGGCAGATGGGATGAAACCAATGTGAAAAATGTCTTGATTCTCACATACTTCATTTTTGAGTAGGTACTGCATGGTTTGGCGGCTGAAACCGGCTCATCAGGTACATAAACTGAAATAATTTGAAAAAAATACATCAGAAATGATGCTTTCAAATGAAAAATAGACTTATATATTATCAATAAAACATGGAAATTGTAGAAAAACAAGGGAAACCAACAAAAAATACAAATAGATATTTCGGTGACTGTTGAGTGTGAATTAACCATTTAACCCATCACCCATCTGACAACGACAACGAAAGCAGTGCTTAACTTCTACTACGGTATAAACTGTGAGCTGAGCTAAGACATGCTGCTTATTCTCCAGCCCCATGCATATTATACTTTATATTTAGTTTTTGAAGAGTGTAGGGTGTCCCATTTTGGGTACTTTTGCGGGGTATCTCCGTTATTCTTATAGATAGAAAGTTGCGGTTTTCGCGACAGTGTGCTACTTTTTCGTGAAACTGAAGATGCCGTTAACAAAATTTTCATAGCCCTTTTCGTTTTCAAGATACAGGGCTAAACTGAAAATGTTGCATTTTAAGGTACCCCTCGTATCTAAACTATCAGATAAGTTATGGAAAATGTGAAAACTGTTTCTTATATAACTTTTCCCGTAGAACTCGATTCTGCCTTCGGAATTAGTATACAGGGTCAGGTCAAAAAGTTATCGGACGGACAATGTCAGGTTGACGTCTTTCATGTCAGCGTGAATTTTTGAGCTCTAAGCTGAAAAGTGTTCTAAAAAGTGTGCAAGAAAGAGTCCGAATCTATAAAATTGATCATTCAAGTAAAAAATTAAACTCGATCATCGTGTCGCGCAAAGTTTCGCGTTCTCGGTCGCCGCATCGCGGTGATTGGGAGTCAGTGCCTGCAAACATAGCTACTGCCCTACAAGCTGCCGCCAATGAGGGTGAAAACAAAGAATTATCAGTTCAAAGCAGTATGAACCCATATTTCCTAAAACCACCAAAAGACCCGCTCCAGACAAAACCTGGCAAAGCAATTTCTTCACGTAAGAAGAAAAACCACTCAAAAATCATGGATGACGAACATCCCCAACGTTCTGAGAGCAGGTCCAGATCCAGATCAAGCTCATCCCACAACAATGCAGAATTAGATGATTCTAAGGAAAATCAAACACCCACACCCAGAGAAGAGATGTTAATGGGTATTATTCGTAAGCAATCAGAACAAATCAAGTCACTAAATGTCCAACTTGCCACATGCATGGGAAAAATCGACGATTTGACCAGAATATTGCAGAACCAAACGACTTCACCCATCAACCCCATCACTCCACCAACACTACAGGAGGTAATCATCCGGCCAATTACTCAATCGAACACCATGGAAGTAGATGCAACCACCAACAATACAGAATTTGTGGAAGTGACCAACAAAAGGAAAAGGCCTCACCAGAAAAGCCAGGACGACTTTCCTCCAATAAAGGCCCCTCTATTAAACAAAGTGGGGTTCTACTCAACTCCTCCAGTCCCTCTGGACCCGCCACAGACTCCACAGGCGGAACAGACCCCCCGCAAAACGTGTCAGAATTCCTATTATTGTGATAAGTGACAAAACTCAATATAACGCCATTACCAGCCACTTCAAGTCACTCAACATCGACTTTGGAAAGGCCACAAACACACAGGAGGGTATCAAGGTACACCCTCCCACTATCAATGACTATAGAGCAATCCAGGCTGTTTTGGACGATAAGAAAATCGACTCACACACTTACCCAATGGCAGACGAAAAGAAGCTGCTTGTAGTGCTTCGTGGACCAGTGGAGGACTGGCCTACTGAAGATATCAAAAAGTACTTGGAAGAACTTGGATACCACCCATCCAAGGTAGCCAGATGGTACACAGCCGACGGTCACGCAGTACCATTGGTTCTGGTTGTACTCCGAATTGAAAAAAAATCCATCTTCCAACTAGTACAACTCAACAACCTCAAAATAAGAGTAGAGTCTCAAAAATCGAGATCAAGAAATACCCAGTGCCATAAATACCAGTTACATGGACACTCCCAGGCGAAATGCAATGCCAAACCCAGGTGCCTGAAATGCGCGGAAGAACACCTCACTTATCAATGCACCAAACCGAGAGACCTTCCAGCAAAATGTGCCATTTGTGTTGGGCCCCACCCTGCATCATACACGGGCTGTGCAAAGCATCCCAAACAACTTAAAAAACCTAAAACACCCTTGGATCCACGGGCAGCTCCATACAAGCCCTCCACACCTTTCAAATGGGGACAGCAAAATATTCCTGCAGCCCAGCAAGCAACTACCTCATCGTCTTCAAACCAAACTCCAGCTCCCATTGATTACGCTTCAATGGCCTCATTCTTCCATCAACTTCAGGACGCGCTCCAGAACTTACAACCAGTAATGAACCTAATCAAGAACCTAAATGCCTCAAATAAATGAGAAAAAATACATCAGGATCGCAACATTGAATGCAGAAACAATACGTGGAAAAAAGGAAGAAATTTCTGATTTCCTGGACAACAATCAGGTGGATGTGCTGCTGGTGCAGGAAACTCGTCTAAAACCAGGAATGAAATTTTCTATAGGAAACTTCAAAATATCAAGATCAGACCGACTCATGCAACAGGGAGGTGGAACAATGGTTGCAGTCCGAAACTCAATACAACACCATGCTATACCAATGCCTGTCCAAGGAGTGGAAGGTACAATGAAGGAAATCCCGGCTGCTTCTGGCACGCTCCGTATTGGCTCCATTCATGTCAGTCCTAAAGCAACCATAACCAAACAACAACTGAGAATACTATTCGATTGCCCTCGCTCCCAGATAATTCTAGGAGGTGACTACAATGCGAAACATGTGGAATGGGGCTGCAAATCGTCCAACACAAAAGGAAGAGTGATCAAGGAGGCAGCAGTCGAGCTGGCAATCAATGTGGTAGCACCAGATAGTCCCACACATCTTAGCCAAACTGGATCATCCGACATTTTGGACACCTTTACCGTCAAAAACGTACAACACAGCCAGGCACAGCCAGGCCACCACCAATGACCTCTCATCAGATCACCTTTCAGTGGTACTAGACATAGAATGGAGTCCGTCGAACCATCATCGGCCCATTCTCAAAAAAATCCATCAATTGGAAAAAGTTTGAGGAGTTTGCCAATCTCCCCCCCCCAACTGCCAAAAATCTCAACTCCCCATGATCTGGACATTGCTGTGAAAATATTCTCAAAAATGATCCTGGAGGCAATTAGGAAATCCACCACATTCACCTCAGCCAAACAACACTCCAATAAAAACATCCCTTGGGAATTACTAGCAGCCAAACGTATGAGAAATCGCCTGAGGAGAGCCACTTTGAGAACTGGGAACCCATTCATACGAAGAAAACTCTACCTGGCCAACCAGGAGGTTAAAAAGTGCTTCAAGGTGTTGTGGCCATTCGATCTAAATGGACTGTATATGTCGTTGATTCACATTTTTGACTAAGGATGTTGAAAATAAAGCCGGATAACTATGCTCAAAATACGAATAGACTTTTATTACAACAAAAGGTGGTTGAATCTATATGAATGATTGACAATCTAGACAATGCTGATAGTTTTGACAATCTCACACTTATTTCTGTCCGTGACACTGTTGTCGCGCTCCCACTCGGGCGCTTTCAGGCAGACTACATTGTGAAGCGTGGTTGCCACTTACACTTAAAAACCGGCAAGACAAAGAGTTTTTAACATTTCTCCCGGCCTTGAAAGAACTAGCTTTCAATATAAACAATAGACAAAATCAAAATACAAATACAAAATAGGTATCAATACCTAGATTGGTATACAATAATGTACCCTTTCTTGACACATTAGATAAAGTCACTGGTTCAGTCGCGATCAATACACGAAATTTTGCACTGAACTTCTCACTACACTTCGACATCATTGATAGGCAGTGGACACAGTTTAGCAAATGATCGCTTTATCGTACCATGGGGAGTCTTTATGGTCGCTACTCTCACTACGCCATCGATTCCGGGATGTAAGGCTGTGATGCGACCTAGACACCATTTCAAGGGAGGCTGGTTGTCTTCCTTGATGAGGACCAGTTCGTTGAGTTGAAGCTGTCTTTCGGACGGTTTTGACCATTTATGTCTGTGTTGAAGCTCCGACACATATTCCAGTGACCAACGAGACCAAAAGTGTTGTTGAAGTTGTTGAATTTGTTGAAAATGATCGAGCCTGTTCGTGGGCACTGTCGTCAAATTGGGTTCTGCTACCGTGGTTAATGAACGACCAACAAGAAAATGTGATGGGCTCAACGGGGTTAAGTCTGAGGGATCTGCGGAAAGGGAGTTTACTACTAATAGAGTATTGAACTGTTCGAAAGTGAGCGTTACATTACTCGCTATGCGCTTGATATGATGTTTTGTTGACTTTACCCCTGCCTCCCACAATCCTCCAAAGTGTGGTGATTGAGCAGGAATGAAGGACCATGAGATTCCTTCATTTTCTACATTGTTCCTCAAATCATCTGAATTACATTTGAGGAATTCACCCAACTGCTTGAGTTTCGAGTGAGCTCCCAAAAAGTTTGAACCGTTGTCGGAGATGGAGATTACATGGCTTCCCGCGTCTTGCAGTGAAGCGTCGGAGTGCTGCTACAAAAGAATTTTTCGTGAGATCCGAAACTAGTTCTAGATGTATGGCGCGAGTAACGAAGCAAATAAAAAGAGCTATGTAGGCTTTGGAAATCTGGGCACCGCGACCCTTTCTATCCTTTATCTGAAAGGGACCGGCTAAGTCCTTTCCAGTGGTAAAAAATGGGGGAGCAGGGTTAAGTCGGCTCTCCGGTAAGTTGCCCATAATTGGGTTGGTAGCTAGACGTGGTTTCACTCCAAAACACTTGATGCATTGGTGGACGGTTTTCCTGGCTAGTCCTCTACCATACAATGGCCAAAATTGTTCACGTATTGAAAATAGCAAATGTTGAGGACCTGCGTGTAAAAGACGAACGTGCTCTTTTTTGAACAACAGCTTGGTTTACGTGTGTTTAGAAGACAATAAAATAGGATGTTTTTTAGCATACTTGAAGTTTAAATTATGTAACCGACCACCAACTCTGATAATCATGTCGTCATCGAAAATGGGAGATAATTTAGCCATTTGGCCTTTTGTAATTTTGCCGTTTCCCGAAAGAATATCCAATTCATTCTTGAATGAGTCTAGTTGAGAAAGTCTTATAAGCTTGAGTGAAGCATCAGCTAATTCGCAGGATCTAAGAGAGCCGAGATTCAATTTTTCTTTATGCTTCTTCTTTAAACAATTATTTTTAAATCTTATGATGTAAGCCATAATTCTTTCCAGTTTTGATAAATCAGAATATTTTTCAAAAAGCGAGTAGTGGCAAGTAATAGAGCTATAGGCGCACCTGACTTTCCGTAAGTCTGGAAGTTCAACTGCAAATGATGGGGAGGAAGGCCATGTAGATTCATCTTGAGCGAGCCATGTGGGTCCATTCCAATAGGCATCCCGAGAGCATAAGACTTTAGGCATAACGCCGCGGGATACATGATCTGCGGGATTATCTGCCGTGGGAACATGACGCCAACTATCAATATTAGATTGCTCTTGAATTCGAGCAACTCGATTCGCAACGAAGGTCTGCAACGTACTAGGAGACATTTTTATCCATCCTAAAACTACTGTGGAGTCACACCAATAAATTAAGTTATTAATTGGCGAATCTAAAGAACATGTGACTTGTTCCATCAGCTGTACAAGTAGAAGTGCACCCATCAATTCCAATCGAGGAATGGTTTGTGTTTTCAGTGGTGCCACCTTTGAATTTGCACAAACCAAGGAAACGTTCAAATTCCCTTTTGAATCCTGCGATCGCATGAATACACATGCGCCCAATGCCTTGGAAGATGCGTCCGAGAATCCATGTAACTCGATAGTGATGAGGTCTTCACAAGTTACCTGACGCTTGATTTTTGAATCGTTGAAACAACTCAACTCTTCTCGAAATTGAAGCCATCGTACGTGCAAATAATTGGGAAGGCTCTCATCCCAGGCTAATTTTTCAGACCATAGATCTTGGAGTAGAATTTTAGCTAAGATGGTTTAAGGACTAAGAAGTCCCAACGGGTCGAATATTCGAGAAACTTCTGATAAAATAGTCCGCTTTGTGACTCGATCACTAAAATGACCTGGAATATTATAAGTCAATGAATCGGCTTGGGCGTTCCACAATAGACCTAGAGTTTTTGTATTTTCGTGTGTGCTGAAGTCCATAGTAACAACTCTATCATCAGACTGAATACCTGCTAGAATTTTCGGTGAGTTTGATATCCACTTTCTCAAAAAAAAAACATATTTCTTCAAAATTGTTGACACACTATTAGCTATAAATGATGCTTCCTCGATGGATTTCCCTCCGCTGATAAAGTCATCAACATAGAAATGCTTTTTGATAATGTTGGAGATCATAGGAGAATCTTCGGCGCATTCTATCCCTACTTGGTACAGACACCTTATGGCCAAGAAAGCGGCTGAACAGGTGCCATAAGTTACTGTAGCCAATTCAAATATCTCGATGGGGTTTTCAGGATTTTCTCGCCATAGGATTCTTTGTAGCGAACGTTGACATGAATTTATTAAGCACATTCTGTACATTTTTTCTATATCTCCTCCAACTCTAAGTTATAACTACGGAGACGAACTAGTGTGTTGAATAAGTCGGGCTGGATTGTTGGGCCTACCATTTGTAAACTGTTGAGCGAATGTTCAGAGCTTGATGCGCACGAAGCGTCAAACACTAGGCGAAGTTTGGTGGTAAGGCTGCTTTCCTTCACAACTCCATGATGGGGTAAGAAATAAGTATACTGCGCATTATCATTTTCTGGAACTTTGTACATATGCCCTGAAGAAATGTATTCCTGGATAAATTTGGAATATTCTAGTTTAAATGACGGATTGCTTTTGAATCTGCGTTCTAGTGAGAGCAATCGCTTTTTTGCATTTCCATAGGAATCTCCCAATATTTGTGGAATTGATACTACGAAATTTCCAGTTTCACTGCGCTCCAAAGTGTCCACAAAATGCTCCTCACAAAGTCTTTCTTCGTGGAAAAGAGGTTTCGATGCGGAGATTTCTTCTACCTCCCAGAAACGTCTAAGCTGCTCGTCCACGTCAAGATGTGTAGATAAATAACAAAGGATTGCAGAAGAATGAGTAGAGGAAAATGCGCCAGCAACAATCCATCCAAATCTGCTTTTCTAAAGGACAGCACCTGGATTGTTGGATAATCTCAATTGGCCTACACACAAAATATGCCAAAAATGATCTGCTCCCAGGAGTATGTCCACCTTTCCTGGTAAATTGAAGCTAGGGTCCGCCAAATTGATGTTTGTGGGTATGTCAAGTGAGTTTTTGTCGATTGGAAAATTGGGTAAAACGCCTGTAATTTCAGGGACCACTAAACAAGAAATGTCCCCTTCAAAACTGTTGTACCGCGACTGAATACGTACAGAGGCCTTATGTTTGACTTTAGACTTGGTTTGGTTTAACCCACAAATTTTAATATCGATATCAGATAGATCCAGGCCCAAGTCGTGAGCAAGAGAAGATGTAATGAAACTACTTTGGCTCCCGGCATCCAGGAGCGCACGCGCAACTCGCCTTTTACCATGCCTGTCAAATACGTTGACTAAAACTGTCGATAACAACACTTGGTTAGTCGCATCATGGACACTTCGTGCAGAACAAACTGTACTTTCTTGTTTAGTATCCGAAACTTCATTTTGTTGTGTTTCAAGTTTTTCTTTGTTTTCAAAATGTAAAAGAGAATGGTGGCGACCCTTACAATTTCTACAAGATCCAGCATGACACTGTCTGATTAAATGACCAGCTCTGAGACAATTTATGCACAATTTTTTGTTTTTAACTTCAGCCAACCTGGAATTCACGTTCATCTTTTGAAAATCTAGACAATCGTGGGCTAAGTGAGCCTGTTTACAAAATGGACAATATTGATTGGCGCCTATAAGTGTCCTGGTTTTATTTTCGAACTTCTGCTTGACAATAATTTTCTTCGAATTACAATTTTCTAAGGACTCTAATAAGTCTGCGCGATCTCTCATAAAATCTCCCAAATGTTCAAGTGTAGGCCTTTCAAAGACTGCCTTTTTTTGTTCCCATTCGTGGGCAGTGATTGGGTCCAGTTTTTGTGACACTAAGTGTATGATAAGCGTGTCCCAATTTTCGGTGGGCTCCTTCAAGGAATTGAGAGCCCTCAAGTGTTTTGTGATACTATCCATAATCTTTCTCAAGGACTGAGAAGATTCCTCTGCGATTTTATCCAAGGAAAAAAGAGCCTTTACATGATTTTGGACCAAAATACGAGTATTATTATACCGCTTACATATTAGATTCCACGCTATGTCGTAGTTTTTGCTCGAGAATTCCAAACTAGTAATAATCTCAAGTGCCCCATGTAATAAACTTGCGCGTAGGTAGTGAAATTTTTGAATGTCGCCTATAGATTTATTTTGATGAATAAGAGAATCGAAAGAATCTCGAAACTCTAGCCAATTGTCATACGTGCCGTCAAATTTGGGGAGTTGTATCACAGGCAACTTGATATTCGCTTCGTTAATCGCGCGAACCCTAGCAGAATAAATACTTCCAGCACTATTTTCGCTGGGTACTGCATTAAGTGCCGCGCTTGCACTCAAAAACGCCCTTGCCCTAGCTAAAGCCGAGTAAAATTCACCTTCGAATGCAAATCGATCATCGATGTGTTAGTTGCCGCTATCAGTTAAATTCTCTTCTATTTCGGATTCTATTTCCTCAAATTCGTCAAAAATGGTACGGAATTTTTCGGTGCGTTCCTCAAGCTCAAGCAAAGAGATATTATCTCCGATACTCATGTCGGGATATGTGAAGTTTAGATTGTCCAAAAATTTCGAAAATATAGTAACTTTTGCTTTAATTGACCCTCTTTTTCTAATTAGTTTTTCCATTTCGGAAGTCATAGTTTTAGCGCTATGAAAAAACACTCTTTTACTAGGTAGGTAGGTATATCAAGTCAAACAAATTGCCAATAGGATATGCAAAGCCAAAAACGAACAGTAGTAATACACAATACACCAACAATGCTTCAGATATCAATACAGACCGAAAACTGCACTAAAGATATACGATAAATAGGAAAAATGGAGAAAGGACTTACTGCGCTCTTGGTCAACTTATTCAAGATGATTTCGACAAATCTATCCGGCTCGAAGGACCAATGTTGTGGCCATTCGATCTAAATGGACTGTATATGTCGTTGATTCACACTTTTGACTAAGGATGTTGAAAATAAAGCCGGATAACTATGCTCAAAATACGAACAGACTTTTATTACAACAAAAGGTGGTTGAATCTATATGAATGATTGACAATCTAGACAATGCTGATAGTTTTGACAATCTCACACTCATTTCTGTCCGTGACACTGTTGTCGCGCTCCCGCTCGGGCGCTTTCGGGCAGATTACATTGTGAAGCGTGGTTGCCACTTACACTTAAAAACCGGCAAGACAAAGAGTTCTTAACACAAGGACTGGAATAATAAAAAGTGGGAAATTAGAATGGAAACAATAAACGAGGGGGACTATCCTAGCAACCTCTTCAACCTGGCCAGGAAAATGACCAAAGGAGGGAGACTGGCGATGCCCAGCATAAGGGCCCACGGAGGATTGATCTTCACCACTCCGGAGGACAAAGTCGAAGAGCTGGCGAACCACTTTGAAACCCAATTCTCAAACAATCCCACCATCATTCAAAGTTTCAATGACGAAGTTGCGGCCTCAGTCAGAGATCACCTGGAAAACAACATCATCCAATACCACCCCCCAAAAATCGGCCTGGAACAGGTCAAGGGAGTGATTTCATCACTCAAAGTCAGAAAAGCCTCTGGAGCCGACGGAATATCAAACCTGGCGATCAGAAAACTCCCTCATTCACGAATGACAGATCTAACAGCAATCATCCAGGCGATGATGAATCTACAACACTTCCCCAAGTCCTGGAAGGAGGCCAGAGTCATCATGTTTCGCAAACCAGGCACTCACGGCTCAAACCCCGCCGACTTCAGGCCTATAAGCCTCCTGCCATCTCTGTCAAAGGTCGCGGAGAGGGTAATTAGAGAAGAACTACAATTCACAGTGGACCAACTCAAAATCATTCCTGATGCCCAGTTTGGATTCAGATCAAGCCACTCAGCCACACATCAAGCCACCAGACTATCTCACATCATTTAATCCGCCGCCAATAAACATCTCAACACAGGAGCCATATGTTTGGAACATCTCCAAGGCCTTTGACAGAGTATGGCACGAGGGCCTCATATTCAAGATGATTGCTGCGAAAATCCCAGACCACCTGATTAAACTAATATGGAGATATATTTCTGGCAGATCATTCCACATCTTCGCCGATGATATCTCCTCAACCTCAAGACCTATAAAAGCAGGAGTGCCCCAAGGATCACCTTTGGCACCGCTCCTGTTTAGCATCTACACAGCAGACATCCCACAGGACAAATATACCAATCTCCTGCTCTTCGCGGACGATACTGCTATCACCGCATCGTCCAAGACTGCCAGAAATGTAATGACACAACTCCAGCGACACGTGGACAAACTGGAAAACTGGTCCGACAAGTGGAAAATTCAAATAAACCCAAACAAATCCTCAGCCATCATGTTTGCTAAGAGCAACTCCAGAAAATTCACCAAATCAAATATAACATGGAAAGGCTCCAGGATCCACTGGAAAAAACATGTGAAATATCTGGGAGTTACTTTCGACCAAAAACTCAACTTTAGGAAACATATTGAAATCACCACAAATAAGGCTGCAGCTCAACTGAGACGTTTATACCCATTCCTCCGAAGCAAAAAACTATTCATCAGGACTAAAAACCAGATCTACTACACCTACATAAGACCAATCATTACATATGCTTCCCCTGCCTGGTTGACGGCTGCTCCCACTCACCGAAAGAGGCTTAAACAATTCAAAAGCAGAGTGATGAGGTCCATTTCTGGCGTGCCATGGTTCGTCAGGAACACACAGATTGCTAAAATTACACAACATGTCTCAATCGGCCACCACCTACAGTCCCTCCTGGAAAACCATTTCCAGGCAGCAAGAATATCCTGCAACCCGCTCATATCAACGTCCTCAGGTCCTGGGACAGCTGCAAACCACCACTACCTCCTACCTGGAGATGATCTTGAGCCAGAACCATGACTGGCCATTCCCCCCTCACACGACGGCTGCCAACCAGATTGAAGCCACTTTGCCACCTCACTTAATGTTAATCATGAAATTGTACACCTTATATATCATAGGTATTGATTGATAAATAACATGTATTTTTTTAGATCAAATAAAAGCCATGATAAAAAAAAAGATCTACAATGGCGAAGATGACACTGACGACGCATGTGTCTGCTCAGGTCGGTTGCCGAATAAAACGGTTTGTTTAAAGGAAATGTAGTTTATTTTTACCCACCATACGACACATTCCTATAGATATTGTTTTATGTAACTTTTACAAACGACTTTCTTCATCGAACGCAGGGATCTCCTTTGTTCAATTTCAAGTCAAGTTAAGACAAATGAGTCATTTTTTTTCAGAAACGAAGTCAATCAATCTGTTTAGTCACGACAAATGAAGAAGTTGGATTTTTTAAATTTTTTGCATACAGTATCCACTTTATAACACTAAATATATATTTGGAAGAAATATCATCGATAATTTCTGGGAATTACATGTTGCATTATCTGAAACCAATAATTTTATTTATTTTTCACCAAAGGGTTATTTTTTTCCAAAAACTGAATTTCTTGATAGAAACTTGGCATGCGGTTGTCATAACTAGAAACATCTTGTTTGAAAGAAATTACTTCAAATATATCATCATTGCGTAACAAATAACGGGGCTTTATTCGTTCAATAAAAAATTGTTCCAACCCAATAAAGATAGATTTTTGCCAACACTGTGATTTTGAAAGAAGAATTTATTTCATGGGAGATGCCGATTTTTCTCAGTGTATATACCTGACTCGACGATGGTTTGTTTAGGTCAAATCCATATTTATTTGGTTCGAAGTAACTGTAATTACTTTATAGACGATGCCCGTAGGGTTTTGTCTCTATTCTCAAACAAATTTTTATCTGATATGAATGTAACAAAATTGTCCAAAGTATATTTATTTGTCTCAAAGTTAATTTATTTGAATCTAACATATATTAGCCAAACAAATGAGGGAAACTATTGAAACACATCAGTTTATGTTAAACAAATAAAGCTTGTTCGGTATAAATAAATTATATTTGATTCAAACAAATTGTATTTAGTTCAAACAAATTCATTTCAAACAAATATTTATTGGAGAAATTTCGGCAAATTTTGATCAGTGATACGTGTGTTACGTAACTTTTAACTAAGGTAAGTTTAAGTTATGTTTTTATGTTTAGTGGGTTCTTATTTTGGCGATTATATAGGTACTCCCTCGCCAAGACTGCGAGAATACGTTTGAAAATGTAGAACACTGTTATAGAACTGTGTAGAAATCTTCAACGCGTTCTGGCTTTGCTGGAGACTATATAGAAGAAGGAAATCGATATTTCACAGTGGGTTCTACTCCCGCCTTGGAGGATAAATATTGGCGACCACATTGAAGGGCCGGTCCTCTAAATATATAGACACGTATTTCGTCACAGTACAGACAAGAACTTGAGCATTGAGTCTAGCTTGGCGAAATGCGACTCAAGTCTGAGATTTAGATCCTATACTATAGGTACGAGCATAAGATGCATGAACAACATATTGTCAATCTTGATCAAGATGAGACATTCCCGGATGCATATAGGCAAAACCCACAACGGATTAGCAATAGGAGCTTAAAGTCGGGCGCTCATTGGCTGTTGCTAACGATGTAGGTTTTGTCCACACGATTATGGCAAAACGTACATCTGATTAGCAGTGGGCATTCTGTACGGACGTTTCCTGATCGAATCCATTAAACACATACGTTATTTTGAATTTTCCAACATCTCGATATAGCTTTATTATTCCTGTTGAGCAAAAAAAACAAACACCTTTTGAAAAGCAAGATTTGTATGTCTTTGTTGTCACTACAACCTAATAAACGTTCTTAACTTACTTTTATTAGTTGAAATATAGAAAAAATGTGTTTTTTATAGCTAGGTTTAATAGTTATTTTTATACAAAGGGCGTAAAAAATCGACTACACTAGAGATAAAACAGTTATTTTTGCACCAAGGCTTCTGAGTGTTACTTTTTTGGCCAAGGATGCAGATGACAAGCTAAGACAATAAGTGGGACTGAAGTTTGCAAGAATTCGGGACAAAAAAGTATATGCTACAAGTCAAGGTGTATATGGGATTTTTTGTGCTACCGTACATTCAATATTATATACAGTGCGACCTTGAAGATTGGAACAAATTCATTCAAAACTCAGGGGTTCGTATTGTGGGAGAACACACAGAGACACATGCATTTTAATTTTTTACTGCGGTTTTTTTGATGATAATTTCATGTGCACAGGGTGGACTACCATCAACTGCGTTTTTTCAAATGGATGTCCCCAGTTTTTATTTAATTTTCGAATTCTACATCAAATTTCAAGTAAAATGATGATGATAATTTTATGTATACAGTCTGGTCCAAAAATAAGCTGCGACAATCAACTCAATTTCTTCAAATGGAAACCCCCTTTTTTATTTAATTTTTGAATTCTACATCAAATTTTGTATAAGTTTGATGTATCTTGTCCTTGACCTAATCCCAACAGTTATCAAGAAATTTACGATTGTTCAGAAATACAGTCCATTTGATCAAGTCGGAACTCATATTTGGTACACCCGGTAAAAATTATCATCAAGAAAACCGCAGTCAAAAATAAAAATCGACGTTTTCTCACAAAACAAACCACTGAATTTTAAATGAATTCGTTCCAACCTTTACGGTCGCTCGGTCGCAGTGTATGAACAAGAGAACAAGTGTTTCAAAAACCCTTATGCTTTTGTATGATTATCTTGAATCTGAATTTCTAACTACAAATCAAAAAAACGTCTTCAATTATTCGTATTCAGGCAACTAAGCTTCAAAAGCACGAAACAGGTCTTTGATCGGTCCAAAAGCGATGCTTAAGTATCAAGCAGGTATTGCGGACTGCAGGTACAATAAAAACTTAATTTTATTTTGATTAAATGTGATTTTACCAAAATTCTTTTCCGTTTTGGTCTGCTCCCATTGTGCAAATTTACAGCTATACAGTTATACTTGAAAAAAAATACAATCAAAATAATGATATCTGTTATACAAATTTCAGTAAACAAACAACGCGCCAAATTTAATCCCACTGATTTACGTTAAGTTGTGTACAGTGTTCATTCCCCCTTGTTATTTGATGCATTTAATCTTAGGTGTAGCCATCATAGAAACTCTGTGAAGTAGTTTTTTCCTGTAAAGGGGCGCTTGATGTTGATGTTGTGTGCTCCGTATGCGGACTATGAAAATGTATATTAGAAGAGGTTGAATCAAACCAAACAAAAAAAAATGTACATTATTATACAAAGTATCCACGAACAATCGTAAAACAATGAAAAATCACCAATGTTGGTGATTCTTGATGAAAAAATATTTTTTTTTCGTATGAACATAGGTCCAAAAATGTTTTTTTTATTATTTAAGTACAGCTATGCGCGTTCTCGATGCAGAAATCTGTAGTTTTTTCGGAAACGGTTGCCTCTAGCGTTGTTTATAAAGTATTCAATATCTCAGACATAAGGTCATGATACTACGACAATAAGGTAGTTTGTACACACTGGCAACGCCTCATTTGTTACTTGTTTATTATGTTGATGGGACAGTCGTCATGGGAACTGTTGTCATGATTATGAGTTGTGTCAAAAATTGCTTATAATCATAGAGAAATAATAAAAAAAGAGAGTTACTGATTATATGGTACACTTTGGAGACAGTGTTACGCTGGCGCCACCCTTGGCTACAGGAGAAACTAACAGTCTTGGCGGGGTTTTTGAAACCAACATTTTGTATTGTTTTTTGTTTCACATCAAAGTACCTATCATGTGATATGCGACTTGTTTGCCTGGAGGATGCTAAATATTTCAAAACCTATACAAGTATGATAATATGAATGATTTCACATCTGAGTGGCATCACATGGTGCCACTGGAATGTGAAATCATTCTCACTATCTTTGTTGGAGAAGGTCAAGTAAGTAGCATGCTTCCTGGCTGCAAGTCGCACCTCGCATGCTACTTCGATGAGAAACAAAAAACAATCCGTGTTCATCTAACAAGATTTTGCACTTTTCTGATGGATCTTGTGTAAAAATAAATTTTAGTTAAAATTCAACAATAGTTACCTGAGAAAAGTGCAACATTCTTTTTAAAATAAAGAACCAATGTTTTTATCTTTATTGTAAACATATTTTCTATAAAATTAAGTATTTAAATAAAACAAGTCTAGTGTCGAAAACATATATTGAGAATAAATTAATAAACAAATAAAAATCCCTTCACTTGAAAAATAGGAACAGTTCTTACCCTATAAATGGTTATTACAAAGAAAACAATTCTTACCTCGTAAATAAGTATCACAAACAAAATTTTAGTTGAAGAGAAAAACATATCAAATAACATCTCATTTGAACCCTACTAATACTATAGGTATATACATCTCCATAATTTGGCACAAAAAGAGTTAATTGCTATAGGTACATCTACGTAAACGTGGTACATCCACAGAATCTACTAATATTCCACATCCATTCCATATCACAGAATAGGAACCTGAAAATATCAAAAAGGGAAACTGGACAAAATTTCAATCTTGTTTTCTAATTTTTGTTGATAATCTTTAGTTTAGATAATAATGTACATAATATTAACAAGCAACAAGTGATTATCGTTTCTCAGCTTGAAAATTACACAACTGATTATAGTCGCAGTGTCAAAAATCAATATACATCATTATTTAACAAGCTATTTAGGTATCCAAATTATTTTTTACAAAAATAAGATAAATTGAAGTCTGCTGTGTGTTTATTTGAAATGTAATTGAAATTGAGTCCTGAGCAAGCAGCCCAATTATTGAGAAACAAATCATTGCTGCTTTACCAAGAACAAATGAAAAAAACTAAATAGGGACCAATAAAGCTTATGTACGACTATTTCCATTTGCCATTCTTAATTCCTTTCAATCACTAATTAAATGAATAAGTTTTTCTGTTACCTTGTTGTTTCTTTAGATATTTGCATGTAGGTAAATCTAGAGGCACCATGAGATTCAAATAACCCATCATAGCTGTCTCTTCCGTCCATAGCACTAGCGCAAATATACAAATAAGCATAAGCATTTATACTTGATGCAAGTTAGTCAACTTACCAGTTTTGATTAACTTTTGGCACTTAACTAAGTAATAGTGAGTATCTAGTAGTATCTAGTATTACTCAAAAGTCAAAAATATTTTTTATGAAAGGAAGAAGCCGGAAGCAGGGTTAGGTGTTGTGTGTAGCTATGTTATGACTGATTATTGATTGAGGGTTGAGGGTTGACGGAACCAAGGTAACGACATTAGAATTTTTCATATGTTGCTTTCTACCAAACAGGTTCTGGCATATAAAAAGAGATAGATATATAAAAGTATGATATTTCTTGATGGTCAGTTTAGTTCTAATTTTCGTCACGATGCGCTATGCGCTACAGGAACACGGTTTCAGTCCTCACGATTAAATCCGTTGGTCTCATTTTTTATATTGTCTCTGCTTATAATTGTTTGTGAATGGACCATCAATTTCTATTCAAAAAAGCTGGTTTTAATAGCAAAAAAGGTAAAGAGTGTTCAATAAAAAATACGATCAAGTCACCTATGGATTGTAATTGTTTCAAAAAAAATATGTCTTGGTTAACATCGCAATTATTATGACATGACTTCCACTTTCTAACCGTCACAGATGCCATGATGCCAAACCATAGACTTAAAATAACAAGACACGTAACGCCTATACCTTTAGCATTGAATGTTTTGGTCCCAACACAATGATGATAGGCCAGTTTTGTTTTTGTTTACTTACCGGTTTAACGCCCGATTTTCGCCTGTTTTTTTTCTGGCCACAAACTACACACTTTTTAGGCACTGTTTATCAATTAAACACTAAATCCCGCAATAGGGAACTTGCCCATTTTTTTATTGTATTAAAGTGTGCGTTCATGTCTAAAAACACCGTGAACCAAATATCAGCCCTCAAATCGCACTAGTTGTTCTACAATAAATTATCAAAGTTGACATCGACGCTGAGAAAATTCAAACAAAGCAAAAAGCGCGGGAAAGTTTTGACGTCATAACGCGTATCTTTGGCAACCATTTGAATGTTTGAAGTCTGAAGTGACATTGAGTTAGTTTATTTCGTAGTTTTCGAAAAAAAAAAAGATGGTATAAATATTGCACTCTGCCGCAGTGTAGGTACTAATTCAACCTTGTTTTATTCGCGTGCCTGATGACGAAAATCGACAAAAAAGAATGCTAAAAGTAATACGCAGAAGAAATGTGGAGAATATCTTATTGAAAAGCAGTGCTATTTATGTATGTGGAGATATTAAAATGATCTCCATACTGTATCTAAGTATTATGACAAAAATACCAATAATTATTTTGCTTTTACATTTTGAGAGATTTTATTCTTAGGTACATATTACCTCGCACATTACAAAATATTTACAAATTAAAAAAATGGATCTTGTTATTTTATTTTACCAGTATCCTACATTATGAAAGTCGATGAGGTAAACAAAAGCACGAATCGACGAAAGCTCTGATTTCTCGAAAAAAAGTCATTCTTTATAAGAATTTTTGCTTACTAAAGAAAACGATTGTCGATGGAAAAAAACCAAATTTTGTTCGGGGTCTTCAAGAAGTCAAAAAATCTACTTATTTCAAGAAAGAACTACCTACATTCATGATATATTCAGAATTTTTTAGTAAAAATGTAACTTTTAAACATTCTATTGGTTTACAATGTTGATAATGGAGCAAAGAAGAGACATTCTAACATTCTAACCCAAACTAACGTGATACGATAAATATAATAATATATTAGTGATTATAGTGAAGGCATAATTCATAAAAGTATGTAGACCAATATCAGATAACACACCTAACAATAATAATACTTAAACAAACACCATAAACTACTTTTCAATGAAATACAAATTTGAATTAAGAAAATGTTGGCTTCCCAATTCAATTTTTTCTTTTTGCTAGAAACTTTGAAATATGGCCAGTTAATTAACGACGCTTTACGCTTGAAAAAAAGATTATATTTCAGCTTTTCTTTAAAAGGGTATTCCTGCATAAGATATAATTTTTTTTTCATCGATCATAATTTGTCCTTTTGTATACTTCATCGCCGGACATACTGTATACTGGTAAAATAAAATAAAAAGGTTCATTTTTTTAATTTGTCTGTAGTAATATGCACCCAAGAATAAAATCCCTCAAAATCTACAAACACAATTAGGTAATGGTATTTTTTGTCATGAACATGCTTTCATTGAAATGATCTCCACACATATCTCCACATTCATAAAATAATAGTACCGCTTTTTAACGAAATATTCCCCATTGCTTCTGCATGCTCTTAGCAATTTTAGTAGCCGATTTTTGTCATCAGGCACGCGAATGATTTTTTTTTTGGAAATATTAGAACACAGCGACACAAAGCAATATTTATAATAACTATCCTTAATTTTTCAAAAACTATGAAATAAACTAGCTCAATGTCACATCAGACTTCAAACATTCAAATGGTTGCCAAGGATACGCGTTATGACGAAAAAACTTTCCCGCGCTTTTTGCTTTGTTTGAATTTTCTCAGCGTCGATGTCAACTTTGATCAAATATTGTAAAACAACCAGTGCGATTTAAGGGCTAATATTTGATGTACGGTGTTTTTAGACATGAACGCACACTTTAAAATAAATAAATAAGGTAAAGAAAAAATGGGCAAGTTTCCCATTTAGAACAGACTGAGCAAGACTTTTTCTGAATAATTGAGAAATAAGCTTTACTTACCGGTGAAACGCCCGATTTCCACCTGTTTTTTTCTCTGGCCACACACTACACACTTTTTAGGCACTGTTTATCAATTTAACACTAAATCCCGCAATTTAGAACAGACAGAGCAAGACTTTTTCTGAATAATTGAGAAATAAGCAAACCATAAACGCATAAGCGGACGTTTGTAAACAATGCGTCAGCCGGTCCGTCCTCAAAGTTGCGACCGGATGTTGCCATATTTCATCATGAAATGTAGAGCTTCATACAAATGTTCACCTTCAACAATGTTTTTAAACGACAGAAAAGTCATTTGTGACGGAAAACTGAGAATACGGAATTATAGGTGTTTAAGATTGATGATTTGGTAGTTGAATTAAATTATTTTTGCCGGTATTTTTCATAAAGCTCTAGAACATTAAGAGCACATGACAACGGCGCTGAAATAAAGTAAATAGCTTCATGAGGGAGATGTTGGGGTTAGCAATATTTGTTTTGTTACTTGTCTTGTTATTTTAAGTCTATGTGCCAAACCATACAAACTAGCCACGACCTACGTTCATGACAGAAAAAGAAATCCAGAGGTGACTTGATCGTATTTTTTGTTGAACACTCGTTAGTAACGGCAAAGAACTGCAGCTCAGCTACGTACTGACGAAACGTAAAGTATACCTCTCTCTAGAAAAAAGATGTAGAAATAAGATTCATGCATAAAAATCTCAGAGGTTTGCAGTCAAAAAAAATAAGGCAAATTGAATGAAATAATAATAGTTTATATGTGCCACCCTCTAACCGCTACGTAAAAGATAGCATCAAATCCTAACTTTTCACTCCAATATAACCCCCCACCCACCGGACCAGATTGTGTGCAAACATATTGAAAAAAATCGAAAATAAAATTTCCTTTCTTGATTTGAAGTTAATACGTTGCCCGGATGGTCAAATCAAGGCAGAATGGTACCATAAACCTACATTTTCAGAAAGATACATCAACTTTTTCTCTGAACATCCCCTTCAACATAAAATCAATATTATTAAAAATTTAAAATTTCGTTGCACTAGATTGTCAAGACAAAAAAAACATTAACTACGTCATAGAACTGATGCTTAGAGATAATTATCCCTTATCTCTCGTCACAAAAAATATTAATCAAAACACCGCCAATAATAAGAGTATGAATCAGGCCCAAGAAACTATAAAATTTTTCTTTCATTGATAACCTATCTCAAAAACTAAAAAACACTGTTGAATCAAAAACCTCGCATCTGAAAGTCGCTCAAAAGTTGCAGAACTCTATTAAAAAACATTTTTATACGAATCTAAAACCGAAAACTGGGGATGGTTTAAACTCTAATGTTGTTTATAGGATTCAATGCAGCGATTGTGAAAAATGTTACATAGGACAAACTGGTTGAAACCTAAAACAAAGAATCTATGAACATAAAAGTGATTGTAAGAACTTCTTGACCAAACATAATCCGACAGCCCTCGTTGAACAATTTTGTCAGTGTGGTAGGGTATTTCGCGACTGAAACGTCGCAGCCCGCCTATAACAATATTTTGCTGATGTGTGTGTTTGTGATTTCCCTTCTTTTTTTGTTCTCTAACTGATGCTGGATGCCTAGGAAAGTTTTCGTCTCTGTTTTCTTCTATGACAAAAGAAACCACAACTGAGTGTAAGTAATTCTTTGTTTGTATATGTTGTTTGTATATGTTGTCGACCAACTTTTCACTTTCCAATTTGTACCTTTGTAAGGAAAGTGTACTCATATCTCTCTTGTCCTAGGGCCCTGAGGATGCAAATAAACTTTTGCGAAACGTTGGCCATTTAGAAAAGTGGTTTTCTTTGTAAGGGAGTTTTTGAAGCTCTTATTTGACCCGTTATTAACGTTGCCGGTTATTCTGAGCTTGCGCAGATGTCTGGAAATAACCGAATCGGTTATTAACCGATAACGTGTCACGTTATCTACGGATCCTTAACGTTCGCTTAATAACCGTCGGTTATTTTCTCATGTTGTCATATTGATATACAGTATTATTTAATTATTACATAGAAATCGTGAAACATACAAAGTACAATTCAAATTGTTAAAAATGACTACGCAGTTGCACTGGAATTGTAAGATTCTTGTCTTTTTATTAAATATCCAACAGAGACTGATCCTGTTTCACAGCTTGGCAACAGTGAAATTGAGGTTGATGGAGATCAGCTGTTTATCATTCCAGTCGGTGTTTTGCCCATGATACTCGTGGTTTTGCCTGAGTAACACTTAATTTAACTTCGAAGTGGAAGTGACAGATTTCCGTTTGTCAAACGGTAATTATGTACTACCATCCACATTGTATTTGGCGAAAAAAAAACTTTGAACACAAATTCAATGTAGATGGTAGCATATTATTATGATTCCCGTTTGCCAAGCGGACGTGAAATAAGATGTGAACCTCACATTTGGTAGTTTGAATCTTTGGACCAAAATATCTTCCATATTTCATAATTCTTGCTGCTCTGCTAGGAATTTGCCGAAAATATCACAAAACCAAAAACACAACAAATCTGATCACTATAATGACAGATGACATGGTGATGACACAACGTCAAACGTTCAATACGAGTTTCAAAATCTCTTTTTTGTCTCTTCTCCGTTATTAATGTTTTATTTTCTGCGCATGCTTATTATAGCGGGATACGTTAATAACGTTGTAATTAATAAGGGGTTCAAAAATTCCCTATTTTTGATCCCAACACCCGCTATTAAACAACTCGCTGGATCAACAAAGATATTACTTCAACTGTGCAATAAATATTTTAGTTTATTTAGAGGTTTTGGACCGATCAAAAACCTGTTGTGCTTTTAAACATCAGTATTGCTACATACGAGTTGAAGACGTTTGTTTTTTTTTGTATTTAGACCTACCTCTAAAAACACATTTTTTTTAAGTACGGTTATAACTAATTAATATAATATAAAACACGTTTATTACGTTATATTGATAACAATTACATAAATCTCGCTTTTCAAGAGGTGTTTTATTTTGCTCAAACAAAAGGAATAATAAAATTATATCGATAGATAGGAAAAATCAAAATAACATATTATAATGAGCGTTTGCATAATGGATTCGATTGAAAACGTCTGTACAGAACGCCAATTGCTAATCATTTGTACGTTTTGCCTTGGCGGGCAAAAGCTACATCGTATTAGCAACAGCCAAAGGGAGCCCGACTTTACACTGAAAAAAAAAAATATTTCAGTTAATGAAAAATGGAGTTGTAAAAACAAATATGTATTTCAAATGGTCCAAACAAACGTTTGTTTCAATTCTTACAGATAATTATTTGGAAATATATGAGTACCTCGACTGAAGTCAAATATATATTTATTGGTGATCAATACAAATGATTCGAACAAATGTAGATGATCAAATCAATATTTATTTATCTCAAACAAATAATATATTTTACACAAAGAAAATATTCATTTATTTCAAATAAACATTTATTTGCATCAATTTCGAAATTTATTCTCTATGAAAGGTAGGAGCAAATATATGCCACGTACAAGGAATATTCACTAGCGACAATAAAAAGGTAAGTAGCAACTGCCATTTCCCAAACTCGCCTATATGGCATCCGAGACTATGTCCGCTTTTTCTTCTGTGGACTTTTTTGAGCGTTCTGACAGTTCTGCAAAATAAAAGCTATTATTGAATCTGGAAACAATCTACTAAATCATTAGATATTTTATTGCCTGTTTAAATTCAAGTGTGAATGTACTTTGTAAAATACGAGCTTGGAACGTGTCCGATTGACGTAGCGGTTAATTTCAACAATTATACGAATACTTCCCCTCAAAAACCGGCCATAAATGACCAATGTCCAAGGTGGTCAACCACCCTTCTATATCACAACCAGGGAACCAGGAAATACAAACAATCATAATATTCTACGTATAGTAACGCGTTCACGTGGTCCGTTGCTTGATGGTGTCTGTTTAAATGGGCGTTCGTCCGTATTCTTTCTCTCACAGCGACGCTTTTCCTCTCGCAATAAATGATTTGTTTGAAATAAATAACTATTTACTTTGGTCAAAAATCATGTTGTTTCCTTGACCACAATTTATTAACCGCTAGATGTTATTGTATTTCTCTCAAAAACCGAACGTTGCATTGAACATCTCATGTTTAACATTAACAAATATTTCTTTCTAATAAAAATATTCTCATTTCTGAAAGCAAATAAATATTAGTTCGAATTCAAAGACCATCTTTTATTTTTGCTGAATAAAATTTTGTTTTATCAAACAAAATTTATTTTTAATAAATAAATATTTTCCAAATAAATATTTAGTGAGACTTTTTACCAAGATTTTTTTCAGTGTATATAAGCGCCTATTATCCGGGATCCTTGAAGCTAACTGTCAAGAAATATAATTTGCTAGAAAAAACACACATTTTATACAAGAACTTATTGAAAAAGATCAAAATCGCAAAGCACATTTTGTGAAAAGATGGTAAAGTTGCCTCCAACAGTAAGGGATATTGTTTACATTTAAAAAAATATCGACAAAAACTCCTAAAAGGTAGCCATAGAGCTTTATTTGGATAGCAGCCAGGATCGGATTCGTTTAATTTTCAAAACAACAAAGATAAACATGGAAGTGATACATAAATCTCTGAATTTATTATCCAACTTATTTACCACAACTTCTCAATCTGCACGATGTTTTCATCACATATCACTTAAAATATATAGGAAACTTGAATGGGAGCTGGTGTAAATGAAGTTTTAGGCAACCAGTTAATCAAGTCGGATTTGTTTAGAGAACTACCCGTTGGATGGCGCTAGAGACGGAGGTTTTCCTTAACAAAGGTTGCCATAAATAACCAATCCCTAACCCTAGACGTCATTGTCATTTCACGTGTAATTTGAATTTTGTGCCGAAAGATCTGATTTTCAGTACCTAGATTATCTTGAAATTTGTGTTTGAACCTTGTATTGAACTATAATGTAAGCTTATCATGAGTTCTTTGAGAAATGTATCGTCTCCTGGATGTGTGGATATTTTTAACAAAACGTATCCTTTCTTTTCCAACAAAAACTCTTCCACTGTTTTAGAAAAATTGGTTCAGTTAAAAATCCGATATTAAACAATAAAACTGAAGCACAACTGAGTATACAAGTCCTATTAATTTTGTGGTTTGCATTTTATAGACTCAACATTCGAAATTTAATTTAAATATTGATTCACATGCACATGGCTTATCAAAAGTTATAAACTGAAAAATATGCATAGGTTGTATTTGTCTAGGACATAGTTGTTAGACATTATAAAATGAACTTTTTTGAAAAATAGTTATGCATTTTTTCAGAATAACTTGATATACCATGTGATAAATATTCGAATTATAATTTCGAACGTGGTTTAAATCGTATTTTATCCAATAGATGGCTCCACCGTATGCAATAAAAACAAATTTCTTCACGTTTTTGAGAAAAAAAGTCAAAAGTACGAGGACTACCCGTTGTAGGGCGCTGGCGAATTTCATTTCAAACTATTGTATGGGAGTTTTTTGAGTGATATGTGGTTTTCATCTGTTTCATCCTCCGACTCATTGGACAGATTATGTAGGTATAATAATTATTTCTCCCTTATTTAGATGTATTTTTCACAGTTTTTTATTGTATTTCATTATACCTATTTTTTTAAATCTTTTATCAAGTTCGACAACGACATTTTTGTCGAACTTGTGAAATACGTTTGCGGAGTCGCAGATTCATTTGTGCCCACAAAACTTCAATACGATTGAAGTTACAAAAGATAGGTACTTTAAGCTGTATGGCCGTATTCTTTGGCTAAATTTTGAATAACATACAGTGTAAAAGAAAAAAATTTATATTCTGATATTCTGGGAATTGCTCCGGCTTGGTCTTAATCTAAGATGTTGAGAAAATGATCGTAAGGGTGGTTTGAACTGATTTAGTGAAAATTGACTAGAGTAAAGTACCTTTGTTTTGAGAGATATCAGAAAAGTTTATTGAGAAAAGTTGTTCAGAATTATAAGATTAATCGAATACCATACTTACCTGTATGAAGATTAATCGTAATTTTCCGAGCTTGTCCGTAGATATGATTACAACCTTGTAGTTTCCGTGAATCATGTTCTCGGCACGACGTTTAGAGCAAAAAAGGTTTGTTTTGCACTTTCTTATCACCTCGCCGGTCGATGGGTGGCCTGACCGTTGGGATTCATTCCGTTGGCGGACAAAATAGCTTCTATGGGTACCTACTTGAGAGTGGGGGGTGGGTTTGTAATTATATCTACGGACAAGCTCGGAAAATTACTATTAATCTTCATACAGGTAAGTGTGGTATTCGATTAATCTTATAATTTTCCGTCGCTTGTCCTTGATATAATTACAACCTTGTAGCTGTTTAGAGAAAAGCGATTTTGTAGCGGAGAAAACT
Source organism: Orchestes rusci (assembly GCA_958502075.1). Classification (NCBI taxonomy): domain Eukaryota; kingdom Metazoa; phylum Arthropoda; class Insecta; order Coleoptera; family Curculionidae; genus Orchestes; species Orchestes rusci. The sequence continues at coordinate 10,543,816 of OY293310.1, forward strand.
TTATTTCACGCATATATTATGATATTATTATGTAACGGCTAATTCGCACAAAATCTTCATAATAATAATGAAAATAGTTTTAATTGAACAATTTCTTAATTTTTAAAAATTCTATAAAGCTTAGGCAAAGTTTACATGAGTAAACTTCGGCTTAGGTAACTAGGTCGGTGAGTAGCTACCAAATCATGCCTATGAAGCTTAACTATTTCTATAAGCATGTACCTGACATGTGCGCAATAATAACTAATAGTTTTTTCAAAAAAGTATAGTATAGGTATAGTATAGTGAGTAGTAGTTTATTTAAATATGTTTTTGTAATAATCGGACAATCAGAAGAATTTATGTTGTTAATTTTAAAACCAAAGTCTATGGTCTTGATCCATTTTGGTTTCTCATGTTTGATACTGTTTTGGCAAATTCCTCTCTAGGTTTAATCAGGGGTCTATTGTAAAAGTTAAAAAATGTGTTGGAGGACGGAGTCCAACCCGCTGTATGGCGTATTAGTTCGATGTTTACCCCTTTTCTGGAAGCGGCCGAGGTTGATGCGTGGCGCGTGCTTTGTCCAGAAAAAACTGTAGTGTCGATTTCCCCTAATGACAATACATGTTTCAGCCATCGACTTATGGTTTGCGATGCTGCCAGATGGAACGGATTTTTGTGAGTTGGTATCAACTGTTCGTGATTGTTCCGAAATGGTGCAGTTTTTTCTATGTAAGCCTCAATTGTGTTTGCCACGCATAGCTCCGGCACTTCATTAAAAAACGGAAAAATCAAGAGTGGTTGGGTTTTTTTTGGGTTTTGATGTTTTGATTCTGTCTAAAATTTGTATTTCTAATTTATTTTCTGAATGTTTCCAATTTTTATTTTAGTTAGAGTTTGTATTCTACTGGCCGATGAAATCGCCATTAGGAAAACGAGTTTTTAGGTTAGTTGTTCTAATTTTATTGAGTTTACAGGGTACCATGTTTTTAAAACTGATAACACCAAATCTGGATTCCATATATAAGAATACTTTGGTCGCCGAGGCCTGATATTTGCGATGCCTCTAAGAAATCTATTTATGTATTTTGAATCTTTCTTATCCGGTGACAAAATAAGATTTAAGGCCGATCTATGAGAATTAATGGCCGAGTATGATATTCCTTCATTCAACGAGTTTCCTAAGAATTCTAGATACCTGCCTATGTCGTAACATTTTCCGTATTATTTTGACAGCAAAAATCCCAGTATTTTTTGAGACCATTGGAATACTGTTTGAAGGCGCCTAGGGATAATGAATTTATCATTATTGAAATCGCCGCTGGTGGAATGCCTCTCTTCTGGAAAGCGCGCCTGACAATTTCCCCGCCACCAGGGAAAGCTTCTTGGATAATGGATAGCTGGATCTGAAGGGAGATATGAGTAATTTAGGACTAGGTTCAAGGACTATTGGTTTATCTGTTAAAAGTTTTTGAAAAACGGGAAACCAGGGTTGTGAAGGCCAATTTGATACTATCATTATACCTAGCGCTTTTTCTTGAATGATTTTTTCTAATGCACGCGCTATGCATGAGAATGGCGGAAATGCATAAAAATAGTATTTGTTCCAGGGAACTGTAAAGGCATCAACAAAAAAAGAGTTTGGATCGGGGAACCAAGAGATATAATTTTTACATTTATTATTAATTCGTGAAGCAAAAAGGTCTATTTCTGGCACCTAAACTTTGAACTATCTCCGTATAAGCGATTTGACTTAATTGATATTCTGTGTCAATTGATAACGATCTAGATTCTTTATCCGCTTTTATGTTCTCCGATGACGTGATATAACTTGCAAAAACTAATAAATTTTTATTTTCGCACCATTCCCAAATGAGTTTTGTGATGTTATTTAGATGTTGAAATTTGACGCTACCTCCTTCATTTATGCAGGAGATGGCGGATTGATTATCAATTCTCAACAGGATCCTTATATTTTTTTTATTTTTTGTTAAAGACCGTGAAGCATAATATGCCGCTTTTATTTCTAATGAGTTTATATGCATTTGCCTTTCTTTTTTATCCCAAAAACCATGAAAACTTTTTTCCCCACAAAAGGCTCCCCAACCTGATGGTGTGGCGTCTGAGAAGATTTCGAGCTCAAATTTTTTGGGTTTTATGTCAGTCCCCAATCCTACATGTTTTTCCCACCAGGATAATTCTGTTTTAATTGAATTAGGAATTTTAGTTATTTTGTTATAATTTCGATAGTCATCTTGAATTACTGAGTATTTATGCATTTCCAAAGTTTTAAATGTGTGAACCCGTATTTTGTTGCCGGGCATGCAGCAACTAATTTACCTATTAATTGCGCCAAGACCCGAACCGTGCATTGGTCACGTTTTTAAAAACCCTTATTTTTTGTCTAATGATCTAGATTTTTTCTTCCGGTAATGAAATTTTCATCGTTATTGAATTAAATAGAAACCCTAAAAAGGTGACACTTTGTTGCGGCTCTAAAATGCTTTTATTTTCATTAATTATGAATCCCAATTTTTCTAATAAGTTGTTTGTAATTTTGATATTTCTCATGCATTCTGCTTTGCTATCAGCAATGAGTAAGATGTCATCCAAGTAGAAGACTAGGAGGATATTCAATTTTCTCAGAAAACCCGCCACCTGCTTTAGTGTTTTCGTAAACAGGAAAGGGGCTATGCTTAAACCAAATGGAATCGAATTAAACTGATTACTGATCACTAATAACTAAAGTACAGGCGCTACGAGTCTCGGGCTGTTGGCTCCGACACCGCAGCCTCTAGTTGGGCTTATTGTATCTTCTCTGTGCCTGTCTCTCAGTCGAAGAGCTCCATTGCCCGGATAAGGTTTATAACTCGTTCTACTGTTTCCCTGTCCGTCCTTTGAGGAGTGGTTGTGAATTCCCCATTATCTCTTCACCAGTACGCCAGCGCTTCACATTCGAATACAATGTGGGAGGCTGTTTCCTCCTCCTCGTTGCACAGCCTACATATTTGTTCCTCGTTGAAAAGACCCATGATATGCATGTGTTTCCTTAGAGTGCAGTATCCAGTTAATATACCTGTTACTTTCCTGAGCTGATTCCTGCTGAGTTTCAGTAGGCTTCCAGAAAATGATGATTCGATTTTGTCTGCCATCATTAATTTACTGTGTTACAGTCCTGGTGATTGGCACCATCTAGCTTTCTGTTGTTTTTTGGACCAACAGTTCAGCCAAAAAAAAAAACTCACAGAGGATTTTGTAATACCAATAGCAAGTTCTGGAACCAGAAGTGGTGTGTTTGCAGCTTTGCGTGCTAGTAGATCCGCCCGCTCGTTCCCAGTTTTCCTGTGTGTCCTGGTATCCATCCAAGGGTGACATTGTCAAATACTCCCAGTGTGACAAGGTTTTGCTGACAGTCCATGACTTGTTTGGATTTGGTTTCCCGACAGGAGATGGTTTTGATTGCAGCTTGGCTGTCACTAAGGATAAGGATTTTCCTTCCTCTGTAGCCTCTCCTGAGATTCTCTTGCACGCATACATTTATTGCTTGTACTTCTGCCTGGAAAACTGTAGCGTACATCCCGAGTGGATCACATGTTTTCCACTTTGGATTTCCCCCTACGATTCCGGCTCCAGTTCCCCGGCTTGTTTTGGAGCCGTTTGTGTACCATATTGCCCCATTAGCCATCCGGAGTTGTTTCACCGTTTCCTCTTCCTATATTAGCTTGGTCTTGGGAGACGTGCTAAAGTTAATATTTTTCAACATGATATCACTCCTCATTGTTACCAAGTGGTTCGTGACTGTACTGGTTATCTTAGTGTGTCCTTGGGAGTTTGAGTGGTTTGAGTGGCTCCTAATTCTTTCCTATTGCTATTTTTGTTGCCATTATTGTGGCTTTACCTCGATTCACTATTTTTGTCAAGCATAGTTGCTTGAATTCTCCTACTTTTTAGCATGTTTCTTATCCACCTACAAACTGTGTCTTTAATTCCACGCCGATTGATTGCGGTGGTCATTGAATTGAAGGAGGTGTGATCAAATGCTCCTTCTATATCAAGGAATGCAGCTAGTAATATACCCAAACCCTGTATATTTATTGTTTAGTCATAAGAAATGCTGACTGTACTACTATTCGCATATAAATACGAACACTCATTAATTGGCCCAACTTTTTATGATGTGTAAATGCTAAATTGCTGTTCGTCATAATTGTTCATTAGAGTTAAGGTTTTCGGCAAATAAATCTTTTTAAAAGTCAAACGGCGTTGTTCAGTACATAATTGGCGCTGGTGTGGTTCTGCCCTTTATCGGTTTTTCGTTGTGCAGAATTGGCTCTCAAGTCTTAACACACTATTCCTACTGTACTAGAACTAAGTACTGGAACCTTTGAAGCAAGTGGTGAACATCGACAGCGCTAGCTCCAAATTACTCTTAAACAAAAAGGAGTACCAGCTGAAAAGTGTTCCATCCTCGACATCGAGTGCAAAGTGCGGAAAGTGAGTGCAACAAAGTTCAGTAGTGTCGTCTGCCGTGTTGTACGAGACGCTGCCGTTCCAGTTCCTGCTTCCTGACTTCCTCGAGTTCCAATCGAACAGCCCGTTCAGAAAAAAGAAATTGGCCAGCCACACCTTTATAGGATCCCCTTTGTTGTGAACCTCTGCAGTGCAAGCTTTATGGATTCATCCTTGATTGAACTGTAAGTAATTGCTGAATTGCCATTTCTATTTTGTAATGCCGAAAGAATCTCCTGTTCATAAGTTGAGAAAATTTTTGAACCAAAATCGTTCAACACTAGGTACCATAAGTGAAAGTTCTGAAATTACTGAAACTGAAGTAACTGAAAATCCCACAGAATTAGATATCGCAAACGTATCTGATTTATTTGATAACTTAAGCTTAGATCTCAGTAGTTCTACTCCTGAAATTACTATCGTTAATAATTATTTAGAAATAGACATGGAAAACATTCGATTTTATACAACCCTTTTGCCAACTTTCTCAGGAACACAAACTCACTTAGAAAGTTTTTTGATAGCAATTGACGAGTTTTACACCTTGTATAGTGATCCTACTAATGAAACTCAAAGAAAAGTCGTCTTAGCTGCAATAAAATCTAAACTTATTGAAAATGCTAGAGAATTTCTTCTTTCTCGGCCTGATCTCAATGATTGGCCATTAATAAAAGATGCACTTGGACAAAAATTCGGTGACCCAATAACTTATCAAATATTGATTCAACAACTACAATACATGAAAATCGATCGCAATGAAAATATTTTACAATTTCTTGAACGTTTAAAGACCTTTATTCAAAGAACATTTGCGAAAATACAGTGCGAAGTTCAAGATCAAAATTCAAAGATTATCCTAATGAGCCAGGTTCAGGAAACTGCTGTCCTAATTTTAACTGCTAATTCACTCAAACTCACTCAAAACTATGTTAATGTTAGTAAATCCGAATACCATTGATGACGCCTTTGCTCACGTATTAAACTACAACATGATAGAATCTCAAATTAACTTTACTCAAAATTACAACCAATTTAATCAACCAAAATCACCTAATCATTTCAAATTACCAAACCAACAACACCAAAACGCAAGCCCTTTTCAAACTCTTCCGCCGATTCCACCAATGCAATTCCCAGGCCCACCTTCCAGATTCAATCAATTCAACAATAACCAGAGGAACTTCAGTAACAGACCTCAAATGTCCTCAAGTACTCCACAAAATCCCCAATCTTCTCGTTCAAGAAACGTATTCGTTCCGCATAACAGACCAAGATTCGATGCCCCTACTCCAATGTCCACGTCAACTATCGGCCCTTCAAGAAGATTTCAAAACAATTACCGCCCTCCAAACTCTTTCCAACCACATCTCTCCAACGTAGAGACATATCCCAATGATTCATACAACGAAACCGAAGAAAATTGTTCAGAAGAATTTCATTGTCCAGATGATTCATACCATCAAGAACCTTTTCACGAAAACGAAAGTCCTCCGAACACAGAACCGGAGCTTGAAAACACCGAAATTTTTTTTCCACAACCGCCTCGAATCACCCCATCAACTTGAATAACCTCGCTCAACGAATTGAACTCCCATATTTTCACTTACCAGACAAAAATCTTACCATCCTTATAGACTCAGGAGCTTCTGATTCAATCATATCTCCAAAAATTGCAGAGCTATACCCTGAAAAAATGTTTTTTGAGCCTTTCGAAGTCATCGCTTGTAAGAAAACTTACAAGGAAAATAATAATTTGAGTTTTCCTTTACTACAGGAACTAGGTATACAAGAAAATTTCAAAATGCGTGTCTTAAATTGGCATAATGATTTTGATGCTCTAGTAGGTAGTCGCGATTTGAAAAGATTAAATGCGGTTATCGATTATGAAAACAAAATTTTAACGTTACAAAATAGAAAAATCCCCTTCAGTCTCATTTACAATAAACCATTATCAAAACCCGTTCAAAATCACAACATAAACACGTTAACAAGACCAGTTAATTTCGAAAATGGAATAGCCATTCTCCCATCATTCACTGTGAAAAATCATGTTGTCCCAGATAGTCTAATTACCGTGAAAAATGGATTTTGTAAAATTCCAAATCCGTGTCCTCAAACACATATCACTTCAGCCAAAGAGTCAAAGTCATCCCGCAGGATTACTTCGTAATCGTCAACCCCAACGCTGATCTCCCCAACAAATTCAATCCCGAAACTGTCCTTCGTTTAGATCATCTTACCCCGCTCGAAAGATCAAAAATTCTACCTTTGTGTCATCAATACAAAGATGTAATGTATCATGAGAACTGTGACTTATCATTCACGAGTCAAACTAAACATTTCATAAGAACGACAAACGATCGCCCAATCTATGTTAAATCTTTTCGACACCCTCTAGTGATGAATATTGAGATTCAGTCTCAAATTCAGAAACTTTTAGACAACAAAATAATTCGGCCCTCCATTTCTCCATATTCAGCTCCCGTTTGGATAATCCCGAAGAAAACGGATTCGTCAGGAAAAAGAAAATTCCGCTTGGTCATTGTCAATCTTGGCAAACTTCACATACTTCACCACACTCGACCTTGCCCAAGGATTTCATCAGATTGAGATGGATCCTAATTCAATCGAAAAAACTGCTTTTACTGTTAATAACGGCCATTACGAATATTTGCGTATGCCTTTCGGGCTCAAAAACGCTCCTGCCACATTCCAACGAATGATGGATGAAATCTTTCGAGAATACCTTTATAAGTTCTGCTTCGTCTATATGGACGATATAGTCATCTTCTCGAAATCACTCTCAGAGCACATTGATCACATTCGACACATCTTCAACAAATTGAGAGAAGTCCACCTCAAAGTCCAACCAGATAAGTCTGAATTTCTGTGTAAAGAGGTTGCATTCCTTGGTCACATAATTACTCCAGAAGGAATCAAACCAAATCCCGTGAAAATTGAAGCAGTCCAGCGTCACCCTATTCCAAAAAATCAAAAGGAAATTAAGGCCTTCCTCGGATTAGTTGGTTATTATAGAAGATTCATTCAAAATTTCTCTTAAATAACATTTCCGATTACAAAATGTCTCAGAAAAGGAAGTAACATAGATGTCAATAACACCGAATACAAAAATGCATTTTTAAAATGTAAAGAACTGATATCAAATTCTCCAATCTTGCAATACCCCGACTTCAGTCAGCCTTTTAAGCTCACTACTGACGCCTCCAACATAGCCAGAGGTAGTGTACTTTCACAGAGCGACCATCCCATTGCTTACTATTCAAGAACGCTCAATACCGCCGAAAGGAACTACTCTACAATTGAGAAAGAACTTTTATCAATTGTAGACTCGACCAGACAATTTCCACCATATCTTTATGGCCAAAAATTTACCATTGAGACAGATCACAATCCTCTTGTATGGTTGTCCAAGGTTAAGGAACCCAATTCCCGTCTTACTCGCTGGAGATTGAAATTGGAAGAATTCAATTTCGAGATAAAGTACAAGAAAGGAAAAGAAAATGTCGTCGCAGATGCTTTTTCTAGAATCGACCTCAACATTCATGATTCTGTCGAAGTGGAATCCCAATCTAATATTCCCAACGCAGACGAGACAGTAGCTAACTTAGCAGATTTTGATCTCGCCGATTTTGTAAATAATCAACTCTATGACAATATCATTTCATCACAAGCTGTAGCAATTAATAAAAACAACGACCCTCCTAATCCAGAAAACCAAGATATCGAGTCCAACATCACTGTTCATTCGAATAACGGTAAATATCTCCCGATTTCAGAACTCCCTCTCAATTATGCGTCCAACCGACTAGTCATAAATTATGGTGACGAATATAAAGTAACTTATTCTAAGCCTTTTAATAAAAATCATCACTTTGTACGAATCTCCAAAATAAACCAACAGGAACATATCTTGAAAATCCTCAAAGATCAAACCTGATATTCCCTTCACTCTCTTTATCCCTGACCCCGAATTAAAACTCGAATTTCAAAGATTAGTAAGTTCTAATCAAAACTCCTCTGCAAAACTGACTTTTTCAAACACACATATTAACGACGTAACCGACCCGAGTCAACAAAAAGAAATAGTTTCGAACTACCATCAAAATAATCACAATGGAATTGTTGAAACATATAATCTCTTGAAACAAAAATACTATTGGCCTCGCATAAGAGACTCTATCACCTTGCTTATAAACAAATGCGAAATCTGTTTGCAAAACAAATACGAACGACACCCGTATAAGGTTGCTTATGAAGGTCCTTTATTAGCTGAAAAACCGTTCAAAACTATACATATGGACATTTTTCAGTTTTTGAATTGTCAGTTCTTAACGATAATAGATTCGTTCTCCAAATACGCCCAAGCATATTTTATTCCGGACAAAAACTCTCTAACCATCCTTAGCAAGTCGAGACATTATTTCTCACATCATAATACTCCTCAAAAAATCATTTCCGATCAAGGCTCTGAATTTAAAAACAATCTCTTTAGGGAATTTTGTCAATTGTTTTGTATAGATGTCCACTATACTACCGCCGGTAACTCCTCATCCAATAGTCCAGTGGAGCGACTTCACTCAACTCTTCTTGAAAAACTCCGCATTCTGAAAATGGAAAATCCTGGCGAGACTGGTCAAAATTTGATGACTTCCGCAATTCTGATATACAGGGTGTCCGGGAAAATTTGGGAGATCTCTCGGATTCAGATAGAACATTAAAAATAAGATGACAAGTTCCCATAAATTTTTTTCCTAGCGGCCCTCCCTACGGAGATACGGCCCCCTAAAGGACCCCACTGGAAATCGGTTTTTCTTGAATAACTTTTAAACGACTTAATATAATTCAATGAAAATTTAATATGATAAACAGTAGTAAGGACCTCTCAAAATACTTCCCTTAAAACATAATTAGCTTGTTTAGTTTACCAGGGACGGACTAGATTGTAGATTTTAACGCTCAAATTTTCAACACCCTGTATGATAAGGAGTTAAAAAAAATAAATTTGGATACCTTGAACATTAAGCTAAAGAAAAGGTACTCTTGTTCATTGTCGATAAAATGAACCATTTTCGAGAAAAAACAATTTTTATTAAACAAAACCTCGAAAAAAGCCATGACGAAGTGGTGCTCTTGACGAAATTGTGAACCTAACGCTAGGAAAAAAATTTATGGGAACTTGTCATCTTACTTTTAAATATTCTATCAGAATCCGAGAGATCTCCCACATTTATGGCCCATTCAATTCTATTTGGTATCACAATTTGTCGCGCTATGACCCAATCATCTCTTGATCCTCTCATCCGGAGGATCTCGAATTAAACTGATACAATGAGCCTTGAAAATTAAATCTTAAATATTTCCTAAATTTTTTTCTGTACTGAGATTAAAAAATAGGCGTCTTTGAGATCTATTTTTGCCAGGAAGGTATTATCATTTATTAGTACTGTTCTGTGGTCTTCCAATTTAAAGTGTGGAGCGTCCATATATTTGTTTAGTTAGTTAGTTTTTTCAGATTCAAAATAAATCTTTTTTCCCCATTGGGTTTTTTCCTTAAGAAATACGGAGACAGAAATTGTCCTTTTTTTGGAAGACATTTTGAAATGGCACCTATATTTGAAAGATTTTTAATATAATTTGAAAAATCCTTAAGTTGACGTTTTGATAATATGTTGACTTTAGGTACTTTGTATTGTTTAGGTTTTTTATTAAATGGAATGTGTATTCCTTGGACTCATTGTAAAACAGCACAGTCATTTGTAATATTTTTCCATGAATGTGAAGATTTACTCCATTGACCTGCATTTTTGTTTACCTCATGAGGTTCTCGTCCATTTTTATGGTTTTTGCCACTTGAGCACAATCAGGATGTAAATGCGACATGACCTTGTATTTCCTATGAATTGAGAGTGCATAGTGGACGTTTGCAATTAACTGAGAAGCTTCTTCTAGAATTTTAGTGTAATTGATTTGTTCTGCGACAGCTAGATTTTGATTAATTACTGTAGCAATGCCCAAAAGACTGTGTGCTAGTTGTAACTGCAACGCCGTGATAAATCTGTCATGCTTGCTGGCTCCGTCCGCTGTATTTCATCGTTTGTTTTGGGTGGGATCAATGGCATGCAGTTTTCCGGAATTTTGAACTTTTCCGTGATTTCTGTTCTTTGCGCACTGGTTAACCCTGATTGTAAAACTGCCTTCCAGCGCACTGCTATTTCATTTTGAATGGGGGCTCCAATTTATGCCTTATCCAATGGTTTAATACCAAAAGAATCAAAATTTATCTCGGCATTTTCGACCTCTTGTCGATCCGGTTCGGCTTGTTGTTCGTTTTCCGAGGAGGAATCTAAGTCAAAAGAAAGAGAAAAATAACAACCCTTTTGTAAGTCACGCACGGTACAATTTTTGTATGGTATGCGAGTGCTACCAGAGGTTATTGCTGAAATCGAGCGATTGCAACCTCATTTTTTATTATAACTTCGATGTAATAACGAGTGTTATTAATTGGCAAACGATTGCTGCACGAGAGTCTTTTTACAATCGAGCGATTTTACTCTCATTATGTTTATAAGTGTGTTATTTTCACCTGATGTTTCACTACTTGATGATGCACTTGGAGAGTTCGACTCCAACAACTCCAGTTTGTCTTGAATTTTTTTTAATTTTTCACTAAGTCTTTTCACTTCACTTTTATCACTACTGCGAATTTTACGTTTTGGCATTTTAAGCACAATAATTTCCACAACATCAAAAATTTCGACGCGTACCTTGAACACGACAAACGGAATGAATCCCAACGGTCAGGCCACCCATCGACCGGCGAGCTGATAAGAAAGTGCAAAACAAAAATGTTTTGCTCTAAACGTCATGCCGAGAACATGATTCACAGAAACTACAAGGTTGTAATTATATCAAGGACAAGCGAAGAAAAATTAAAAGCTTAGGCATACTCCCAGCTTTCAGACAAATCATACCACTTTGATTTTAACAATAGATTTTATCGTGATCGAAAAAATTACTGATTTTGAAACACTTTCAAAACAATAAAACAGAAATCAATAAATGATTTTTTATAACAATATAAAATGTTTATTGCTGACAAAAATCATCACTAACATGAAAAAAATTAGAAATTAATCAATAATTTCATAACAAACTTACGAAATAAAGAAGGATAATTTTTCTGGAAATTGAGTCTGCTTAAGCTCTTGACAACTTTTCTTTATAAGCTTTTATAAACTTTTCTGAGATCATTCAAAACAGGGGTACTTTACAGTTCCAATTTTTACTAGATCAGTTCAAACCACCCTGTATATCAATTGATCTTGCTCATTTTCTCGACATCTTAGTTTTAGACCAAGCAGAATGATTTCCAGAATATCAGAATCAAACTCGGACAATTTTTGTCATTTATATCTTATCGGAACCCAATCCGTGGACACAATGTATGTACTGCTCCCACAGTTTCGTTTCAAATTCATTCATCAGTTCCTTTTTTGTATTCTTCAAAATATTTCAACACGAAATAATCAAAAACATCAAAGTAGAAGACTGAACAAATAAATGTAGGAACTATCAACAAAATTGCCAAAAAGGTATGAAATAGAGAACATAGTACATCAAAGCAACTTGCAAAAATCAACGATACAACTTTTTTGAAATCTACACTGTACTGTCTATATGCTCCCATTCTTGCTTCCATTTTGATAAAGAAATATATATATTATATATATATAAAGGAGGAAGGTTAAGCATGGCCTCCATGGCAAGTGTTGGAGTACTTTTCATGGTTTTGCAAGTTCCGTGGCTGCTTGTCGCTGCTTGATTTTCGGCCACCAGACAACAGAGCTATAAGCAAGGGTGGGTCTTACCACGGTACAGTAGAGCCAGTGTACCATGCGCGGATTTATGCCCCAATTCTTTCCTATCGCTCTTTCTGTTGCCATTATTGTGGCTTTACCTCGATTCACTATTTTCTGTAGGTGTGAATTCCATGTGAGTTTGTCATCCAGGATGATGCCTAGGTATTCGACTTCTCTTACCACCTGCAGTTCTTGTCCAAAGAACATGGGTTTGAATAATTCCGCTGTCTTCCTCTTTCTCGTAAAGCTGACCAGGGAGGTTTTCTCAGGATTGACCTTCAGGTTCACCTTCCTGCACCAATCTTCTACGATTGTCAGAACTGTCTGCATAATAATTTCATAACATAACATACTTACGAAATAAAGTAGGATAATTTTTCTAAAAATTGAGTCTGCTTAAGCTCTTGACAACTTTTCATTATAAGCTTTTATACACTTTTCTGAGATCTTTCAAAACCGGGGTACTTTACAGTTCCAATTTTCACTAGATCAGTTCAAACCACCCTGTATATCAATTGATCTTGCCCATTTTCTCGACATCTTAGTCATTTATATCTTATCGGAACCCAATCCGTGGACACAATGTTTGTACTGCTCCCACAGTTTCGTTTCAAATTCATTCATCAGTTCGTTTTTTGTATTCTTCAAAATATTTCTACACGAAATAATCAAAAACATCAAAGTAGAAAAGTAGAATCTCTATCTGTATTCATGGATCTTCACCCTGGAAACTTGATTGATGACCTTATCAAAGTAGAAGACTGAACAAATAAATGTAGGAACTATCAACAAAATTGCCAAAAATCAATATTCAATACTATCGCGATAAAATAAAACATATCACCATGACAGGCTCTCACATATTTACATTTTGATACGTCTCTTTTCCGAGCAAAAGATCTCGAGATATAAAAGAATGTTTAGTCAGAGAGCATACATTCATATGCTTAATTACACTTCTAACATCAATACAGGGTGAGCACGAAAAACTTCCCACCCAGGTTTTCTCTCAGGTAAAAATCGCTCGTTGACGTTAATTTTTGTCATGAGAGGCACATTTTTGGCATATTTTCACCCCCTGTTGGGTTAGTCCATGAACGGGGGCCACAAAACCACAAAATAATAATGAATAATATAATAAAACAAAGTAGCAACTTGAAACTTTGAGGATATAATCTTGATAAAAATTAAAGGTCGACAGAGGAGGGTTGAAGATACCAAAAAAATGTGTCCCCGAAAAAACAAAAAATGACGTGTCCAAGCGATTTTTGAATAATCACCTAACAGTTCAGAAAACCTGGATGTAAAGTTTTTCGTGCCCCACCCTGTATATTCTTTTAGTTTGACTTTTACTTTATTTTGAGAAAAATATATAATCTGATCTGAATAATCTCAGTGAGACGCCGTGAAACCCATCCACACTCGTGTTCAGGAGGCTTCACGGGTGTTCGCGGCGTGAGTCTGGAGTCGGCTTCGGGCTTACTGATTACTGATTACTGAAGTACAGGCGCTACGAGTTTCGGGCTGTTGGCCCCGACACCGCAGCCTCTAGTTGGGCTTATTGTATCTTCTCTGTGCCTGTCTCTCAGTCGAAGGGCTCCATTGCCCGAATAAGGTTTATGACTCGTTCTACTGTTTCCCTGTCCGTCCTTTGAAGAGTGGTTGTGAATTCCCCATTATCTCTTCTCCAGTACGCCAGCGCTTCACATTCGAATACAATGTGGGAGGCTGTTTCCTCCTCCTCGTTGCACAGCCTACATATGGGTTCCTCGTTGAAAAGACCCATGATATGCATGTGTTTCCTTAGAGTGCAGTGTCCAGTTAATATACCTGTTACTTTCCCAATCTGATTCCTGCTGAGTTTCAGTATAGGCTTCCAGAAAATGATGATTCGATCTCGTCTGCCATCATTAATATACTGTGTTTCAGACCTGGTGATTGGCACCATCTAGCTTTCTGTTGTTTTTTGGACCAACAGTTCAGCCAACCTCTCACAGATGATTTTGTAATACCAATAGCAGGTACTGGACCCAGAAGTGGTGTGTTTGCAGCTTTGCGTGCTAGTAGATCCGCCCGCTCGTTCCCAGCTATCCCTATGTGTCCTGGTATCCATCCAAGAGTGACATCGTTAGATACTTCCAGTATGACAAGGTTTTGCTGACAGTCCTTGACTTGTTTGGATTTGGTTTCCCGACAGAAGATGGTTTTGATTGCAGCTTGGCTGTCACTAAGGATAAGGATTTTCCTTCCTCTGTAGCCTCTCCTGAGATTCTCTTGCACGCATACTTTTATTGCATGTACTTCTGCCTGTAAAACTGTAGCGTACATCCCGAGTGGTTCACATGTTTCCCACTTTGGATTTTCACCTACGATTCCGGCACCAGTTCCCCGGCTTGTTTTGGAGCCGTCTGTGTACCATATTGCGCCATTAGCCATCCGGAGTTGTTTCACCGTTTCCTCTTCCCATATTAGCTTGGTCTTGGGAGACGTGCTAAAGTTGATATTTTTCAAGATGATATCACTCCTCATTGTTACTAAGTGGTTCGTGACTGTGCTGGTTATCTTAGTGTGTCCTTGGGAGTTTGAGTGGCTCCAGTTCCCGGTGTTGCTAAGTCTATATGCTCCCATTCATGCTTTCATTTTGATATAGATATCTAAAGGAGGTAGGTTAAGCATGCCCTCCATGGCAAGTGTTGGAGTACTTTTCATGGTTCCCGTTACACAGAGACATGCTAGCCTCTGAACTTTTGCAAGTTCCGTGGCTGCTTGTCGCGGCTTGATTTTCGGCCACCAGACAACAGAACCATAAGCAAGGGTGGGTCTTACCACAGTACAGTGGAGCCAGTGTACCATGCGCGGATCTATGCCCCAATTCTTTCCTATCGCTCTTTCTGTTGCCATTATTGTGGCTTTACCTCGATTCACTATTTTCTGTAGGTGTGAATTCCATGTGAGTTTGTCAACCAGGATGATGCCTAGGTATTCGACTTCTCTTACCACCTGCAGTTTTTGTCCAAGGAACATGGGTTTGAATAATTTCGCTGTCTTCCTCTTTCTCGTAAAGCTGACCAGGGAGGTTTTCTCAGGATTGACCATCAGGTTCACCTTCCTGCACCAATCTTCTACGATTGTCAGAGCTGTCTGCATCAGTTCTGATATTGTCTTGGTGTGTTTGCCAGTGATTAGTATTGCTACGTCATCGGCCTTGGGCCTTGGGCGTAGAAACCTTTGCTGTTTAACTCTACCAGTAGTTCATCTGCGACTAGGTTCCAGAGGAGAGGGGACAAGACTCCACCCTGGGGGCAGCCTTCAGCTGCTTCTGTAGTTACAGTTTTGTCAAGCATAGTTGTTTGAATTCTTCTACCTTTCAGCATGTTTCTTATCCACCTACAAACTGTGTCTTTAATTCCACGCCGATTGATTGCAGTGGTCATTGAATCGAAGGAGGTGTGATCAAATGCTCCTTCTATATCAAGGAATGCAGCTAGGGCAACTCCTTGGTTGTTCAGTGGTTGTTCTATTTCATGAACAAGTTCATGCAGAGCAGTTTCACATGATTTACCAGGTTAATAGGCGTTTTGGTTTTTGTGTAGTGGCCTCTCTATTTGGTTTCTTAAGTGTTCTCATTGGTGGAAGGGAATCTTTAGCTAGGATTCTCTGGAGGCGTGCGCCCTCTGAGGTTTTTCGACCTTAGTGCAAAACTTCCTCCAGGAGTTCCTCTTAGCTTCCCTCACTTCTTTGTTGTATTTCGTCAAAGTATGGTGGTATTCATCCCATTCACCGGTTTTCTTGGCCACATTGAAGAGTCTTCGTGTTTCCCCCTTCATCTTGTCAAGTTTCTCGTTCCACCAGGTTGTGTCCTTGCATGAAGAACGCCGGATTAGCGGACAGCTTTGATGGTATGAGTAAATTATGGCGTTTTGTAGTTGTTCCGCTACCACCTCAACATCAAATCTGTTACGCATACGTTCCTTGATCCCGCTCAACCCCGCCTCCAGCTCCTCCCGGTATTCAGTCCAGTTTGTTTTGCGTGGGTTGCGGTACAATTCTGACGGCTTGTCAAAACTATTGATTTCCATCAGTATATACGTATGGTTCGACAGGGATGGTTCATCGGATACGCGCCACCGCTGGATATCGGGATTGATACGGGAGAGACAGAGTGACATCAATAACTCGCGACCGTATGCGGTTTGCAAAAGTAGGCTTGTTGCCCCTGTTTGGAATCTCCAAATCATGGGTTGTAATAAAATCCAATAAAGACTCACCTCTTTTGTTGATATCGCTGCTCCCCCAGATGGTGTGATGCGAGTTGGCGTCCATACCTATTTTACACTGTAGGTTTCTCTGCCCACAGTGATTCACTAGTTTCTCCAGATCTTCCGATGGTGGGGTCTGGGTGCATCGTAGGGAAGGTGAATCGAGGCTATTATGATGTCTTTCTGGGTTCCTTCCTCTTTGTAGCTTAGTTGGACGGCTACTTGATCCCTGGAATTTAGTTCTTCAATATTGAGAGCCTGCACTCCGTTTCTCACGTATATGCAAGCTCTCACGTTACCTGTTGATTGCTCCTTGTAAAAGATCTTACCTCCAGTATTTCCTAGACCGGCTATTTTTCCCTTCGTAATCCAGGGTTCATGGATGATGGCCAGGTCTATGTTTTTCTTTGCCAGCTGTTGGCAAAGGGCAGCAGATGCTCCCTCACTGTGCTGAAGGTTTATTTGTATTACCCTCAGCATCGGGAGCCTCCTTCTTGGGAAGTCTGAAGGTTAGCTGCATTAACCCAAAGGCCCGGAGATTCCGGTTTTGCAGCTCCTTCAGAGATCTGCTGTCAAGACCGACAATGAGTGTCATGCCCTCATTGTCCGTCTTGTGGCTGATTATTTTCCAGTCCTCGGTCTTCAGCCCCATGTTCTGGGGTTTGAGGAACTGGAAATCTTGTGTCGGTTCCTTGATTTCCGCGGATTTTGTTGGTATCCAGACGGCAGCCCTCACGTTTGGCACCACTCTGTGTGCCAGGCCAATCCGAAGACTGGTTCCCTCGTAGGGGCTGAAGCCTGGAACCACCCGCAGCAGCCAAGTCTTGGCAGCTTCATTGGCGCAAGTGATATAAATCACTCCACCTCTGGAGCTGCTGGTCTTGAATTGAGGCCAAGTTCCGGGTTCGCATTTAAACACTTTCCAGAGTAGAGACTGTTGTAGGCCTCTACACTGCTTCTCAGTGAAGGTTTCATCCGGATATTTTTCGGAAGTGATGGCCATTCTAAGCCCGGCTAGGGTTTCGCTGTAAGTTGACCCCTCTTTGCAGAGGATTTGTTTGCAGGAGTCCTAGGTTTACCTGATGCTCCAGGCTCTGAGGCCCGAGCATCAGGTTTTCAAGTGTTCCCTGAGCTATTCGGGAGGGTTCTATACCCGGGATTCCTATTTGTCCTCGGTTTACGAGGCCGTATAGGCTCTCCCTTGCTTTAGCCCTCTCAATCGCTAGCTTTCTTCGCTGGGCTCGGGAAAGTTTTGCCATTTTGTTAAGGCTGATGTTGCCAACGCCTGTACTAATGGCAGATACACCGGCACCGGGGATTGCATCACTGCTTCCCTGGTTACCCGTGGTTGGTTCATGAGGTGTTTAATCGAGGTTTGGTTGTTCCTCGGATGCCAGAACGTGTGATTGGCCCTCCCCAAAATCCGTGGGGCCAGCGTTGGCCACCGGGGCTTCCACCCGGTCGGAACCAACGGTGAGATTGAAACTCACTTGGGGTACAAAGTCCTTAAGTTTGTCACACATCGTTCTAAGGTGCTGGTTTGGGTCCGCCCCGGGGTATTTAATTTCCACGGTACCTCCCATATCTGGGAGGCATTCTCCTATCCGCCACCTGGGGAGGCGCCCGATGGGGGACCAGCAACCCCACACGGGCGGCTTCGAGCCTAATAATTATTTATTTGACTGAACGGTTCTGGAAACACAAAGGCATTGACTAAATAGGCCGTCAAATAACGACATATTTTGCTGACTGATTTTCTCGCCTTCATGGATTTTAACTACTGAAAAAATATGCCAGTGTTGACCACAAAAAAAAATGAAAATTTAGCGAAGTGTGCTAGACATACCAAAAGTCTCTTCGCAATATTGTCCGACCGGGAGTTTTTCTCGACGGCTGACCTGCTTAATTTTTGCCGGGTTCATGATGATATCATGATTCATTCTGTTGATTGGCATAAGTTCGAGCAAACCTTATAGCACTGTTTCTCTACTCTTCTCTACTCTTAGATTGTTATATTATTGTGATATTTTTTGCTATAGAAAACATTTGTCCTGTTTTAATCTATTTATTCAAGTCACTACAGCACACGGTTCACAACACCACCAATATTTATGTTCACAATGGACAATTTGCACATTTTTTGGAAATATGAAAAATATAAGGATAAGTAAGTACTGATGCCATTGATGTTCAAAAATCAACCTACGACCTCTAATAATGTAGTAATAACCGATTAAAGAGCGCCAATCAACATTCAATACGTCACAGAATACACTATCCATTTCCGTCTGACGTATTGACGTATTGACTCTCTCTCTCTCTCGGGGGGTAATATGGCC
This sequence comes from Orchestes rusci, assembly GCA_958502075.1. Classification (NCBI taxonomy): domain Eukaryota; kingdom Metazoa; phylum Arthropoda; class Insecta; order Coleoptera; family Curculionidae; genus Orchestes; species Orchestes rusci. The sequence goes on from OY293310.1 coordinate 10,562,782, forward strand.
CCACCCCTTTTGCGATCATGCAGTGAAATTCGCGCCTTCTTTTTCATTTATTTAGTATACAGGGTGTCCGGAAATTACGCGTCAGGATTTTGGTGGGCGATTCTACATGAAAAATTAATGCAACAAACTTCTATACAATTTTTTCAAAAACTTCAAAAATTTTTTCAAAGTACGAATTTTTAATTATTTAAGGTACGGTTAATGTTTAAAGTCGTTTTTCTCGGAAACCGTTAATTCTACGATGATGCAACACGAGCACCTTTTTAAAAAATATTTTGATGCTCTTTACTAATTTGACATCCAAATTTATAAAAAGATTAAAACAAAAAAGTTCTAAGTAATTTTCCTAAGGTGAAGGACAGCTTCAGCCTTTTGTCATTGACGACTAGCGTCAAATTAATAGGGTGAATACAAAGAAACACTAGTGACATGCATGCAAAATTTGGCGAAAATCATTACACTAGAAAAAAAGTTATTAAACAAAATAAGAAAAAAAAAATATCTTTTAACACCCTGTATCTTCCTTAATTTTGAGTTTTCGAAAAAATTGTATAGAAGTTTGTTGCATTAATTTTTCATGTAGAATCGCCCACCAAAATCCTGACGCGTAATTTCCGGACACCCTGTATTTTTGGGTATTTCGGAAAAAAAATTTCACTGGTGGATTTCAAATAATGTATAGAATACGTATACAAATTTTCAAGTCATTTGAAAATGTATGCAAATTGTCCATGCCAGCTTATCAAAATCTGAACTTCTTTAAATGGCGGACCTCATTATATACCCTCCTCGCTTCGCTGAAACTGCCCGAATACCGCGGTATTTTATAGAACACTGTAGAATATAGGCATTTCGTCCCGAATTGCCTTTATGTCGGTATCGGCAAAACTGTCCCCAAACCGGCAGTGTGATGTTTGGTGGAAATAACAGTCCACTGTCCTTTGGTTCGTCCTCTGGGACGGATAGCAGCACACCAGGATGTCGATGCCACTCCAGCATGCTTCTCACCACTCGCCAATCCACTCGGTCATTGGTCATCTTTGGGATTGCCAGATGAGTCAGGTCCTGTGATATCATCACGTTTCAAAGATGATTGAGGGCTCTCCACACATCACTGTAGGTGGTCAGATATTGTGGAAGCTTCTTCGTTACAAGGTAGAACAAGTGTCGTGTCCCTTCCCTGATTTGTAGCACTTTCCCCACCTCTGGTCTTTGTCGTCGAAGATGGTCCAGTTTTCCGAATTTCCGTTCAAGAACAGCAGCATGTCCATTCTTCATGCTGAGGTATTCAGTGGCCCAGTGTGTCAACGTATATTCGGCCGGTACTTCGAGCAAATCCAGCTGCCTTTCTTGGACAACGCCATTCTCGACTTTTTGGCCATTGGAGTATAAAGACATGAAAGTCTCCAGTGACATTTCTTCCTCGGATGACCTGATCTGTCTCAATTCAGCGTCCTGATTGTCTGGATGTCATGGTTCCCAGCATACCGGGCCAAACGGTTGAAGTGAACAACCCTTGGTTTTCCTCGTGGTGGCTACCGAATCCTGTAGACGACGTCATTGATTTGCTCCTGGATCTCATACGGCCCCTCCCAAGATCTTTGCAGTTTTGGAGAAAAGACACGTCACATCTGTGGATTGTGTAGCCAAATCAGTTCCCCAGCCTGGAACCCAGCTTCAACGGCATTCACGTCGTAGGCCTCCTTCATCCTGTCGCTGGCACTTTGGATGTTCAAATAGAATCGTTGATGAATATCGTCCATCTTTCTTCGAAGATCACTTGCGTAATCCTCCCCCGCGTCATCTTCACCAGGTGGACAGCCAAACTTCAGGTCGCAGGGCAGCCGGAGTTCGCCATATACGTATTAATAATAAGTATATGGAGTTCACGACCCATGATGATCCTTGCCAGGGTCTCGCCTGTTGATTCGTAAACTGCCGATCGGTATGCCAAAAGGTACAGGTGAAGGTATTCATCCCAGTCTCTTTGATGGTCAGAGACAACTTTGGCCAAGTGACGGTTGATGGTCCTGTTCATTCGTTTCACCATGTCATCCGATTGTGGGTGCAGTGCGGTAGTTCTTGTCTTCTTGATCTTCAAGTCACAAACACTCTGGAACAACGCCGATTCAAAGTTTTTTTCCCAATCCGGATGCAGTTCCAACGGAACCCCAAAACGGCAGATCCACTCCTTAACCAGAACATCAGCTACGGTGACAGCTTCTTGGTTCGGCAAGGCATACGCTTCATCCCACTTGCTGAAGTAATTCATCGCGACCAGGATGTATTTATTTTCCCTGTTCGACTCTGGAAACGGTCCAGCAACATCTATGACGATCCTCTCAAACGGGCTTTCAACGTAGGAGCTTTTGAGCGTTTCTGTGGTCCATTGCTTGCAGCACAAACGGCTCATTTGCTGCACCATAACATCGGCCTGGCAGTTGACACAGTAGCCCCGTTCTCGCAGCTTTCCCAGCTCCTTGGTTAGACCCAGATGTCCACCCGTGATGCCATCATGGACCTCCTTCATAACCTCTTCCTGTCTGTCCCCAGGAACCACTATCTGCCTCCGATGTTTCGTGCCTTCCAGATTCTTTACCACCCTCTTCAGGATGCCGTCGCTAAGAGCCATCAAGTCCCATTGAGGTGGTCGAGAATCGTGCGACTTCTTGCCAAGTAGATCGTTGGCCTGCTAGCTTCCATCCAATGATGAGCTTTAGATCTAGATGATGATGAGAAAGATCTAGTGACAATGATCTAGTCTTTCACCTGGTCCACGCGAAGCGCCTTAGACTGCCAGGAATCATCCACCACAGTTGACCTGCGAACGCTCGCTTCCTTTTTCTTGGCTTTGTGACAGAGCTCTGGTCTTCTGGACGAGTCATCAAAGTTCTTGAGGCTTGATCTTGCTCGATGGTCGTTGTCTTCCGATGCCAACGCAGGTGCCTGTATCTCTTTCTTACAGCGACTACGAATATGCCCAAGCTCTCCACAGTTCCAATACCGCAGCTTCTTTCGTTTGGACGCCTCTTATTCTTTGACGACCCTCCTCACAGCTGCTTTGACGGTGTCTTCTTCCAGAGGATCCTTCGCACGCGTGTAGAAACCTTCAAAGACTGCTTCGCCGCTTCGAATTCTCAGGCTTTGGCTTCAACCAGTCTATCGGGACGATGAAGTATCAAGGAATGCCTTATTTCCTGGTCTCGAAGTCCATCCAGGAAGGCCTGAACTGCAAGCCTCTCCATTACACTTTCTGGCGTTATTGGGTAAGCCAGTCGGACACGGCGAGCTACATCAGCTTGAAACTCCTGCAGACTCTCGTTGGTCTTCTGAGATCGAATCTTCAGCTGAGAGTGGTAGACGAGCGTCAAGTGAGTCTGTCCATATCACAGCTTAACCAGAACATCGTAGAACATCTGGGCGTTCAGCGTCTGCAGGATTTTTGTCGCCCTCCCACGAAGTGCCAGTGTCAATGCCAAGGCTTTTTCGGTTCCACCCCATCCATTTGCCCTTGCTGCTGCCTTGAACTGGCGATGGTAGTTGTTCCAGGACAGCTTGCCATCCAACTGAGGGGCTTTCATGTGGACTCTGACGCAATCAGCCTCTATCTTAGCACTCGCATATTGGCTCCCGAATGTCACTTCTGGGTGTTTCATAATCACTGTTACATGACTTTTCATTTGCTCTTTTTCTTCTTCCAGAGTCTTCCCTGTATCTTCTAGCGGTTTCCCGATTTCTTCTGCAACCTGATCCTGCATAGCTCTAGAAGTTTCTTTGAGCTCCTCTTCCAATCTCTCTTGCATAGCTCTATAGGATTCTCGAGATCTGTTTCATAGCTCTAAAAGATTCCTTGAACTTCTCTTTTTCTTCCAGGGCTCTAGAAGATTCTTCGAGCTTCTCTTCCATGGCTCTGGAAGATTCTTCCAGCTTTTCTTCCATAGCTCTGGAGGATTCTCCGAATTTTTCTTCCAATTTTCTTGAGTTTTCGTCCAGTGTCCTCAAGTTCTCTTCCATAGTCCTGGACAATGTCTCCACTGCGTTGGGATCAGGAATCTCAAATTGAAACGTATCGGGATCCATTTCTTCTTCCATTAAAGCCTCACGAAGCCGTTGATGTAGATCAGGTTTTTCCACTTGTATCCAAATCACGCTCCTCCAACTCCCTCTTCAACTCGGCAACCTTCAATCCGGTTAAAGCACTTGTTTCGCAGCCATTACAGCGAATATTTATGTCCGTTTCTATAGCACACAATAAATCCCACTTTTGACACCAATGTAATATTTTTCGCTATAAAAAACACTTGTCCAGTATTAATTTATTTATTCAGGTCACTACAGCACACGGTTTACAACGCCACAAATATTTATGTTGACAATCTCAGCTTATCAAAATCTGAACTTTTTCAGATGGCGGACCTCATTATACAGGGTTATTGACGTTATTCGACAAGAAACATTATGGCTAAAGCCAGGGCTAAAGTATCTGATTTCAAAGTTTTTTTCTGGATAGGGACCCTTTTAGGCTACATTTTAAAAATATTTCTATGTTATACAGGGTGTCCCTAAAACACGAGACGTATCAAAGTTGTATTTTTTTTATGGAATACCTTGTATATTATTTCATTTTTGGCTTGTTTGATCAAAATTAAGGTAAGTTTGATCAAGGTTTAATATACCTAAACCTTATGGTTTTTGAAATATCTTCAATTTTGCGAAAATGTAGTATTCATTATAATGCCTAGTTTCTCAGCTGTTGTTCTCTTTTTTAACCAAATTAATAATCAAGTCTACCAATAGATCGATTCCATGTTATGTAGAAAACATCCGATTCCTGAAAAAGTGTAACAACGTTTACATCATTTTTTTTTTGGAAGTACAGTGACAGTTCAAAATTTTAGGTTGAAGTCGTCAAGGTTGTCAAAGTCACGCTCACGCCAAATTCAATGTGGTTGATAGCATATGATTCCCGTTTGCCAAGCGGAAATTTGACGGTTCCACTTCGAAATAAAATTGAATGTAACTCAGGCATAACTTCAACCTTAAATTCTCAAATATGTCACAATGATTTTAATGTGTCACTTTCAGGGATCAGCTGAGATTCGTGACATACACTAACTTGCACAAAAAATGCGTACATTGAAATGGTGAAATTGCGTTGGTTTGAGCATCGTATGAAGGTGACAAGTAAACGTCAAGTTTTGTCAGCTGACTGAATAGCCAATGTGTGGGGACAATTGGTAAAAATTATTTACCAAAGGAAATGGAGGCCTCAGCTCAGAATCAGGCAGAACTATTAGATGCCATTCTTAATGCGTGGAAAGAGCTCGCGTGAATAAATTCAAAGTCGTACCCACAATATATCGTTTTCATTGGAAAAAAAAATAAAAAGTTCAAGTGCATGGCATGTAAATATTTTGACAGCCTATCACACTGCTCAAAAAAAAACATGATTTCACTGTCTGTGTACGCATTTTTTGTGCAAGTAAGTGTACTTGGAAACGATCTATTGATCAAGAATGATGTCACACTCATGAAACTTTTGATAACCTGTACAGTGTCTAAAAATTATGGTTAAATAATCATTATCTTTAAACGGTGATAACTTGTTCCATTTAAATGGCACGCCCTGTATTTTATGTCAACAACAGATGTAAAATTTGATTGATTGATTGATTTAGTAATGCGAAGAAAAAGAAAAAAAAATACGTTTCTCATTAACACCAATAGATGGAGAGCCGTCTCCAAACCCTCGTTAGGAACATATTTCACCAATGGTGTTTTGACAACCCCTATTATTATTTACTTAAAGTTGTCAGTTATTAATTGATATTTTCAATTACTAATCGTTCTATTAGTGCTAGCAATAGCTAAAACATGCTAATTTAAAAGAAGAACGGGTTGACATGATTTTTATACTGGGTGAATGCCATCCAAACTGCCTCTTAGCATCAAGAGTCTACGCTGAAAGATTTCCAAACAGAAACCATCCAAATAAGGCAGTATTTGAGAGACTGTTAACTCAATTTAAAGAAATTGGAAGTGTTTGGTATGAAAAACCCATCAAAAGGAAACCTGTGACTGGAAATGAAGAAACTGAATTTGCGATGATCACCTCCGTAATCGAAAATCCTCATATAAGTCAAAACCAAATTGCGCAAAATAGCGACATAAGCCAAGCGAGCGTTTCAGGAGTCCTCAAAAAATATAATAATCATGCTTATAAAATTCAACTTCACCAAGAACTCTGGGAAGACGGTTATGAAAGACGAGTTGGATTTTGTATGTGGGTATTGGTGAGATGTGCAGATAATGAACACTTTTTTAACAGTTATGTTTACTGACGAATGTACATTTCATAACAATGGAACTGTCAATCGGCATAACTTTCACTATTATTCTGATTCCAATCCACATCAATTCAAGATTGTTCATGTTCTGTTAGTTCTAAGTTATTCATTATATGATGGCAACATCGCGGATGTACGCCTACTATGCGGTGGTCACATATATCGAGTTAATAGATAATATGGGTGGTCAATGTTGATTTCCGGGGGAGCAGAAAAAAGATGTCAGGGAATTGGAATGAAAGTTGATATAGAAAAGCTCTGATTAAACTGTGACTACGTTTATTTGGACGGTTCGAATCCGGATCGAAACTGGCTTGAAAATTGAATCCCTAATCTCAACTGTTTATTTCGAGGATTGATTTGACAAGACCAAAACACCGAATTTTAACCTCACTTTTTATGTATTGAGTGACAAGCATAAAAGCGAACCTCAAATTTTCCATTTTCGAACTAATTTTGAGACTGTAAAAAGAGAGTGAAGCTAGGCGCAAAAGTTGGATCCGGATACAAAATGGATCAGGCGTTTATTTCGTGGATTGGGATTGCCTTGACTCAAGTCAATCCTAAAAACTATTGGGATTGGATTTATTTTTTCAAGTCGCTTGAGCGCTCAATCTCAACCGTTTATATCGAGGATTAGATGGTATTCAAGTGGGATTCACCAAGCCAGATTAGTTTTGATCCGGATCGAACCGTCGAAATAAAAGTAGTAATCGTTTAACTTGAAAAGAACCATAACTAAACATGGTGGCAGCTTGGTAGTGCTAGCAAACCGAAAAGTGAGTAGAATTCAAATTCGTGAAATCATCGAAAAATGACTGAAACTGGTCCAGTGACGTCAACCTCCCAACCACGCAAGTACAGGTGACCACTCCAGTCAATGTTTCGCCCCCAGAAACATTCAATTTCTCTTCGCCAGCTACATGGCCTATCTGGAGGAAAAGATTTGAGAGATTCATGTCTCTCTCGGGACAAAACTCTAAATATCAAAAGGATAAAATAGATGTACTAATGTACATAATGGGTGAAAAATCCGAAGAAATATCACTTCAGTTTGAAAATGGTCCCACCACACTGAAAGAAGCTTCGGATAAATTTGATAAATTCTTCATTCCAAGAAGAAACATTATATTTGAGAGGTTCAAGTTCAACTCTAGAGCACTAAAATCTGGAGAGTCGGTGGTCTCATTCATAACCTCACTTCACACTTTAGCGGAACATTGTGACTATGGCCAATTGAAAGACGAATTGATTGAAGACAGGAAAGTGGTTGGAATGTTGGACAGCAAAACTTCAGAAAGACTTCAATTGAAACAAACACTCACCCTGCAACAATGTACTTTAGAGGCAAAACAGGCAGAGATGCAAGCTCAACAAAACTTGGAACTACTAAATACTCAAAGACAATTAGGCAGAGTACAAATGAATGGTCAAAAACTTCCAGGATCATCCGGAAAAAGTCTTATGTCAAATAACATCCCATCAAAAAAGAAATGCTGTTTTTGTGGTCTCCAGTTTCATCCACGATAAAAGTGTCCTGCTAGCCAGTCGTCATGTAGGAGGTGCCAGAAGAAAGGACATTGGGCGTCAGTTTGTAATAAAAGCCGCAAAAGTCAGGTCAGGTCAGTTGAAGTAGATGCTATAACAGATTTAGAAATCAAATACAATACTTTAGATGATGAATCATTAGACAAGAAGTCTGATTTAGACGAGAATGTAGAGGATTGTTTTTTGGGAACCCTTACATCCGATTGTGTAGTTGATCGTGATTATTGTAGAGAATGGGTTGGTTCAATATTTGTATCCAAATTGAGCAAAACTATAAGTTTTCTAGTTGATAGTGGAGCAGATATCAGTTGTATTCCAAAAAATCTGGTCAGTTCAGAGTTATTTAGTGAAATTCGTTCTTCTAATAGAAATGTCATTGGTCCTTCAGGTATAGCCGGGTTTATCCGTTTATGGGGTGCTTGATGTTAATTTAGAATTTCAAAATCAAAACTCCAAAACCGAAATCTATATAATCCGAAACTTAACAAGGCCTATCCTTGGAAGGTGTGCCATTGTGAAACTTAATATTCTCAATTTATCTAATCAAGTTGATCCCATCGAAATATCCAATTCTGTTAATATCAAAGAACAGATTTTGAAGAAGTTTCCTAAAATGTTCAATAACTTGGGAAATTTTAAAAATGAATTGAGAATCAAAACTTTGGACAACGTGGAACCTTATATTCAATCTGTTCCTAGGGTAGTTCCAATTCCACTTTTGAAACTATCAAAAGTGGAATTGAAGAGACTACTATCATTGGATATTATCGAGCAAGTAGATTATCCTACAGAGTGGGTGAGTTGGTACAGAAAAATGATAAAATAAGTTAAGTACACTAAACTCAATAAAGCAATTTTGAGAGCACATTACCCAATAGGTAAAGTGGGAACCATATTGTCAAAAATTTCAGGCTCAAATTATTTTTCAAAACTCGACACAAATTCAGGATTTTATCAAATCAAATTAAGTCAAGATTCACAACATTTGACAACATTCATTACACCATTTGGTCGATATTTATTCAAGCGTTTACCATTTGGAATAAACTGTGCCCCCGAATACTTCTCCTGTCTTCTTAATAAAATTGTGAAAGGTCTAGAGGGCGTTGGGAGTCATATTGACGATATACTCATTCATGCCCCGACACTTGAAATACACAATGAAATTTTGAATGAGGTCTTGGAACGTATTGCACGGGAAGGGATTACTCTAAATCAGGGTAAGTGCGTTTTTGCGGTGCAGTCGTTGACTTTTTTGGACATGAAATATCAAGTTCGGGCATCACTGTGGATCCTGAAAGGATTCGGTCAATTCTCGACTTTCCAGAATCAAAAACAAAAAAACAGGTTCTACAAAATTAAGGGGTGATAAATTTTTCGATTATAGATTTATTTGTAAACGATCTGAAATTTTAGAGCCTTTGACATCTTTACTCAAGAAAAATGTCAAGTTTTTTTAGGAAATATCTCAGAAAGATGCGTTTAAAAAATCTAAAAGGTTGTAAGCTGAAAGTCCGACCTTAGCATATTATGATCCCAGCAAAGAAGTTTCCATTCAAGCTGATGCTTCCTCTTTTGGGTTAGGTGCATGCTTAATGCAATCTTCAAACGGAAAAACTGAGATTGTTGCTTATGCTTCCCGATTATTGTCTGAAACTGAAAGAAGATATGCCCAAATAGAAAGAGAAGCTCTTGCTCTAACTTGGGCTATGGATAAATTTTCTGAATATGTAACTGATGGTTTACCGTCCCTTTTATTGCAAACTGATCATCGACCTTTGATACAAGTTTTACAAACAAAATCGATTGATGAGTTGACTCCGCGTTTGCAAAGGTTCAGAAACCGATTGATGCGTCACAATTATAAAATATTCTATTCTCCTGGAGAAGATCTCACAGTCGCAGATGCGTTGTGGCGAAATTTTTCTGAAAATGCAAAAAAACCTGATGATGATGAATTATTGGCTGAAACTGAAGCTCATGTAAATTTAATTATACATTCTATTCAGGTGAAATCTGATTTCTTAGAACAAATAAAGTCACAACAAGATATTGATTCGGTTTTGAAGAAATTAAAGCATTAACACTAATGAGGGGCGGCCAAATAAAAACAAATTATGTCCAGAATTACAGTTGTATCATCAATATCGCTTTGACTTCTCTTGTTCTGAAGGAATTTTACCAAGAAATTCTAGGATAGTAATACCTCAATCATAACAACTCAAAGTCTTAAAATGCATTCACAGTGGTCACTTTGGAATGGTCAAATGCCGTAATATAGCAAATACTTCTGTTTGGTGGCTAGGACTTTCTACACAGATTGAAAATTTGGTCAAAAATTGTCCTCAGTGTGTTGAGCATCGGACTAATCCAAGGGAACCTATGTTGATTGATGAATTTCCTGATAGACCATGGCAAAAAGCGGCTTTGGATTTATTCAAATGTGAGAACTTTTGGTATTTAACTGATTACTATTCTAGATTTTTTGAAATTTTCCAACTTGTAAAAATGACTGAATCTGTCATTATCAAGAAAGTCAAAGAGAATTTTTCTAGGTATGGTATTTGTGAGATAGTACGATCAGATAATGGTCCACAATTCCGAAGTGAATTTCAAAAGTTTGCTAGAGAATATGATTTCAAATTAACAACAAGCAGTCCAATTTCACCACAATCTAATGGGTACGTTGAGGCAGCGGTGAAAATAGCGAAAAATTCAATCAAGAAAAACGATGACATTCATGAAGCTTTGTTATCTTATAGAACTACACCTTTAGAATGTGGATTTTTACCAGCAGAATTATTGTATGGTAGAAAAATTAGGTCATTTCTCCCAATAATACCTTCTCAATTGAACTGTAATGTGGATCTGAGTTCCTTGAAAAAAAAGGAAAGTATAGAGCTAAAGATAACAGTGCCAAACGTTTTAATGTTAGACATAAAGTAACGAAATAACCTGATCTTAAAATAGGAGATCCTGTCTAGGTAACTGATCTTCTAACTTATGCCAAAATTATTGAATTCACTATAGAACCGAGGTCTTACTTGATTGAATCTAGTTCAGGTAACGTGTATCGCAGAAACAGGTGGCATTTAATACCTGCCCCATATTATATCAAGCCTAAGTTTACCCCGGCAGTGGTTCCATGTGAAACAATTAGCTCTAACAGTACCAAGGGCGATGATAATTTGAAAGGACTTTTGAGTGATCCTGCCAATTCAGTTGTTGTTCAAAATGAAAATGTGAGTACGGAGATGAGTGAAATCTCGCGTGAACCTTCAATAATAGATTTGGATAAATCTCAATCAGTCTCGCAAAAATCTCAGACTGTGCCTTGTTCAACCTCTGTTAATAGACCTAAGAGAGATGTTAAAAAACCCACTTATCTTAAAGACTATCGTGTAAGAACTCATAGAATAATGTTTAAGAACTGTTTATTTTTAGATTTTGTAGTTTAGACTTGTTAGCTAAAAGAGAGGGATGTTCTGTTAGTTCTAAGTTATTCATTATGTGATGGCAACATCGCGAATGTACGCCTACTATGCGGTGGTCAATGTTGGTTGCCAGGATGCCAGGGGAGCAGAATAAAGATGTCAGGGAATCGGAATGAAAGTTAATATAGAAAAGCTCTGATAAAACTGATTGTTTAACTTGAAAAGAACCATAACTAAACAGTTCATAATCAACATAGATGGTGAGTGAATGTATGGGCCGAAATAATGGGTCAATATTCAATCGGTCCTTACTTTTTTGAAGTACCTTCATTTAAATGGAAGGTTGTTTTTAGAATTTTTGATCAATCAATTTGCAGTCTTATTACAAGACATTCCATTATTCCATTGGACATATGAGGAACTTTGTGGCTCCAAATGAATGGAGCTCCTGCGGATTTTCATCTTGCGGTCAGAGAATATTTAAGGTGGGCGTATCGCAATGTTATTCTCCTATACCCGACATGAACCCACTAAATGTTTTAATTCGGGAGAACAACACAACTTTGAGACGCGATCATGTTATGTACAATGATGTACTATTCCAATGAAGTAACATGAATTAGCTAGATTCAATTTGAAGAGTTTTCTGGGCAATCAAAAATGACCTATTTTTGGATGTATCGAAACGGTCACATCAATCGCTGTTTTCTCGGCTATTTCTTTATTTTTCATCAACAAAATAACTTTTTCGAGGCACATGGATTTGCTTATCAATATAACATTGCGATTTTAATCAACAAACAATCCGTTCTTGGATGGGGAAACTTTTTGTGAAATATTTTGGGATTTTTCCAAGGTTCAGTTTACAGTAGACAAAGAAAGAAGATGAGGCATATTGCATAGGATAACAGAGATGGAATGAATCATCTGTGGGTAGGTCAGGTAGGAACCACGATTTGGCATTTTTCTGGGGTTCTCTTTTCTCTCATAGATGCGGCGAGTGATGATGTAGAGAAAACTGTAATTTGAACATTATCGATTTGGGGGTTTGGGAGATTCTTATTCATAGATTCCTGTATTACCTATGTTTGTATTGTACGTTTTGTATTTACAGAACATGGGTTTGCTTGGGACCTGATTCTCGAGACAGATGAATGGGCGCCCAATAAAATGATATTTTTTTTTTGTGTGCTGTGATGAAATTACCTATAATAGTAGAAAATGTACTTGAGTGAGCCGTTTTATGAGACGGCCATAGAAAAATAATATAGGTAGGTACAGGGTGTTTCATTATCTTTGATAACATTCAATAAACTATAACTTGTTTTTTTTTTGAATGTATCGAAACGGAACAAATACCATATTGTATAGTTATCTCGTAAGTTGTTTTCTGTTTGAGAAATTAAACAAAAAACTGTCATTTTCCCGAGATAATAACCTAACTTATATTTTTTTAAATGAAATGCCCTTGTACCTATTTGTATTATTGGACATTTCTATAAATCACAGAGTTTGCTCAATACACGAGGTGTTATGTGATTACACGTTTTTATGATTGTCACTATTGTCTGTATGTGACCCATTCAATTTTTGCAAAATGTTTCGACGTCATTTTCTCCCATACCGTTGATGATAGGTATATGAGATGCCCTATAAAATATACTTGGAATTTTGTGTGGAATCGAAATATCCAATATTATACAGGGCATTCCATTAAAAAAAAAAACATAAGTCAGGTCAATATTTCCGAAAATCGTCAGTCTTTTGTATTATTTTTTGTACAGAAAAAAACTTGCTAGAGAACTATACAATCTGATATTTGTTTCGTTTCGATACCTCCAATAAACAAAGAAGTTACAGCTGATTAAAATGTTATCAAAGATAATGAAACACTCTGTACCTAATCTGAATACTAATACAGGGTTTCCTTTAAAAAAAATCACCACCCGCGTCCAATGGCAGCAAGCACTGGGTGTTAGGGAGGTTGAACTAGCACCATCCAATTTTTAATAATAAAACTTCCCCCCAATTATTTGTGAATTGTTTCGTCGAATTTCAAAAATCTGTCTAGTTTCGCAAAACGTGGATGGTAACTTTTTAAATAAACACTCTGCCTATAAAAAATATGAATTACTTTTCCATAAAAATGACTTAGTACTTCAGCTTTATATTTGACAGTTACCTATTTATATTCAGGACTACAATTCGATGGTTCCAGATATTGACTTTTTTCCAAATTACTAAAGTACCTACCTATTTAATTTATAGGAATGAAAAAAGAATATTATTATTTACATTTTCCACGATTTGATAATAATATGACGATGAAATGCAAGTATCAACACCTCAAATATTTTGTTTTTTTTTTCAATTTTTATCGTGATTTGATTCTAATTATAAATTGCTGTAGGACAAGTCGCCGAATGAAATAATAATTGATAGGAAAATTGAAAAAAGAAAGATTCGTTATAGATTATTTATCATATTTTCCCAAGGTTTCTATATAAGAGGTTGCCCCACTTCGCTTGAGGTAAAGACGGAAGGGGGAAAATATGACGTCATTTGAGGCTAGCGGTCTGAAACAGTCCGCATTCTGTCATTTGAGTGTCATTCCTGTCATGCAATTGAATCGGACTGCATCGTGTCGTGTCATGTGTCATTCGATCAATGATTGATAAAACGTTGAATTTCTTGCTAATTTTATCATTTAAATCAAAATAAAATATTAATAGAGTTGTAAAATTATCTTTTGGGACATTATTATTGTATATTATTGGTCAAGGAAGCGAAAATACTGTTCCAAATGTGAGTATTTTCTATATGTATATTCAAAACATCAACCCGCAGATTTCCATAACTTTCTAACTATCATTTTATATTAGTCCTGCCTAAATATACTGAGAAATCCACTATTGAAATATAATGAAAGCTAAATTTAGGTAGAATAGAATAAACAGTTGAACACATGTAAACAAACTCTATTATGATCATTTCTAGACACACCTTCCTTTAAAACACTATATTTGATAGACAAATCCAAGGATAAGACACTTATAAACAGTTTTCAAAACTTAAATGGATGATTTCACAAAAGAAAAACCATCGACAGCAAAAAATCTCTCGTCCACCTGGAAATAAATAGTGAGTTTATGATATTGATAAATGAACATTCTTGATTTTATGCATGATGGAATGGTCCGAGAAATGGCCGCAGTGGCGCTACAGTAGACACAAATGACGTCATGACCGTAAAAGTGAGGCAACCTCTTATACAAAAACCTTGATAATTTCCCCCTTCCGCCTTTACCTCAGGCGAAGTGAGGCAACCTCTTATATAGAAACCTTGTGTCCGAACTTCAAAATTCATAGGTTTCCTAGGTAACTTGGTTACCATGATACTGCAACAAACAAGATAAACTCTCGCACATCCCATTTCAGAAGTCATCACGTGACCTACCTCAAGTCTAAACAATCAATGTCACGCGGGGACGTGTCATGTGTGTGAGCCAGTTCAAATTTTGACCAGCAAATGGTAACTAGGTAACGTTATGAATGTTTTAAATCCAACCTCAATTTGGGCTCGGGGTGACGACATGCGCGGCTTGGTTCTTATCTCGTCCAGCAATCGATCATATCTTATTGTCTGTTTTAGTATCATGTATTAAACCCAGAGAACTAGAGGTAGGAGAACGAGGTTGACATCTGCGCGAACTCGGAAAAACGTAGACAATTGAAAGCCGCCATTTTCTAGTCACTCATACGAGGGCCAATCAATACACTCTATTTTGACTACAAGCGTATGTAAAAAGTACACAAAAATGAGATTTTGGAGATAGGTGGTCGGTTAAATTGGAGAGAATTTGTCCACTTTAGGAGTCGAACACGCCACTTACTTCTGGAAATATTCGAAAAGACAACTTTCTTTTTATTTTATCATCTAAAAAGATTGAAAAGACAACGAGAAAGTCTCTTCATTTCTCTAGAAGGCGTACCTATCTTGATTAGGAAACAAAACAAAAAACTGGGGAGAAATCATTATTTGGACAAGAAATTACGTATCATTTAGGTACTAACCAAAATGATAATTGGGACTTTTCAAAAATCACACAAAAGTTGATCGAAATTGGTAGAAAGCAAGCAACCATCGAATATTTTCAAATGGGATTTCCCAGATTAGTGAGTACCTACCTATTCTTGATACCTACGTACCTACCTAGTTGTTGTTATAAGCCCAACGATTTAGGAAAAGATGAATACTTGATATCATAACATTGTAACGAAGTTACAAAATTTCCGGATTTTTCTGTCGTAATTTACAAATTTTCAAATTCATTTCCCGTCTCTTTTTAAGTCAATTCATATTTTTCCGTAACTCTTTTATTTATCTGTCAAAAGATCCCGTATTTTTTGTATGATAATGTTGACCGTGAGACAATTAACAATCTATTAATTAGATTCTGACCGAAATACTCCTTCTTAGTTCTTCGCGCTTCAAAACAATTGATTGTTTAATTCATAAGCCAACCGATAACAACACTTCGCGCAGAGATTCAAGCAGCATTTCCCCACTTTTGGGCTGAATACAGAACACCGCGTCGGAAGGAGCCGGAGAGAGAGCTAGTTCGGGTACCGAGTGTACTGAGAGTAGCACACGGGCTGTACGCTTACCCGTGAAATTATGGACCCAAATTCATTGTACCCCTCTCCGCAAGGTGTCGCATTTGCTACGAGAATGACAGATGACGTTTCCGTCTTATGGAATGAAGCTAATTTATTTTTTTACCTGTCAACCTGCCTTTGGGATTGTTATTGTTTTGTCGTTAGATTGTGGAGTGTTCTTCTGATTTCGTGCTTTTCTTTGTGATTTTTGATTGTGCTTTCGTATAATAATAAGACATTATTTCATTGGACTTTTGTTGTGATAAATTTGCAGTTGCTATGAAAGTAAGTAATTCAGTTGTTTGAGTGATTTTGGTTATTATAGTTATTCTAATTATCCGTGATTTTGGTTGTATTTCACACTATTATTAAAGAAATGTATTGTGCATTATTCCACATAATTATACCTACATCTACAAAAATGATTTTAAACACGAAAATACTTTATGTAGGTAGTTTCATTTTGGTTGGATTTTTGAATTTCATAAAGCCCCAAAATGATGTGATCAGTGATAGTGGTTACCTACCATGAATTGGAAACGCAACAAAATTACATTTAGAAGTCTTCTTATTGACATGAACAGACGAAATTTATCTGTGTAACTTTTGATAAAAATGAGCAAAACGGCTAGCACTATTCGAAAGTAGGGCAAAATGTATGCACCACCTAGCATCTACTTGGAAAAATGACCCATTTTTGGAGAAATCATGAAAAATACAAATCTACATAGAATAAATATGGGGTAAATCCTTGGTCTTTGAATAAAACACTATAAAAAAGATGTCATCAAAATAATTATGATCATTTTAATTTTAAAATTGAGTATCAATGAGCAAATTATTTTCTATAATGAAGAATCGCCCTATCGACTCATTGGCCAATATTTCTATAAAATATCCGGTATATTTTTATTTTTATTAAAATTAATCAGATCTCCTAATAACGCATCAAAGGCACCTGTGCTTAAAATATTGGTCTAATTTTGGATTTATTTTAGATTTTTTTTCTTCTCCAAAATGTCGAATAATGATTTATATTATTTTATCAGAGCAAAACGAAATAACGAATGAAGAAGAATCAGAAGAATTCACCAGAGTGCCTGACAATCTGCCTGTGAAGCCAACACCGCTACAAAGAAAAATATTAGTGTATGCGGCTTTTTGATGAAAAAGAACAAAAGAAAGAAAATAAAAGGCTGTTACTGCAGCAAAACATTTTTATTGAGGGGAAACGAAGTGGACAAGAAAGACGACGAATTCACCCGTGAAAAGGAGTATGTGAAAACTAGAAATAGTTTATATTATGTAAATAGAGAATTTCTGTTCAAAATACAAAAAGCTCGACAAAAAGCCTTCTCTATAATGAAATATCTTATGAGACCAGACCTTCACAAAAAACGCACTCTATTTAATTTGATGGATGTTTTGAAAAGAAATGTAAAACTTGAGAATTGTAAACATAATACATTAATAAGTGATACCATCTTCAACTACTTGATGAAAATTTATTCTTTTCATATAATAAAACAGGTGAACAATATCATCAAAGGCAAAAACCTGAGGCCTGTTCCTCCGAATGCCTCAAACTATTTTAAAAATGCTAAAATCATGTATGTGAAGCATTCCAATTTCAAAAAACCAAATAAACGTTAAGAAAACTGAATTCCGCCTTTTGAATTCTCTATCCAGATTCTTACAACTTTTCAGACTTCTAAAATATTTTGAACAAGATAACAATACATTCTTTATTTGCAAATGATCTGGTTATGTTCACTAACATAGGTAATTGTGCAGGGTCATTCGTTATATTTCCCATTCTCATCGCCGTTACTTCATGAGTTATAAAAAATTGTTTTATGCAAAATGTATATGTTTTTGGTTAAAATTTTTAATCCTGTGTTGAAAAAAAAAACGAATATTGGAAACGTCATAAATTTGAAATTATTTTTTTCAAAGGAAGAAATATATTCTTGTCTGAAACGAAAGATCAAAAATACGGAAAATACCATATAAGTTCATGTTTCGTTCAGCCATTTTGCGCTATTCCAGTTTGGAGTTTCATTTTCTATCATTCAAAATATCTATTGTTTTAGACAAAAATACTAGAGACATTCGACTTGATCAAAAAATATGTTTTCAAAATTTTGACATTTCTAATATTCTTTTGTATTTTTTTTGACACCGAATTATGAAAATTTGACTCAAATCATACAATTTTTGTATCAGTCACTGTTTTAAAACTCTTTAAATAACGGCTATAGGGAAGGGAAGTAACCATAACTTATGACCCTATACATGTAGCCAGATCAAATGCAAATATGTAATACCGTATCATGAGAAACAGAAAAATATAACGTTAACGTAAATAAAAATAACGGAAACGATATATCCCTTGATGCAAAAACTCCTTCTACTTAACCCCTGACCGCATAGAGGGCGCAAATTTGGTTCCAAAAAAACCCGAGAGCCCCCAATCTACTGGGTATATAATATTAGTCTATGGAGTAGCAGTACTGCATCGCGACCCGCACGGGTGGGAAATTTCAGACTTGTTCAGGTTGCGTTCAGGTGAGTTTTCTCGAAACAAGACTTTTGATTTCACACTGTTAAATTATATCGTGAGAGCAGGTCTGTTTCTGGGAGAGCTCATGGAATGTTCTTGAATAATGTGCTGGGATTAAAATAATACTCTTCAAGTCCCGTTCAGGTGAATTTTCTTGAAACAAACTATTAATTTCACACTGTTAAATTATATTGTGATAGTAGGTCTGTTTGTAGGAAAATTCACGGGGTTTTATTTTGTTTGAATAATGTAATTTCAGGGGAGCGAAAGTTGCCGGGTGAGATAATTTCAGATAGGAAAATTCAGTATCGCGTTTGAAACCGGATTTTGATAATTTTGACACAACATTCTTGAGATAGTTACGAGCGAATCAAACTAAATACAGAGGGGCTTCTGGAGTTACAGCGCAAGCAAGAAGAGGTTTTACTATGCCTCTAAACCGGTTTTTCCTCCTCGTGGAAATAACCCGTTCGCGTTAGTTTTCCCGATACATTTTCTCTACGTCGCTGGAAATGACTAAATTCTTCAAAACCGCTGATATTTTCTGCTTAGTATTTCGCCGTGAAAACTCGACCCGTCGCTGTAAATTATCTGCGTTACACACCTCTCTTCACATTTTATTTTGCCGGTTTTAGACCGCAAAATTCATTTGGTTGGAATTTTGATTCTCCGCCGGGAGAGATTAGACCTACGCATTAGTATTATTTCTTATGTGATATTTTTGATTTTTCCTTTGCTGATCAAAGATCAGATTAGTGTTGATTTGATTTTGTTACCTGTCCAATTGTAACAATAAGTGGGGCAAATAGATTGATTGATTTTCATCAACACCGTGTTTTCATTTCAAGAAAGTTCAGTAATCCATTTCAGAGCGGAAGTTTGCGGAATTTTGGAAATAACGAAGGCCTGGACTTTCTTCACTGTCTAAAAGATACCCGATAGGCACTGTGGGCCCTCTACCACATAAATACAGGGGGTGGCGCTCGAACATTTTTTTTTTACTATCAACAAATTCCCTCATCCCCGTCGGGAATCAACCCGGAAAATCTCGGGGCTCGTCCCAACATAAAGATAATATAACTTTTCACCTCCTGAGATCATAAAACCTTTTTCATTAATTTGTTTTTATTTCTGAACCGCAAGAGTTTACTCGCCTTCCTATCAAGTAAACCTAATCATGGGAGATCTGCAAAAGTGTATAGTGTATACCAGTATACCTACCTGCTAATGTGGAAATTGGTTGACTTCCACCTGAAAACAGTTTTATCTTGAAAAGGAAGCTTTCTCAGCTTTCTGTTAGGTATTTGAACAATGTTTCAGGGAACAACACAAAATTATCCAAATGCATCGGATAACCGTAAAACAATGTCTCTTTATTCCATGATCGAGAGGTACAGCTCGAACATACCTCACATCTATTCGCGTTCGCAGACTTGCGAGCCAATAGATGGCAGTGCTTGCCTCAAAACAACCGCTGCACATTTACCCAGCAGCAACCGCTGCACATTAGGGTAGTGCCTAGAGTTGCATCAGTGTTCCGTTCAGTTCCGTCACAACTGCGGTCAAGAGAGGTCCTGACCCGAGAGCGACAAGAACTACCTGAGAAGACCCGAAGGTACTACCTGGTACCTGGTAAATATTTAGAGTAGAGGAGTTAGACTTTGGTCTCACCACCTGTACCCTGAATCCTTCGTTTTTACGAAGAAGAGAGAATTCGTTCTCCCCCTTTTGATAACGTTTCAGGTTTATTTCAGAGGTAAAACCCTATTGCACTATAGCTTGTCTATAAGGGTTCTTGGAAAGGTCAAACCAAGTTAACCTGCTTGGATTTATTTCCAGGGGAGTTACTGACATAACAGTAAAACCTCTGTGAATCGAATCTCTCAGGCTTTGCTCCCTCATTAGGCTCTTTTGATTGTGAAACCTCTACGTGATCGGGTAAAACCGGCGGTAGTAGGTCACCAATTGAGCCTGGTGGGGTTCATCCCCCCCTGAATAAAACCTTCTGCCCCTTAAAAAGCGCGACACGCACATTCATCCGGCCTCTTCAAGGCACTAGTCGTAAGACAATGGATGCAAAAACTCTAGCGAAAGAGTTGAAAAAACTCTCAAAATCTCATGAACAGCTCCGTCACAGCCATGAGAAGTTAGACGCCCTCTTCGTACAAAGGCGCGACGAGTACCAAGTGGAACGCGAAAGGAAAGATAGCATGCTTGAATGCTATCGTTCCGAGACCGACGAGCTGCGAAATGAGATTGCGCATCTCAGGGTCCGGCTACAGGAAAAGGCTCCCTCTACTCCGACTCCTTTTTCAAAGGTGGCAGTGCAGAGAAAGATTACTGGGCTGAAGACTGAGATTGCGCGTCTCAGAGACCAGCTACAAAAGAAGGCTCCCCCTGCTCCTCCTCCTTTTTCAAAGGAGGGGGAGTTTAGGGAGACTATCAGTTCGCTGGAGATTGAGATCAAATTTCGAATCCCAGCTAAAAAAGAAGGCTTCCTCTGATCCTGCTCCTTCTTCAAAGGTGGAGGTTCAGAGGGAGGGTGTCTCCCCCTCACCTTCTTCAAGGGTAAAAGAGAAGCATACTTCAAAGAAGCGGACGGAACAGACAAAGAGAGACTCACCTTCACTTTCTTCAAAGGAGGAGGTATAGGTGATAGCGAAGCGCCAGGACCCCCCTTAAGTGGGGGAAGTCCAAACGTCGGCCTCGGGAAGAGATAAGGACGCGTTTCCCCCTTTGCCGGCAAAGAAGACGAAAACGGAAGTATCGGGGTCAAAGAACCATGTCTCTGAGACCCATACAAGGGTCTCTGATGATATGGAGGTTGATCCCCATGCTGGAGTTAAGAGAAAAGCTAGGGGCAGTGACGGCATGTCTCCGGACGGATCGCCTAAGGGCAAGCATGTCCGGAAAAATGTCGCCACGCCCCTCCCAGCAGAGGAGGCACCGGTGCCCACGGTACCGACCCTCGACGACGAACGTTCGGTACACGTCCCGCTCGTACGCCAACTCGCGACCGCGACGGACTCTGCCCGCTATCTTTTTAGAGGGCACCCGCTTGTGGTGTCAGCTGCGTGCAAAGCTCCAAACAGCCAGCATATCGTATGCAAAGGCTTCCGTTGTGAGGGACGACGTGAGGATCATTCCAGCTTCACTGGATGATCACAAAGACATCCAGACCGTTCTGGATGAGATGGCAGCTGACTATCACACCTTCTCTCGACCAGAGGAGCGTTCGTTGCAGGTAGTCATTCGTGGAATACCTGCCAACGCAGACCTGGAGACAGTCAGGTCATAGCTTGCCACCCGCTTTGGCATCGATGCTGTGCCTCATGACTAGTGTTGGTGAAAACCGACGCTAGGCGGATCTTTAAGATCAAGGAGCTGCTCGGCGTCGATGTCAAGGTGGAACTCAAAAAGAAGTCACCGGACCACGGCAGTGTTTCCGGTGCCAGCGATGGGGTCACACCCAAAGCAGGTGTCATCACGCACATCGCTGCGTCAAGTGTGCCGGTGCATACAGCAGCAGAGACTGCACGCTCGAGAGACTCGCTAGCGGTGAACGCAACGCGAGCTGCGTGGTTTGCGGGGGGAAAGGCCACCCCGCAAGCTGGCGTGGCTGCCCATCGTACATGGGCAGAACGAACCCCAAAAAAGGGAAGAGAAGACAAAAGCATACGCTTTTTGGTCAAAGAGAGCCCAAGCTGCGTTTGAGTCTCGCGTCGACGCAGAATTCAAAAAAAGTGTGCAAGCCTTTCAGGCTGCACAAAACAACTAGACAGCGGTTTAGAGCACATAACACCTACAATATAATGGAAACTGATTGTTGGAGTGTTTTGACGTTATAAAGTGGCGCCCTACAATGGTTGTTTGCATGACCACATAAACCATATGACAGGATATGGTAAAACAGAAATCTACATCAGCATACAGCGCCATCTGCAGGTTTCTGTCGCAGTTATATTTTTGCGGCAATTTCAAATGCTTATAATTTTTTTGAGCTTTTGTTCCTGGTTTTAAAATATGTATGTATCTATATTTTACCCAAATTAAGAAATAGATATGTTTTCAATCAAAATTTTCCAAACACTATTTCAATGATGAATGGTTTGGGGCAAGTTGTTATTATGGTTTTTTTACTTTTTTTGACTATTACATGGTGATAATACCCACAAGAGTGGAAGTATCTGGAATATTCATTTCAAAATGTATCCACTATTTTTATTCTTATTCACCCAATGTTAGAATAGTACCTATTGGTGCCGACTGTTTCATTCGTTTTCAAATGATAAAACAATTCATTGGAATGTCCAACTTTATTTTTGCTACCTATTTTCTGTACGATGCCAAGTTCTCCATTCACAATATACGTGATTTTTATCTTCTTGAGTTATTATCTTCTAAGACAACTAGGCTTCACAAAAATGAATTATATTTTTGTTTTTTGCACCTTCAAACGAATTAGCGGGCGGAGCGGCAAAGATAAAATTCCAACATCGGTTAAATAAGAATTACACCTTGGTAATCATCACAAAATTACTTTCCCACAACTAAAAATATTCTAGAATTATGATAGAGTTGAAAAAAATATCGATTAGAGTATTTATTTCTTAATAATTGGGTTGTAAATTACCATATTTTAAAACCAGGAGGATCCTGGATATCACACACCAAATAAGATCTATAGATTTGTTCATAGGTCTTATTCTGCAGTGATGGATTCTGCACTTCACAAATCCACTTTGCGAAAGGTACCGCATTATCCTTAGAGAATCTTTGTCTCTCACTTGCTAAATCATGACAATTAGGAATCACACAAAAGCTGTTATAAGGAGGCTTCTGATTACACTCCATTTTCAAAAAGTTTACTTCAACAAAGATGAAATTAAATAACTTAAAATAAGAACTTTTTACAATGCCAACTAGTTCTATGATGACAACGAACTTTGCTTATCAACCGATCAACCAATCAGGGACAAGGCAGCAAACAAATTCTAGCGCCGCGGTGGATGTTTGGCGAATTGCCATTTTCATGTATCACTGGTTGCTGGTTTAAAACATGTCACAAGTTGCCATTTGACTTTCCTTTATATTGTAGGTGTTATGTGGTCTAGAGTTCACCGCAGCGAGAGCGGAGTTAGGACAAACACGTCGCAGCCGTGTATTCACCTCTGGTAGTGACTCCAGATTTTACCTCTTTTTATTTTTTTTCTCTTTTCTTTTTCGTAACCACTAGTGCGGAGACACACGGGTAGGACGAGTTTTGCCGCGATCCTACCCTGTGACCAAGAGGCCTTCGGAAGGTAACCCGGTACCAAAGAGCTAAATGTAAGTGAGAGATTGGGACACTAAAAGGCTAATCCCTGACGTCCTAATGCGGAGGAGAGGTTTAGTGGGTAGAACCCACACTACTCTCTGAAACCAGACACCCTATGGTCCGAGGGTGTCTGGTTTCAGATTCCTCTCCTTGGGGCCGGAACCCCTGAACAAAAAAAAAAAGAAGGTGTGAGTGGTGCCAGCTGCCTTACTGATGAGTCTAATTTCGGGACGAGACCGGTATAAGGAGGGCACTACTCACATGGATGTAACTCTAGATATTTATTACGGTTCTGTACCAACCTTTCCGTTTATTATCCAACTAACCCAAACTAATGCACCAATAATATGTTCTGATAATAATGATTCACGATTTATCACTCAAAATGGCAAAATACGACAGTAAATAATGCATGGGTTTTCAGAAAATCCTGAAATTTCTAAAATCCATATTCCATATACGTATTATTTTCAAACTCAAAACATCAACATAACCCCAATTATTGCATTCAAACCAAGCAATTCGAGCCAATGTTGCCATGCAGACTTGACAATTTTCATAAGATTCACTTTGATATGCACATTTTTACATTACATTATCATGCATGTTATTCGTAAAACACAAAGGTCTATGCAATTTTGAACATATCGAATGCTTCAAAGCTCACAATAATTTCAATGCTTTGACATATGAGCACATTGGCAACACATGCCTAGAAAATGGCTGCCCCCATAGTGTCTTAAGAAAATTTGGATGCGCAGTCGTCCAAACTCATCCTCGTACCTCTATATCTCTGATTAAACCTCGATCAAACTTACCTTAATTTTGATCATACAAGCCAAAAATGAAATAATATACAAGGTATTCCATTTAAAAAAATTCAACTTTGATACGTTTCGTGTTTTAGGGACACCCTGTATAACATGAAAATATTTTTAAAATGTAGCCTCAAAGGGTTCCTATCCATCCAGGAAAAAAAACTTTTTTGAAAGCAGATACTTTAGCCATAATGTTTTGTGTCGAATAACGTGAATAACCCTGTATACCCTCCTCGCTGAAACTGCCCGAATACCGCCGTATTGTATAGAACACTGTAGAATATAGTAGAAACCTGCTCCGTTCTCTGGTTTCGCTAGAATGTGATTCTACAAAATGTGGTGACTGGCGCATCCACCAACTTTAGTCCTCTCAAGACAATAGCCTAGTTTACACCGATAACCTGGTCCGCTGACCAAGTACTAAATTCGAACTATATCAGAACCAAATATTTGATACGAATGGTGTAAACAGTTGCGGACTAAGCTGGTCCGCTCTTGGTTTGGTAAACGCCAGCAGGTGTACCGAACTAAATTTGGTTCGATCTGGATCAAAATGATGAGGTTATGTTGATTGTTATTATTGTGAATGTGTTGGTTCTGAGTTTCTAAGGCAATCTGAGCGTACTTACTTATGTTTTTGTTGGTTACAAATTGTGTTGATGAATAGTCTCGACTTGTTTTTGACATTTGACGAATTGCGCGCGTACTCATTTAGTTCACGCGTTGCAAGACGGTGTAAACGGGCGAGAAGCAAGTATTGGTCCTACCGTACTATCCCCACCAGCTTGGTCCTATCGGACCCAACTAAACGAGTTATCGGTGTAAACTAGGCTAATGTTTCGTCACAATCATAGAGAAATAACAAAAAAAGAGAGTTACTGATTATATGGTACACTTTGGAGACAGTGTTACGCTGGCGCCACCCTTGGCTACAGGAGAAACTAACAGTCTTGGCGGGCTTTTTGAAACCAACATTTTGTATTGTTTTCTGTTTCACATCAAAGTACCTATCATGTGATATGCGACTTGTTTGCCTGGAGGATGCTAAATATTTCAAAACCTATACAAATATGATAATATGAATGATTTCACATCTGAGTGGCATCGCATGGTGCCACTGGAATGTGAAATCATTCTCACTATCTTTGTCGAAGAAGGTCAAGTAAGTAGCATGCTTCCTGGCTGCAAGTCGCACCTCGCATGCTACTTCGATGTGAAACAAAAAACAATCCGTGTTCGTCTAACAAGATTTTGCACTTTTCTGATGGATTTTGTGTAAAAATAAATTTTAGTTCAAATTCAACAATAGTTACCTGAGAAAAGTGCAACATTCTTTTTAAAATAAAGAACCAATGTTTTTTTTCTTTATTGTAAACATATTTTCTATAAACTAAAGTATTTAAATAAAACAAGTCTAGTGTCGAAAAAAAGTATTGAGAATAAATTAATTAACAAATAAAAATCCCTTCACTTGAAAAATAGGAACAGTTCTTACCCTATAAATGGTTATTACAAAGAAAACAATTCTTACCTCGTAAATAAGTATCACAAAAAAAATTTTAGTTGATGAGAAAAACATATCAAAAACTATTAAAAAAACATTTCATTTGAACCCTACTAATACTATAGGTATTATACATCTCCATAATTTGGCACAAAAAGAGTTAATTGCTATAGGTACATCTACGTAAACGTGGTACATCAACAATTAATCTACTAATATTCCACATCCATTCCATATCACAGAATAGGAACCTGAAAATATCAAAAAGGGAAATTGGACAAAATTTCAATCTTGTTTTCTAATTTTTGTTGATAATCTTTAGTTTAGATAATAATGTACATTATATTAACAAACAACAAGTGATTATCATTTCTCAGCTTGAAAATTACACAACTGATAGTCGCAGTGTCAAGAATCAATATACATCATTATTTAACAAGCTATTTAGGTATCCAAAATATTTTTTGACAAAAATAAGATAAATTAAAGTCTGCTGTGTATTTATTTGAAATGTAATTGAAATTGAGTCCTGAGCAAGCAGCCCAATTATTGAGAAACAAATCATTGCTGCTTTACCAAGAACAAATGAAAAAAACTAAATAGGGACCAATAAAGCTTATGTACGACTATTTCCATTTGCCATTCTTAATTCATTTCAATCACTAATTAAATGAATAAGTTTTTCCGTTACCTTGTTGGTTTTTTAGATATTTGCATGTAGGTATATCTAGAGGCACAATGAGATTCAAATAACCCATCATAGCTGTCTCTTCCGTCCATAGCACTAGCGCAAATATACAAATAAGCATAAGCATTTATACTTGATGCAAGTTAGTCAACTTACCTGTTTTGATTAACTTTTGGCACTTAACTAAGTAATAATAGTGAGTATCTAGTAGTATCTAGTATTACTCAAAAGTCAAAAATATTTTTCATGAAAGGAAGAAGCCGGAAGCAGGGTTAAGTGTTGTGTGTTGCTATGTTATGACTGATTATTGATTGACGGTTAACGCAACCAAGGTAACGACATTAGAATTTTTGATATGTTGCTTTCTCTTTCTACCAAACAGGTTCTGGCATAGGAAAAGAGATAGATATATAAAAGTATGATATTTCTTGATGGTCAGTTTAGTTCTAATTTTCGTCACGATGCGCTATGCGCTACAGGAACACGGTTTCGGTCCTCACGATTAAATCCGTTGGTCTCATTTTTTTATATTGTCTCTGCTGTGGACGAAAAAGAGTTGTTTAATGCAAGGCGAACTCTGGAACTCTGGCACTACAGGCCTTTACCCTATCTCATGGATTACACGAATTGCAACCAAAAGTAATTATTGAAATTCGCTGCGAGGTGACGTCTGAAATGATACCAAATCTGAGAATGTAATTTGAAGATCGACTCTATTGTCACCAAGAAGTAAACGAAGGTTATTTTGAACATCATAACATAAAATAAAATCTTAATAACAATAACAGTATTAAGTCTACGAGGAAGATTATATTATAATGAAAACCTTTGAAGGAATCAACTCAAAAAACTGAACATTGTTTCAGCGTTTGAAAAACTTTTAGGCACAGAAAAGTCAATATAGGTTCCCCTATAACCCTTTTCCAGAAGAGGCAGAAAAAATTAATTGTGTTTGGCCAAGTACCTCTCGGACAATCGACAGACATAATAGAAAAAATAAAACAGCGTCAGGTACATCCCTCCTGGACCCTAGTCTACCTCGAAGAGCTAACTAGCATTGTGAAATTGAGACAGTTTGATTTTCGGAGTCTGTCGGTAAAAGGCATAATACAGGGTGTCACAAACTCGAGTGTATGCATGGGGATCTACGCTATTACAAAAGATACAGGGTCGGTTAGGTGACGGCAAAGTTGCGCATTTTCATGCGCGCAAGTGTCATTTTAAAATTCAAAAGAATCCGACTACTTCCGAAGATATTCCAAAAAATCTGAATTTTTGCCAAAACGTTTTTCACATTTCCTGAGTTTATTTGAAAAGACATTTCAAAATGAGTTACATTTTATCACCGCCACTTTATCTTCTATGGAAGATGGAGGAATCAAATTAAAAATCAAAAGATTCGTCTCTGAGTGGGCAGTATTTTTTCCGATGGTTGCAATACCTCAATGTCTCAAAGTCAAAACGTAGCGAAAATTTTAATAGATCCGATACATACAAAAAACAAAACATAAACATACAAAAAACCACGTTGATGAAGGCCGCTCAAAGAAAAAACGTCAGATTTTTAATTATACCGCCATTATCCAAAGGAGATTAAGTGGCAATGCCAAAGGATAATTTACTTTAAAGAATTTTTTCAAATAAACTCAGGAGATGATGACAATATTTTTACAAAAATTCGTTTTTTTTTCATACCTTCGGAAGTACTTACCAAGTAGGAATTTTTCAAATTTTTAAATGACACTTTGTCGAGCATAAAAATGCGCCACTTTGCCTCCATTTTAGCGACCATGTATCTCTTATAATAACTGGGTTCCGCATGAATATTTGTTGCACCCTGTAAACAAAAAAGAGTTTTCGACGAAAACAAACATTAATATCCTTTGAAAAATTATGTACAATTTTATGCACAAAAATAAAGATGATAAAATGTTCTAATTGTCAAATCAGAATATACTTCGCAATTCAACTCAAATTCACTAACGGTAACATGTTTTCAATGCCAATAATGCAAGTAGTTTCGTCACCACCTGACATATTCTCTATATTTCTCGTTGACAGATATTCTCTTGATAGTTTCATAGCCTAAAATTATACTAAAACTAAACGTGGCAGATTGTACAAGCCGCGCACTAAGTCCTTTGGTAAACATTTTCAATCTTTCTTCTTGCCACAGTTGTTTGAATACAAGACCCATTGACTCTAATCTTTGTACCTGGAAACGAGCTCGCACAATATCCAAGGGATTGGTTAAAATGGTTGTGGTAAATCCACCCAATGTGCCTGCTATTGTCTGGATAAGTAGATGAGAGACCCAAGATGGTGCGATTTTAAAGAGTTCATCTGAAAAAAAGCAATTGAGTAGAATTTTGATCATTTGCAGTTAAATTTAATTGAACACATAATAAAGAATACTGTTGTTTGATGGTAGGTGAATCTTGATAAGTATTTTAAGATTTCCGTCGACTTGAGTTCATTATTGTTACAAGACATTTTAAGATTACAGATTAAAATCTGTATCATAGATAGAGTTACTGTGTTTATTTTCTTGTATCAGTTACCTTGATATAAGTGATAGAAACCCCACCAGAGAGCTGAATTCGGGACATATGCTGCTAGGCTAGCCCAGTAGCCTCTATAAAAACCTTGTACACCATCCATTTTGAAGATTCTCCTGATTAATTCTGCAGTAACAGCTACTCTACTGCTTCTTGAAGTTGTTTTTAATCCTAAAGGGTTGAATAGGACCTTCAAAAAATAAAAATAATCACAAACTGAATTCGAAAATACAGGGTGGTGCAACCAAGATGGGGTGAACGATTATGAGAAAATGGTATGGAATTTGGATATTATTTTCTTGTACATTATACTTGTATTTTTTTAAATGGAACACCCTGTATGTAAGAATTCGAATCATTTCTTCCATCTCGTACGATCATTTTGATATAAAGTTTGTTGGGTCTCAGACTTATTATAAAGGAATGGTAGGCGATCAAGGTTGAAAAAGGACTCATAGTTAGGTTATCTTTTTTAGCGAAATTGGAAACAGTATCAAAAAACCAACTGACACATAAAACACCACTTATTCTTGAACACAATAATCATATACACTTTGAATAAAATTATTTGTTACTCCTACAAGGTGGTCAAGTTTTGCAAACATTACCTGTACACATTTTTTTCAAATGGAACACCCTGTATATTATATTGCCATCTTCAAGATAATATCATAAGCTTTCCAAAGCACCATACATCATACCTTTCTCATCAATAGTTTATCCGGTAATCACCCGCGATTCCTCATTGTACGACTAATTATCACCCACTTTATAAAACTGTAGGTGTCCATTCATGAGGCCATGTCAACATCAGGAATTGGTTGATTAATTGATAAGCAATTTATTAATTAATAAGCAAGTATGCATCCAAAAGTTTTCTATTTAATTCAAAGTATTGTGGCACTGAAACATAACTTGAAAATGATGGATTATGCTTGATTATACCACCGAACGAGTAACAATAAGAAGGCTAACTCTTTACTTTAATGTTTAGCAGCATCAAGAGGCAGCCCGCCGAGCCTTTCGGGAGCACATCGTTTTCGAAGCACAGAACATACGTGCCCGATATTTGAAAATCCTAAGTTAACAGCGCTTCTCATAGTAAACTGATAAAGTCGGTCGTTGAACAGACTGGCATTCTTGGACCGGGTGGACGATGTATGGTGTTGGGAACTTCGGCCCTTCTCGGGTCGGTTTGGCGCGCTTGGCAGATTGATCCTTCTTATTGTTATTTGTTCGGTGATTATACGTATTAGCTTTGACTAGTTATCAATATTTTGTTTCATTCGTGATATTGTCATGGCTTTATAGCCAAATAATTTTATAAACTGAGTAAATAATGATAGAACTTTGTATTCGCGGGTGATTTTTGAAAAAACTAAATTACCAGAAAGGTATGATGTATGGAGTTTTTTGGAAGCTAATGAGGTTATCTTTGAGATGGAAATATAATATACAGGGTGTTCCAATTGAAAAAATTATGTACAGATCGTGTTTGCAAAACTTGACCACCCTGTATAATAACAAATAATTTTATTCAAAATGTATATGATTATTGTGTTCAAGGATAAGTATTGTTCTATGGGTCAGTTGGTTTTTCGATACTATTTCCATTTCGCTTAAAAAATAGCCCAACTATGAGTCTTTTTTCAACTTTGAGCGCCTCTCATTCCTTTATTATAAGTCTTGGACCCAACAAACCTTATATCAAAATGATCGTACGAGAGAGTAGAGATAATTAGAATTCTTCTATACAGGGTGTTCCATTGAAAAAAATACAAGTTTATTTTGCCAAAAATTTTTTGGGACACCCTGTACTAGGGCTATATTTTCAAGACATAGCCTTTTTGACTATGATATACAAAAAATAAAATACTCAAATTCCTCACCATTTCTCCACAATCGTCCACCACATCTTGGTTGCACCACCCTGTATGATTCAAGGAACCATGTCGTTTATTTGAGAATATAAACCAACCTTCCGTTCAACTATTATATTAGCTTAGTTTGCGAGTCGGTCACGAACCAGTTCCGAACAAATTCAAAACTGATTTGCAAGCGCAGTTGATAAAATATCCAAAAACTGCGCTTGCAAAACAGTTCTGAATTGGTTCGGAACTTTTTCGTAATCGACCCGCGAACAAAGCTACAATAATTATGTATTTTCAGAATCATTATTTATGGAAACGAGTACCGCTACCTTATTATTAATCGCGCATTGAAAAACATTTTCTTCTATAATCAGATAATGCTAAATTTTTCCTTAGTGGCTTCACCAAATTTTGAATAAAGCGCGATGTAGAGAACTTCGTACCTAACACAAAGATTGTGCAGTCGATAATAATTAGTAAGGTTTACATCCAATTTATTTTCGAATTGAAACTGTCTCATTCTAGAAACCAGAACTTGTATTCAACGTTCTATTTTTGATTCACTCACGTTTTCCTTCTCCATAGTTCCAATCATCATCAAATGTTGACTTATTACATCAAACGGAACAATTATAGTTTGTCCAACCAATGAGGCACATCCGCCGGCCAACAATGCTCGCATGCGCGAGTCGATCTCTTTTTGGGCTAGTATGTGTCTAACACCTTCATACGTCGAAATATAAAATACCCCTGGAAGAAAGAGATACATTTAAAAAAATTTTTACAAATCTGTACACTCTTGTAAAAAGTTCATAGCATACGACGCGGAGATTCAAAACTCCGCCAGAGCCTGAAATTCACTATCTGCTCAGTGAATTTTGTCTCGAACATCGTTCGATCAGATCAAGATTATATTTGATGAATAGTAAAAAAAAAACCTCATCTGCGGAATTGCAGAAAGCAAGCTGGATGTTTGCAGAAGCCTTTGTTTTGATCTTCTGATAAAGCACCAAAAAGTCTCGTGTGGTATGTACTAAAAATAACGAAGTTTTTAGGTCACAAATATAAGTTTTGCGCGAAAATCTCGGTTCCTGTGCAACTGTCGATTTTGGAGTTTATTACAAATCTTGTACAGAATAATCTTCTCTACAAGTTAGGTTATAAAAACTTTTTGGAGGATCAACAGTTTGCATGATAAAGCGCGAATTGTGAGATGAATTATTTTCGGGGTGTATATTAAGTGCTTGTAAAAACTATAAAGGGTGAATCTTTGACTGATTTCAAAACAAAAACTTCATAAAAACATGGTAGTCCGGGTGGTACCGTAACTTTTGGCCGTGTCAATTCAGTACTCTTGGTTTTGCCGTCTAATATTATAGTCCTTGATACAGCGTACAAAAAAAAACTCGATTACCTTGAAGCTTGATAGTACAAAAAAAGTTGATCACTTTAAGCTTAACCGTGACGAGTCAAACGACTTATCTACGTGGAAAAACTTTGTCCGTGGACAGGAATGCTTAACTAGGCCTAGTCATGCTGCAGTATAACATTGTCCGCCCAAAATAATGAGTATTTACACTTTGTCCACCGCCCTAAAAATGAAGATGTTGTTTGACTCGTCACGGTTAAGCTATGCACGAATTTACATCAACTCAACTTTTTTTTTGTATGCTGTATGAAGCACTAGTAGCTTTTGTTATGGAAACAATATAAAAAATTGTCAGCTACCGCTAGCGATAATTTTCAAGCAACTAAAAATACAACTTTTCGCTCTCTTGTGTTTTCTTTATACCGGGTGTACATTTGAAATCTTCCCACCCTGGTTTTATCAAAAACTACTGATTTAAAAAAAAACGCCGAGACACGTCAAAAGATTTGTCAAGGGGGACGACTTTTCAAGTAAAAATTACTTCGCCTCACTTCATCCCCTACCCCCTAGGGGCACCCTCTTAAGAATCTTAAATGGGAAATGGGAAAAGGTATCGAGTTATACCTTGTTTGAAAGGCCTTATCAAGTGCTTTATTATGACGTTTGAATTTTTGAGATGGGTCGATTCGTTTTCGAGAAATTTGAAAAAATATTTTAACATTTCTAAAAAACAATAATAATTAAAAAAATTATCAAAGTCACAATAAATACCTAACAGCAACACACTAAAATATCACTTTTTTAGTAAGTGTTCAAAATGTTGTCCGTTATTGGCCATACAATAATATAGGCGATGTTCAAATTCCTGACGCACATTTTCAAAAACATCTTGTGGAATATCATGGCACTTTTCGATGATGCGTTGACGAAGTTCTTCTAAAGTTTGAGGTTGGGGAGTAAAAACTATAGATTCTAAATGGCCCCATAAAAAAAGTCCAATGACGTCAAATCAGGTGACCTAGCAGGCCATTCCAGAGGTCCTCTTCGTCCTATCCATTTGTTTGGAAAGTCGTCATCTAGCCATTGTCTTACCGGAAGAACATAGTGAGGAGGAGCACCGTTACCTTAATAAAAACAAAATTACTTAAAGGTACAACGATAAAGAAATACTTCGTCAACTTTTTTAGTTACGTAAATTTAATTTTTGAAAAATTATTTGTTCCGGTTTTTGTCGAATATTATCTTTTTGAAAATGTTAAAATATTTTTCCAAATTTCTCGAAAACGAATCGACCGATTCCAAAAATTCAAACGTCATAATAAAGCACTTGATAAGGCCTTTCAAACAAGCTATAGCTCGATACCTTTTCCCATTTAAGATTCTCAACGGGTGCTCCTGGGGGTAGGGGGTGAAGTGAGGCGAAGTAACTTTTTCTTAAAAAGTCGTCCCCCTTGACAAATCTTTTGACTTGTCTCGGCGTTTTTTTTTTTAAATCAGTAGTTTTTGATAATAGCGGGGTGGGAAGTTTTCAAATGATCACCCGATATGTAACTTCGTTTTGGAGAAAAAAAATAGAAGCCACTATTATAAACTTTGTAACACCACTGATTTCATATTGGAAAGGAAGCCACACTGGACACATTTTCATAGGATATTTCTTTCTCCACACGACCTTGTTTCGTACAAGCTTGTTTCCTAGACGTAACTTCAGAGGGTGATTCGGAAGGTCGTGTTAAGAAAAAAAGTTTCTACGAATGATGAAAAAACAGTGGTATTACAGTTTCAATAGTGTCTTCCTTTTTTTGCCAACACGAAGCTACATAATGTAATAAGTCTCGCTATAGAAAACACTTGTCCAGTTTTATTTAATTTATTTAAAGTCGCTAACACAACCACAAATATTCATGTTCACAATCGCAGCGTATATTTATGTTGTAACGATTATTATTCGCGGCTAATCGATAACTATTCCTTCAAATGGCGGACCTCATTATAGACCCTCGCCAGGATTGAAAGAACATTCCAGAAATTTTTAGAAATGCGAAGAACATTCGACGCCATCTAGCCTCGCTAGAATGTACCAGAAGCCAATCGATTCGGCGCCTTCAACATTTACTGAAGAATGTTTCGTCACATTGCCCCCTTCTCAAGGCATTTCGTCCCGAACTACCCTCATGTCGGTATCGGCAACTGTCCCCAAACCGGCAGCCTGATGTCCTATGGAAGTAGCAGTCCACCGTCCTCTGGTTCGTCCTCCGGAAAGGATGTCAATGCCGTTTTCCTTGAAGATCACCTCCAGCATGCCCCTTACTACTCTCCAGTCCAGTTGGTCGTTCGTCATCTTCGGAATTGCCAGATGGGTCAGGTCCTGTGACAGCATTAAGCTTCTCAGCTGATAAAGTGCCCTCCAAACATCACTATAGCTGGTCTGATGTTGTGGAAGCTTCTTTGTCACCAGGTAAAACAGGTGTCGTGTCCCATTGGTGATTTGGAGCGGCTTCCCTACCTCTGGCTTTTGTCGTCGCAGATGGTCCAATCGTCCAAATTTTCGTTTAAAAGCTGCAGCAAGTCCACTCCTCATACTGAGGTCTTCAGTGACCCAGTGAGCCAACGAGTATTCGGCCGGTGCTTCAAACAAATCCAGCTGCCTCTCTTGGACAACGCCATTCTGGACTTTCTGGCCATTGGAGTGTAGAGACATGAAAGTTTCCAATGACATGTCTTCCTTGGCTGACCTGATCTGCCTCACTTCAGCGTCCTGATCGTCGTGGTTCCCAGCATACCGAGCTAAACGATTGAAGTGAACAACCCTCGGTTTTCCTCGTGGTGGCTTTCGAATCCTGAAGACGACGTCATTGATTCGCTCCAGAAACTCATACGGGCCCTCCCAAGAGCTTTGCAGTTTTGGGGATAATCCACGTCGCCTCTGTGGGTTGTGAAGCCAAACCAAATCCCCAACCTGGAACCCTCCTTCTTCGGCCTTCACGTCGTACGCCTCCTTCATCCTGTCGCTGGCACTTTGGATGTTTAGTCGGACTCGTTGATGGATATCGTCCATTTTTCTACGAAGATCACTTGCGTAGTCTTCCCCAGCGACATCCTCACCAGGTGGACAGCCAAACTTCAAATCGCAGGGCAGCCGGAGTTCACGACCCATGAGGAATAGGGGGAGATGTTGATCCCAGTCTCTTTGATGGTCAGAGACAACTTTGGCCAAGTGTCGATTGATGGTTCGGTTCATTCGCTCCACCATGCCATCCGATTGTGGGTGTAATGCCGTTGTCCTTGTCTTCTTGATCTTCAAGACATCGCAGACATTCTGGAATAGCGTCGATTCGAAGTTCCTGCCCTGGTCCGAATGCAGCTCCAATGGGACGCCAAAACGGCAGATCCATTCCTTGACCAGTACATCAGCTACCGTTGCCGCTTCTTGGTTTGGCAAGGGATACGCTTCGTCCCACTTACTGAAGTAATCCATCGCGACCAGGATGTATTTATTTCCTCCGTTCGACTCAGGAAATGGTCCAGCTACATCTATGGCGATCCTCTCAAACGGGCTTCCCACATTGTACTGGCGCATAGGAGCTTTTGGACGTTTCTGTGGTCCATTGCTTGCAGCACAAACGGCGCATTTCCTGCACCACTCCGGGATATCGGCGTGGCAGTTGATCCAGCTTTCCCAGCGTCTTGGTTACTCACAGATGTCCACCCGTTACGCCATCATGGACCTCTCTCATCACCTCGGTCTGTCTGCTCCGAGGAACCACTATCTGCCTCCGATTCGTGCCATCCAGATTTTTCACTCGTCTCATCAGGATGCCGTCGCTAATAACCAGTGAGTACCATTGAGCCCAGTAGGATTTCACTGCAGTTGAAAATCGTGCGACTTCTTGCCAAGTTGGTCGTTGGCCTGCAAGCTTCCATCCAATGATGAGCTTTAGACGTAGATCTTTCTCCTGGTCCTCGCGAAGCGCCTTAGACTGCCAGGAATCATCCACTACAGTTGTCCTGCGAACGCTCGCTTCCTTTTCCTCGGCTTTGTGAGAAAGCTCTGGTCTCCGGGACAAGCCATCCAAGCTCTTGAGGCTTGATCTCGCTCGATGATCCTTGTTTTCCAATGCCAACGCAGGTTCCCGTATCTCTGTCCTACAGCGGCTACGCATATGCCCAAGCTCTCCACAATTCCAGCATCGCAGCTCCTTTCGCTTGGATACCTCCATTTCCTTGAGGACTCTCCTCACATCTGCGCCGAAGCTGTCCTCCTCCGGAACATCCTGTTCCTCCATCCTTCGCACAGGAAGCTTGCAGCACTGCTTCGCTGCTTCGAGTTCCAACATCTTATCTCCTGGTCCCGCAGTCCATCCAAGAAGGCCTGAACAGCAAGCCTTTCCATAACGTTTTCTGGCATGGTTGGATAAGCCAGTCGTGCAAGGCGAGCAACATCCGCTTCAAACTCCTGCATGGCCTCGTTGGTCTTATGGATGCGGTTCTTCAACAGGGAATGGTATACATGCTCCAAATGAGTTTGCCCATATCGCAATTCCAGATGCTTGACTAGTACATCGTAGTCCTCCTGGTCCTGGGTGTTCAGCGTCAGCAGGATTTCTGTAGCCTCCCCACGGAGTGCAAGAGTCAATGCCAGGGCTTTTTCCGGTCCAGTCCATCCATTTGCCCTTGCTGCTGCCTCGAACTGGCGATGGTAATTGTTCCAGGACAGCTTGCCATCAGACTGTGGGGCTTTCATGTGGATTCTGATTGTATCAGCTTCTATCTTGGCACTCGCACCTTGGTTTCCGAGTGTTACCTTTGGTTGTTTGAAGGTAGCTGCTTTCCTTTTTACTTTCTCGACTTCGTCCTCAAGAGTCTTCATTGCATCTTCAAACCGTTTCTCAAGGTTGCCGATTTCTTCAGCTACGTGATCCTTCACCTGATTGTAGTTGTCTGCCAGTTGTACTTTGATTTCCATGATCCTCCATCGCTCTAGAAGATTGTTCGAACTTCTCCTCTATTGCTCTAGAAGATTCTTCGAGCTTCTCCTCCATAGTTCTCGAGGATTCTGCGAACTTCTCTTCTAGTTTATCCTCCAATTTTCTGGACATTTTCTCGATTGCGTTGGGATCAGGGATCTCAAATCCATGCCTTCTTCCATTAAAGCCTCACGAAGCCTTTGTTGTAGATCAGTTTTCTTACTGCTCGTATCCAGGTCACGCTCCTCCAATTCCCTCTTCAACTCGGCGACCTTCAATCCCGTTAGCAGAACAAGTTTCGCAGTCATTATGATGACTATTTATGTCTGATTCTATAGCACAATAAATAAATCCCACTTCTGACACCAATGTAATAAGTCTCGCTATAGAAAACACTTGTCCAGTTTTATTTAATTTATTTAAAGTCGCTAACACAACCACAAATATTCATGTTCACAATCGCAGCGTATATTTATGTTGTAACGATTATTATTCGCGGCTAATCGATAACTATTCCTTCAAATGGCGGACCTCATTATAGACCCTCGCCAGGATTGAAAGAACATTCCAGATATTTTTAGAAATGCGAAGAACATTCGACGCCATCTAGCCTCGCTAGAATGTACCAGAAGCCAATCGATTCGGCGCCTTCAACATTTACTGAACAATGTTTCGTCACAATAATATGAAAAAAACACAAGAGAGCAAAAAGTTTTATTTTCAGTTGCTTAAATACAGGATGTCCCAGAAAAAATGGGACATACGGTAACAGCAGATTCCTCACACAAAAATATTGCGATCGCCCCGATCTTGTCTAACTCGAAAGTTGATATAAAGAGATACAGGTCGTCAAACTTGAATTTTAATTTTTGATTTATTTGAATAACTTTCGAAATAATCAAGTTATATTGATGAAATTTTGTATATGGAGGTTGTTTGACATGCAAAATTCAAATCTGTACACGGAATTGCTCGTACTGTGAAAAATTCATCTGTTATAATTGAAAATTTCGACAAATAATACCTATTCAATTGCTTCCATTACCTGTAAAAATGTGAAGTACGGCCCTGTTCAGCATTTCAAGGAACAGAAATAAAAGCGTCCACTAGGCATGCTCGAAACTGTTCATCGGTGTTTATGTTTCGGGCTCATAAATCTGCCAGCCTCGACAAGCGTTTTATTTATCCATTTATTTTAGAGGTCAGTGGTGCACTCTGATGCACCTCTTTCACCTTTTTGGAAGAACACGTTCGTTTGCCCAGAGCTTAAGCGGTTCAGAAGAACCACTAGATCGACATCCTCACACTTGTTCGTACGATGAGGTTTCGAAGAGGGGGCTATGTTACTCTATGTTAGCATCGGCGTCTTCTCATTGAGATTGATGTACTTCGATACCTTGCCTCTCAAATTCATTACGCATTATAGTGATCAATCGGCGTTTGTTAGAATCATTCGAGAGCAGTTTTGCTTGAGGCACCTTGCATTATGCTCTGATTGAATCATTTTGATGTCAGATCACCTTGTGCAGGAGGTAACCACCAAACCACCATCGACCACCAAGCACTAACGCGTTGTTTCCTGAGATCATGCTTTCAGGGAGCGGTGTTAATGCTGCATGAAAGGAGGATTTCGTGCCCTTGCGCATTCCCTCTTCGGTGAACAAAAACAACAGATATGGTGCTAACTCGAACGCAGTGTTGCTTTAATTGTTCGTCTGACTGTTTTGTAACGCAGGCTGTCTGGAATATGGCAAGTGAATCAACATCAACTTTTTTGTGAAATACTTCCCCAGATGTGGTGATTGACACGAAGGTCTACACTTAGTCAAAACCGCAAGGTTCTATCTTTAGTAACAACCGAGATAACCCGCAAGAGCAACCAAAGTGGGGTACCCTGAACATGTACAGGGTGTCCCATTTTGGGTACTTTTTCCAGGGTATCTCCGTTATTCTTATAGATAGAAAGTTGCGGTTTACACGACAATGTGCTTTTTCGTGAAACTGAAGATGCCGTAAACAAAATTTTCATAGCCCTTTTAGTTTTCAAGATACAGGGCTGAACTGAAAATGTTGCATTTAAAGGTACCCCTCGTATCTAAACTATCAGGTAAGTTATGGAAAATGTGAAA
Source organism: Orchestes rusci (assembly GCA_958502075.1). Taxonomy (NCBI): domain Eukaryota; kingdom Metazoa; phylum Arthropoda; class Insecta; order Coleoptera; family Curculionidae; genus Orchestes; species Orchestes rusci. The sequence goes on from OY293310.1 coordinate 10,602,554, forward strand.
ACTGTTTCGTATACATTGCGGCTCTAAAAGGGCCCATTCTTTTTTTTTTGAAGGGCGCAACAAAAATTTTGAAACTTGGCATACTTCAATTGCTGTCGAAATACTACTTTTAGATGTTGCTGACGTCCTTTAGTATTCAAGATGTCGGCTGGGCGCCATTTTGAAACATTTTTTTAAATGGAAAGGGGGGTCGTGTGATACCTCATTTTGAAGATCCTGATGAATACTTTATAACCCTTGAATATTGAGTCGATATCTTCAAGTACTACAAAATGGCGGTACATTTAATTACAACATTGATACATACACTTAAAAAAAAAAACGTCAAATTCAATTCAAAAGATGCTGGAAATATTCTTGACATAAAGTTTGGGTTAGGAATAAATGACAAAAATGTCAAAAAAGCATGTTTTGAATTGAACTTGACAAATTTTTTCAAAAAGTGTATGTATCAATGTAGTAATTGAATGTACCGCCATTTTGTAGTACTTGAAGATATCGACTCAGGTTATAAAGTACTCATCAGGACCTTCAAAATGAGGTGTCACACGACCCCCCTTTCCATTTAAAAAAATGTTTCCAAATGGTGCCCAGTCGCCATCTTGAATACAAAAAGTACGTCAGTAACATCAAAAAGTAGTATTTCGACAGCAATTAAAGTATGCCAAGTTTCAAAATTTTTGGTGCACACATTAAAAAAAAAGGGGGGGGACCTTTTAGAGCCGCACTGTATAACTTTTCCCGTAGAACTCGATTCTGCCTTCGGAATTAGTATACAGGTTCCGGTCAAGAAGTTATCGGACCAAACTTTATTTTTTTAAATGGAACACCCTGTATATTGATAGTCTATAAGATTTGTCTTTTCTTTACCTTTTCAAAAATATATAACAGTATGCACTTTTAAAAAATATATATTTTTATCTTATAACTTTTTGACCTGACCCTGTATACTAATTCCGCTTTATGTTTCTGGTCATAAAGAAACCCTTTTTAAAAAATGATTTTTATTTTCACAACTTTGAAAATTAATTGAAAAAAAAATACAATTGGAACTTAACTCTAACGTGTCTATGCCGTTTCTCCCCGAGCGGACCGTTTCCTAGCCGTAAGTATCCAAGGAATTGCTGACGGCTGCACAGTCATGATGCTGCTTACTAAGGACTTATTAGACACATAACTCCTCCCTTCTTAAAGGAAACTCAAGGGGGTAGCACTTGAGTTTCATCAATGGTACTCGTACGCTGGGGCTTGATTATGGCTGGCTTCCTTTTCATGACAAGGTAAATTGCCATCGGGATCGGGATCAGAAGAATCAGGATCCAGAAGGACCAGTGTTGATAAGGGCTATGCTCTTTTACATAGTCCAGAGGCTTGATATGTGACTCTTGTAGTTGCAATTGGTGTAGTTGATCCAGAGGCAAATTTTGAAGGTGGATTTTTTCTACTTGGGCAACGGGAAAATGGATTTCTTTGACGCCATCTAAAGTGACTGGATGGCCATGGAATGCTTCTTGATCGTTCTTGTAGACGGACCGTGATGTTTGAATGGAACATCTTGGTGGAACTATGAATAAGTAAGTTCCATGAAGCTGAGCGATTTCGTCTTCTTCACAGTGAGTCTGGATTTTCTGACTTTTCGGAAATATTCCGATGTAGTGGGCTTCATCGATTTCTTCCATGATTGGCTTGTTGATATGGATTGGTATTTGTCGACATGTGTCCGACTGATTTTTGAGGGACAAAAGGGACGTAACGCAATCAGGGTTTTCATGTGTTGGTAGAACGTTGTTGTTCTTGCAGTAGTATATCTTCTTCAGGGCCATGCATTCTTCGTTTTGGTATTGGTACTTGTCGTTGCTCAGGATAAGGTAAGTAGAAGGAGGGATGATGATGGAATTGTTTTTATTTGGGATGGAAAAGAGATGGAAAATCTCGAAATCATCCTGATTCACTAGCGGAAAATTTAAAGAGAAAACTATTTTGTTTTCAATTGCAAAAACATTTGTTTCAACTACACGGTAATACATTTAGAAATTATCGCTTAGAAATAGAAGTTGGAAAACATTGTGTTGTTTCTGGAGCTCATTCACTATTTCTTTGAGATCTCGTGGAGTTATTATACTCCTATGCAAGGTTTTGAGCGAGGCGAAGGTGATAGCATTTTCTAATTCGCTGATGAAGTTCAACAATGCGTCGAGATTTACTTTGATTTGATCAATGGTCTCGTGAATTTCAAGGTAGTGCAAATAGCTGAACTGTGTCTTTTTGATATCATCAATAATTCCATTTATTCGGTTTTCAATTGCTTTCTGATTATTACTCACAATTGTCATGGTATGATTGATGTTTTTCATTAAATTGGTTGTTAAAGACACTTGTTGATTGACTGTTTGAATTACATTATTTTGACTATTTTCAAGCGTTTTTATATGATCATGAATTTCTTTAGCGTCTTCTTGGTCAAGATTGCCAGTTATAAATTTGACAAGTGATCCGATTGGATTAATCAAGCCTCTTTTATTTCGTCCATTTGGTAGGAAAGAATCGATTTTCTGATTTACCAAATTTACTTCATACTTGAGATGTTGATAAGCTTCAAGCAATAGATATTTTGATTCGATTGAAGAGTTGTTAATTGTGGTTTCTAGTTTGATATAATGACTTGTTATGTCGGTTAGTTGATTTTTTAGTGAAATGAGGTCAATGTAGTGTAGGAATGTATGTGTTGCAATTTTGATTTTGGCAGTGCCTAATTTGAATGGAAGGATGCCGGGGTTGGATTCAAGATTCTGAATCTGTACCCTCTGTGCCTTCGTCAGGTAAAGTAAGGTCATCAACCTGCAAAGGGTTTTCTGTCATTTTTCGGGGATTTTTGAAAATTTGTTTATGATAGTTATTTTGGGCAGTTGTTACTGTCAAGTCATTAGTTTTTAAAATATGTTCTGGTTTATAGAGTGGATTGGTTTTGGATTGTCTGTCGCCTAATTTTCGATAACCGATTGATCCGGGTTGGATATCGGGTGGATCATTCCGTTTTTCGTTCGCTTTTTCAATTACTTTACTTTTGTTAGCGGACAGATTTTCGTGAATATTTTTGTAGATTTCTCCCATTGATTCTTTATGTTGATTTAATTGATTGTTTATTAGTTGGGCGTTACTATCAATATCGATAGGATCTTTAAGTTCTAAATGACCAAATACTAAATCAATTGGTTTTTTCTTTGTTGCCGAATGAATTGAATTATTATATCCAATTATTGAGAGGTTTAGTTTTTCGTGCGGGCTTAAATTTGGTTTTGTCAAAGCTAAAGTTCTCATGTGTTCCAGAAGTGTTGAGTGAAATCTTTCTACTATAGAATTACTATTTGGGTTCAAAGGTAAGGTGTAATGCCAATTTATATTATACAACTTTGAGAATTCTTTCAATAGATGTTGATTGAACTCTGTACCATTATCTGAAACTATATTTTCGGGTATTTTGTAATTTGACACAAATTGAACAAGTGATTGGTAAATGTGGAGGGCTGAAAGGCTTGGCAAAATGAAAGCCTGACTGAATTTTGAAAAACTGTCGCAAATTGTTAATGCAACATTTTTGTCAAACTTGAATGTGTCTACATGTAGTGTTTCAAATGGTTTCTTAGGTGTAGGTGTAAGTTGTAATTTGATTAAGGGTGGATGACGCTCGTACTTTACTTGTTGACAAATCGAACAGTTATTGATGAATTTTCGTACATCATCATTCATTTTTGGCCAATAAAATTTTAATCGAAGTTGATCGATAGTTTCATGTACACCTCTGTGATTGGTAATACCTTCGTGTTGCTTTTTGATCGTTTCGCGTTGTTTGTCGGACTTTGTGATGTCAGCTAATAATTTATTTGATTTAAGTAACTTGTAAGTTGAGTGTTTGAAGGTCTGGGGGATAAAATTACACATTTTCTTATAAAGTTCGTCATTGTTGTCGTTTTGAAAATAGAAAACGTATTGTCTCTTGGGTTCGCCGTATTCTTTTAAAAATTGAATAACTTGATTTTCAAAAGTATCGTCATTTACGTAAATATACCATCGAGTTCTGTTAACGGGATCTGTGAAAATTTTCTTGATTTCTTTTCGAGGCAGTGTATTTCTATCAACTTTAATTACGAAAATTTGACAGAGAAAATAATTAATTGGTTTTTCAGTGATATGAATGGTGAGAATTGGATCCTCTGCACTCGTATGCACTGTTTCGTTGTCATCATTTTCGTCTGGGTCAGCCTGTGCTATAATAGACTGATTATCTAATATGGGATTCTCGTTATAAGATTGCATGAAACGTAATACAGGCGGTGTTTGCGACCTTATTCTAGTTTCGCTACTTTGGTTTTCCTCGGAATTAGACGGTTGGATATTTGTTTCGTTCACATGAATTTCTACTCGTGATAAAGCGTCGGCATTGGTGTTTTTCTTGCCTTTCTTATAAATAATTTGATAATCAAATTCTTCTAATTTTAGACGCCACCTAACGAGTCGAGAGTTTGGTTCTTTAAGGTTCATTAACCATTGAAGGGGTTGATGATCTGTTACAATTTTGAATTTCCTTCCGAAAAGATAAGGTCTAAAATAACGTGTTCCCCATATAATTGCGAGAAGTTCTTTTTCAATAGTACTATAGTTTTGTTCTGAAGAATTTTGCGTAGGCAATCGGTTTATCTTGACCTATAGGCCCTTGTGAAAGGACACAACCAATGGCAACATTGCTTGCGTCAGTTGTTAAATTAAATTCTTTAGAAAAGTCCGGATATTGCAATATTGGGTCATTTGTTAAAAGTAGTTTACAGTCTTGGAAGGTTTTCTGATATTCGGGGTCATTGATGTTTATGGTTGAATTTTTCTTTAAACAATTTGTGAATGGCTTGGTTATTTTGGCAAAATTTGGAATAAATTTCCGATAATAACCAAGAAGTCCGAGAAAGCTTTTAATTTCCTTGGTTGATTTTGGGATTGGATATTTCAGAATAGCATTGACCTTATCAGGATTTGGTTTTATTCCTTCGGTTGTTATTATATGTCCAAGAAATGCAACTTGCTTATGTAAAAATTCAGATTTATCAAGCTGGATTTTCAAGTTACTTTCACGTAGTCTCTGAAAAATATGTTTGAGATTGACGATATGTTCTTGTAGTGAGGTGGAAAACACTATTATATCGTCCATATAGACGAAACATATCTTATTTTGTGGTCCTTTTAAAACATTATCCATGACCCTTTGAAAGGTTGCGGGCGCATTTTTTAGGCCAAAGGGCATTCTGATATATTCATAATGCCCATTTTCAACGCTGAAGGCTGTTTTTTTGATGTCGTCGGGGTGCATTTCAATCTGGTGAAATCCACTAGCCAAGTCGAGAGTAGTAAAATATTGGCTACGGCCTAATTTATCAAGAATGTCAGTGATATTTGGAATTGGATAACGGTCATCAATAGTTTTGGAATTAATTCCCCTAAAATCTACGACAATTCGCCACTTTTTCTTCCCAGAAGCGTCCGGTTTTTTTGGTACGATCCAAATTGGTGAAGACCATGGTGAATCGCTTGGTCTAATAATGTTTTGATTCAGCATTTCGTGAATTTGCCGCTCAACTTCCGGTTTATGTATAAATGGGTATCGATATGATTTTGAATGGACGGGTAGTTCGTCAGTTGTTTTTATTTGGTGTTTGACTTGGTTGGTAAATGTCAACGGTTGATTGTCTTTATGAAAAATATCAAAATATTTATCACACAATTTTGTAATATGATATTTTTCTTCTTCGTTCATATGTTCCGTGCGGATCAAATCTGCAATCTCATTTCTATAAAATTGATTAGGTGTTTGCTGAATGGTAAAATTAAAAATTTGGAAATTGTTTTGATCAAAATTTTGAACTTTGATTGGATTGTATAAAGAAATTTCTTGAGCTTCATCTGTATTGTTTGAAATTTCTACAGAAGCGTAACCTTGACTTGCGTCCGTTAAACATTCAGGAATGATGCAATTTGAAATTTTATACTGGGGAATGGTTACATAACCATTCTCTACATCAACAGGAATTTTTAATTTTTCTGTCATATGAGGTTCAATACGAGTGAAAAATAATAGTTTTGATTTTGCTTCATAGTGGCTCAAAGGAATTTTTGATTCTGGTGTTTTCAAGAGATAGTTTTGCAGATCAATTTCGACATTAAGATCTTTTAAGGTTTCGTATCCAAGTAAACCATCAAAGAAGTGATGAAACTTGAATAAATAGAGTTTGATTGATTTCCCTGAATTAAATTCATTGAAAGCTGGAATTTCAACACAAAAATCTCTAGTTGTTGTTTGGAAAACTGAAGAAATTGAAAATGGTTCTTTGTTGATGAAATTTGGAAAATACTTTTCGGCTATTTCGGGATTTAAAAATGATTTTGTCGCACCTGTATCAATCAGTAATTTTAACGGTGGATTGGCGATTTTTTTATAAGGGAGATCTTTCTTGTCGTAAATTGAGTGAATTTCTACGTTATTGACTCTGGAGGCAAGGTTTCCTGAAAATTTTGGGCGTTTTCTTCAACTATTTCTACAGAACTATTTTCTTTTATTTGCTGAACATTTTGATTGTCATTATAAGGGTAGTCATCATGGGGTTGGTCACAGTATGGTTCCATTGATAATGATCTTTGATCCAAACTTTGATCATCATAATAATATGGATATTCGTACTCCAGATATGAATGATTATTATACATTGGGCTTGAATTGACATTATGCATTTGGAAGTTGTTTGATCTGTGATTATCACTATTGTTATTACTTCTATTTGAATTATAAGAAATTCCACTCATTGGTGTTGGTCTGGGCAAATTTCTAACGTTTTGTTGGTTTGGTCTAAAAACATTTGTTTGAGGCCTTGGAGGTCCAAAAACTTGTCTATTGGTGAAAAAATTTGGTTGATTGAATCTAGGTTGTGGCATGTTAACTGGCCCACGAGGAAATGAATTTCCTGGGTTAAAATTTGGAACATTTTGAAAGGAGTTTGAAAAATTTGGAAAATTGTTTCTGTTATTGAAGCCAAAATTTTGCCTTTGAACAATTTGATTGTTCGATTGATTTCTATTGTTATTTTCAAGATGAAATGGTTTTTGCAAGTGTCTGATATTTGTTTCAGAAATTATGTAAGTTCTAGCTTCCGCAAGATTGACAGGTTTCATTGCTCTGATAGTTGAGCCCAAAGGTTCTTTCAAACCAGCTAAAAATATTTTTAAACCATGGATATTATAAAAATTCTTCTTAACATTAGCAGTATTCTCATCGTCATTATGAGTATCTAAGTAATTATGAAGAGCACTCAAATTACCCATTACTCTAGTATGAAATTGTAAAGGCAGTTCATTTGCATTTTGACGCAATTGATCCAAATCAAAGAGTAACCCGTTTTCATCTCGTTGATCACCAAAATGTGCAACAAGCGCGGCTTTAACGGTACACCAATCTTTAGTAACGCAAATGCTATAAACTTCCCTTGCTTTGCCGATAAGTTTTGCATAGATTCCATAGATAATAGTGATATTTTGGACACAATCTAACGTCGCATTGTTCCAATAAGTAGTTATAAGCTTATTACTAGTCTCTAAAAATGCGGATAATTCAAGAGGATTTCCGTCAAATTTTGGAACAATATCTAATAGTTTATTATCAAAATTTGGAGGAGGCATATTTGATGCTTGATTTGGATTATTTGCTTGATTTGAAAGTGAAAGGCGTGAAAAAAGATTATCTAAATTTAAAAGATTATTTTCCGAACTTTTACTTTGATCAGTTAAGTTGGCAACTTCTAAATCTAACTCGAATTCAATGTTTTCTGCTTGAGAATCAGAAGAATGCGAGGGGAAAGACATAGACGGATAACAATAGGAAAAAGGTGACTTACAGGAGGAAAATCTTCATTTTTCTCTGCTGCACTGCTGGATTTCTTCTTTCTACCAAACACACTACGATCCGATTAACGAAACGTTTTCGATCTGTGAGTCCTTATGAAGCACTGGTTCGATTTTTGAATGAACGGTTGAAACCGACGAGTTTTTCACTGTGAAATGCTCGTTCAAAATCCGCCACGACTGCGCCAGTTTATGTTTCTGGTCATAAAGAAACCCTTTTTAAAAAATGATTTTTATTTTCACAACTTTGAAAATTAATTGAAAAAAAAATACAATTGGAACTTAACTCTAACGTGTCTATGCCGTTTCTCCCCGAGCGGACCGTTTCCTAGCCGTAAGTATCCAAGGAATTGGTGACGGCTGCACAGTCATGATGCTGCTTACTAAGGACTTATTAGACACATAACTTCCGAAGGCAGAATCGAGTTCTACGGGAAATAAGTTATATAAGTTTTCCCGTAGAGCTCGATTCTGCATTCGAAATTCGTATACAGGGTCAGATCAAAAATTTCTAGGATAAAAATATATTTTTTCAAAAGTGCATACTGTTATATATTTTTGAAAAGGTAAAAAAAAATACAAATCTTATGGACTATAAATATACAGGGTGTTCCATTCAAAAAAATGAAGTTGGGTCCGATAACTTTTTGACCTGACCCTGTATACTAATTCCGAAAGCAGAGTCGGGGGAAGAGTTATATAAGAAACCGTTTTCACATTTTCCATAACTTACCTGATAGTTTAGATACGAGGTGTACCTTGAAATGCAACATTTTCAGTTAAGCCCTCTCTCTTAAAAAGGGCTATGAAAATTTTGTTAACGGCATCATTAGTTTCAAGAAAAAGTAGCACACTGTCGCGAAAACCGCAACTTTCTATCTATAAGAATAACGGAGATACTCCGCAAAAGTACCCAAAATGGGACACCCTGTACAACAGCCTAAAAGTATGAGGAGAAAATCCCTTGCTATATTATCAACTTGTAATAAATCCCAAATACCTAAGACCCTGTTGAACTATCTTGTTTATATGACCATTGACTACGGAAAGTAAGTTGACTGTCCAGTAGCACGCCCAAATCACGAACCTCGATGAACGAATCAAGCTCTGTGACATCCGAACTATATTGATGACAGATGAAAGTCCGAATGCTCGATCACATCACCAATAATCATTTATGAAAAGGTTTCAAAATAGTAGTTCACAGTAGGAACCCTGGGGTACTCCCGAATATACATGTATCTCCTTGGACACGTGATCGGCAGTGGGGAACTTGCATGAAAAAAGAAAGCCGATCTATTTATTGCAAACTGGAGAAAATCGAAAAAAAAAACGATACGTATTTTTATTTCGTTCAAATATGATTTTTCCAAAAGTTATTAAAGATTGAAGTTCGGTATATATAGATATACTGTGTATGGTGCGACTTCATAACTCAGTGATCTCAGCATATTTCAAAGCGTAGTATCTCCGTCAATTTCTGATTAACAAAAAATGGAAAAAATACGGATCTCTTTATTTTTCATGGATTTTCGAATCCAGCAATAGAAAAAATAATTCCCAAAGAACGAGGTTTATCCACCAGTTGATACATGATGATGAACTACACATAGAGAAACTATTTTGGTACCATATTGAAACTAATTAAATTCTCTACGATTTCTTTTGTTATGACTTTTTTTCAGGACTATTAGTTTAGCCAAGTACGTGTCATGGAAAATGGACATAGGTACCGATAAATGTTCAGTTTTTGCGAAAAATTTCCGAAATTTGCCGGGCTGTAAGTCCGCAACCTTTGAAAAATTGTAGAATAAAGATTCCCAAAAAGACGCTTTCTTACGGTAGTTTTTTGTAAAACACTGAAACAACTACCAAAATTTCGGAGTTCTTCGAGAGCCACGCGAGTAGCACTGGGTTTTCAGTGTTGCAAACTTGGGTATAAACCATCCTCAGGGATACTGACAACATATCAAAAAGTCGTAGATACATGCGCGTTTGCAATGTTGGATGTTTTTATTGACTGGCCTAAAAGGCTTCATCCATCAGCTTGATTTTTCCGATTCCGCAGAGGAAGTCTCAATTGACTGGACTATGGATGCGAATCAAAGCTTCCACTTGGGCCCCGCCCTCCATTCACGTTCTTATTCTAACCAAAATTAGATGATACTTGAATATTCATACTGAAGAACTAAAGACTTAAGCCATGATAAAACTCCACCAGACATTTTTGATATATTGAAAGCGTCTTGTTAAAATGTGGAAATATAAAATTATCATCCAAATATTTGGTTCGTTTGAATCATAGAATAATTAATTTTTTAATAAAAACGAAAATGATTTCAGTTATTGATACTGTCGAGAAAACAATAGCCAAGTATTATATGTTTAATAACATATCATAAAATACGAAAACAGACCAAAATTCATGAAAAAATAAACTATTAAACTCGAAAATTGTCAAAAGAAGAAAATAAGAATCTGGATTTTACTTATGGTATTGGAATAAGCTACTTGGTTCAAATACGCAATATGATATTCTGTAACTTCACGACTCACAGTTTCAAGAGAGTATTGGATTCGACAATAATGTCACACATTCACCAAGCCACAAGCTTAGAAATTTGAATCATTTACCACTGATAATCTGCACTGAAGACACCCAGAATCCCCGATATAATCCAGCAATTCCTTCGTGTCTATAGATTTTTTCAAATGCATCCAAGACCCCTGTAATAAAAAACAAATCAGTGAAAACCTGAAAACAAATCAATAGCATCTACAGGGCTTTTCACTTTAAACTCCGCACGCCAATATCTCGATAGGAATAATTGATTTCTATAAAAAGTAGTCAATGTGGGGGGTCAGATAGTTATTTTTCACAGTTAAAAAAAATCGACGTCTACCAATAGTTCAGCGTCGCGACGCGTCAAAAAATATCAATCGATTGCAGGGACTTTGAGATTACGCGCATGCAAAAGTACGTGTTATTTATAAACTTTTTTGTTATAAGGGCGAACTCATTTATCTTACTCAGTTCTGAGTTATAACGGTTTATAGTAAACATATATAAAAATAAAAATCGATTGCAGGGACTTTGAAATTACGCTCATACGAAAGAACATCTTATTCATAAAATTTGTGTCATTGACTTGATTCATTCATTGAGCTTCACAAGTTTATAGTAAACATTCTTTGATTGACAAAAAATGCGATTACGGATGATTTATACAAGAATGCTTGTCTCAATTTCTGAAAGAAGTGTTCAGTGTATGGCGTCAACTAGTTATTTTTCCAAGTTCAAAAAATTTCACGCCTACTAAGAGCTAACGTCGCGACGTCACGCGTCAAAAATATCAATCGCTTGCAGATTGCATGGACTTTGAAATTACGCGCATGAGGAAGTAAAACAATTTTTTGTTATCTACTTGAACCCATTTTTCTTGATCATTCCTGACTTGATTTTAAGTGAATATTTCTTGGCTGACAAAAAATTCTTGTGAAAATCACCCGTAATCGTATTTCTTGTTAATCAAGAAAAGTTTAGTCTAAACCGATATTATAACTCAAAAAGGAGTATAATAAATAAGTTTGAGTACATATCAATAAAATTTACTAATAAGATGGACATCCGAATGCGCGTAATTTCAAAGTCCCTGAAACCGAATTATATTTCTGATGCGTCGCGACGCTTAGCTCTTGTAGGCGTCGAATTTCTTGAACTTTGAAAAATATTTACTTGACCTCATACACTGACTACTTTTTACAGAAATTGAGTCTAGTATTCTTGTCAGAAACATTCGTCATCGCATTTTTTTTTTGTCAATCAATATATACTTGTCCCGAACGTTTTTTACAGTAATTGAATATTTATATTCGTTTTCTAGAGATTGGCTTGCGGAGTTTTAAGTGAAAAACCCTGTATGGTCTATTTTGCTTAATTATGCTCATTTCATTGATTAGAAAAGGAATTTATCCTTCGATGTAATCTAGTGAGGTATTTTCGCCAACGGAACGCAAAAGAATCCGCAAGGCTAGTTTGCGGCAACAAATATTTCGCGAAGCCGAAATATTTTTTTTTTTTTAAGAAATGTACAAAACTAGTATTAGGTATACATTTCTGAATTACCAATATTGGTTCGGTTTGTTTTCCCAACAATTAATTGATAAAAAAAGGTGTGATTTTTTATTTGTTCGTTCACGTTTCGGTTTCTATTTTGTATAATAGATAATCACATAAAAAGCTAAAATCGAAATTCAATCATGTGGCTTCTTCAACTACTGAAAAACATGATTTTATGTCTGAACTATCATCAGGTGTGGACGTGAACGAGTTGTTACCCTCTTACAAAGTAGTAAAGTTATACAGGGTGTCCGTTTTAAGTGATACGATCATTGCCAAATAGACGAAAAGTTGCCATTTTCGACGCTCATTGGAGATCTATTTACTATAGCGCAAAATTGGTAAATTGTAAAAATGGCCCAAATTAATTTAAAACTATTCATTTTCGAGACACAATTCAAATTTGGAAGTTTCATAATTTGGCCATTCTACAATATGTCTTCAAATTGTGTATACGGCGTTTTGTATTCGAGTAACCATGCATCATCAACTACATTTTTTAAATACGGACCTAGATTTTTTATCATAATTTTTAAAACCTTTTATCATACGCTTTCCAATGATGTACTACACAAATATCATTGACAACGTTTCGACCCTGTTAAATGACATCATTTGGAATTATCACCAGTAAGGCTCTGATTTTATCATATTTCAAAATTTAAACAGCCATTTCCTACGTTTCTATTTTCTATCCCAAAAATCCATCATCAAGAATTTAAAGAAAATTCCTTTGTTCTTTTTGCGAATGTGATCCACCAGAATGTCGCCCTCCCTCGACTTTTTTTATCTCAAGTGACACATAAAATTTGAAGGACCATACTTCAGATAATGGAAAATACCGAGGAAAATACTTTCATTCTACGAGTGAGAAAAGTTTGAAAAATTCTCAGTATACCGAGGAAATCAAAAAGTCCTGAATGAATCGGAAAAATAATTCTGCCAAATGCACGGTCTCCAAACCGCCCCGAGTTGACACCTATGAATTCATTTTTTTGGCGTTCTGTGAAAAACCGTACGTTTCAAACGCGAATATTTCAAAAACCGTTGAATTCAAGTAAATGTTATGGTGAATGAATTATGCTTAGAATTTTACGAGAAATTCAAAAATACTTTCAAATATAGGGTGATCCGTTTGAAAAAAGAAATGATTTCGCCAGTATACAAATGATTTGTCAAATTTTTTGTTACAGTGCTTTCAATTTAATTTGTCACACTTTTAAAAGGCTATAAAATATTTGTTTTTTGAGCTACTTACTTACTTTTTTTTAATGGCACACCCTATATATCATTACATATTTAGAAAGGCCTATTTTTTCTGATCACGAAAATATAGCGCACATGCCATTTTTATTCAATAGTTTAGAGGAAACTGGTATAAATCTGATTAAAATTGGAATTTACAGGCGTGCTTTATTTAGTTTCCAATAATGGACAATTTGCACATTTTTTGGAAATATGAAAAATATAAGGATTAGTAAGTACTGATGCCATTGATGTTGAAAAAATCAACCTACGACCTCTAATGAGGTAGTACTCACCGATTAAAAAGCGCCAATCAACATCCAATACGTCAAAGAATACACTATCTATCTCCGTCTGACTTATTGACTGAGATGACTCTCTCTCTCTCGGGAGGGTAATATGGCCCCACCCCTTTTGCGATCATGCAGTGAAATTTGCGTCTTCTTTTTCATTTATTTAGGATATTTTTGAATATTTCGGAAAAATTTTTTCGCTGGTGACTTTCAAATAATGTCTAGAATACGTTTATAAAATTTCAAGTCATTTGAAAATGTATGCAAATTGTCCATTGTTATAGTTCTTGTTTAGAATATTTACTAAGATATAGAAGATTTTCTGGTTTGTAAATACAGCATTTTGATGAATTACTCAGATCAAGAAGTATACACATTTATTTATTTTCACCAGCTTACTGTAAAGACTTGACTTTGACTTTGACTTTGAACAGTATTCACGTATAACATTTGACAATTCGAGTGCAAGCAGTTATAAATAAAGATATGAAAATTTTGTGAATAAGAAAGTTTTAGATATTCGTCTGAACTTCTCAAAAATCCTATCAAAAAAAAACAAAAGACTATCGGAATGTCAATATTTTTCCAAAAGTAGGATTTTTCCCACTGTATATTAACATACATTATGAAAGAGCTTGGTTTCCTAATTTCAAAAATATATAGTTTGATCAAAGAGTAGAATGATACCTTTCTGATGAGCCGTTCACTAGATATTTAAGTTTAAATATGTGGAAAAATTTGTATTTAAATCCCGGTTGCCATGGATGAAGTTGCACAAATTTATTAACTCGTGAATATTTGGAGTATCGCCTAGAAAATAAAGTTATTTGACTTCCATTTCTACTGATTCAATCTATACAGGGTTAGGAAAAATTACCAGAACGGTCGATTATTTCAGAAGATACACGTGCTGGAGAAAAATGTCTCAAATAAAAGTTGTGAGGCTTTCAAAAATCTACATGTCTGTGATAAATTGAAACATACAGGGTCGGACATAAAGTTATGACAGATCAAAGTTGTATTTTTTTTGTAAATGGGACCCCCTGTATATTATTGGATATTTCAATTCTTCTTTCAATTCTGAGCAAAAACTATTGTGCGCATAATGTTCATAAATTTAGTCGTTTTCGAGTTATCGCGTTTTATAAATTATATTTTTGCATGTTTGATGCTATAAAACACAAACGGTTCAAGATAGAGGAAAACGGACTGTACTATCTAGTCTCAACTTTTCAAGAGCTATCTAGGTACATATAATTAATTGTTGTCGAAAAATGTCAAAATGAGTCGAAAAAAAATTGACAGTTGGCAATACTTTCTAGTCATATGACAGAATAGCTCTTGAAAAATTAGGATTAGAAAGTACATTTTTTCCTATCTTGAACCGTTTGAGTTTTATAGCTTGTCAAAGGTGCGAAAATGTCATTTTTAAAATGCGATATCTCAATAACGGTTGAATTTAGGAACATTATTTGTATCACAATTTTTGCTCAAAATTGAACGAAGAAGTGGAATATCAAATATTAGAAGATGGGGATCAATTCAAAAAATGCAACTTTGATCTGTCATGACTTTATGACCGACCCTGTGTATTCCAATTCAATACAGATATGTATATTAGAAAGGGGGTTCCATTGAAAAAAAGGCTACTTGTGGAAAAATATTGACATTCCGATAGTCTTTTGTTTTTTTTTATAAGATTTTTGAAAATTTTAGATGAATATCTAAAACTTTCATATCTCCATAGATAACGACGCTAGCATATGGGTCAATATATACGGAATGACCCTGTACAGTACACGTAGAAAAAAATATATTTTTTAGTACCTAAATAACCATATCTTCAAATTTTTGGGACACTTGAGATAAAAAAGATACGAAGGGGAACATTATGGTGGATCAACCTGTACAACAATCTTTTATAGACTTTTTCCTACATTCTAGGAGTGATTTTGTTAGATACTCGTCGAAGTCTTCTGAATAATCATCTAGATTCTGCGATGTACTTCGATAGGTACATCCTATCTTCAATAAAACCCCATAGTTATGGAAAAATCCATTGATGTTATATCAGGTGATCATGGTGGTCACTTTATAGGACCGTTGTTACCAATCATCTTTCGGGATAAAAAATTATTGAAAAAAATCACACATAGTGACATGTACGTATTCAAAAGATTCAAGTCAATGTTGTTTGCTCAAATAGGCGAAACAAAGCTTTGGTCCTTCGATTGATTTTCATTCATAATTAAACCTTTTAGATTCTGAAAGATTGGGATAACTCAATAGACGATAGAAAAATAAAACAAAAAGTTGGTACCTATCAACTTGTAAGATTCAAAGCTTCCTTTTCGAGATACAGGGTATTAAAGTTACTTTGAAAAAATTAGTTTCAGTTCTTAACAAATTTGGGCATAAAAAAAAATCAAATATTTTGTGGAAAAGTGGTGACGGTGAAGTATTTTTACAGTCCTTACCAACCAGATTAAAAAACAAATTTGAGAAAATGCGTTGCAAAACGCATATTTTTTCAGCAATTCGTTAAAAAATTATAGCAGTGAAATTATGAGTGTGCCGGTAATGATTTTGAAAATAGTTTAGATAAATAGATTACGTCGAATTTAAATCGGGAATTTCTAAAATGAGTGTCAGTGTAGTTTACAAGGTAAATATAGACCCAAGTTTAGTTTGGAATAATTTTTTTTAATCTGAAGATGGTTTTACAGCTAAATGTGAGTTATGCCCTAGTATTTGGTATGTCATTAACGTCACTTTCAGCCAATCAGCAAGCTGCAAGTAACGTTAATGACAGCCCAAACTGGAATGGTCTCATGATACCATACTCCATAAGCGTTTTCATGGTATGGTATGGTATCATGAGACCATTCCCGATTGGTCTGTCAGTAACATCACTTTTAGTTAGCCAATCGGCGAGCTGCAAGTGACATCAATGATTGACCAAACTTCTGACCAGACTGGAATGGTCACGTGATAGCATAGTTCATGAAAACGCAAAATAGTATAATAAACAACAAGTACCGACAGCTCACGTCAACCCCTCTTTGTCTCAAAGACAGAAATTCGCCTCGTTTACCTATATCATCTATTGAGATTTTACAGAGTTGATGAACGTGTCGTATAATTTGATAGGTGATTCACCTACGCATCAGTATCATTGAAATCATGGAATCTGCTACAATATAGTTTTATTTTACATTTCATAATATTATCAGTGCATAAATGAGACTAATTTATGTCATTTAGACATAGCGAAATTTGACCACTTATAGGTAGGTATACGGAGATGTTGCTAACTTGAGTAACTTGTTGTTTATTATACTTTGAAATAACTGGATGCTGGATATGCCTTTTTTCTATAAAAAATACAGACGACGCCCGATGACTTTGTTAACAATCATTGTACCTAATGGTTCATATTTTGTTGTCTTCATTTTCTTGGTATATCATTGTTAGGGCCGATTCTACAATCCAAGTATATCCTTGAAATAAGCATTACTCCGTATAACCAATGATGATTATTATACCGGGTGTCAACTTGAAAAGTACCAGCATTCAATTGTGTCCAAACCAATGATAGTATAAAAATTTGGCGAGACGTACACTAGATACCTCAACTCAAAAGTTGTCCCCCTCGATATCTGCATTGACAAATTTCGTCAAAATTCCATACTTTCATCAGTTCAAGGAATAATATATTCTGTTCGTTTGAAAATTTTTGTGAAGTTGGTAACTTCAGCTTTGGAAAAAAAAGTGATGTTAACTTATCAAGAATAGCATGAACATTTCAAAAATCGCGAAATAAGTGGGGGTTGCTATTTGAAATTTCAGGGGTAGCTAAGTACCCTGGGCGTGAGAGGGTTGATTCCAGAAAAACAACAGATAAGTACCTACCACAAAAGTTGTCCCCTTGATATCTAAATTGACGTGTCTCGCCAAATTTTCATAGGTACTATCATTGGTTTGTTGGACACGGTCTTTTTCATTGTATAGGGTTATATGGAGTATTGCTTATTACAAGGATATACTTGGATTGTAAAATCGGCCCTAAGACCTAAGATGTGCAAGAATAGAATAGTTAATTATGAACAAACTTACCAGAATAGATATCATTGTGTTTCTGAACTTGAAGCCTTGTTTTAATCAAGGTTAATGGGTAAAGAGCACATCGAACACTGAATGAACTCATCATGGATAAAGGGAAAAACTTGGTTTTGTCCATCATATGCCATTCTATAGTTTTAATACTACCCGTATTTTCATTAACTTCTTCTGGAATATAATCCATTCTTCTTTCATTTATTTTCCAAGAACCAGGTATTTTACGGCATCTGTCCTGGAAATTCCATTCATAAAGACCTTTCTTAAAAACTGTATTAATACTAACAAGTACGTTTGATCCCTGTTATGTGAACAAATCCATGTAATTTGATTCTTTTACAGGCAATCCTTATTTCACCCGTTCACCGTACTATGAACTTAGTTTCCCCCAGGCCCCAGCTAGCTGTTCCAATCAAATTATCAAATCAGAATAATTCGGAAATCAGGTGATTTTGATAAACAAATCATTGATATCTTACCACACTCGGAGGCAGCAGAGAAAATAGTGAAACACTTCATGAAAGTCTTTTCTTATGAGAAAGAACGGTCTACGATCGTCGTATTCGTCGTTCACAAGACCTGAAAAAACAGTGGCAACGTTGCATGTAACAACAGTAGACCACTTTGTTATGGGTTGTCCCATGTTTGCAGGCACTTTCTTTGAAAATTAAGGTAGGTATATCACGAGATATGAAAAATGCTCATTGAAACACGATGATTTGCTGGAATATTTGATTTTGATAAGGATTTAAACTTGTCTGTTCCATCCCTTATGATTTAAACGAAAAATATTGAATGAACAGAAGAATGCACGTATATTGTGAAGATGCATCAGATAATCTCAATTGAATTTATTAAATTGATAAATAAATAAATAAAATTAAAATTTTTGTTTGGAAAATATAGCCGGAGGGTGATTCTTTATTGTCATAAATTATGAAAACCAGTTCCTTCTCATAATCTCATAACACCTAATAAGTAGTTTTCTAGGTCCTATCTGTAGAGAATTGAATATTTTTAATAGATTATTTATCTCTTTCTGATATACAGGGTGTCTCATAATTAGTGGACTAAATTTCAGCCGTGTTTTTATAGATCAAAAATAACCTAACTTCGAGCCTAACTTTATCTTTTGGGTTATATAAATACCTATAAACTTGGGTTCACAAAAATCGGCCAGCGCGCCCCAGCTAGCACATAACATTGTCAGGCCTTTATGCGATGTTTTCTTTATGTGAACAAGTTGATATTCTGATTTGATGAAGCTTTAACGTTTTATAGATGTCCCAATCAAGATGATTATTATCTCAGTAATATAACTTTGCAACCTTTCTTTTCAACGTATCAGAAACATCCAGGGAATATTGCTCTCAGACTTTCTATTTTGTATCTCCAAGACATGTCTTATAGATGTATATTATCAATTTACCAGAAACATCGAAATGTTTCCTCACATGTACTGCCTAACAAAATCCCATTCAGATTTTCTGCCCATGAATAAGTCACAGTAATCGCTTAATTCGATGTTGGGCGAACATCACGTGATGTCAAATTGTTACGCTCTTCCAATTTACCATTAAAAGCTAAGTTCGAATAGCCACATCTTGACATATGAGATGTTCAGTCATGTGACAGACGATTTGCGAATGAAATCGTTTGTCACCTGACCAAACAGGTTGTCAAAGTTGAATTTTAATTTTTGATTTTCTCAAAATAGCTTTTGAAGAAATAACCCCACTTACCTATTCCGAACCGAAAATTGATATTAACTATACAATGTGTCAAAGTTGAATTTTGATTTTTTTCAAATACATAAGACTTTTGAAGAAATCAAGTTATTTTGAAAAAATTTGGTATATGAGTTCTGATTATTTGAATGATTGAAAATGTGTATAAGTGGCACCCCCTACAAGAAAGAGTCATATCAAGGCCAGGTTCGAATTTCGCATGTCAATAACAATCCTCAAATCCCGAATTGTGTGTTTCCTCATATACCAAATTTCATCAAAATAACTTGATTTCTTCAAAAGTCTTATGTATTTGAAAAAAATCAAAATTCAACTTTGACACATTGTATAGTTAATATCAACTTTCGGAATAGGTAAGTGGGGTTCCATCGTAGTATTTTTCTGTAAGGAAGGTATAACCCCTTTTAAAGTTTGGCAAACATGTTTTTTGAACACCCGATATTGCCCCAAAACGGCATATAGGTGGGTGTATAGCCGAAGAATAATAAGGTATAGATTGGAGAAGGGGAAAAGGAAATCCTTTTTTGTCTGGCTTTTTCCAAAATTATGCAGTGTGTCCAAGATAAGGATGTCTATCATGGGGATCTTGGAAACCGTAAGAGATACAAGGTCGGTTGAATGGAGGCAAAGTTGCGTATTTTGATGCTTAACAAAATGCCGTTTTAAAAGAGAAGAAATTCCGGCTACGTCCGAAATTATCCAAAAAAAACGAAATTTTTCAAAATTGTTTTAATTTTTTTCTGACCACATTTGAAAAGGTTTTAGAATGAATGGAACTTCTTCATTCCCACTTTTTGCCCTTTACAAGTTAGCGTTATTACATTGAAGAACCGACGTTTCGTCTATGAGCAGACATCATCAACTTTGTTTTTTTAAATACGGTCCTGGGTTTTTTATTACGGACTTCAAGAGCCTCTTATATTCCTGAACTAACGATAATCGCACTTATTTAAAAAGAGGTATCTGTTTTTAATCCTATTAAAAATGTATTTTTTGTCACATGAGTTCTTATGGAAAAATCCATCAATATAATTTTTTTGAATAATTGCGATACATTGTTGGTTTAGGAACATAAGAGGCTCTAAAAAATCCAGGACCGTATTTAAAAAAACAAAGTTGATGATGGTTTCTCCGGAACGAAACCTCGTACGGAAAATCTCTCAAGGATGTTTTGTAGAACTTGAAAAGTGGCCACGACAAAGTGTCTTTTGTTTTTCCATATCTCTCTAAATAACGTAAAAAAAAAATTAAAAAACGAAATCGGCTTATTTCGTTTTTTTAGGCATATCTCCGAAACTACTTGGAATTTTAAAACTTTCTAAACGGTATATTGTTATATAGGCTTGAAAATGCGCATTTTCTCGGATTAAACCATCTTCGTATCTCTTACGGTTTCCAAGATCCCCATGATAGACATACTTATCTTGGACACACTGTATATTCAAGTGTACGACCGGTTTCGTTGTCAAGAGAACATCTCAGGTACTTAATTTAATTATTATTATATATTTTTCACTGTCAATAATCAAAAATCTACAGCCTACAGAGGCAGAGATCTAGAAAGAAGAGGGATGTTCTGTAATCGGAACCATCATAATACTATATCTTCTATGACTTACTATTAGGCTTTACCATTCTCACTAGAGGACACGAGTTCACACTAGTTAAAGAAGAGTCCAAATTTTGACAGTCAATATTTAGTGAGTACAAAAAATACACAAGGAAATAGTTATTCATTTTCTTTAAATACAAGTTGAAAGCGAAAGTGAATAGAAAAAGTTGAATAATGTTGAAATTATCCTTATCTGAAACTGGTCTATTTGCTCTGTTGCCAAATTTATTACTTCGGGGCTTGTGTCAACCTACGCACATCGGCAAGGCATTGGTCGCGTCCAGTCCAGGGAACTGTGGCGCTGCAGCGCTTTATTCAAGCAGTCTCAGCCTCAGAACGACATGAGTCCTCTGTGCTGCAGCGCTTTATTCCAGCGGTAAAGCATATTATATTTTGTTCGCTTTATCGCTGCAAGTGTCATGAAGCGGCGGGAAACCGGCAAATCGGTTTAAATTTGTGGTTTATAAAATGCGCGATTCGGCAGATGAAACGATATTTCTACAATTTTGAGATGAGTTTATTTATGTGCAGGCTTTCTCGGATTATGAGAGATAAAGAGTTCTCAGTGAAAGTATCTAATTAGGTATCCAAACAAGAAACAAGTTATAAGTATATAAGCAAAATAGGAAATTGAATTTACCTGCTCACTTATTGTGCATTATTGTATTTACTGTACAGGTGAAGAAGAAGGATGTATAAACTATTGAATTTGCGAAAGTTAAACATTATTGATTATATTTCTGATGATATTATGCCAGAAAGTTTTTGTAAATCCTGATGCATCGTGCACAATATTACGACTGTTCCTAACAATAGCATCAAAAGATTCCTTCTTTCTTCTTTGTCGTTGATAAGAAATCCGACTGGTACCTATAATTTGTTTTTCTCGCAAAGTAAACAATCTCTATGTGTAGACAATTTATTGACATTTGACGATTTGACGTACAGCATTACAGCATGTCCTTCAGGGAAAATAAAGCGTGAAGCGAAAAAAGCGCTGAGGCGCCACTAACTACCTGAACGCGTCCATTGGTCAGGTTTTATATAAGGTTTATTATGCGGTCTACATTCAATCTCATTTCGAATTGGAACTGTCAAATTTTCGCTTGGCAAACGGGACACCACCTGAATTTGGCATAAGCGTGACTTTGAACACAATTGAAATGTAGATGTTAGCATATAATTCCTGTTTGGTAAGCGGAAATTGGAGTTTCAATTCGAAACAAAATTGAATGTGAACCTCACATTGAATTTGTCATTGAATTGGAACTGTCAAATTTCCACTTGGCTAACAGGAATTATATGCTACTATCTACATTATATTTGTGGTCAAGGTCACGCTTGTGCCAAATTTATTGTAGTTTGTATCATATGATCCTCATATGGCAAGCGGAAATCTGTCACTTTCACTTCGAGGTGAAATTCATTGTAAACCCTAACCGCTAACCCTACATTAAAATGCGTTTGCTGCTGTTTTGTTTATAATGGTTTTGTTTGTTTACTTTCACAGACTTTCACTTATCTTTTGTTTTTGAAGAGAGCCTGGGCAGTACTGGGCACTGGACATAGATAAAAAAATATATATACGGGAAGCACTGAAGGTTTATGGTAGCCTATAGGGAACTAGCGACACCGACAATTCACATGTATTCGAGCCTTGATTTTAAGTTCTGAAAGAAAAGAAGAATCAGTGGGTAAGTTGAATATTTGATATTCATAACAAAATAACAACAAATCATCTTTATTAGACCACCTAGCTCCATTGAAAATGTTTACATAGTTTTAAAACTAGTGTCGAAGCACGATTTTTTTTGGGTCGCTGAGCCGGTCAAAACCCGCGGTCAAAAATTTTGTCCAATAGAAAATTGAAAATTAAATCAAGAATTGAGCTTTAGTTTTTTTCTAGACATAGTATTTTGATAGCAATGAATTAAATACACGGCTCTTATTACAAATGAGGGTAAGTACTTATCGAGGTACTTATGTTTTTTAATTACATAAAAAATCAAAAAATTTAAAAATAATGGTTGGATTCAAGTTTTTAGATTTTTATTTTTAGTTCAAAGCTCAACTTAACCCAACATTTCCAATCTAGTAAGTTAAGTACATATACCCGAGCATATACCTATTTAGGTATATGACCGTATATGGTTAAGTAACAAATCACAAACATCAGCTGATTCTGAAATTGTGTCACAGCTTATAAAATAACTTGTAAAATAACAAGCTCTGTGATTGTGTTATCCTCGGTTCTCGGTGTTATCCGTGTTTGAAATTGAAAAAACACCTTTCATACGTTCGCTGTTTAATGATTGTGTTGTTCCTTCTCTCGTTCCTTTTTCAAAAAAAATTAATAATAATCAAGATAATGATATTATGTTGAGCAAAAGCTACAGTCGGGGTGTCCCATTTTAAACTAGTCAAGGGATCTTTTGGTTAATATTGACCCTGCAAAAGAGCTTGAACTACCCGAAATCAAAAATACGAATTCTGTCTGTCAAATTTTGAAAGGTTGACACTTTGAAATGGAACACCCTGTGTTTGATGGCGTTAACAACAAGTAGCGACAGCTCCATATACCTAAAGGTGGTCAAATTTCGTCTGTCTCAATGACAGAAATTCACCTCATTTATACACTGCTAACCTTATGAAATGTAAAATAAAACCATACTGTAGCCGATTCCATGACTTCAATGATACTGATACATAGGTGAATTATCAATCAAGTTATACAATACGATTACCCACTATGCAGTAGGTCTAAAGATTTATGCGAAGTTTCAAAGTCTTGATTTAGAAAACAGTTTTACATTCCAAAATGTTAGCAGGGTATAAATGAGGCGAATCTCTGTCATTGAGACAGAACGAAATTTGACCAGTGATATATGGAGCTGTCGCTACTTGTTGTTTATTATACTATGGCGTTAATCTGATTTCAAAAATATATGGGTTGTTAGGGATCACAAAACAATAAACCCAATAGAACGGAAACTGCAATGCTAATAGGCATTATTATAATCTCAGTTC
Organism: Orchestes rusci; assembly: GCA_958502075.1. Taxonomy (NCBI): domain Eukaryota; kingdom Metazoa; phylum Arthropoda; class Insecta; order Coleoptera; family Curculionidae; genus Orchestes; species Orchestes rusci. Next base: position 10,626,653 of record OY293310.1, read on the forward strand.
CCCGGCCGACACACTTATCTGGAGCGGCGTGGCGCTGCATTTGATTGCGTCCGCCAAAATGACATGAAATTTGTTTTGTTCCTGTTATTTAAGTTTCATACTGTCACATTAGTACTGGAGGCAAATATACTTAGTGTAAATCCACCCAATTTGCCACTGGTAGAATCGCTGAGCGAGCAGTTTTGTTGCTATAAATAGACACGTTCAGCGAGACGGCGGTCAGTAGTTGGCCTACGCTAATTACTCGTTCCCTCCCCGTGAGTAGTGCAACCCCTCTCACTCCCTTCTATCCCTGTGAGTAGTGCAACCCCTCTCACTCCCTTCGATCCCTGTGAGTAGTGCAACCACTCTCACTCCCTTCTATCCCCGTGAGTAGTGTAACCCCTCTCACTCTTAGTCGAACTTCAGCGTTATATAACTCCTCCTAGGAACAACGCCACGGAGAACATGCTCGTCCTAATCTTATGGTGGTAAGAGATTGTATTGATGTATGGTTGGCAACAATATATTGAGGCTACTATCACAAACTGAGTTTCCCTACTGATCAGCCCAGCTACGTTCCCTAGAGCACGACAGGTGTTGCGGGTCCAGTCGAAGACCCAGTCCAACACCCTACGTGACAATACTATTCAATAATACACTTCATTTTCGACACATGTGATACCGATGTGACCCACTTGAAGGAAACAAAAGTGAAGGAAGCAAAATGAAATGCAATCAAGGCAAAACATGTGTACGAAAAAGTAGGTATTCAGTATAATCTGTTGGAGTATCATTAAAAGCAAAACTATTTTTAAATTAATACAGTTTTTATTGAATGAGAAGCGATATAAAATATTTATTTAAACTAATTGAAAAAGAATAATATAATAATATAGGAGATAATATATTATAACATAATATTATACTGGTATCTATAAGGTATACATTGTGCAACACAAGGGTTAGCATTTTTAAAAGATTTCTTGTAACAACCGGTCCAAGTCTAGAAAACAAAAAAAAAAAACGATCAAAATGTGAGATGGTTGAGAGAATTATTGCACATTCAAGTGAAACGAAAAAATGTGAAAATTAATTAAAATAAAACGATTAAAAAGAATCATTAGAATAAGATGAAACAAAAAAACCAAGGAATGAATACATTTTTATGAAACAAAATACCTGATAATCCAAGGAGATTGAGTGGAAAATCAAATTCTCCGTTAGTACCTAAAAAAAATAACCTGTGTGACAGCTATACATATATATATATATATATATATATGTATGATAGAATTCGTGCTAATTTTTTTACATGGGGCGTTCTTCTTATAGCTTTTTCCGTTTGAGTGTGGAGTTTAGAGTTGGGGTTTTTCCTCGAATTTTCGTTATAGCCTATTGAAGATTCACTTAGTAAATTAAACTGACTACATATCTACACTTTTTTTTCTCACCTTACGTTTCTTCTCCATCTTTTCATGCATCTCGTATGCATGTATCTTCACTGGATCAATTTTTTTTTATTTCACAAGAGAAGTAAATTTCGCATCTTTGCCCTTGGATATCTGATTTACCCTTTTTGACCACCAGAACAAACAGCATCTTGCAATCAGTCTCCTCAAGACCTTCGCTTGATGGGTATGCTGCGGGCAGTTGAGCAATTCGAAAAGTATTGCCATTTTCGAACTAAAAACAGAGTCTATGATCTTCAAAACTTTAAGCCTTGTGCATACTTTGGGGATCAAATTGAAAATTCTGGACATTGCCTCACTGACAATTTCGTTAAAAGATGTCCCAGGAACTGTCAGTTTACAATTTTTGTATTGGCGTGCCTCAATAAATTCTGTGTAATCATTATTCTCCCTATGTAAAACCTTTTGCCGACAAGACTCACACTTGATCTTCTTCAAAAACCTTTAGCGATGAAGCCAGTAATATAAGTTCTCACATTCTTCGCTATTTGAGTTTTTTTGTGAGGCACATATGGGAGAATAATTGATGATTTCAAAGCATCCAGTGGCGTAATATCAGCAAAACTTTTTTCTGTCAAAAGTTCTCAAATTGTCGAGAGCTCTGTCACTTTTGTCAATCTCGCAATTTGACCCCGGAGAATGGCTGGACATGAAATTATTAATCAACAAAGCCTTGAAACTGGTGGCGAAATGAGCTGCAGTTGGTGATGTTTGGCGCGCGCCATAGCTCCTGATGCTCCCAAAAAAATTTTCCAGGGCGTCCTGCTGGAAAGGCCGTGTCATGACATATTTGATCTTTTTGTCTTTTAATAGTTTTGAACTCAAATGAATCAATCCCTTCAGCGTAAAAATAAAATTTTTCAACGTTGGAACGGGTACAAATGTGTTCTTCTTCGGACAAAAATACTTCATCGTTTCAAGTATTCTTATGCATTCGGTCCAGAAATCTATATGCACTGATGAAGACTTCACAGCAGCTTTGAGACGCTTGCCTGGAGGAGAATTTCTTTGACTAGAATTGATGCTGTCGAACAGATCATCAAAGAAAAGGACCGCCTCAGCAGTGTCTACAGCTTTCTCATCAAGCCTGATATCTGGTCTTTCTGAAAATCACCTTTTATTTAGATAATTTCAAGTATAATAACTTACTCCACTTTAATATTCGCTTCATGAGACAACCCACTCGCCTGCTGAATACCTGGGTGCAGAGCTTCACCTTCATTTTATCAATTTTGCTCCTGATTATATGACTGTCGGTTCAAAAACTGCAGATCTGGTCTTCGTCCTCGGCATCCAACATATCAAATTGCTCCAGATGTTCCCATTTAGCTTTTCTCTGAACACCATCTTTAATGAAGCGCAGATCCTTATTCAGCAGATTATTGCGAATACCCTTCATAAGATGAGGTCCATCAAATAGTGGGACTACCTCCTTGGAATTGATGAGAAAACCAAAATTTATATTTTCCTCATTTCTTCTTAGGAATTCCTCATTGGTATCCTTAATGAGACTATTGATGGCGGCTCGATTCGAACTTGCTTGGTCACAGACCGTCGCTACAACATTCAGTCCCACATCCTGACACTTCTCTATAACCTGTAAAAAAAATAACAATACCACTAACATTTAAATCATTATTGGAAATCAACTGGAATGAAAACAACCACATAAAATTACCTCTTTTATGAGGTTCTTCAAATCTAAAGTATTGACAGAGCCATTACTGAATGTATAGCATAACGGCTGCTTCCATTGCTTATACACTCCTTTCACCATGAAGACAGTAGCGTGATTTGCCAGCAGGGGCTTTCTATTTTTTGGGACGATGTCTTGAAATCCACAGATGTAGTCCTGTCTTTGATCATAAGAAATTCCGAGATCAATAGACATATCATCAAAAATTAGTATGCATGTTCGGTCTCTCAGATCTAGACTTGCCACCTGTTCGGTCAACGTCTTAAATAGAGGCGTATCAACACCTGCTGGCAAATGAACCTTATTCAGAAGTTCCAGGAGAGTTTTTTTGCTTGGTAGACTGAAAATTTTTGAGAGCAGCCTATAGCCTCTCCCAGATGCCTTGAGGATGCTTAAAGAAATCACTTTTTCGTCAAGTGTGAATCGTCTTGCTCTCGGTTTCTGTTTTTGTGTCCTTATTTGCAACATTATAAATTTATGTGTTGGTTCATTCACATTTTCCATGACCGACTGAAAATGTGTCGAAACATTCTCTGCTGCGTTGAGTCTCTCCTGGAAACTCTTCATAGTGTTCATCATGTGCGCCAACTCCCTCGATGTTTTTATCACCATTTGATAAGGATGTCTCTCCTTTGGTGTTAGCATCTTTTGGCGGGTAACATCAATCTCCTTCAAAAGTCTACGCTCTGTGAAGCAATAGTGAATAGTTAATATTTTATTCGACATTGAAATAAACTCACTCTTTGGTGTTCTACACACTGTTCCAGAAGTTAAAGGAATATTTTGTGTCATGGATTGTTCAAACTCACCGCTCTCATCTAGGACACAAATGCTCACATCTTCGTGGTCCAGAATAGAAAGAATAAGTTAAATATAGTAATGTTTGGAAGTCATTCAATAATACTCAATCAGTTTGAACAGAATAATTTGAAAATCAAACTGAGTTTACAATAAGATCTTGGGAAAACAGAATGGTTTCCATAAAAAGTGAAATCAAAAAACTTACTATTTGATGATTCATGAACAGTTCAAGAAGATTAGGGGATAACTTGGGGCACCAATCCTCCAACTTCGCTGTTCTCATCCTCTACACACACGGTTTTATCATCGATGTGTAGATTTATATCTGCGTAATCTATAATTTAAAAAAAAATCCTCACTTCCCTTTTTGGCCGTATAAAAAGCATTGTTTGGAAGTCCTATTCAGTTAATTCTTACCATCATTATCTGAAAAGTTCCCAAGCAGCCTCAATGATGGAACTGAATTCTTTTGCAGTAATTTTCTTCCCCGACCCCGCGTGTCTATATATGCACTCTCCTCAAAGTGTAAACTGCAAACTCTCCGAAAGTTATATAGTGTATCGGGATGCAAAGTGCGTAAATCTGGATTTCGTAAAATATTCAACCATATCTGACAGCGTGCAGGATCTTTGGGAAAACGATGCATTGTAAAAGAGCCAAAGCAACCAGGAACGTAACATTTCTTCTTTATAACCAAAAGCCCAAAGGCTAGGGGTTGCGAAAGACATGCATTTCTCTCCCACAGATCCATCCACAGACGCGTTTCGCTGTATCACAGCTCATCAGTGCGGCTAGGATCTGCAGGAGAGAAATGCACCGCTTCGCAGGAACGTACCTGTGTGGGATAGAAACGTTTATTCTTGAAATTGTGGCAAATGCCTTTTCAAGTTTTCTACACCATGTGAATACTACATATGATAGTTCTTGATAGTAGGTTTCTCATCACCACCAATAGATAGAGATGCTGTCTCCAAACCTGTGTATTTCTTCTTTGGATCGACACTCGAGAAATCCATGTCTATATTCAAATCCAAATCCTTGTAGATCTAATAAATCTTGATGTTCTCAATTGTACATTATGTCTCATCCAGTTAGAACCATATGGAAAATTTTATTATAAATTCATTAATTTTTTTTAAAAAAATGTTCTTCATTAAAAGTTCTGCATGTTCTAGAATCTCGAATAGAATCATCAGATATTACATTTTTGCAGTCGTATACGCAGTACGCAGTTTGTCAAAAAATATTGATTTCACTGAGGAGAAAACTTTATAGGTACATATTTGTTACAATATCGAAAGTTGTTGTAAAAAGAATCCGATCATAACTAAATATGCAATTACATCCATTTACAATGAGGAAAATATTCTTTAATCATAATATTCTAAACGAGCATGCAATAAACTCGATTTTTATGTATAACTCCCTTTTGCGCTCTCCGATTTTTGATAACTTTGGGATTAACAATCACCACATGATACTATTCAAATTAATGTTGATTTCATCTTGTAACCCCGACGCGATAATCCCACAGTAATTGAGCGCTTTCCGGAAAAAAAGCTCTCTACTATCTACGAAAATACAAAATAGGCCATTTCAGAAACCTATCAACATACCGTCAAAATTGACAGTGTGTACCGTAAACAATACAAATATTACAAAAAAATCAATTAAATTGTTATTGAGACATCATGAAAAAAGGGCTAATAATGTAAATATAACTTTCTGTAGCTCTGATAATAATCTGGTCTGCATTGCAACCTCCACAGTGAGTACAGAACCCGGCCTTCAAATTTTTGAAAGCATCATTCAAACTTTTATTATTTTAACTGCCCATGCAGTATAATAACTTGTGGTAGACACCAAATAACTAATTATGTGTATGTTAGTTATTTTTGGAAAGCCCTGAGGGCTTGCATCAAAGTCTGAATCACTTTAACTAAAAGGGTCTATGTTGTTTACAATCGAAATTTTGTGCTTGTATCAAATCAAAATTTCTGGGCTTCCTGCTTCTTACTTCGCGAGATAATCGATCATCTCACAGCTTTGCAGGATCAGAATCTCAACAAAACCATATTGCACACCTACATTTCTAAAAATGGCCCAGAAAGTGAAGGAAAAATATGACAATTAGAGGTTAATGTTTGTTTACGGTACAATCAGCTGACTTCAAGGTTATGTTCTGAAATGGCCTATACTTAATGCTTAACTGTATACAAATGGTCACTGTCACCCAAGGTTAATTGATATTATGGAGGACTGTAACTAGGAGAGTAATCGAAATGCATAAAAGTGGTCCAGGTTTCAAATCGCAATTCAGCTTCAATTGTTACCCCCAGATGGCGAAGAGTCGTTAGCGATTCCATGTCAAACAAAAATGTTACCTAGGTAACATGATTGAAACAACGTTACGAATACTCTATCAAAATGCAACAATTTTTATTGGCTAGGTTGCATCAAAACTCTCACTATTTGATGATAATAGGTACCTATGAATATATTTCTTGTTATAGATTATTCTGAAATGTATTGAATTTCCATATTATTTTTTTGTTTAATTGCATTAATTGATAGAGTAACTGAGTGACGTCATATCCTTCATTGACAACAGTCATCATTGAACAAACCATGGGCTTGAAACACGATGCTGCGACGATTCAACCTCAATTTTTTCCTTATAGAGAATTAATGCATCGCATGTGGAAAGTGAAGTGGAAATTTGGAAAAAATGAATGAAAATGTGATAAAAGTATCTTGACAAATTATTGACAAGCAATAAACGTTACCATCACAATTAATAAATAAAAGCGCTACTAGCAACAGCGCCCTCAAATGAACTAAGCAAAAAGAGGGACAGATTTTCAGGGATATTCGTATGTCGATTCGTTTCCTAGTTATAGTCCTCCATAATTGATATGTAGAGGTTGCGCCGTAACTAGGGAATCGGAAATCCACGAACGATTAACCGAATCGATCCCGTCACCGAGCTCCATTATTGACATTCCTGTCATCGGTGTGTCATCTTAATGTCATAACATGTCCGTATTTCAGGGTCTTAAAACTTTTTCTACCGAGTGTCGGCCGGTTTTAAACGTGTTTGAGGGTAAGTTATCACACAGGTTTTGGTATACAGCGAAATATCTTCTTATTATCAAGTGTGAAACATATTTCATCTTTTTTTTAGATGTGTATTTGAATTTCAGAACCGAATCGGAGCCGATTGACGTCATTTTTGTCTGAATTCTGATTCGTCCGAAACCCGAACGTATAACGACGCAACCTTATTACTATCAATTAACCTTGACTGTCACCCACAATATAAAAATCTAACCCCCATATGCAACGTAGAAATCTAATCCGGATGAAGTCTTTATCGCGATTATCTTCCATATCACCCAATGGCATTATTTTGAACAACTGAATTGATTATTGTCTTGTGTGCATTTTGTCTAGTGAATGATAATATAAACCTACACAAACCCATTTTGACAAATGACACATCACACCTCCTTCACCTTCACACCACAAAAATACGGTGTAATCAAAGATCACCCTGGGATGCATCTATGTCAATTCTTGAACGAAAAGCAGTACGCGTCCAGGGTGCGCTCTTGATTATTCTGAACGGTTAGTGTGTGACACTTGGATCACACTCTCACCGGGTGTGACGTTTCTGAACTCGCCCCTGTAGTCTCTGCCCAAGGTTACTTGATATTATCAATTAACCTTGGTCTCTGCCCAGGCCCAGGACACTGTCAAATAGAAGCAAAATTGGGTAAAGGATAATCGAGATATTTACATAGCTTCTTTCAAGTTTCACACCCTTCGCGGACCCATGTTTATAGTCACCAGAGTTTGATTTACCTTGATTCACCAAAACATCAGCTTTCATTCGCTTCGATATGCCCATCTCTAATCAATCCATACACTACTTAATTATACTATCCTAACCTCAATCAAACCTGTCATTAATCAAAAATACTTACTTATAGGTACTGAGGCAGCAACGCCCACATAACACCTACAATATAAAGGAAAGTCAAATGGCAACTTGTGACATGTTTTTAGCCAGCAACATCAACCGCGGTGCTAGAATTTGTTTGCTGCCTTGTCCCTGATTGGTTGATCGGTTGAAAGCAAAGTTCGTCGTCATCATAGAACTACTTGCCATTGTTAAAAGTTCTTATTGGGTCCTATGATTGAACGTTCACGTTAACTTAACGTGACTGTTAGGATTGTTTACTAATGTAAATGTTCCATTTGCTAACAGCGTTACCATGGTGAAGTGGACATCCTAAGTTACCGTAAACGTTCAATCATAGGACCCAATATAAGTTATTTAATTTCATCTTTGTTGAAGTAAACTTTTTTGAAAATGGAATGTAATCAGAAGCGTCGTTTTTTCACACAGCTTTTGTGTGATTCCTAATTGTCATGTTCTAGCAAGTAAGAGACATACAGAGTGACCCATTTAAAAGCGGGCCACCCTCATAACTTTTTAATTTATTGATCGATTTTGACGATTTTTTTTTGAAATGTAGAGAGGGAAAAGGTGTAGTTTGAGACCATACGTCGCCCAGTTTTTTCCAAAAACCAAGGCCTACTAAAGCATATTTAGAGACTTAAAAATCCAGAAAACATATTAGCGATTTTTTTAGAGAAAATCTGCCTACACCACTGGACTTTGCATCCCCTGAAATGGGTCTGTACCAAATTTCATGAAAAAATATTCAATTCGAAAATATTAGTGTATAGTGTGTATTTTTTTTTTTCTATTTTTTTTTGTCGGTCTTGTTTGTCTGTTTCATTTCATTTTGACATGAGAATATCTTTCAAATGTTTATATTTAATAATTTTTTCTGATAGACTTGCTATCGCAAGAGTTTCGATGTAAAATACTTCTTGGTGCATAATAAAATTAATCTTCAATTTTCAATATTTTGTCATAAAATTTGGTACAGATTTATTTTAGGGAATGAAAAATCCAGTGGCGTAGTCAGATTTTCTCTAAAAAAATCGCTAATATGTTTTCTGGATTTTTCAGCCTCAAAATATGCTTTAGTAGGCCTTGATTTTTGGAAAAAACTGGGCGACGCATGGCCTCAAACTACACCTTTACCCTCTCTACATTTCAAAAAAAAAATCGTCAAAATCGATCAATAAATTAAAAAGTTATGAGGGTGGCCCGCTTTCAAATGGGTCACTCTGTAGATTCCCTAAGGATAATGCGGAACTTTTCGCAAAGTAGATTTGTGAAGTGCGGAATCCATCAGTGCAGAATAAGACTTATGAACAAATCTATAGATCTTATTTGGTGTGTGATATCCAGGATCCTCCTGGTTTTAAAACATGGTAATTTTTATCCCAATTATGACGAAAAAAATACTATAATCAAGGATTTTTTTCAACTCTATCATAATTCTAGAATATTGAAATATGAAAAAAACAAAAATATTGATTTTTGTGAAACCTAGTTATCTTCAATGATCTAATAAAAACATAGCGAAATAAATATGAAGACAACATCGAACTGTGCACTCGGGTGCAGATTTTCAAAAGCTCAAACAAATTATAAGCATTTGAAATTGCCGCAGAAATATAACAGTAACAGAAACCTGCAGATGGCGCTGTATGCTGATGTATGTGGCTCCTGATTAAGAAGATTCAAGATTTGAAGTGGAGGAAGTGAATGCGGTTTCAAGGACTGCTTGATCGTAATACGCGGTTGCTGGAGGATGTCAAGTTTTGATTATCATTGTCATTTTTAACATTTTGCTTGAGATTATTAGAATTTTCACTTAATTAAATAGTATCTCTTTTGCCCTGCAACGAAGTGCATAAATGTATGGACCTTCTGGTGCCTACATGTAGATCTCTGTTTTACCATATCCTGTCATGTGAAAGTATATTTCAAAATTTGTTGTGCACACTTAAAAAAAAAGGGGGGGGGACCTTTTAGAGCCGCACTGTATACAAGACAGTGGCGACGAGTGAATACGCTAGGTTTCTGTGACGTCATGACGTCAGCTGTCAGACGGAAATATCCAAACAAACAATTTTTCATTACATCAAAAGCTGAATTTCCACTCTGCTAATCAAATACGCACTAACGGGACACACGATGTATGTAATACACCCAAAAATATAATCCGAAGAAGTCCAAATTAAACACAAACACTGATTTCAAACTCACACAATACAGAACCAAATGTCACAAAAGCTTGTTTGGATACCAAATTCGGCCACGACCAATCATATGGTGCCTGTGACGTTTTCAAAAACGTCGCGTATAACCATGAAGCTGCAATATGGCTGATGGGAGCAGCTTATTTCTCAAGTATTTTTCCAAACATGTTATGTTGCGTTGCTGTGGTTACAACAAACAATGATACAACCTTAAGGTGGGCGTTTCGCGGTCACGTGTCGGCAATGTGATTTAATGATTTGGCGGAAGCGTCAGGGGTAGATTATTCGATGGAAAATAAGCCTGACGTGTCTGACACTACCTCGACGCCGACGGGGAAATTCCATGATTAGATATATTTTTTCAGGTACATACACAAAATGTTATTTTGTGGGCAAATCGTACACCCCCCGCTATTACTTGGTTGGTTTATTCTGGGTGTGTATTCTTGTGAATATTATTTTCGGATGCGGATATTTTTTTGTGGTTGCCGTTGAGTTTGTGCTTTTTGTGAACTTTGCAAAGTTTTTCTGGATCTTTGAATAAACATTATAGACAATTAATTTTTACGAACATTGGAGTATTTTCCGTTAAGGTAAGTTTTTGAAAGAGTAATCATTAGATAAGTAGCATAATATCATTATTTATGAATATGTATTTCATATGTAATGTACGAGCACAATACATAAATATCGCAATTTATCAGTTAACGTGTCCTGGCGATTGTGTTTTGCTCTTTTTCTAATAGTGTTTTCGATTGGGAAAACAAGGGTTGCACTGGGTTTGACCTCAGGCAAAACCAGTTATGATGAAAATTTGCTCTAGGGCAATCCCAATCGAACATACATTTTTCTTCGTGTGCTATAATACTGCACGGTAAAATTCCGATTTAATTGAAATTGGAATCATTAAACTTCTTGAAAATCTAATATTATGTTGTCTCTGCGTAGCGGCTGAAGTGACTCTGAAACTAAACTAATAAGAAGTCCTTTTCTCATTGCCAAATGACAAAATCTTGAGACCAATCAATAGTTTTGTATTATATATATCATAGATACTAGGAACCATTTTTTTGAGAAATTAGGTATATGCACCAGATCTTAAATGAAATTAATTCAGTTTTGAGTAGGTACTAGTTTTCCATAACTCGTCAACGCCAGTATTTCTTTTTTTTCCGGTACTACTAGATTCCAACAATTATAACTAACTCGAAAATTGTTGTTCACTCACAGAATCACCTCACGCGACGTTCATATCCACCATTTTTCATGTTTTTTTTTCAATTTTGCTGATGCACTGAAATTGCACTATACCAGCACGGGCTCAAAGACCTCGTGCCGAAAAATCTGCACTGAGTGCAAAACTCATTGACCCGGTTTCCCAATCGAACATACAAATCCGCTCGATTTCTACCAATCGAACATAAATATTGCCCGAGTGTTGCACCAGTGCTGCCCGATTTTACCAATCGAAAACGCTATAAAAAAACTTTTTTCTGTGTAATTTTTGATAAAAATGGCCATCACCGTTCGAAATATACTATAAAATTATACACTTTCTGAAAATTGCACAATTATTGAACAAAAGATAGTCTAGCTATAAAATTTTGAAGTAGGCAAAAATAACCAATAATTATTCATATTTTTCTCAAAAATCTGGGTTGCTAAGATATCGTAGAATCCAGTTCAACGCAATGTAATTTTCATGAGACTTTGAACTTGAATAGGGTTCAAAAAAAATTACTCAATCAATTTTTTCAATGTTGCAAAGATTTTTTTTTCACCAACGATACTATACACGTGAAAAAACCTAAAACTTTTTTATTCAAAGTTTTTTTCTATCATTTATAATAAAGAGCTCTGTAAGTAGGTGGGTGTCAAATATAATGAATAACCCTGTACCTTCTATGTCCTCGATGGTCATCTTGTTCATTGTCTATTCGATTCACTTAGTTTTACTCAAAAAGAAATTCGTATGAATGTTTTTTGATCCGTCAATAATTATATAGGTATTTTAGTGTTGGGCGTTGGGCCATTATTTGCATGATAAATCGGGGTGACGCGACATATAGCGCAGTCGAAAGTAACAATTTTTCTGTAAAAATAAGCAAACTCATATAACTTATAATGATTTGTAAAGACATTTGTGAGAGAAAAAACTGCGACAACTGAATGTTTTTTTATGCAGTCATGGACACGGAGCGAATAGGGGTGGTGCTGGGTGGGGTAAATAAACAACTGTATGAATAAAAATACATAATGCATACAGTAGGACTGAGCAAATGAAGTAAAACAGCCTGAAATTTGTTTGAACTTGAATCCTGCATCAGTTATTTTTTCATGATTTCCTCAAAAATGGGACATTTTTTGCAAAGTCCAAAATTTCAAAGCTTACTATCCTTTGTTCAATTATAATTATAATGAAGTTTTCAGGAAGTGCATACATTTTGGCCTAGTTTTGAATATTGCTATACATTTTTATCAAAAGTTACACAGGAAAAAGTTTTTTCAACCCTTTTTTCAAATGTGACAAAAGGACACTAGACATTTTTTTTTCGAAACAATCGGATTGATTGAAGTTCTTAATCAAAATTTTAGGCTTTTGCTCATCTTTTGATGTGCCGTTTAGGAAATGTTTTAATTCAAGAATATTTGATATTTCGATGTTTGAAAAGTTCCGTTGTAAATGTCCATAGATAAAGCCGCTAGCATATCAGAGAATATACAGGGTGACTTTTGAGTTGATATTTTTTTCAACACAGAATAGAATTCGATAAAATAAGCCGATGTTTCAAATAAACTGAGGTCCGAAAATGTTAAGTTATCGATATACTACAATTTAAATTTGTAAAAAAAGAAGTTTCTTTGTTATAACTTTTCTGTCATCAGCGCAGATACTTTCATGACATCTGGAAAACTCCTTCTTCAATAATTATTTTATGTAAAATCACTTTCACAAACAAAAAAATCAGGGAAAAACGAATTTTACATAATAAACATGATCTCAGATTTTATCGATTCTACCTCGGATTCGAGCTCGGATTTTAGCGTGCATCAAAGTAGTTTATTTGATTTTCTCAAGCGAAAAAACATCAAATTACATATATTTACCTATTCTTTTTAAGCAAACGAACAAAGTAATATCTAACACTGTTTTGAACTGACAATAGCAGCTGAAATTATTTTGAAGAGGATCAAAAAAGATTAAATGTTTATATTCTCCACATATTGTGGCAGCACAAGAAAAATGTTCACGCAGAAACGTGAACATCAGAGCAGAGGTATGAATAACATAATTTCAATGCTTATTGTTATTTTTGGGGTTAGTTTTAATACCAAAACGGTATTCAATCCGAACTGAATTCTACATGAAAACGTAGTGAATATCCCTATTTCTTTTTCAGCAAAAAAAACAAGATAAGTTGTGACACTGGTTTACCTCAACTGCCTGTAGCACCGGAAATTATTTTGAATAAAGGATCAAAAAACATTAAATGTTTATGTAGATCCCGCATATATTCTGGCAGCACAAGAAAAATGTTCACAGAGACGAAAACATCAGAGCAGAGGTATGTATATCATATAATTTCAATGCTATGTAAATATCCCTATTTCTTTTTCAGCAAAAAATCAAGATTTGTTGTGACAGTGTTGGAATATGTATATATATTTGAAACAACTATATTTCTTATTATTTACAAAACCATGGAATAAAGTTAATTCAGATTCAATCGATTTTTTATTTAATTAACCCTTTTCGGATATTATGTACAGCTGATATTGGATCAGTATCAGTATTTCTACCCCTGTACAAAGTATCGGACAAAATTAGAGCAACTGCCTGAAAACTGATTTATTTAATTATTTTTATCAAAAGTAGTCACACGGAAAAAAGTTTTATTTTCAACCCTTTTTCAAATGGTCTCTAAACAATTTTTAGAAAAAATTCGCCAGGACGTGTGAACTGCGGTTGCTCTAATTTTGTCCGATTTTGTATATAGGCAGATATTCATTCTACTTGACAAGGTTATCTTTGGAGATTCTCCAAGTAGACCCTAAGGATGTGACATTCATATAGGCCAACGAATAGAACCAAGGGGAGAAATGGAAAAAAAAATAACAGGGTTGCAAAAAATCGCATTTTTTTTTAAAAAATCAAAAGATCTGATTTTTCTGAATAAATCGAGAAAGCTAATTTTTTACTTATGGCAATATTGAACTTCAAAATAACATATTTTCTTTTTTTTTCTCTATTCGCCTGAAAATATTTATTGTCTAGATTACTCTAGATAACAGATTAGAATCAATATGAAAAAAAAAAATAATATTTTCAGCAGCGTGCCGCGGGTTTTCTGTTGGAACAGAAAACTTTCTTAGTCTTTATAATGTGTGGTTATGATTGTTGTGAATACCTATCTCACCTTATGTACAGGGTTTTTAACCGGTTTTTCCTCATGATTTGCCACCTCTTTAGAAACTCTATTTACAGATATACCTACAAAAAATTGTTCAATTGAAAGTTTCATGATTTTTCCTGAAGATCTTATGATAACTAAGCAGAAGAACAAATAACTATTGGAAATCAGGAAAATTTCAAAAAGTTCATTTTTTTATAAATTGAGTACACTACATATATTTTATTATAGTAAAGGGGATAGATGCGAGAGAGACGCCGCAGATCACCCGAAGCAGAAACGATTTGCACTTCACAACGACCATCAGCAAAACCAAAGAGCTGTTTGAGCAGTTACTGGTCATTTGAAAAAAAATAACTTTTTCAAATTTTCCTGATTTTCAATATTGATATTTTGTTCTTCCGCTTAGTTATCATACAATTTTCAAGAAAAATCATGAAACTTTCATTAGATTTTTTTGTATCTCTTTGAATTGAGTTTCTAAAGGGGTGGCAAATTATAAGAAAAAACCATTATGTGAACGCTCATTTTTATGAAAATAATCTATAACGAATCTTTCTTTTTTCAGTTTTCCTATCAATTATTATTTTATTCGGCGACTTGTTCTACAGCAATTTATAATTAGAATCAAATCACGATAAAAATTGAAAAAGAAAACAAAATATTTGAGGTGTTGATACTTGCATTTCATCGTCATATTATTATCAAATCGTGGAAAATGTAAATAATGATATTCTTTTTTCATTCCTATAAATTGAATAGGTACTTTAGTAATTTGGAAAAAAGTCAATACCCGGACCCGGAACCATCGATTTGTAGTCCTGAATATAAATAGGTAACTGTCAAATATAAAGCTAAAGTACTAAGTCATTTTTATGGAAAAGTAATTCATATTTTTTCATAGACAGAGTGTTTATTCAAAAAGTTACCATCCACGTTGTGCGAAACTAGACAGACTTTTGAAATTCGACGAAACAATTCACAAATCTATTGGGGGGAAGTTTTATTATTAAAAATTGGATGGTGCTAGTTCAACCTCCCTAACACCCAGTGCTTGCTGCCATTGGACGCGGGTGGTGATTTTTTTTAAAGAAAACCCTGTATTAGTATTCAGATTAGGTACAGAGTGTTTCATTATCTTTGATAACATTTTAATCAGCTGTAACTTCTTTGTTTTTGAAGGTATCGAAACGAAACAAATATCAGATTGTATATTTCTCTAGCAAGTTTTTTTTCTGTACAAAAAATAATACAAAAGACTAACGATTTTCTGAAATATTGACCTGACTTATGTTTTTTTCAATGGGATGCCCTGTATAATATTGGATATTTCGATTCCACACAAAATTCTAAGTATATTTTATAGAGCATCTCATATACCTATCTTCAACGGTTTGGGAGAAAATGACGTCGAAACATTTTGCAAAAATTGAATGGTTCACATACAGACAATAGTGACAATCATAAAAACGTGTAATCACATAACACCTCGTATAATGAGCAAACTCTGTGATTTGTCAAAGTATTTCAAAGGCGATATTGTAAAATCTCATTAATTTTTATTGTTCATGGCACACATTATTGCGATCAATAAGAAGACTTCAAAATTTTTGTGTGACAGGTTTCGACGCCGTTTCCTCACAAACCGTCGAAGATAAGTATATGTTAGGATTAAAATATACATAGTAGATTGGGTAGAATAAAAATGTCCAATGATACAAATAGGTACAAGGGCATTTGATTTAAAAAAATATAAGTTAGGTTGTTATCTCGGAAAAATGTCAGTTTTTTGTTTTATTTTTCAAACAGAAAACAACTTACGAGATAACTATACAATATTATGGTATTTGTTCCATTTCGATACATTCAAAAACAAACAAGTTATAGCCTATTGAATGTTATCAAAGATAATGAAACACCCTGTACCTACCTATATTATTTTTCTATGGCCGTCTCATAAAACGGCTCACTCAAATACATTTTCTACTATTATAGGTAATTTCATCACAGCACACAAAAAAAATATCATTTCTCTTGGGCGCCCATTCATCTGTCTCGAGAATCAGGTCCCAAGCAAACCCATGTTCTGTACTGTAAATACAAAACGTACAATACAAACATAGGTAATATAGGAATCTATGAATACGGATTTCTGAAACTCCCAAATCGATAATGTTCAAATTACAGTTTTCTCTACATCATCACTCGCCGCATCTATGAGTGAAAAGCTGAACCACAGAAAAATGCCAAATCGTGGTTCCTACCTGACCTACCCACAGATGATTCCTTTCCATCTCTGTTATCCTATGCAATATGCCCCATCTTCTTTCTTTGTCTACTGTAAACCTTGGAAAAATCCCAAAATATTTCACAAAAAGTTTCCCCATCCAAGAACGGATTGTTTGTTGATTAAAATCGCAATGTTATATTGACAAGCAAATCCATGTGCCTCGAATAAGTTATTTTGGTGATGAAAAAGGGAGAAATAGCCGAGAAAACAGCGATTGATGTGACCGTTTCGATACATCCAAAACTAGGTCATTTTTGATTGCCCAGAAAACTCTTCAAATTGAATCTAGCTGATTCATGTTACTTCTTTGGAATAGTACATCATTGTACATCATGTACATAACATGATCGCGTCTCAAAGTTGTGTTGTTCTCCCGAATTAAAACATTTAGTGGGTCCATGTCGGGTATAGGAGAATAACATTGCGATACGCCCACCTTAACAACTGGATTGGTGGCGTATGTTGCAAAAGTGAGGCCGAGAGAGATGGATAGATTGTAGGATCGCTATTTCAGTCTGACACATTGGACTATAATATGGATTAAATATAAAATGATTGGTTCCAAATCATTTTAATAATAATTAGGCAACCACTTATGACAAAAGTAAATTTGTAGGTACCTACGTACTTATTGCTAAGTCTAATTTAGTCAGTTCTCTATTTTATTGCTGAACTAGAGAAAAAGCATACATCAATATGAGAAGCATTTCGACTACCTACCCAATAATGAGGAAAAAATCTTGATAGGGAGGTGAAATGCGATTTTCCAAGATTTTTGATGCCCAAATTTTTGAAATTGTTAAAAAAAAATTGAAATACATATAAAAGTGATGGAAAAGTGGTTAGACATAGTTTTCTCCAGATCGAGGGACAGACATAAATATTAAAAAAAAAAACGTGTTAAAAAATAAAAAATATCAAGTACGTATATTGATCTAAAATAACAGTGTACAAATAAAACTCAAAAAAAAAAATATATAACAATCAATACAATAATAATATAATAATATGTAGATAGGTACGTACATACATAATTTCTGATTCCTAAAATACTCAATATAATTTAATCATAAAAGTTGATCAGCGATAGATTTACTTGCATATTTTTTTGTCATTGATTTTTTTTTCTTATTTTAAGTCTAAAAGTAACAAATCTCGTTATATCTTTATTTTTTAAATGGTAACAATTAGGTAAATCAATTACCAAACTATACATTTTATTTATATAGAAGTCTTTCAAGACAATATTTTGAAGGGATGCAATCGAAAAATATTTCCGAAAAATGCTTTCCATGTCAACGAAAAAATAAAACCAAATTTCTTCACGGAAAATAAGCTGTTTTCTTTAAATCTTTTGAGTAAACTAAGTTTACTGAATCTTCTGTTAAGTGGTAGTTTGGAACCGGCAGCACTTATACAAGTTGTACAAGTTTTCGAAGTTTTAATAATTATACTTCCAAGTATATATCGACATATTATTATACAAAGAGTTTAACTCGCTATTATTCAAATTTAAACTGGAGGGATTATCTTGGGAGGTCCACTGCGTCATAAGTATGTTTATTAGTCTTGATAGTGTTCAAGAATCCCTCAATAAATTGTCTGTCGTCTTGATTGTAACTGCTTGTCTCTGCGTTTGTCAAATATTGGGATACAGAAATTAATTTGAGATTATTTTTCACTTGGGCTGCATTCGGAATAACCTGCTTGCTTCTTAGCACACAGAAAAGATTTTCTAAGCAATGTTGGGAAAAGCGACCAGTCAATATAAATTTTTGATTTTTTTTTGTTCAAGAAATTCCATCACAGAAGTGGTGGAAATTAGCACTCCTGTTTGTGAGGGTTTCCAAATTTTCTTTTGTCCAACATGTATTTTTCCAAAAGTTGTACGAAATCTGTCAGAAAATCTATCGATTTATTATAAACGTCCACATTAATCAAAGATCATTAATTGGACTTGACAGATCCATGGAGGTAGAGAGGGGTGGACACGACATCACGTGTCTAAAATGGGATCACTTTCGCCATCTTACCGTCATCGTTTTGTCAAAGTGTCAGTGTACATTTGTAGAACGGTTTTTCTCACTTTTAGCTGTGTTGTGAGGGTTATTTTGTGATTTTTGTGCGTTGTTACATTTCTCAATTATTGTTTCATGTGCCCTGGGAAGTTGTGCGAGTAGAGACGCTATCGATAAGAAAAAAATCGACTGAAATATTGGTATAGCATAATACAGGACCGGGATATGAAATTTGTGTCGAGTTCACTGAAATATTTATATGGTTGAGATTTTTAAATGTTTAATCACATTATATTGTAGATTCCAATATTTTTTTCCAATTTACTTAGTCATGGCTATGAGTGGTCGGGCTGGCGCAACGTGTAAAGCGTTGGGTCAGTAAGTGGGAAACCGGCCGGTGATCGGGTTCGAGACCCCAGGTGAGCAGAGATTATTTTCTGTTCGACATTTAGTGGCATTCTCACTGGCTAACGCTCCTGAGTAGACTGCAGTATTATCAATTACTGACAGTCGAAAAGTTTAATAGTTAGCCTTAATTAATTGGTCCTGCTAGTTCAAATATATAACTAGGTGATGTTGTCCATCATCAACTTAGTTAGAACTGCATTGGTCCTGGGGTTGGCGAAAAGGGTCTTCAAGGCCTACTCGCCGGGCAGTGGTTTTCCACCAATACCACTTTTTTGTTTGTTTTTTCAAAGGAAATGGAAGCATTGTAAACTGTGAGCGGTGAGCTCGATATTCTCTATTCTTTTTTGGTAAATTTATCCTGAAAGTTACAAAAAAAGAAATACATACAATATTTGTAGTCTAAACCATCAATATGGATATTATAGATTACTTTTTTTTCAGATGCTGTGTCCCAATAAATAGCAAGTTGTTGGGTTGTGAATCACGACATGGAAATGGCTTTTCTGGATAATATCAAAACGCAATATGGAAAAATATCACAAACGTCCATTATCACAAATTTATGGAAGGAAATAATAACGGGCAAAAGGTCGGATTTCATCTCCGAAGATCTGATCGAATATAGCTTCCACTATCCCGTGGATACAGAACTCTACATGGAGGAACTAATCAACGAATTCGAAAACTGCTTCAAGGACGAATTGAGAACAATGGATGGGGATATCAAAGCATATCTCTTAACATTTTTGTATTATTGCATGGGATCACGTGATAGAATACCCCTAAAGACGTCACTTTCCGCAGCTGAGTTGTATTTTAAATTAATCATTTTGTCTCCAGATATTGCTAAACTATTTTACGAGAAAAACCTTCTTATTATGGCGCTACAGTCGATAAATATTGCCATAAAAAGAAAACTAGTCCCAGATGAGTTGGATGGAAAAATGATGAAAGTCTTATCACTGACTTACGAGTATCTTATGGAAAATGAGGTTTCAATGATCATTTTACAAGCCATTACAAACTTATTTTCCAATATTGTGAAATATAAGGCTAAAGAAGAAGACATAAAAAAAAGTGAGTATGATCGTATGCCTTGCAAAAATATGGAATTACTAGCAGTACCCGTCACGGCTTTGCCCGCGATTGTTTTAATGTTATCGAACAATGTTGAATGCTACACTCTTAAACTTGGAAAACGACGAAACACGTGTTTTATTGATTTCATATGGGTAAGATCATCATAATCAAGTTTCAAGTCCATGATTAAAAATATTTGTTTTTTAATTTATGATTTCTTACACCTACAAACTCCTTTCACCTCCTCAAGGGTTGAATTTTAGAAAACGCCGAAACACGTGTTTTATTACATTAAGCGTTTTCATGAAGTATACTATCATGAGACTATAGACCGTGGAAGTGTTGACGTCACTGACAGATGACAATTCGAAATTGGATAGAAACAAACATCAGCTCTTATCCAATCTGTATTGATTTTCCCATTTGAAAAGGGACTCTTCAATTCAAATTACGAAGTGGAAACGTGCTTTTAAGCTTTCAAAATGCCAATACTTCTCCTCTCAGGATTCCTAAGGTACCATCAAAATCCATTTTGAAAACATGCCAACTTTCATAATCTGTCTTTTTTGAAGACAGATAATTCGTCTTTGAATTTTTCAAAAAAATCACTTAATCGGACGGTAACCGACATTCGCAAATATGAACTATTGCACAATATACTTCTATACTCTTCAACTTGAGCTTTAAAATGCTTATGGAGGCTCAGAAAATTATATTAGATAAAATAAGCTAGTGAATCACGATAAACCAAATGATCAAAAAGTTTGTTTTTACTCAAAGTAGCTTCCAGTAACGTCACACTTCAACGGTATATTCCGGTTTGGTCTGTCAGTTATGTCACTTTTAGCCAATCGGCGAGCTGCAAGTGACGTTAATGACAGACCAAACTGGAATGGTCTCATGATACCATACTCCATGAAAACGCTAAATCAATGATTTTCCAACCACTAGATATAACCCGACGTCTCTTAGTGTGTCACGTGTTTATACATTGAGGGGAGAGAGGAATTCTTACGAGAATTCTTGCGAGTTTGCTAAACTGCAAATTTAATAAGTAGCTACCTTGTATTCAAGGTATTTTTATTCCAATTAAAAATACTCTATACTCTATGAGTGCATCTCCGGTAGTTACCAATTATATAATATGTACATTTTTAGATCACTAGTGATAATAAAACATTTTCAATGAGATCCATATTTTTCCATGAACCTAAGTGACTTATGTAGACACGATGCAACGAAATACAGCTGGCAACACGACAAAAAATGCTATTTGAGATCAACCAATCACAGCTGATAGTCATTTTAACCAATCATAGCCTGGGAACACTGTTGTCGGCTTGTGCAAAATTCAATTTTTTTGAAGGCTGAACAGCTGATTTATGTGAACAGAACCAATCAATAATCAGTAAACTATAACTGTTCTATAACACCAACGATATTGAAACAAATAAAAAATTAAAACATATCCTCGTTAATACACTGGTTAATCCCTTTTGATAAAAAGTGAAAATTCTGAGTGCTTATAGATGTGCTTGCAACAAGGCAGCGTTGAACGAACGTTGAACGAATTCAACGGACGAGATGTAAATAATAACATGTTTATTATAGTGACAAACAATTTGCCCGGAATCTAGTGTGTACGCTAGTTCTAGTGGGTTCTATGTTCTGAGCGCTAAATAATTTCATCCAAGATCATGATTATGAAGTTTCAAGTGGATATGATCAAAAAGATATTTTTTTTATTTATTTTTTTTTCACACCCCCACATCTTTTTAACCCCCTTAAGGGTTGAATTTGGGAAAACGACGAAACACATGTTTCATTGTTTTCTTTTAAAATTATTGATTTCATATTCAAGTCGATGTGACCTAAAATACATATTTTTTTCATTAACATGTCATTTCTCCTACCTCCACTCCTTTCAGCCTCTTAGGGGTAAAATTTTGGATTATCTGTTCTTAGCACACCTATAAATATTGCCCCCACTTCTTTCACCCCCATAGGGGTTGAATTTTGGGAAATGACGAAACACGTGTCTTATTAATTCCATTAAAGATCATTATAATGAAGTTTCAAGTTGATTTGACCAAAAATATGTTTTTTTTTATCAATTTGTGATTTTTCACACCCACATCCCTCTCACCCCATCAAAGGTTGAATTTTGGAAATCGACGAAACATGTGTTCTATCAAGATCATCATTGTGAAGTTTCAAGTCGTTGTGACCAAAAATACAATTTTTTAATTGATTTATGATTTTTCACATCCTCACCCCTTTCACCCCTTTAAGGGTTGAATTTTCCCTTCATTAATTTCAATCAAGATTATTTATACGAAGTTTCAGCAAGATGTTGGCAAAAATACATAATATTTCATCAATTGATGATTTTTCTACCTAATCTTCTTTGAGCCCGACCTTGTCGAATTTTAAAACACAACGATACATGAGCACAATCAATTTCATTGAAGATTGTTAATATGAAGTTTCAACATGATGTTAACAATAATACATAATCTTTCATCAATTAACGATTTTTTCCACCCACTCCTTTGAGTCCAAATTTAACCCCCTTGGGGGTTTAATTTCAAAAAATAACGAAACATGTGTTTGATCAATTTCATTCAAGATTATTTATATGAATTTTCAAGTTTTTGTGACCAAAAATACATTATTTTTCATCAATAAATGATTTTTCGTACCCCCACCCTTTTCATCCCCTTAGGGATGGAATGCGAAATCCTTTCTTAGCACACCTAGAAATGTTAAGCAGAATATTTCTTCAAAATTTCATGGCTCGATCTATAATAGTTTTGTCTCGGCGTTGATGACGCAGTCAGGACAAGCTCTTTTATAAGTATAGATCAATAAATAGTGTGAATAATTAATTTGTCCTCGAATTTTTCTATGAAAATCAGTTCAACTCTAATTAGTTTGGCAATTAATTTGAGATCAAATTCAATCTCCTTGGATCTTGTAGCATGCCCTGAAAATGTTTTTCATGATAAAAAAAAAAGAAAGCTCAAGTTTTATTTGAAAATAATTCTATCAATAATAAGTCCTTCTTTTCAGTTCATTCGGTAGAAATATGACCATCAACTTGGTTATTGATGTAGGGTAAAATTTTATCAAATTCTAGGCGGTTGATGCACTTATGGCCAATACGCGACGTTTTCGAAAACGTCACAGGCACCATATGATTGGTCGTGGCCGAATTTGGTATCCAAACAAGCTTTTGTTACATTTGGTTTTGTATTGTGTGAGTTTGAAATCAGTGTTTGTGTTTAATTTGGACTTCTTTGGACTATATTTTTGGGTGTTTTACATATATCGTTAGTGCGTATTTGATTAGCCGAGTGGAAATTCTGCTTTCGAGGTGATAAAAAAGAAATAATATGTTTTGAACCACGAATCAGACACGTCAAATTTTCGGCAACTAAACTTGATATCCAAGTATTTGATAATTGTTGAAACTGTTTCAAAAATGGCTTCATAAATTTTTTATTGTTGAAAATAGAATCGACTCATACGTATTTGCATACAGAAATAGTTTGTTTGGATATTTCCGTGTGACAGCTGACGTCATGACGTCACCGAAACCTAGCGTATACTATATATTCGTATAAGTTTCAAAATAGCTAACATTTTTCCATGTCGCACGTCGCGTCGTATGCTACTTTAGTGTGAAAGTTCCAAGAGAACGTTCTGCTGAATATACAGTGTGTCCAAGATAAGGATGTCTATCATGGGGATCTTGGAAACCGTAAGAGATACGAAGATGTTTAAATCAAAGAAAAGTTGCGCGTTTTCAAGCCTAACAATATGCCGTTTAGAAAGTTTTGAATTCCGAGTAGTCTCGGAGTTTTTTTTCTGACGTTATTTAGAAAGATATGGAAAAACAAAAGACACTTTGCCATGGCCACTTTTTAAGCTCTACAAAACAGCGTTGAGAGATTTTCCGTACGACGTTTCGTTTCGGAGAAACCATCATCAACTTTGTTTTTTTAAATACGGTCCTGGATTTTTTATGACGGATTTTAAGAGCTTTTTATGTTCCTAAACCAACAATGTATCGCAATTATTCAAATAAATTATATTGATGGATTTTTCCATAAGAATTCATGTGTTAGAGAGAGACAAAAAATACATTTTTAATAGGATCAAAAACAAACACCTCTTTTTTAATAAGTGCGATACATCGTTGGCTTGGGAACATAAGAGGCTCTTAAAATCCGTAACAAAAAATCCAGGACCGTATTTGAAAAAACAAAGTTGATGAATGGCTGCTCATAGACGAAACGTCGGTCCTTCAATTTAATAGCGGTATCTTGTAAAGGGCAGAAAGCAAAAAGTGGCATTGAAGAAGTTTCATTCATTTTAAAATATCTCTTCAAATGTCGTCAGAAAAAAATGAAAACAATTTTGAAAAATTTCGTTTTTTTTTTATAATTTCGGATGTGGTCGGAATTTTTTGGCTTTTGAAACGGCATTTTGTTAAGCATCAAAATACGCAACTTTGCCTCCATTTAACCGACCTTGTATCTCTTACGTTTTCCAAGATCTCCATGATAGACATCCTTATCTTGGACACACTGTATATATCGATATTTTGACTGTGTGATCCGAATAAAAGCTTTTTTATTTTGAGAACATAATAGCATATAATTAGTCTTTTCTATGGTACCTATTGTGAGTTGTATTCGTATTCTTTCCTCAATTATCTGATAACACTGCAGTTCATTCAAAAAAAAATATTTTTTATATTTACTCATTTCTTCTTGCTTTCAGATGATCCAAGTGTGATATTCGCTTATGAAAGTTTAAAGAATATTATACTATCCAAAGATCAACCAAAGGAGCTTGAAATCGTATTCCTTAGTTTATTAAGAATTTTGCAGAGAGTTCCAAGTGAAGACTATTCTGAAAAACAAAGAAAAATTATTGTTGTCATCATAAGACAATTTATTCAGCAACTAATGGAGGGTATTGAGGAAAAGAACAAATCGCTTTACCTTATAGATTCCTTGTTTGCCATCTTCGGAGTTCAAGATCTGGAAAATATACAGGTACACCAGATCTTATGATTTATTTCTTCTTAGATCCCAAATATGGTGGTTATATGAGCAATTCATAGACAAACCGAGGCGAGGCATGATTTTGATCATATGAAAAGCAAACATCGCATCGAGAAGTTTTTGAAAAGTCCTCATTTTGGGAAAGGATCAATGACTTTTTTCATAATAATATGATAAACTCGTATGGATTAAACTTCTTCCAGATATGGCGTCTCACACAGTAGTTTTCCGTTTTTGTAGTCTATTGTTTTTTTTTACGTTAGTGACAGTAATCATCGTTAGTATAAAGAATTGCACCTCTCAAATATCTTCAAAATAATAACAGTTGCGGCACTTTCGAATCGCTCGAAAACGGCCGACACTTCCCGCCCCTAAGCCTAAGCCCGCTTTTGGTATACTCTGATAGACTAGTTCGGAAACCTTTGTCAAGTGCTTTAGACAACTTTCGCCAAACCGGCTTCCGTGAACGGCGTTGCTTTGAGCGCGCGGCTATGGAATTGTCAAAGTGTCGACATGGAGTGACGCAACTTATTTGTATTAGTAAACCTAAGTTATTTTTAATAAAATGCACAATTTTTTTTTCATTGCATTTTAATGGTCATGCCGAATTTCATACCATCCCAAAATTTCAGTAATTCTCATGCCAACACAGAATTTTCAGTTAAACTTACTGCTAATCTTAAAAACTTAAAAAGTTAACTCAAGAGGGTGATTTTCTGTGATAAAATAATAGTGGTAACTCATATAACAAAAATTAGAAATCTCAATATTTTTAGAGTTACCGGGAGTCAAATATATATTTTTTTTTTCTTGTTATTGATAATATATTTCGAATATTTCTTATCGAATCAAAATGAAATTTGGTAGAAAGTTTCAGCTTGTTAATCTAAAACGTTGTATGGAGAATATGTTTCCCCACTCTGCCCCTGGAGGGGGGGGTTGCTGTTTTGACTAGACCGATTGCGCAAAAATAAATACGCCGTTTTGAAGATTGGGAATAACTAGACAGGAAATGTACAGGGTGCTCAGTTAAGGATAACGAGAAACTGACAATCTACCTACACCTTTTGCCTAGAACGTTTTTTTCTATCTATCAAAATAAAGCGGTGGGGGAAGTTCAATTGCTTTTTGAAATTTTAACGGACTTGGGCTCATATGAAGGAGCATAATCTGCACTACAAAATGCTGATTTGGTTTTGCATTTGTTACCTTCGCCGTCGCCGCTAGATGGCGTTAACTGAAATGGTAGCATATTTTCGAGTTTTTTCGAAAAAAATCAAATGTAATGGTATATTAATTTTTATATATTTTAAAAAAATAAAAAAGTGAACGTACATTTTTTTACAAATTTTTGATAGAAAAATGTATTCTCTTTTAAAATATATAACAATGAATATACCATTACATTTGATTTATTGAGAAAAAGCTCAAAAATATACTAACGTTCCAGTTAACGCCATCTAGTGTCGACGGCGAAGGTCATAAATTCAAAAGCAAATAATTTTGTAGGGCAAATCATGATTTTTCATATGAGCCCAAGTTCGTTAAAATCGGTTAAGCAAAAGGCGAGAAATCTTAGTTTGTTTGAAAAAACAATTGAGCTTCCCCCACCGCTTTATGTTCAAAGATAGCAAAAAACGTTTTTGACAAAAAGTGTAGGTAAATAGTTAGTAGATATGAAAATCATTTCATTGGGAAAATTCTATAAAAGCCTATTTTTCTACCTTGTGTTGGTTGTTTCGCCCCTAGCGACCATTTCAGAAGCTTGAAAATACTTTCCAGGTTTTTCTCTTGCCCGTTTGAGTAATTAAGTTTTTCACCGCAAACGTCTAGATGAATAGTTTCGGGGTTATGATCGCTCGCTATCCTTAAATGATCACCCTGTCTTCTGGTCGATAAATTTCAGCTTTTGATCGTAAATCGACTTTATAATAACTCATGTGAAAAATAATTACTGTGTATAACATGATAACAAAGAAATCACAATCCAAAAACAACTTAAAACCACACAAATAGAAACATCAAAAAAGTTTTTGATTTTGTGCTGTTTTTTTTTACAAGTTTTTATACAAGTATGATGCTTATTGGCAGATTGTTGTACATAATATTTGAATTGTTATAAAAGTTCAAAATACAAACATTGTTCATGATTCCGTTCTCTTTTGTTGCAGGATTTCACATCCTTGTTGAATATACTTGATGAAGAACTGTATAAAGAGTTCGTCATACGAGTATCTCGATATCTAGAATCCAAAAACCATCAGGAATACCACGTCAATTTAATGAAAGTGGTTCATATGATGCTCTGCCATCCTCATCCCTATCAGTTTTCGAAATTGGATGTCTTATTCTCGATTTGTATAAAAAATATTTTGCTACATCTCGTAAATAAGAAAAAACAAATTCAATATTTTGCTATTGATATTTTGGCTAAAATATTCTTGCTGAGAAATAACGCTGTTGTCGATGGTGTTTTTGAGGTAAAGTTTATATTTTTTTTATTATGAGTAATTTTCGACACAATCGATCTTTTTCTTTAGCTAGTTAATGTCACAGGAGCTTTTGGCGGTTCTGAAAAGGGCATAGATACTACGAGCATTTTGGTGGCGATGATAAACATTTTGAAAGATCCGTATGCTGGAAATGCAACTAGATGCAAATATGTACTTCATATATTATCCAAAATGCTCATATCTCTCAACAGAATAGATGGAAATTTGTCCTGTCAAGTTCTTTACCTTATTTGTAAAGACGGAACTCCTTTTAGTATCAAGAATTTTTTACCAAATCTCCACGAACTATATCTTGGTTTATCTTTAAAAAAGAACTGCGATGCAAGATATGCTATTATGAGAATATTTTTCAAGATGGCCATGCATACGGATCTTACATCTTCCGTCTTTCTTAACGTAAGTATCAATAATTGGAATCAGCAGCTTGACCACCCGCTGAAAAATCTAGTTCAAATTATGCTTCCATCCCTAACTTAACGAAATCGTGTTAAATTAATAATACAGGGTGAGTTTTTGAAAGTGCTGCAATGCGATATGTCAAAAACGGCTTTTATTTTTTTTACATCTTTGTGACGTGATAATTTCACAGGGGGACACTATCGAATTTCAGATGAAATGATGTATTTTTTATTTTGAAATGCGAATCTACATAAAATATGGAGTCTGTTTACATTTTTTTTCCAATTGCTCTACTGGTTACCCAATTATGATCAAAAACTAATTAAACAGTTTTTGTTGTATAACAGTTATCATCTGTTACCATGGAAACCCCAATGTCATCGTAAAATGTGTCTCCCCGTGAAATTATCACGTCACCAAAATGTATAAAAAATTGGAGCCGTTTTTCGTTTAAGAGTGAGTTTTTTAAAGTGTAAGTGTTTATTGTTGAGGAAAGATCAGAGTATTTAAAAAAGTAGTTTTCAGCTGTGTTAAATGACACCTGTCAAAAATTGGGATCAAAAGATATGGTAGCGAGTCCGTTTCTGATTCAGCCTAAAACTCAAAATATTGACTTATTGATTTTATGAGTCGTCATGGCCTACACAAAATACTAAAATTCCATCAAAGCCGGTTCAAAAGTTAAAGCTAAAAAATTGAATCGATGGGTACCCCTTTAGGGCTCTGTATCTCCGTTAAGAGGCACTTTAGAGAAATCAATAATGACATAGTAGGGTTATTTTGATCCTCCTCCACTCTTGAAATCATGGCATATACTTACCGGACACCCTCTATATCTTATCAATCGTGATGATGGTTTTTTGTAAATACATGGTGAGTTTTTTTATGTCTAGCTTAGGAATCTCGGAAACTTTAGCAAATACGATGTTTAAATGGGTGAAGATTTGCAGTTTTCTAAGCTCTACTCGAAACCATCCTGAGTTTTACAAAATTTGACAGCTGTCAAAATATATTTCAAAAAAATTATTTTTGGCGATTTGTTAAAACGCCCCTAGCTCCACGAATATCAATTGTAGAAGAAAATGTTGAATACAAGAGTTTTAGGAAATTCTACTCTAAATAAAATGACATTAAAACATTTTTCGTCACGTCACACTCGTCATATTTTTGACTTATGATATATACTGACATTTTTTTAAATGGAAACCATATCAAATTTTACCCTTATTTCATAGAGAATTCTACTACGATTCTAAC
Source organism: Orchestes rusci (assembly GCA_958502075.1). Lineage (NCBI taxonomy): Eukaryota > Metazoa > Arthropoda > Insecta > Coleoptera > Curculionidae > Orchestes > Orchestes rusci. Next base: position 10,656,239 of record OY293310.1, read on the forward strand.
GATACATCATATGATAAGGTTATTTTTGAAAATAAAGTTTACATTGGCATTTTTTGTTTTTTTTTCGGATTCATGATTAACGTGGTTAATCTAGTTGTCTATGAAAAAATACAATTAAATGATATAAATATTCAATAATATTATAGTATAATAGTAATAAATAGTATGATAAAGCTTTCAATAATATTAATGGGCATTCCTTAAAAAGGCGACTTATTCAGTTTTGAAAAGATGCAACGTTTGCACTAACATCTAATAATGATAGAATTTACGAAAATATTTTGTAAAAACTAAATAAATAACCATGGTAACCCGTACCATCAGCTTTATTTCATGTGTTAATCTTTTACCATAGGTAATTGGATTAACTATGTTGAGGTAAAACATGAATCAGAAAAAAAAAAAAAATGCCCATAAAAACTTTATTTTTAAAAATAACTCCTTTCATCGTTAGAATCATGATAAAATTCTCTATAAATAAGGGTAAAATTTAATATGGTTACCATTTGAAAAAACATAAGTTTATGTCATCTGTCGAAAATGACGAGAGTGACGAAAAATGTTTTGATCTCATTTTATTCAGAGTAGAATTTCCTAATTGCAAATCTTTGCCCATTTATACTTTCTCGTGTCTGCTATAGTTTCCGAGAGCCCTGTGCTAGACATAAAGAAAAGCTCAGCCTGTATAAAATACCGGATGTAAATTATGTACTTTCAAGGGGTGAATCTTTGACTAATTTTAAGACGAAAAGTTCATATGAACTGGGTCCCCAACGGCTTGGTTTCTGAGATACAGGGCGTCAGATAAAATATATTTTATCTGGTTTTTTGCTTATATTTTTGTAACATGGCAATTGAACGAAATTCGGGATACTGGCACAGTATCCCGAATTATTGATGGCGAGAAACTCAAAGTTTAACTTTTTTGTTCAATATTAGAGGGCGCCACATACAGTGGTGGTTCTGAATGTAATCAACCAAAACTTTTTGTGTCGTATTGTATGTCATTTTCGACAATGCAGTCCTATTATCCATTCAATTTTACATAAAAAAGTTACTCCTAGTATTTGTCGCTAAAAACAGCTGTTTTGGATAAAAACGGCTTTGAAGTTAAACCTGCCTGATTTTTTTGACTTGGATCATGTTAGAGTTTTCAAAAAATAAGCGGAAAATGTATCTTATATTGATTAATTGTAACAAACTTAGATCATTTAGATGACTAAGACTCAAAACTAAACTAGTTAACAACATGTACAATAGTTGCTGAAAATGACCACCGCCTACTTCGGCGCATGCGTTAATATTGATTTGTATCCAATTTTCACTAATTTGGTTATGATGATATGTAATGGATAGTGTACGTAGCATGACGTTCAAAAGTATTTTTTAAAGAAAAACTCGGAAATGACCCGACTTAGAAAGTTCCAAGGCAGGTTCAACTTCAAACCGTTTTAACCAAAACGGCTGTTTTGAGCGACAAATACTAAGAATACTTAATGCATGAAAAATTGAATGGAGAATAGGTCTACCTAGGCAAAAATTACACACAATGCGAAACAAACAAGTTATGGTTGATTAAATTCTGGAACAACACTGTATGTGGCGCCCTCTAACATTAAACCAAAAACTAAGTTAATATTCAAGTTTCTGTCATCAACATCCCCAGTATCCCGGATTTCGATCAATTGCCTTGTTAATTAACAAAAATATAAGAAAAAGAAACGAAAAAAAAAATTGTTTTTTTTTTGTATTTGATATTGAAGGACATTCAATACCATGGAAATATTAGATCACTTTTTATCGTGATTGATGATTCAAATCACGCCTGTGTTTTTGAGACAGTAGACCAAAAATATCTTGGTTTGAAATTTTTTCGACTAACAATGAGAGTTGTCAATGGGCCCACATTGATCGTAGAACATGCAACCTTTTTGCTTTTGAATTTTAACTTGTTAGTGATGGAAGCATTAACACGCTCAATATCACTCTGCAGCTTGTTAATCATTGGATTTTCCAGCATCTTTATGAAAAATGTGTGTACAACTCCAATGTGAATGGCGAAACCCATGGTCCTGAACAGTATTTGAATGTACTATTCTCTGACGAATTCGAATATAAAAGATTTTTATCTAAATGCAGAAATTTGATAAGGTATGTAATTCTAGTACTCTGACATCTTTTCAAATTTCACTTTTGCAATGTTATTGATTCTTCAAACTTCATTGTAGCCACTATAAATTCAATAGGATGTTGTCAAATTAATCAAACCTTCGAAACAAAAATATGTATACTAGTTAACCAAACTAACCCAAAAGCATGTCAAAAATAATTGAAGATATCTTGAATGAATTTTTAATTTTGCCGAGGTGAAACGACTTTCAACATCAAAAGTAATATATTCACAGGAGGTTAGTTCTCTCTTTAGAACGTCGGTGCTTCACATTCAAAGACGACGTGTGGGGCAGTTTCCTCCTCTTCATTGCAGATCCTATATCTGGGCTCGTTCTATATGTTTTCTTGGACCAAATCTCACTTCTCTTAAGCGCATCTAAAAATTTCCAATCTTAATAATATTATTATTATCATAAGCAAATGAGCTAGAATTCAGGGCAAATCAAATAATCATGTTTGTTTCAGTTATGATCATGTCTATCATTCAATTGAAAATTTCAAGCACAATGAGCCAGGCTGTCCTGTTTTCATCAATGCATTGCTGGATTATGTTCAATACAAAGAATGTGATACTCTCACGAACTATTTAACTGAACATTTTCTCCACGTATGACTACTTCATAGTTTATCAGACATGATCTTGATTTTTCTTTTATAGATATGTTGTATGGAAAATAGTGATCATCTCCTCAATGCATATAGAAGAATATTGATGAATAAAGAAAATCATCGATATGCTGATCAGGAAAAGTTTGAAAACTTGAATACCCTCTTATGGGATTCTCTATTTCAGCAAACCTGTGGAATACCAAATATCAAAGCAACATTCAATCTTATAGAAACAATAAAAAATATTTGCGATTTGGAAAACGATGACGATAAGAAGAGCGAACTACTTACACAGATGAGTGAGAGGGCGTATAGAGCGTTAAAACAGCAACATATTCATCAGGGTTCTATAATGCATTTGACAGAGATCTGCATTGCGTTGAGAAGACCACCAAGTGATGAAATCATGACAATTTTCCAGAATGTATTAGATCATCCAGGAACGTCTGAATGTGAGCATCACAATATTTTTCCCTATTTATTTCTATCAACAACTTCCAAATGGTCATGCTACATTTCAGGCTCACAAATAGAGTTTTTCTTGATAAATTGATTGTTCAGCATTATGAAAATATATTGACGTTCGTTAAAAATGATTCATATACAAATATAACATAAACTTGATTTTTCATGATACATGGGAATAATTACATTACGTCTCACGTGAGCGTGACGTCACGAAAGGAAACGCGCGATTATGGTGTGCGGAGTCAGGCGTATTTTTCAATAAATAATCACATCATTCAAGACCGTAGGTTATTTGTTTAAACATAATTGACGTTATCACTCCCTTATCTAAATATTTTTCCCTTTTCCAAACTTGTTGCAAATTGTCCATCAATAACCTCCGGAGACAAACAAAGTATTCACTTAGGTATCTATTATACATAATTTTTCTCTGCTTTTTGTACTGTAGAAATTTCAAGGTCCGTATTTTTTTTGCTAAGAGGGTTTATTCTTCCTCATCATAAACTATATGTAGGTATCTGAAGTTTTTAATAGTAATAACAAAATTAAAAAAAAAAAGATGAATGAAATCAATAGCACTTCTAAAAAGCTTATCCATCTTGAAACAATTGTTTTTCCGTTAAATTCAATGGGACGAATTGAAATCTAATTCTTCTTTACAGTGTTAAAAAGTCGGTACAAGGAAACTTTCATTCAGTTGTTATCATTTTTTGGTACAATGGCCATGATGAATAGACCAAATCTACCTGCTGCTGCAAAGTATCTCACATCAGCTCTACATATATGTGATCCCATAATTCAATTGACTGCAATCAAGATGTACTATACCATTACAAAAGAGTGAGAAGCAATTTTGATTATCTTTAGAATTGTAGCTGATCATTTTTCCAGAATTAATCATGAGTTTGACGATATCATAAAATTCTGCTTCAAACATGTAACGTCCAAACACACGGTGTTGAGTCGAGTTTGTTTGGTTATTCTAGAGGAACTTATCCATGAAAACTATGTTCTTCTGAATTCAGAGGACTTCATGAGGTTCACACACCGATTGGGTTCATTTGGATTAAACGATTTTCTGCAGAATCTTCTAAGCGAGCGTTTCGTGGTTTCAAATAAACATGATATTGGCAGGTTTTATTTGAGCACTTTGATCTTTATGAGTGGACACACGAAGGTAAAACGCTTTTAATATCACCTAATTGCGAAAAATTTATTTGCAGCGTTAGTTTAATTAATAATTGCTGTTTATTTTCAGCTCGAAAGTTATCCGATCCCATTGAGTTTCAGAGAAGAACTGAACTTACTACGGAATCTTATTGATTGTCCAAATGACATGATCCAGTTTTTGTTCAACTCCTTACAAACAAAAACAAAGTTCAATATACTAAAAGAGATGTCTTTGATATTTGGTGAGTTTTCAATTTTACAAGTTATAAAATGGTTACTCAAGTTTTTTTTCCAGACTGCCTGGTGAAAGGGAAATGTAAAGTAGACAATGAATTTTTCGAATTCATTTCATATTCACTTCTCACTTTCAAAGTAATGACGGGAACTACCATGTTTGACTATAAACCCAGTTTTTATATGAAAGTCTGTAAATCAATTGAAAAACAGTTGCTCATGAAGGATGCCAAGTTCAGTTCAACTGCTAAATATGGGGTAATTAAAAAACAATTCAACTTTTACATTTGCTATTACTATAAAATCATTATCAGTATGGTACTGATATTATTGATCAAAAGTACTGAATTTATATGGTATGAAAAACTATTTTTTCAACTAGGACGTGTTGTGATATTAATTTTTTTAACGATTAATGACACAATTTTCAGATCCAAGTATTTTGTTTCTCACACGATAAATTCCTTTGAAAGAGTGAAAAAAACATTTTAAAAATTGGAGTGGAAATTCAAATATACTGGGGTGGTTATTTGAGAATGGCTCAGAAACTATTCATCCCAGATACTTACGAAAATAGATTATTGGTAATATGCTTGAGAGAAGATGCTGGAAATGTACTAGTTCCCAGGATAACCCACCGATTCTATTTATTAATATTTGATAATATATTAATATAATATGAGGACGACGGTTTTTTTTTATAATTTATCTTGAAATTTTGAAATGCAAAGGCGTAGTGAAATAAGTTTGTCTGGATTGTCGACAATTCCGACCAACTTTCATGTCTCACACTTTTTTCTAGCTTTCGAAATAAGGAAGCTTTAAGCCTTTTTTTATTCATTTAATTGAAAACAGTCATACTATTCAAGATGGCCCCATATTTTAATTTTATTTAAATAAAACTGGGATAAAACAGTGATTACCAGGAAACGCAAATTGTTGATACCGCAATCGCAAATCAATTTTGATTGATTATTTCAATTAATTCCGAATACAATGGGCTACGCAAATGCAGAAGGCCGACATCGTGGAAAAGAAAACAGTTTAAAAGTTTATTACCGTGGCCAGCCAGATCCCTCACTTGACTTGCATAGATTTTTACCTTTGGGGACGAATAAGGGATCTACACAACAAGGCCAACCACAAGTGAGGAAATGTTGGAACGGATATGAAGTGTTGTTGGTGTCAGTAGTATTCAAGCAGTAGAAATCGAGAGATCTGTCACCTGCCCAGTCGACTGAAGAAGCATCAGCAACGACGACGCCAGTCAGCAGTTCGGGCATTTGGGGAATCATAAGCATGACTTATGTTGTCCATACACATCTTCATATGTTCTTCACCGAAAATATAATAATATAGAAGGCTCACTCTAGCGCGGCACTTTAAATTAGTACCAAATAAAAGCCGACCGATTGCTGATGTAACCTGTATTTGATGCGAGAGTGACAGACAAAGTATAGAACACTGGACGCTAAGAACGCTAATCGTACGTAGGTCGTTGAATATCTCGTCTTCCGCTGTATACAGCAGAGCATGTAAAGGAACGTCAGCGGTCTTGCCTTAGTGATCCTTCTTCATAGTTGAATGTTCGGTGGTTTAAACACACAAAATTGTGAAATATGAAAGTTGTGCGGAATTTTGCCGGTAATCCAGACTAAAACTATTTTGTCTATCCCTCTGCTTTTGAAAATTGAGTACACTTCCATATTACATTACCCACAACAAATAAAATCGTATCTTATCAGAATCCAAGATCACGTCAATCGGTCGAGCTCTTTCAAAGATATAAGCATTCTTGATTTGTTAACTTTCACAGCTGTTAACCGTCTCATTTGACATGATTGAAATACAAATTTCAAGGACATTTTTCAAATAATCCATGGCGGTACTAATTTCTGTGTAGATCTATTTAAAAATCTCGAGAAAACTGCACCTCATCGCTATCTTGTGGCCGTTGAAACTTCCTAAATATTTCCAGCATTTTTTCTTGGGCATTTTACCCAATATATGTTTTTTTCTGAAGTCTCTGGGATGGATAGTCTTCTAGATCTGGCGCCTTGCCATTCTTAAATAACCATACTACCGAGCAAAAGTAGAGAAACATTTTTCCAATGATCAACTCGGAAGTGGTGAAAAAGTTGATAGTTTCGGAATATCAATCTGAACTGGAACAAACGAATTTCCAAGCTGCTATGTTCAAATCGGACAGTCATCTCCAAATTTTTTAAGCTATACAGCCTCAGAAATTATCTGACAAGTCCATCTTAGTCCGGTAGACCCAGAAAAAAAATTGACCGAAAAATTAAAAACCTGGAGCTAAGAAATCCATTCAATACAGCTGTCGATACCAAAACCAAACTTGATAGTATGATATCAGTGTTCTCACCACAGACTATAAATAAAATAGACGGTAAATGCCAAATTTCCCAGTAATGGCAGACGCAAGGAGTCTCTCTCTGCTTTTAAAAATTCGTAAAATTCAGTTTGCAAATGTTCATTATCTGATTTGATCATGGCAAAAACCGTTGAAGACATTCATGTGATCTGCTTTTGATTGCAAATTCTAAAAATCATACAGGGTATTCCAGATAAAAGAACTACATGGCAATTTCGGAATCGGTGAAGATACGACGTCGCTTAAATGGAAGAGAACTCGAGTATTTGTATGTTCAAAAATATTCTACCTTTGTTTTATTTCGAACCGAGATACCGCTATGTAGATAACAGGGTGAAAAACGAAAATGTCCATTTTTGAAAAACCACAATATTTTGCTTATTATGAAAGCTAACATTTAAACATTTTCAGGATACCTCTTACCTCTTACCCATTAGGGTACGACGATTCTGAAAACACCGTCAAAAAAAATGTAGCGCCTGACCGAGGGCCGTCTTAATATCTCCTACCATCTCCAATATCCACATGTACAGGGTGTTCACGTATATTTTGGACAATAGCTATCTCCGTTAATATTAACCCTAGAGAGAGGTTCAAATTAGCAAAGTTGTAGTATTTTTTCTGAATTATCAGAAAAAAAAATGAGCATCAGAAGTCAATTAATTATGGTCTCTTATCTTTTTTTGAATGGGACACCTTGTATTCTATCCCCTAGTTTGATAGAGAATTTTTACCTGATTTCAAATTGCTTCATTAAGTCTACAGAGGGCGTCAAAGATTCAAATTAAATTTGGTTTTTTCTACATTTTTCAAAAACGTACCAATCGATTTTGATGATTTTTGGTACCTAGTCTTGGACCATGAAATTACGGTTTTTGTTTCTTTAGCGAACGGTTTTAATTGATCGGAAGTGTTATAAAAGTGACTTCACATATTGTTATTTCTTTTGATTTTTTTTGGAATTGACTTTTTGATAATTCAGATGCTTTTATCTAATAGTTCAATGTGTTGGGGAGTTTTTCTCTCTTTTGAGAAATTTCGCTAGTATAAGTGGTTGTGCCATAAAAGAAATATTTTCAATTAGGTACACCGATATTTTATTATTTATTTTTTTCCAGCATAACTACTTATCCCAGCAAATTTTTTCAAGAGGAAAAAACTTTCTTACACACTGGGTTATTAGATGAAAACATCTGAATTATCATAACGTCAATTCCATGAAAAATCAAAAGATTTAGCTGCATATGACGTCACTGATTTTTTATGGAATTGACTTTCTGATAATTCAGATGTTTTCATCTAATAACCCAGTGTGTAAGAAAGTTTTTTCCACTCTTGAAAAAATTTGCTGGGATAAGTAGTTATGCTAGAGAAAAAAATAAATAGTAGAATATCAGTGAAGCTAGTTGAAAAAGATTTTTTTTTGGCACAACCACTTATCTTGGCAAAATTTTTCAAGAGAGAGAAAAACTCCCCAATACATTGAACTTTTAGTTAAAAATATCTGAATCATCAAAAAGTCAATGCCAAAAACAATCAAAAGAAATAACTACATATGACGTCACCTTTATAACACTTCCGGTTGATTTCAACTGGTCGCCATAGAAACAAAAACCGTAATTTCATGGTCCAAGACTAGGTACCAAAACTTATCAAAATTGATTTGAACGTTTTTGAAAAATGTTGAAGAAACCAATTTTTTTGTGAATCTTCGACGCCCTCTGTAGACTTAACTAAGTTTGCCTAGATCACCATTTTTTTGGTCAAGGAATTTGGGGATGAGCGTTGTACAGTCATTTCAGGGACACCCTGTATAAGGGTTGGGAGTATTATCTCCAACGGTGTAAAGATATTAACGTTTTTCTATACATTGAATAGTTTGGCTGGTCTCTACTGATCAACACCTCTCCAATTTATTATCATTATCCCTTGTATAGAAAAACGTTAATATTTCTATAGCCGTTAGAGATAACAACTCCAACCCCGTATATATTTGAAATCAGGAAAAAAATCTCTATCGAACCATGGGATAAAATACAGGGTGTCTCATTAAAAAAAAATCAAGAAGCCTCAATTTTTATGACTTCTGATGCACAATTGTTTTTTCTGATAATTCAGAAAAAGTACTTCAACGTTGCTACATCATTTTATTCTGGACACACTGTATGTATTTTGAAATTCATTTGACCATTACAAATGATTATTTGGAAATACTGATTAAGCTTTTTGAAATACAGATGATACTTTGTTCACGGATTTTGAAATACTGTTGCAAAAGGTGTAGTCATTTTGTACCTGCGATTGGCTTTATGAGGTGGAGGTACGTAGCAGTCATCAAAAATGCAACCGACATATTAGTTTGGGTTAGTTTTTTTTTGTTGTCTGTCTATTTTTGCTCGCTGCATTTCTTTACATGGTTTCATGAAAATCTCACAAAATGTATTTTGTATGATTTGGAATGCATGTTAAAATAGGGCTCAAACAAAATCAGTGTTTTGTATTCAGTTTTCTTGGTCTCACATTAACAAAAACTTGAAAACATAAGTGTTTGTTTACTTTTGCTCCAGAAAGTCATTGCAGCGTCTAGCTCAAAGCCTGAATACAAGGCTATTGTTCTATGGTCTGTCGTAAAGATGTGTCCCTTCATCCGACCCCTTCTCCTTGTAGACTGATAACTCTAGGCCAGGCATAACAGATCTAAAAAGTTACTGATGAAATTAGATTAAAATATTTTTATATTGTATTGGATTCGCTTGAGAATTTCCTCGAAACTTTATGAATGTACTCTATCTTTTTTGTATAACTAAATATTTTCGATACTTATACAAACATACATTTCAGGAATTTGAGAGGGAGATCAAAGCTTGTACTAAATCTCTATTCGATCTACTGTTCTTTATACAAAATGAAGAAACCCTAGATAATCATATGTCTTCAATATTTGATACACTCGCATGTTGGATAGATCACATCAAAGCAGAGGTACTTTGTAAAACATTTTTAAATATGTACATGCATAGTTCAGTCATTGGGGATCAAAAAAGGGGTCTACATGAAAAAAAGTTTTGAAAGTCTTGAAACTTCTTGAAGCTTTTTTTTGAAGGAGATATCAAGATTTACCCTAGGACATGTTTACTCTTATGTAAAAATTAATTAATCAAATTGGTGCGTCAATTTCTTGAGGGTGAATTCCGTTAACTTCTATGAACTGTGCCTTAACTTTAGCGAAAATTTCCATAAAAACTTTTTTGTAGGAAATTTTATCCACTTCAATTTTGCTCTCCACGTATTTTTCCAAAAAGCGGCGGCTCAAGCGCCAAGTTTTCAGTTGCATTTTATGGATTTTACTTAGGGACCTGAGAACCTACAAAGTTTCAAAACTTCCCGACTTTTCCAGGTAAAAATCCCCAATGACTGAACTTTCAATGTGTCTCCGGATCGACGGATGTATAGGTGAAAAAGGCAAACAAATTTTGAATTGAAATTTCATCTTCTGGGGTTCAGCCTTCCTTCGATAGAAACTAATTTGTCATAATTTTAGTTTCGAAAAATCAAGGTTCTTGGAAATTAACCTAAAAGCTATTTTTCTCATTAGTAAAGTGTTTTTTCTATAATAGATTCGAAAAATTGGTATCGAAGAGAGTGGTTCAGAATGAAAAAATGAGTGAGAATGTAACATTTTTTAAAACCCTACTTTGATATTTTGAAGATAGAAATGTTTATCAGGAAAAGTTCTTTTGAACGCAGTTCAGCAAAATGAAAGTTTTTCAAAATAAATAAAAACAATGATTAAATTTCCATTCTATTCGAAAAACGGGAAATGAGAAAATATAAAAGTAGGAATTTTGTGTTTTCACTCAGTTTTCTTTGACTAACAACTTTCTTTGATTACTTTTTGTCGTATCTCAAAGAAAAAGCACATAACAAGAAGTGATAAAAATAGCTTTTAGGTTTATTTGGCACAAATTAGTTTCTATCTAAGCACGGCTGAACCTCAGAAGATCCAATTTCAATTCAAATTTTCACCTATTCATGCTCCAATCCGGGGACACACTGTATATTGAGCAATGATTGGATTCATTATTCTAGTTGGAGTTTTATATTCATTACGAAAAATCCCCAGACTTTGTGAATTCTCTGCAGAAGTTTGTTGTTCTCTATAAGGAACATAAACAAGTCATGGACAATTACATAATTCGCCGAGAAAGGTATGTTTTTTTTGTATCAAACGCCTATCTCAAGATTCACTGTCATATTGTTCTTTACAGATAATATTGGCCATCAACTATTATAATCGACTAACAGAATCATTGTACAGGTTGTCCCATTTTGGGTACTTTTGCGGGGTATCTCCGTTATTCTCATAGATAGAAAGTTGCGGTTTTCGCGACAGGCAGAATCGAGTTCCACGGGAAAAGTATATAACTTTCGATTTTGCCTTCGGAATTTGTATACGGGGTCAGGTCAAAAAGTTATAGGCTAAATTTTTTTTTTTAAAGTGCATACTCTTATATATTTTTAAAAAGGTAAAGAAAAGACAAATCTTATGGACTATAAATATACAGGGTGTTCCATTTAAAAAAATAAAGTTGGGTCCGATAACTTTTTGACCTGACCCTGAATTCTATTCCGAAGGCAGAATCGAGTTCTACGGGAAAAGTTATATAAGAAACAGTTTTCACATTTTCCATAACTTATCTGATAGTTTAGATACGAGGGGTACCTTAAAATGCAACATTTTCAGTTTAGCCCTGTATCTTAAAAACTGAAAGGGCTATGAAAATCTTGTTAACGGCATCTTTAGTTTCACGAAAAAGTAGCACACTGTCGCGAAAACAGCAACTTTCTATCTATAAGAATAACGGAGATACCCCGCAAAAGTACCCAAAATGGGACACCCTGTAAACTATAAGTAGGTGGTATTAGGAGATTTGTTCTTGTATTATTTCGAAAGACTTCATTTTCATAAAACAGTTTATTGGTAGTAAGCACTGTTTGTTTCTATTCAACGATTTATGCCAGAAAGTTACAACAGTCACTTCATTTCATGACTATGCATGTAACAAATTTGAAGTTGATATGTAATTATTCATTCAACTTCTACATCACTAACAGGAATAACGGAATCGAGCAAACGACAGATGGACAAATGTATTTTCAAAACATTCTCAGATCGAAGCATTTAAAATATTCTACTCTCGCCATTTCATCAGAGTTCCATAAATAACTTGAATTTGGATGCTCGTGACGAATGAAGAAAATCAACCTAAGCAGACATCAGCTGTACACACCACACCGCAATGTTATTGGGATATTTTTACATACAACGTTTAAACATTTAAAAGTTCAGATATTCTCAAAATGTGTTGCTTTTTATTAACGGTATTTCCAATGACAAGAACAGCCTTATCGGAGGATTGAAAGGATCAAAAGATCAAATTTTATCTTCTCTCAATTTTTGGCCATTTTGGTGTCGTACAGTGTGCGCTATTTCACATCATCCTATCAAATGTTACGTGCTGTTGAAAGCTGGGAAACGGAACTCATTAGATTAACGTTGCTAAAGCTTTGCAAACTTCATAGAGCGTTATTGTATTTCTGAAGGATCAAAAGGCAAGATCGTTTTATTCTATAAATGGCCTCTCCCGAGCTGTTCTGCCGATTATGAAAATGAAAATCAATGGGCATTTTCACAAATGTCTGGATTAAGATTGCATCCAATTCGGCCTGTTCAAAGTATGTACCTAGGTATGGAGTGAAACTGGCGTGGAAGTTTATTTTTGAAAAAATACAGGAAATGCAGACACCTACAGGGGTTTACCAGTGAATCTATTTGAATCCCAGTCCATGCATGTAACGCATATCAAACTTAAAAAAAAACCGATTAAGCCTTAATTTAGCGAAATTCCAATCTGTATTAGGTATCTGGGTATTTTTTTTATAGATACCTACAATTATTTATCTTGGGACACGCATCTGAATAAAAAATAAGGAGATGTCAATGATTGTTTTTTTTTTGTTTTTTACCCAGCATCACTATATTCAAGCGAATTGAGCATCAAGAACAAGCTCGTGATCACAGAACACGTAAAGTTCATTTTTTATTTGAAGTTACAGCGACAGATCAAAATTGGAGGTTGAAGGTTGGCAAAAAAAAATTATATGTCATAAAGTGCTCGCTAATTGAAATGAAATGATATAATATTTTATTAAAAACTTCATTTTCTCGATTAAAGAAGGGTTTTGATCATCAATTTCAAAATCATCATCACTGTCTATGCTCGAACGGTTTTTTCTATCAAATCAAATACATTTTGAACATAGCAAAATGAAGCGAATCACAGTTGAATCTAATATGACTATCGTCAGAGCCGTCTATATTGTAATACCTATAGACGGCTCTGCTATCGTGAAAGAACATGTTTGCCAACCTTTAACCTACAATTTTGATCTGTCACTGTAACTTTAATTAAGGGCTTTCCAGGAACGGTCTTTGGCGCACCTGGTGCGCACCCTGAACGACTCAAACTCGATTTTGATCGTTCCTGTCACCGGGGCGTGAGACACCAATCCTGACCAATCTTAATTTCCCCTTTTCCCTAGAGCAGCCCCATATTGACAGTGGATAAATGCCAAATGTGACAAGTTTCGAAATATCTATTTGATTTGTCGGTTTTTTTTCAAGTTTATGATAAATATTTAGTTTTTAGTTGTGCAATGAAGAAAATTACCGAAACAATTAACATCAAAAACGAGATAGGATAGGTGAAAGTTCCACTTATAAAAATAATTGACACTGTCAACTTGATTTAAAGTCCCCTTGACGCCCTGTTGCCTTCCAGTAGACATGACGGTTTGAAGACTTGGGGCATCACGCACTTGAGCTGTACCAGGGTCGCTCACTCGTTCCTGGAAAGCAACTAAAATAAAAAAAATAATAATTGATTGATTAATAATAATTAATAATTAATACTTGATAAAAAATTAACTGTAAACAAAGATTAGAACAAAAACGTAAATGGAGGGCGGGGCCTGAGTGAAAGCTTTGATTCGCATCCACGGAGAGCCGCTGTTCTGCCTGAAGTTCGTTAAATCTCGAGAAGATGGCGGTACGTAGAATGCCACATGACAGATTATTAGCTTGTCATGATGATAGATGAAGTCATTTGAACGTCACCTTTTATCATCATGTTGTCTTTCATGCTTTGATTCCTCTCTAAATGTAAAAATGCACTGGTAATCCTTATCAAAAAACCTCCAAGAACGCAGGATACAAGCCGGAATACCCAAGGCTCATCAATCTTTCTGCCGCCATCGGAAAAGTGGCGAGAAATGCATCCTTCACAGAATAAGGGAAATCACAAAAGCAAAAAACTTTCTGCCAGATGAACAAATGAGATTTCGCCCAGAGTACTCCACAACAAATCAATCAGTGAGGCTAAGTGACACCATCCTGAAAAGGTCGAAAAAAGGGAAAGAAACAGAAGAAGGAAGAAGTGTTCCTTGAGGAGGTTCGCAACAGCCCAGCCGTTCTACGCCACATGGAGCCATGCACCGCTTCCCCAGACCTCCGTAGTGAGCGGCATTTTCTCATAGACACCATCACACAGGGTCAGCGCTCCGCAGCGCCGAACACATCAACTAGGGAAGCCTCAACTGACCCATCCCCGGATGGTCCTGGACCCGTATTCCGTGTACCTGTGGAATTCTAGCAACATGTCGCTTTCCCATCATTTTACACAGAGAGCGACGTGTTGCTATGGAATTCCACAGTACACGGAATCCCGCCCCTGGAGATTCAAGAGAAAACCGAAAAAATGTATTCATAGTTTTTGACTTTATTACACAAATAAAGACAGTTTTAAAGTCAAAGTCAGTGCTTTTATGTATTGAAATCTGTAAAATATATTGCAGAAATCTGTAATAATACATTATCCAACTCTGATAGTTTGATTCGCATCCACTGCATTCCGTGGTACATTGTTCCGTAAAATTCTATAAAATACGTCAGTTACACCCATATGCACCGTAGAAATCTAATCCGGATGATGTCTTTATCGCGATTATATTCCAATTTTTGTATGCACCGCAGCGCTTAAGCCTGAATCGGTCGCTTAACTCTGATCGCCCCATTTTCTAGGCTTAATCGAAGAATTTCAACGGATTCTAACCTAGTCTTTCATTTGTTTATGTTTTTCCTACAGATTTTGAGGTTTTGCGACTAAAGACAAAACTATGAGAGTGAAATATCAACGAAGGATTATTTAGATTTTTAAAAAATCATCGACTGGAGTGGGATTCTTTTCCAATTCCAAATTCCAATAGGTAGTCAATAAGTACTATCCAAATAGATCTCAATATCAAGCAATATTTATTGCTCCACAATACACTCTTAACAATGCGAATTGCTCAATAGAATATTGAATTGAATAGGTACCTATTTTTGTGGGTAGGTACAAAAAAAAACAGTGTACCTATCACACTCGGATATCTACCGCATATGATGTTTCATCGTTCAATCGATCGACTCAATTTGGATTGGTGTTGAAAGTAGGTAGCTTCCTATCTATATCCTCTAGAGGTATCTAATGGCTACCTATCTCAAAGTTTTGTCTTATTCTAATTCAATTCAAAATTTTAAGTTTCCAGACTCCTTTAAACAAATAGACTTGTTGATTTACTTCTTTATTCAAGCTTTAGATACTAATCATCTCTACAAGATAAACTAAAATAAAAACCTTTGAAACTGATGGTCTCACCACATTTTATTTATTTTCCCAAATGAGATTTTATCATTCAATTTTCTTGACTTTCAAGTCCCAGTTTATAACAGATATCCCAATAGAAGAAGGTTTGTGTTTTTTTTATCAACTATATACCTAAGAAATTATTTTAATTATATTTGTTTTTCCTGTTTTCTTGAGTTATCAAACAATGCGTTTTCCAAAGTTTGTACATCGAGTTGTACATATTTGTAATAATTTCAAAGTAGATAATGAGTTTGAGAATTATACAATATTGTCAATTTATCAATGGGCATTCCTTGGGGCATTCCTTAGAAAATCATTTAATCAATCACTTGTTTCTACTAAAATATATTTTCTTGTGTTGTAAAAAGTGATGTTTTTATTTATCATCAGGTTGATGGGATTGTTATTCTTGCTGTACCTATTAGACTAGGTATACTGTTTATAATAAACACTCACTATCATGAAATCTAAGCCCAAGAAAAGAGGAAAAGCAAATATAGGAATGATTCAAGAATACCTACCTACACCAAATATATTATTGAATTTACAAGAAAAACCCCTTGGCTAATGTTTGCTATGACTATAAAAGGCTTGCGGATGTTACTGATCCATAAAGTTGCTCATTTTTCATTAGAACTTGCAAGCAAATAGCAAAACTCAAAACAAATCACTCAATATAAATTTCAAAATTGTTATTGATATGTTTTTCTAGGTTATTTTGTGACGTTGTCAAATGTCTCACCAGGGATTAACGATCCTTGCAGCGAATTCTTTGGTGCATACAAAACACCGCTTAATCTAACTTTGAAAATTAATCGAGATTGGCTAAGCTAACGTACGGTGCATATAGCTGTAAAGTCTTCTAAACTTTGTATGTGTTCTGTGCTCGTGATATTCAAACATATTAGGTGTGTTTGTTATGCTCCACTAGTGCACACTTTTCTACACTACAACATTCAGTGTGCCTTTGTTTGTGGAATGTTTGTCTGTTCTTCACTTTACTAGTTTAGTGAAGATATTCTATCCTAAAAAACAGACAAACATTCCACAAACAAAGCCATACTGAGTGTTGTAGTGTAGAAAAGTGTCCACTAGTGGAGCATAACAAACACACCTATTATCAGGACTAAAATCACAATTGCGTTGGGATTCTCTCTACCACTATTATATTCCTTTCCTTCAACTCGTCAAGAACTTGTCTTAGAATCTTGGACAATTTTCAATTTCGCCCTGTAGGCTGTATATCAGAAACGTGGGCTATACAAAATTTTGTTTGTGGCATCGTTCGTTTCTCGAAAAAGTAGGACCGTTGATTGAATCAGTTACAGCTTATTCAAACAACGGTAGCACAGTTTCGCGAAAACCGTATCTCTTTATACAGGGTCCCACAGATGAAATACGTTTTTACCATTTCCTGAGTTTGAAAAGATATTTTAAAATAAACAGCCTGGACTTTTTATTTTATCTTATCTTTTGGAGTCCTTAAGACATTGAGCAATTGGTTAACTTAGCAACCTCAATATTTTCAATTATTATTCACCTATTGTTATTTTCAATATTTTGTTTAAATGACGATATTTTTGAAAATGCACCGAAATTGATTCCGTTTTATACGGGGTCTCCCTGAAAGGTCTGTTCAAAACTCTACCACTGATTCTTTACGAAAAAAAAAATCGATTAGACCCATCTTACCTCAGTACAAAAGCTTATGGTTACGGAGATACAGGACGTCAGAGTTGGAGTTTTTTTTCGATTTTTCGGTTTATCTCTTGAGAGAAATATCAAAAACTCACGAAAATTGGAACTTGGGTTTTTTTTTGGGTGAAAACTTTAAATATTGTGGCAGTTTTGTAGTATGGTGTAGAGGGCGCCACATACTGCTTGAAGTTCCTCTTTGATCAGTCCTATTTTTTTTGCCGGTTACTATAGATCATGTTAGAGTAGCGATTGATTGAAAAAGGTTTTCTTGTTTTATCACGCTAAGAGCAACCGTTTTGCTGGAAATGCACTTTTCTGAAATCATGTACGAATTTCTTGCTCCGCAAGTACCGCAACTATCAAGCACTCACAGGGCATTGTAACTTTTTTACCGTTCACTGTAATATGTTGAATCACAAAAAACGTACACTTTATTTTTGTTGCTGGAGGCGAACGTTATTAAAATAAATGCATATCAACTTGTGACAAAAATCCATGATAAATCAAGTATGCGAATCAAAAACAAAACAATTCCCAGATTACCAAATTAAAGAATTACTGAGCAAAAAAGCTCTTAAGCAAGTGCTCGAAGTCGCTTTCGTTTTCATAAACACAGAGATTGATTCGTCGGAAACTGGACTGAACTTTCTGCAACATTTCTTCATCTTGTCTCAATGTGTACGTCGCATTTTGAATACGTCTTAATAATTCGTTCTCGCTATTTGAGGCTATGAGATGCAAAGTGGCCTAACCCACAATTCACTAACGATTTATTATAGTAAAATTATCTTTTATTTGGATATTTTCAAATGCAAAGTAGCGCAACTTACTTCTGGCTACTCATTAGTAGATCTCGCCGTGAGCTCGTTCTCATTTTGTAATCGTTCCCGTAACAAATATGAAAATATCAATAAAAAAAAATCCAGAGGTGTTGAGTCTGGCGAACGAGGTGGCCATTTTCGCAGGGGCTTCAACACCTCACCTATCCATCTATTCAGATATCACTGATTCAAGTGGTTGCCGACATCCAAAGTGAAATGGGAAGGCGCTCCTTCATGCTTAAACCACATATCCTGATGACGAGCCAAAGGCAGAACATCTAACAATTCTGGAAACGTTACCAAATGCTCCAAATACTGCGCACAATTTAAACGACGTGGTAAAATGCATAAACATATTCATTATGCAAGTTTGTGATGCCGCTTCTAGTAAAGCAAGCCTCATCGTTGAACAACATTTTTGTTGCAAAATTAATAGTTTGAGCCCTTTGTTAAGTAACAAACTGGCAAAAGGTAAGGCAGTGATGAGGGTCTTTGGTAAGAAGGTCCTGTACCTCTGTTTGGATTTGGACGTGATAAGGATGAAGAAGTTGTTCTTTCAACACGCGATTGATCACGTTTTTACTCACTCCCAATTTCGAACCCAAGCGGATCTTCCGCAACTGGTTCCAAAATGTTTTCTTCCACATCCGGTGATCATTCGTCCACGTCGATAGTTAGCAGCAATGATCTAATAACTATAGATCATTGGTTAGCACTGTTAGCAGTCGGTGGGGAGAATTGACCAGTTTCACGAATACGACTTTCAACAGCGGCAAAGGTTTGATGATTTGGAGCTGTTCGCTTTGGAAATCTCTCTCCGTAAACTCGAACACTTTCGCGAGCATCACCTTGACAGAACCCATAGACTAACATGTCAGTCATTCCGGCATTACTATAAGCTACAGTCATTATTGAACGGATAAAGTTGAGTTTTCTAAACTGTGATTTTAACAGACAGTAGGTATTTTAGTAAACAACTCAGGAAACCAGTTTTCGCCATTCTAACATGATCCACACAGTGACCGGCAAAAAAAATAGGACTGATTGAAGAGGAACTTCAAGCAGTATGTGGCGCCCTCTGCACCATACTGCAAAATTTTTCATCCAAAAAAACCCTCAAGTTCCAATTTTCGTGGGTTTTGGATGTTTCTCTCAAGAAATATACCAAAAAATTGAAAATAAACTTCCATCTTTGACGCCCTGTATCTCCGTGACCATGAACTTTTGTACTGAGGTAAGATAGGTCTAATCGATTTTTTTGTCGTTAAGAATCAGTGGTATAATTTTGTACAGACCTTTGTATAATGTAAGTTTTTTTCATTTTCCATATTATTTTGTAGATGTTACTAAAAGTTTATCTATCAAATTTATCGTTCGTTATTCATTATTGGAATATGTTATTTCGATTTTGGTTCAGTCTGTTGGTTAGTTGAGAATGTTCAGCAGGTTGTACTGTATATAGGACCTTCATCATGATATTTAAGATGATACTATAATAATTTAGTACCTGAATATTTAACACGAGAATAATTGGTGTATGTGACAACTATAATACTAGGAATGTATTTAATTTGTATATAACAAATCGTTCAACAAGAAGTCAATGTATAGCCCTTTTTTAGAGGACTTACTCAATTTAATGCTCCTCCTCAGGTTTGGTCATTGTTCAGTGTGAAGGAGTTGTTTTAGTGTTATCATGTGACAAAGAGCTTCATTGCACATAAAAAGCCTTGAGAAAGAACCAAATAAAGGTTCGAAACGTCGGCATTGATGAAAAAGTGAAGTTTACTTTCATCGTTCCTAACCCGCTAAATCTTGCACAAATTGACATCAAAAATATTAAAGAACTGGTTCAAAAACAGATTAAGAGCTTACATCTTTGGTACTTGATGTATTGATTTTGTTGATGTTGTTTTTGTTTGTTTTAATTATTATTATTATGTTATGATTAATAAATTTCATCATTTTATTAGTTATACCTATTGTCTTTTATACGATATTTTACTACTATTTATTTATTCTACTTATTCATACCATAGTGCATATTGCTTTTGTTTTTAAAGCTTTGCTTAATAAACAATCATCTATTTATTTATATTTATTCATTGTGCAAGTTTTTTTATAAGAATAATGAATGTGTCGAATAAAGATTGATTCATGAACGAAACTATGTGTTAGAGAGACAAGAGTTACCTAACTCATCCTCTATGGTACTATTTTGAGGAGAGTATTTTTTTTAAGGTTGCGATACCTCAATGCCTCAAGGACGTCAAAAGATAACTAGAAATAAAAAAAAAATCCAGGTGCGTATTAGAAAAAAAAAGTTGATGTTGGCCGCCAAAACGTCAGATGTTTAATTTGATACTGCCATCTTATAGAAGGGAAAAACTCGCAATGTCAAAGTGTAACTCAGGAAATAATAATAGGAACGTATTTGCAAAAATTAAATTTTTTGGGAATATTAGCTGGAATTTTTCAAATTATATAACAGCATTGTATCACCACACTTGGAATTTTGTAGCACTCTTTTCCACAACATACCAAATTATATATTAGATAAATTCCAGCGTATCCAAAGCCGATCAATGCGTGTGATATTAAAATGTGATAAATATACACCAATCTCATATATATTATGTTAAAAACTCTCAGTTTTCCGTTAAACAAAAAATCTTTTGAAATGTATATGTACATCGAGATAGAATCATAAGATTGGCTAAGGAACATTCAAACAGTGATAGAAAAATGGGATCGGTAGGTGGAGCTTAGAGTAGCTGCAATATGGCGACGTAGACAGGGGCAGACTGGCCCACAGATAGAAATACTTCAGAATTGTTCAGATTTAAACTAACTAAACCCATTTGGACATGTTTTTTACTGCAAATTATTAGAAATACTAATTTTTGTTCATCACATTGTTACCGCAGCTCTATTTTATGGAGACTAAAGTATCCATTGGAATAAGTCATATCTATCTTCTAATTTTGTAAACATAGTTATCATAAATAATGTCTCCATATATTTTGATAATTGTCTTTGATTCAGTCAGTATTATGAAGGTTAAGGGAAACACTCTAGAAATCAATAATAGATGAGAATACCGGTGAATGTTATTGAATAGAAGATTTCTATGGTAAATAAGTACAAATGACGAATTTCGAGTTGAGGTAAGGTAAAGTAGTAAAGGGGGTGGCAAAATAACAAAAGTCGATGAAAGCGCGGTGTTATCAAACGAGTCTGATGATACTGGGCCCCATGTTTGATAATGCCGTATTCCAAAAATGAGTATTATTTAATTTTTGATACAAAAAAGTTTCAGTGATTTTAAATATCATAAACTAGCTGCTAAACATTCATATAATGTGATTAAACATTTACAAACCCCAACCATATAAATATTTCAGTAAACTCGACACAAATATCATATCCCGGTTCTGTATTATTCTATACTAACCTATGAAATGTGATTCCAGACGATTTTTTGTTATCTATAGCGTCTCTACTCGCACAACTTCCATGGCACATGAAATAATAATTGAGAAATATAACAAAACACAAAAATCACAAAATAATCCTCACAACACAGCTGAAACTGAGAAAAACCGTTCTACAAAAAATGTTAACAAACACTTTGACCGTTGATTGAATGTACTTATTCAATCAACGCTTTGACAGAACGATCGCGATAAGATGGCTAAAGTTATTCCATTGTAGTCACGTGAAGTCGTCTCCAACCCTTTCTACCTCCATGTAGGTATATGAATTTATTAAAATTAAAAAAAATGCTATTACCAAAGTATGTCTGTGAAAAAACAAATACCTTTGAAAACACACATAGGTATATAACTCAATGGTGGTCTTCATGACTTCAATTGCTTACCATCGCCAATGAAAAACTGTGATAATGTACAGGGTGTTCACAGATAAATGGACCCCCCATTAACTTTTTAATTTGATGCTTGGAAAAAAATGTTTTTCATGAAAGTTTAATGATTTAAAATGAATTTTGTGAAAACAAGGTTTTTCCATATACAGGGTGTTTCAGAACTGGGCGTGGTCCAACTTTCTTAGTTCAAATTACAACCCTGTTTTTGTGTTTGATTTTTGCATTTTCCAAAAAATTCTAAACATTTTTCATATAGCATACCCTATACCCAAATTCAACCAATATGAAGATATTAACGTCAGAAGTTTGCTGTTTCCTCGAGCATGTTTTGAAATGTATGGTATTATTTGGAAACCTTGGAAACGAGGTAATTGTTAATGGATGTCAACTTCTCAAAAAAGATTTGAACAAAGTACAGGGTGACCCAATTTTATCCGACGATATTAAAAATTTAGATTCTACTGATTAAAATGAGCAATCTTTATTCTAGGGACATTTATTCTGGAAGACGACGAAATAGCCCCTCGAACCATGACAAAATCCAGTCAAATAATATAGTCCAAGAGCCAGTGACATTTTTCAGTGATGATTTAGTCAAGGCCTATTTTTTGAGAGAATGTTGTACGGACCCTAATCGAGTGTCATCCGAGAGGGTTTGCCCGGATCGCGGTTCCAAGGGGGTGGCGGAACGCCCCAAACATTTAAAAAAAATGCATCTTTTTATCATTTAGTTAAGGCTGAATTATTTACCAGTTGTTCTTTGGTAGTCCACAATCATCCAGAAAAATTGGCGGATCGATTGGCCGGTTTCTTAAGGGTGGCGGATCAACCCCAACATGTCACGGAAATATTGAACTTAAATAAACTTTTAATAATATGATTGAGTAAAAGGTTGAATATTCTAGTATGTTATTGTGGCAACCATTACAAGTGTATATGTCAATTGGCGGACAAGAAAGCGGTTCTGAATAGGCACCGCCACCATTAAGGAACTTGCCAATCGATCCGCCAATTTTTCTGGATGATTGTAGGTTACCAAAGAACAACTGTTAAAAATTCAGCCCTAACTGAATCATATTATGAAATGTTCATTGGTCCCACGACATGTTGGGGTTGATCCGCCAACCTTAAGGAATTGGCGCCAATTTTTCTGGATGATTGTAGGCTTCCAAAAAACAACTGGTGAAAGATTCAGCCTGCACTAAATCATATTATGAAAAGTTCAATGTTTTCGTGACATGTTGGGTGGTGATCCGCCACCCTTAAGGAACTGGCCATTTGATCCGCCAATTGTTCTGGATGATTGTAGGTTACCAAAGAACAACTGGTGAAAAATTCAGCTTTGACTGAATCATATTATGGAAAGTTCAATATTTCCGTGACATGTTGGGGTTGATCCGCCACCCTTAAGAAGCCGGACAATCGATCCGCCAATTTTTCTGGATGATTGAGGGCTCTCAAAGAATAGCTGGTCAAAATTAACTTAATCATAAAAAGTTCATTTTTCTCACGACATGTTGAGGGTGATCCGCCACCCTTAAGGAACCGGCCAGTCGATCCGGTAAAAAATTCAGTCTTGACTAAATCATAAAAAGATGCAAATTTTTTTAAAAGTTGGGGGCGTTCCGCCACCCCCTTGGAACCGCGATCCGGGCAAACCCTCTCGATTAGGGTCCGTACAACATTCTCTCAAAAAATAGGCCTTAACTAAATCATCACTGAAAAATGTCACTGGCTCTCCTAATAGGAGTTATATCCATTTTTAAGCAAGCTTCTAAATAGAAATTAAATATTTCAAAGGTTTTCATCTCGGTTTTCATAGAATAAAAATTGTTCATTTAAATAACTTAGTAGGATCCGATGTAGAATCCTAATTTGGAATATTGTAGGATAAAACTGGATCATGCTGTATGTATAGAGAGAATATTTCAACTTTTTCCTCTTCGCAATATAAATCTTTCTTGACAAGTTGACATCTATCAACAACCACATAACACCTTGTTATGTGTTAACAACCACTTCGTTTCCAAGGTTTCGAAATAATACCATACATCTTAAAACATGCTCGAAAAAATAGCAAACTTCTGACGTAAATATCTTCTTATTGGTTGAATTTGGGTATAGGGTATGCTATATAAAGAATGTTTAGAATTTTACGGAGAATGCAAAAATCAAAGAAAAAAAATAGGGTTGTAATTTGAAATAAGAAAGTTAGACCACGCCCAGAAGTTCTCAAACACCCTGTATATGTGAAAATCTTGTTTTCACAAAATTCATTTTGAGCCATTAAACTTTTATTTGAAACATTTTTTTCCCAAACATCAAATTGAAAAGTTATTGGGGGGCCATTTATCTGTAAATACTTTTAAGATTTTAGCCGAAACTATGTTTTACGAAGATTTTAAGTGTTTCATTTTTCAATTCAATTCACATACATTGCTAGTACCTATACTACTTTCTTGATTATTTGATATTTCATGCCATGTATTATGATGAAGCATAATCTTGCTTGATAAAGAAATTTATTATATTACTATTATTTTAAAATTACA
The DNA here is from genome assembly GCA_958502075.1 of Orchestes rusci. NCBI lineage: Eukaryota > Metazoa > Arthropoda > Insecta > Coleoptera > Curculionidae > Orchestes > Orchestes rusci. The sequence continues at coordinate 10,680,994 of OY293310.1, forward strand.
TTTTTTGAGCATAAAAATGCGCAACTTTGCCTTTGTTTACGTTGACAAATCCTACCGATTACGCCAAATAGATGTGGATTATCGGGTTTTTAAAAAACTTATTTTGGATATATTCAGCGAGTACTCCAAAAATACAGGGCGAGTTATTTTTTATGTCGAGAATTGCGGAAACTGTAGCAGATACTTTCCCGTATCTGAAATGCAATGAATTGCAATTTTGTAAGTTGAACCCAAATTATTTCTAGCCCAACAAAATTTTATACCTGTCAATGGATATTTCAAAAAACTTTTGGCGATTTTTTTAAACGCTCCTTGTTCCGCAAATATTAGTTGTGGCAGAAAATGTTGAGAACAAAAATTTCCGGAAATTTTGTTTTTAATAAATAGACAAAAACCATACTCGAATATTTATAAAGTATATTTCAAGTTATGGTTTCACAATAATTTCACTTCTATAATTCCAATGTTTCCAGTCCACTAGAACTAAGATAAACCTTTTTCGAACAAAGTTTCAACATTGAATTTTAACAGTAAGACGGAAAATATTTCAGTCATGCAAAACAAAACTAGTATCAGAAAAAAACATTATTATCAATCATTGTAGCCCTATTTTCATTCGATTCAGACATACTTGAAATATTCAAATTTCAAAATGTTGTATAAATTGATAGGACACTTAAAAATATAAAGATTTAACTGAATTGTGATTCACAATTTGTATTCTGGTACTATTTGATCACAGGATCTTGACTTAGATACCCTTTCTTCTTTAACTAGCCAAGGATGATGCAGTATATCTTCCGAGCTAATCCGTTCAGAGGGATTCCTCCTGAGTAGAGATCTTATGAGACATCTTGCCCTGGCAGAAATGCATTCGGGGATGACATAGGTACAACTCGAAATTCTTGCAAAAAGGTTTGCATGCCCTGCATCATTGAACGGATACCTTCAAAAAATAAAAAAGAATATATATAAGTTTGATAGTCACATATAACTCTATCAGTGGCAAGAGAGTACCCCTGAACTCCTGGAAACTTATGGCTTAGTAGAATTAAAAATAATTATTATGAGGTTACATTTTTTCATGATGATGACAATTTAATATGATGTGCTATGAAAAAAAATGACGATAAATTAGAAATATTATCTTTGTTACACATATAAAGATTGAAAAATATTTAGAATATTTCATAAACATGAAAGAATATCATTATTATTATTTAAAAATTATATATTTTTTTTGGAAGTACAGTTCACAAACAAAATAACTCGAAAAAGTTAATTGATTTATAAATGTCAATAGGCTGTGTTCGGAAACCACGCTATTTAGGCTGGTGGAAATTTGCAGATTCAAAAATTTGACCGATTTACGGATCCGCAGCACTTATTTTCACAGGATTGAAATTGATTAATACAATCATAAAATGATCTAAAAAAGAAGTCTGGCTGATTTACGAAGATGGAAAATGAGTCTGGCGGCTTCTTCAAAATGTGAAAAATTTTAAAAAATGCACTTATTTTCCCATGACTGAAAATCTGACACGACATGATAGATTCAACTATACTTACATAGTAAAAACACGTCTGTCTGACATTAACAATCAGGAAGGTCTTGTCAGACACACAAAAAAAGAATGATGAAGAGGGAAATGCATTTAATTATAATAATATTTTTTGTCTGTTCATATTCGTGGTTATATCTAATGATAATATAATTTTTTTAATTGGTTTAAGCATTGATTATTATTTTTGAACAAGAATTATTATAGTTGTTTTTCATCAGCCGGGGTGAAATAAAAACTTTTCTATGACTTTCATTACCTAAAATTTATGATTTCATCAATGAATATTTTACACAGATATACAGGGTGAGACACGAAAAACTCCCCACTCAGGTTTCTCTCAGGCAAAAAACGCTTGGAGTAAATATAGCTAAAGATGATAAATAATTAATAATTGATAATAATGAACAATAGCAACACGTATATGATTGAACCGGTCAAATTTGGCGCATCTAATTATCATTAGGCAAGTCTGGCAAGACTTTCGAGGTCGTCCACATTAGTCAGACTGTATTTTAAATTGTTATTTCATGGCCATCATATGAAACATTTTCATGACTGGGAAAATATGTGACAATTTTTTGATGAAACCTCTTACTTTTTCACTTGCCAGACATAATCATCCTCAGAGATTAGCCAGACTATTTTTTTTACTCAACTTCGTTATACCTCCTACTACTAGAACCATTTTTATCACTGGGAAAATAAGTGCAGTTTCTTCGTATGTTCTGGTGCATTTTCCGCCTCAACCCATCGGAAAACCCCCCCTAAATACGGATCAATTTTGCTTAGAATTACTAACCAAACCATTCTATCCATGTTTGCTGACTGGGAAAATAAGTACCCAAAGTCGTCACTGCCTCCAGGCTCCAGGAGTATATGTTTGAAAAATTCAAAATTGCTTGTGTTTTGTGGATTAAGACATAACAAGTGCTTAGTGATATGTACGTTATTTTCGAATTGGTCAAGTTTTGAGTAGTGGGTATAAAATAAATGTCTACTTTGCTATACAATTTATTCAATTAGGATACGAAAGGAAATCATTGAAGAATCCGTTTGTAATAGGTAACGTAGGTTAGTAGGTACTACTAGTACTAAGGTATTGAGATAACGTGCTCCCCGAACACACATATAGTACACATGGTACTAGCCGAGGTACTAGTACCTACAAAATCAAAATATAACCGGTAGCTTTTGGAATCAAACTTTAGAATTCGGTATTGTCAATGTCAGTCTAAAAAAGAAAATAGGATATTGAGCGAAATCATTACTGCTCCTCAGATACAAATTCAGTAATGTTCAACCTGAAACCTAATTTGTGCTGTACATTATACAGGTTGTCCAGAAATGATGAGCAAAACAATCAGGGAAGCATTCTAGACCGAAAATAAATGCTCCCTTTTCCTATAATATTTTTTAGAAAATTGATTATTAAAGGAGTTACAGGGTCTTAAACCTCAATTTTATTTGCAGTTTTTGACCATGCTTGCAATCATGAGCTATAAATTGCCGTAGAAACATATTTGATTAGAATAAGTGTTGACAGTTGGTAATTTTTCATATATTTAGATTTTCTTTTATTTTCAGTATTTTTTCATCGACCACCATCAGCGTAACAACAATTTTCTAAAAAATCACCAACTTTCAAAACTTTTTTTCAGTTTTTCCGAAACTTGTTTCTACGGCAACTATAGCACATGTTTCTAAAGCATGCTATGTTTAAGGTTGAAAGAGAATTGAAATTATTTCGTATTCATTACATGCAAGCAGTTTCTTTAGCGTTTTTCTCGAAAACGGTTAGATATATCGCAACAAAAGAAGTATCTCTTTCTTATGTCAAAAGGTCGAGAGTATAAGATATTTGGTCAAAAGTCACATACAGTGTCGCACAAAAAAGTTAAGACCATCCAAATCAAAGTATAGGTTCGTATGTGGCGCCCTCTGCAAAATGCGAAAAAACGAGGGACAAATTTGACTTCCTCGTCCCGATAAAGCCCTAAATACGAGATTTCGTCAACATATTATGAGCGTGGCAAAAACTATTGCGAAAAAACTGCAAATAAAATGCAACTTCAACACCCTGTAACTCCGTCAATAATCAATTTACGAAAAAATATTATGAGAAGAGGTAGCATTTACTTTTTGTCTAGAATTCTCACCTGAATTTTTCGCTCATCATTTCCGGACACCCTGTATGATAGTGATTAATTGATGTCCCTTTCATATACATCAAAACCATTCAAATAATAGTAGACATATTTCTGTGTCGAAGCCATGGATTTAATCAAGCATAAAGAAAGTGAATGCTGCAGTTTTATCCTAAATGCTGCAGATTAAAATCAAGACTTCAAGTTGCAAATATGTGTTATACATTTTGTGAAAAAATTAACATTGACCTCATAAACTTTCATTGAGAACCAGTCGACTCGGTGTGGCCTGATAAAAAAAAAATGTATTTCACATGATAATTATATTTAGCGCACATGCCTTGATTGTTGTACCCAACGACTTCAAACCCAATAGACCCCGCATTATTGTTTCCAACCTGTCGTCAACATTTTCGGGAGGCAAGAGGGGCAAGAACCAAAACAAATGTTTTCCGCCGTTGTCGGTTGTAACTAGAGAATTGATTCGAATGATTGGAAATTTTATCATACTGGATGTAAATTATTGAACAACAGTAATATTACAGTTTTAAATTCTTGATTTACCACAAAAATCATCTATAGTAGCTAAATATTATTAAAAAGAATTGATTTGATAGAATTATTGTAAGATAACTCCAATCCATACAGGCAATTCATTTAAAGATTGTAATTGGAGCTAACTTGGCAACGCGGCCAGATCTAACGTGAAAGACGAAAACGCACGAGGTCCTATCCGAATATCCGCCATCATTGTTTTGATTGTGAGCAATAGTTTTTGGTATATTTTCTTGTTTTTCCACGGTTTTTCCGAGTATTTCGAGTTTTTTGTGAGTTTTGTGAGGAAAACAATGGGGAAGAAGTGCATAGTGTGCAAAAAGACTTATTTCAGAGGATGCAATCTGTCATTTCATAAGTAAGTAAACAATAACATGTTTGTAAATAAAACATTTCCCATAGCCATCCCTAGGGGATAAATTGGGGAAAGCGAAAAAATACTTATTTTATGTTTTGCAGTGTGAAGGATGTATTTACTTGACTAGAAATCATCACTTTCAATTTTATATATTTATTATTATATTTTAGCCAGTGGATAACTTTCGTATTATTAATCGTAGAAAAATGTTTAAATCAACAAAGTTGTAGTTTGATAACTTTGATCATACCTACATAAAAAAACTAATGGTGCATTTCAAATTTCAAATGAATTGTTAGTTTACGTGTCCCAGCGTTTTTTTTTAAATTGTTTATTGCTAGTGGCGGTGATAAGGCCCGGGCCCCGTACTCTTAGGGGCCCCTCGATTCTGACAACACAATATAATACAGATACTTACTAAGAATCGAACCGAATCGAACATCTTAACAACTTATAGTGCTGATATAGTAAATTATATATCTGGTTTTGTGGGAAAATCTTTGACCAAAATCCTGAAATGTACCAAATGTTCCGCCTTGCTAAAAGGAGAAGAAACATTTTCTTTTCTGCAAACAAGAAAACAGTATGGCAAGTTATTTAAGGCTTCCAAATTTTTTATTGAAATTTGTCAACTTGCAGAAAAAACATTGAGGCAATGTCAAGATAATTTCAATATTTTTGGAAATAAGAAAAAGACCGATCTTATTTTAATCAATAATTGCCTTCGCATCTTACCAAGAAATATTTATGACCATTTTGGTGATCATCTATATGATGAAGACATAATAACAGACCATTTTATGGACTTGATAAAGCTTATTTTGAAAAAATATTTCACTGTAAGAATATATCATGATACTGTAAAAAGAAATTACGTAAATATTTCACATAGAGTTAGGAGCATGCTTACAAAAACAATATTATTTAAAAACCAATGATGTTTTTATATTTGTAAAGGTTGTAGTAAATAAATTATGTACTAAAATTTTGAACTGTTATTTCATTTATTTCAGTGTTTTTTATCTCATCATTGTCTGCTTTCAGTCGAAAAAATAGTTTTTTTATCAACCCCAAATATCCTCAGCATCAAACTACTTGAAAACTTAATAAATAAATAAGGACTTCCGCCATTGGATTCTATATTTTTCTTATTGAGAAATTGTAATTACAGGGTGCACATGTTTATGACACAAAGTTCCAAAATATGTTTTTATTTTTTCTAAAGAATTAGGTAGTTAAATATAATCAGGTACACCTACCTCAAATACCGCTAGGATCTAAATTTAAGGCAAATTTCATCAATAAAAAAGGGAATATTTTTTTGAAATTTTTATACTTTACTAGCAGATCCGTTACTACCGAGATTGTTCAAAGCTACACACATTTTAAATCAACATGATTTTTCGTACCCCCACCCCGTTCACCCCCTTGGGGGTAAAATTTTGCAAAATTCTTTCTTAGCACACATCAACGACTTTGGGTTTTAAGCCGTTGGCACACATAGAAAAGTTTTGCATCAGCATAAAATGCTTTAAAACTTGAATCCTGATGCATCAGTTATCAAAGAAGTAATGGTGCATTTGCTTTTTTCTTTACATTATTGAAAGGCGATTTTCCTTTGATGTAGTGTTTTCGAGAGTTTTTTTCATACACACCAACTGGACCCCCCCCCCCGAAATCAAATCCTGGATACGTGCCTGGGTGCTAGCCATTTTTATCAAAAACTACACAGAAAAAAGTTTCGAAAAGTGTCCAATTTTGATCGCGAAAAAAGGACACTAAACAATTTTTTGGAAAAAATCGCAAGACACGTAAACTGACAAATGGATTGAAGTTTGCAAATGCACCATTACTTCTTTGATAACTGAACTGGTATTTAGCAGAACATCTCTTCAAAATTTCATGGCTCTACCTATAATAGTTTCGACTGGGCGTTGATGAGTCAGTCAATCAGGACAAGCTCTTTTATAAGTATTAGATTTGAAATATCAGAAAGTAGAACATAATAGTTTAAAAACGGATTTTTTTCACCTCAAAACCCTATCTAAAAGGCATAATATGTACACATGTTGTAGATTCCTCCCCAACTCGCCCTTTCCACCATCCCACTTTTTTTTCTAATCATAACGTAAAATATTCAGAATATATAATTCGCACCCACAAAACCCGTTAAAATCAGAATAAAGGTAATCATCCAATTTAACAAAATGAAACGCTGCTTTTTAGTCATTTACCCTTATTAATTCTCGTTTAGAGATTTTTCAGTATTTACAGTCAACCTTTTTTATTCTTTATAATAAATGTTTTCATATTATCACGATCGCAATAAAACTCGCATAATTGAATATCTCAATTAATAGATAAAAATACAAATATAAATAAACGCACGCCCCTGGTCTTTGTGTATGTTTGGAACCTCCCGCATCGCCGCGCCTATCATCAATCGTTGTTTATCTGCCAGACAAACAAACCAATGCAATACGTATGGGAATGCGGGGTCTATTGGGTTTGAAGTCGTTGGTTGTACCTCAAGTCGGAGGACAGAAAAATTTTAAATGAAAAGTCGTTCTATCGTGAAAATTTTCAACTATGCTGTAGAAACTATGTATTAAAGACACTTTATTGTGAACGGTTATTATGTAAAAATTATTCAACTTGAAAAAAACTATGAGGTATGCTCCTAAATATAAATAGAGTTTGATTGTATTCTACTTTTTTTGCACAGTCTAAAAGGTAGTTTAGAACTTGGACAAATAAAATACAGATTTGTTCACATTATCTCGTTGATCATACACTGGTACAGTAAATTCGTGCTTTTCCTGAGAATTTCGGGAAATACGCGAAACATTTTTTTCATTCTGTTAAGTGGGTCCTCAATAATTTAACTATGGGTTTTCGGGAAAATCGAAGGTGAGCTTACCCCGCCATAAAAAAAAATAAGGGCGCGTGTGTTTTCTCCGTTACTTTCAGACTTACGATAAAATGTCATAGAACCAAAGTTGTTCAGAATTACATTACCAAAAACTCCAACTTTTTTCTCTAAAATCAATAGTAAAAAATCGACAGGGTGATTCCTCAATACGGCATGGGAGAAAAAATCGTATAGGGCGAAAGTAGTGCAGAATTACAGTCCAAGCAACTTTTTTCCGTTTATTTCAATTGTTGCTGGAAATTTAATTCTGTACAACTTACGTCCTGTACGTCCTGAAACATTTATAGGTAAAGGACAATGTCAACATTTTTGTATCACAATTGAATGGTACAAAGTTCATTACAGACATAAAATACAGGGTGTTCCATTTGAAAAAAAATTAGTTGCAGTCTATTCCATTTGCGAATATGTGAACGTTTTTTGGGAAGCCCTGTAGAATTTTTGAAATATTTGGAAAAGTGTTCGTAAAGGTACTTGATACTTGAAGGGACTGTTGTCAAATTTTTACGTATCAGTTTTTTTGAGGTTTTTTACTGTTACTGAGAATCTTCATGTAAAACTAGCCGACCCATAATTTAATTTAATTACGCAGACATAACCTCACTAGGTCAATTTTTGTTAAATTTCTTGATCAAATCCCAAATAGGACCTACATACCTTATTTGAATAAATTCCTTTTGAAAATAACAAAATTTTATGCAAACATAACCTCTCTAAGCCTTTTTTTAATTTCTTGATCTAATCCCCAATAGAACCTACATATCTGAATTGAACAAAATCCTTTGGAATATAAAAAAAATCATGCAAAGATAACCTTTTTTTTTTCAAAATCTCAAATAGAACCTGCATTATCTAATTTGTTTATCATCTGCGTTAACTTGACAACCTATGATAGGGATCTCTTGTATAATATTTTTTTGAAATTGAAAAAGTGATTTTTCAACTCTTCCTGTGAATTTTCCAAGCATTTTCTTCCATATTAACATTCTTCTGACTATCCCGAACACAACAACAAAAGAATTAGCCAAATCGAATGCGCCGTTTTTAATTGATCCGAAACACTTTTTCGGGGTCATTTTTATATACAGTGCGGCTCAAAACTAACTTTTGAACCGTTTGATATATGCGAACGAAATTTTGACACACCATAAGCGAACCATGGAGTATGGTATCATGAAACCATTTCAGTTTGGTCTGTCATTAACGTCACTTACAGCCAATCGGCGAGGTGCAAGTGACATTAATGACAGACCAAACTGGATTGGTCTCATGATACCATACTCCGTGAAAACGCAAAATATATGAGGACGCTCTGCATTTTTGACATAGTAGTGAAAGCTGAAAATGTCAGAATGACTGCTGGGCGCCATTGTGAATGAGAAAATACCGAGATATTTAAGAAAAAACCCTCGGACTCGTCGATTTTTGATTTAAGGAAGAACAATTTTTTTGGCATTTTCACCCCACGAACGGCAAAGGGTGACAAGGACCCCAAAAATTTTAAATGACATGAGGGGTCGAGTGATACCTTATTTTGAAGGTATTTTTATGTTGATTATAACACCGAGTTTTACACCGCTACTATCTACACAGCCATTACAGGGGTTAATGAGAGTTACAAAAAAATATTTAAGAACCATCCCAAGATGTGCCGCACTCAACTATCGCTCAAAATTAAAGAAATAATTAAAATATCGAATAATTTACAGGGGGTTCCATTCAAAAACATTGAACTTTTTCCAGTAGCTCGTATAGTTCAACCAATCGTCGACCAATTCCAGACTTCTGACTGACCCTGTATACAAGGTGGCCCAACGAAAAAGTCGCAGCCCTATTTGTGACTCTCCTGGCATATTTTGGAAAAAACGCTCGGAGACTGGAGAGTCACAAATAGGAGTGCGACCTTTTTGTTCGGCCACCATGTATATTTTATCGGACCAGTTCTTCGATTTGAGAGTTTTCTACCTCAAATAAGTATAAGACTAGATTTTCATAGTAAATGTTCATAATCTAAAAAAAGCTCACCTTCCAACTAGCATGGTATACAAAATCACTCCCAGCGACCACATATCAGCTCCCTTGCCGGAGTATTGCCCAGATTTAAGAATTTCCGGACTGACATAGGCCGGACACCCTCTTTTATCGTGAAGATAATCAGGATCGGACTCTTCTAAAACTACAGCATCTTCAAAAGATTCCAATCGAAGTTCAGTTCTGAAAATACACCTTTTTTTGTAAATCTACTCGTGAGCAGAATAGTAATGATTTTTTTTTGTCTAGTTCCAACATTGAAAATGGAAAATATGCTGTGTAGTTTTGTGGCGCTTCCATGATTTACAAAATTTTTTGAGTGTTACGCCACCCTGAAAAATGTTTATTAGTTAACAATAATACCTACCAATGCCAAACGTTTTTACTGGATTAAAGTGACATTTTGTGCCATAAATTAAAAAAAGCCAATTTTGCTGACCAACTAATGACGGAAACAGATTCGCTTCCGAAACGTTTGGTATTGATAGGTTTTATTGTTTACTAACGGGTGTAGCGAAATACCCAAAAAAATCTGGTAAATTATTGAAAATGGTCTTGACTATTTTTAACTACAAGGGTAGGAGCAGCTGTATCTCGACAATGTTACGACCCCGGAGGTCTGAGAAAAAATCTCTTTGATGGGCAAGAGAAATGACTGGAAATTATTTTCAAGTTCGTAATTCGACCTCTAGGGGGGGTGTAACTACTATGAGGAATCATAAAATTCACGCTGGGAGGATACCGGGTGATTGTTTATATTTTACCCACTAGATATCTCAGTTATTTTTGGTTTTACAAAAAAGTTCAAATGAGCAAATTTGCAGTACTTTTCATGGACATTCAGAATCCGATACTAAGAAATGCCAAAATACATCGGAAACCTAAAAATTTTACACAACATGGTATTTTTGGAATTAAAAACCCCGTATATTTTTGACTAGATTATTAGATCTTTTTTTTCTGATTCCAAATACATATTATCATATATTATGTTGGTATTTGATTCAGCCGTTTCACATTATTTCAAAAATACCATGTTTTGTAAAATGTTTAGGTTTTCGATGCATTATGGCATATCTTAGTATCGGATTCTGAATTTCCACGCATAATACTGCAAATTTGTTCATTTAATTCCTTTGTAGAACCAAAATTGACTGACATATCCATTGAGTAAAATATAAACAATCACCCTGTAGATGACGTGCGAACAACTTCCTTTGAAATTAAACAAAGATAGTTGTCAGTTTGGTTATTTTGTTTTTGATAAAAAATAGTGTGAAGGATCATATAATTAGAACAAAAAGAAAAAAAAATGACAGTGAACGCCTAGCGACAAGTCATAACATTCACGTCCGCACGTCATTCCGGCGTCTGTCATGATGAGGGAGGGGAAACCAATATTGGAATTTTGAATTCCAACATCTCCTGGACCGTTCAACCGATTTGGATATTTTTGGCCTTGTTTGAACGAGCATTCATGATATTTTGAAAAAAAAAATCGTTCAACCTTCTAGTTCAAAACAAATACTCTAGAGGACGTTAAATGACAAAAATGAATAGTTTTGATTTTTTTGAAAAAGCTTAATGGAACGGTACAATTTTGTTGGCGAGTCCTCACCATAAACTTAGATTACATTGATAAAAGTGGCTAGCACCATTCGAAAGAGGTGCATAACGTATGTACAGCTATGAAGTAAAAACAACGTAATGCTTTTCTGCGGACACGTCACAGTATTTGACCAAAAAGTCTGGGCGAGGTCTAACTTCCTTATTTCAAATTGATACCCTATTTTTTTATTTGATGTTTGGATTCTCCTTCAAATTTTAATCATTTCTTATGTAGCATATCCTATACCTAAGTTTGATGTATAAAAAGATATTTGATATTTTATAAATTGAATAATACTAATTCATTGTTATAAAAAAGTGAAATATATCTATGGTTTTGAAGTATTGACGTAATTGTGTGTGTAGGATATACCAAAACTTCTCTGATTTTAAATTGATACCCAAAAAATGAACAAAAATAAAATAACGTCTTATGTCAAAAAAATCTTTTGAATCAAATGCAGAATTATTTATACTTTGATACTTTCACACTTTAAAAGTACTTAATGACGTGACATTTTCGTCAATACGAGCGTCAATAATTTGAAATCATAGATATATTTGACATTTTCAGAACAATAAATTATTATTATTCAATTAATAAATATCAAATATCTTTTTCTACATTAAACCTGGGTATAGGATATGCTACATAGAAAATGTGTAAAGTTAAAAGGAGAATCCAAATATCAAATAAAAAAATTGGGTATCAATTTGAAATAAGAAAGTTGGACGTCGCCCAGACTTTTTGGAGCACCCTGTATATGTGAAAACAGGTTATTTAAAAAGTTCATTTTCAACCATGAAACTTTTATTTGTAACACCTTTTTCTAAACCGTCAAATTAAAAAGTTAGAGGAGGAGGGCATTTATAATCAATAACCCTGTACAGGGTGTTCCCGTATATGTTTGCACCCCACCTAGAAAGTTTATTTTAAAAGATATTTAATAAGGTTGATACCAAACTTTCATGATTTTTCATGAACTTTTAGAATCTGTAGGCAAAAATGCATTAGTTTTCGAAATATAAGCGTTCAAAGTTTAAAATGAATGTCACATATTAGCCATGATAAAGACCATAGCAACGAGTCAATAAACTATCAGGTTTTCTTCAACTTGCCAAATAGTTATAACCCATCTTTCAATGCCGTAGTAAGGTAAATAATAATAATTATTATCAGAGGTACTATTATATTTGACAAGTTGAAGTTAAAAAGAACCGTTGACATTTTTTTTTTTGAAAATCGCCTTGTGAAATGCATCAATACTTCTTTGATATCTGTTACTAATGACTAATATATCAGTTTTATTAAATTCTAGGTTTGTGCTATTTATCTGACAATGAGTGGTAATACCTTATCGATTAAAAAAAAAATGTTTATTTAATTTTTCTCTCAATTATAAAATAGGGTTTTCAACTCTGTATAAACCGTAGAAACCCGTCAATCCATTGCAAAGTTCAAGCAGTTTAAACATTTTGCTCCTGTCCTTCACCTTGATGTTCGTTAGCGTATCTAATGACAACGTGCTTGAATTCAAAAACTGACAAAAACATTGGAGATATTGACATTGCTATAGTAACAAATCATATTGTATCGCTTGAATGCAATGCCCACTGGAATGACTTCATGTATCACCCTGAATAACATAATTCTTTGTTTCTACGATAGATCCAATCTATGCAGCTTAATCCGGAAGAAACTAGCTTCAAAAATCCGCAAACCGCATTGAAATATTGTTATTCTTGTTGAAGATATTGTTCAAAATGTTCATTTATGAATTCGAGTGTCCAGCAGTTTGGTTATAATCTGTAACATACACTAGAAACTGTATAACTAATACCACAAAAAAAATGTCGGTAATAAAGTTTCAAAAATGGTAGCTTTGAATAATAATTATTTAGTGAATTAACTTCCTGTTTTTGAATATAATACCACAACCAACCTGAAAAAACAAATCCAAATTCCAGAATTCTCATTTTATATGAATAAAAGAAATAATATTTGTGTAAGTTCCTCGAAAAGTTCATATCCCTTGTGAGCAACAGAAAGAACCAATGCAAAAAAAAATCGCAGATATCGCTAAAATATCAAAAACCATACCTAGTTACTTTGATCTCGTTAAATTTGTTTTTCTTGTTTCAACTTCTTTAGTGGTTAATTGTAAGCAATTGTATTACATGAGATTAACAGAAATTGTGAACATCAACTGGAAAAAATCACGAATTTTTAAAATTCTCAAGTTCAAACAATATGCCTAAAACAGTGTTTTTCTATAAAAACGTAATTCGTTCAGCATTTTTCTCTTCACAATAGTAAAACGAAGCATGATTTTCCAAATTCACGTGGATACCCAATGTTTTCAAGCACCGATAAATTAACACAGACTTACTGTTCAGGATTAGAAAACACAAATTTTCTCAACTTCAAATCTCTAAGCACAATACCGTTGTGATGGCATAACTGAACAGTTTCGGCTATTTGCTTGAATAAACGACGTGCTTCAATTTCTCGTAATCTTTTTCGTTGGCGAACATACGAATGTAGATCGCCATGAGCATTTGGAAAGACTAAGTATAAATAGTGCTGTCCCACTATCATCTCATGTATTGCTTGTATCCGAGGGTGTGCGTCCATTCGGTGATGTGCTGAAATTAATGACTGATTGTCTCTGGACACGATCTGAAACATAACAAATATTTATCAATACGGTGGTTCAAAGGTGAAGTGAAATGAAGAAAAAACGTGAAACTTTTTAATAATCTAATAAAAGGTCCAGACATCGGATACAAAAAAACATTTTTTCATAAGTCATACTTGGATTGACTCAAAAAATTGTTTATTTTCTCTTTTTCTCAAAAAGACATCTATATTGCATAAAACGAAGGGGAAAATATTGTGACGATGGATACAATAAAAAATAAAAACGATACTTATAGAATCTCAACATTATTCAATACTTCGATATATCTTGAATCAGAACATTGGAAAAAAAATTCGTTGGTTCTATAATTTTTGCGATAACCAATGTCTTCACGGATTTATTTCAGATTAGGCGTAATAATTGAGGTCAGTTTGAAGAAATTTGTCCAAAGAAAATTAGAATAGAAAAAATAATGGACAGGTTACAAAATTTTATTTTTCGACACTTTTTTGAATATTTAACTTCAAATTGTGAATTATACTCAAGTTTAATATGATATTATAATATTATATGCCGAAGACTAGTAACATTTAGACGAAATGAAAAGCAATGATTTGTCCCTAGACTATTGTTTACAGAATTCATGAATCCTTTTCGACCTTTATCAACAGAAAAATTGGGCGAAATTCTTGTTACAACACAACTTGATATAAACAGCGAGAAATTTGGAAAATAAGTTGCGACATCATTCTGAAACACCCTGGCATAACGAGTATTTTTCGAAAATCAAAAATAGCAGTGATAAATTTATTGCCATGATTATGATCCCAAGGCCTTTCACTTAACTGTGCAAAAAAAAGTACATGCTTGAATCTGCATAAATAATATTTAACAAAAGCTCACGTTTCGACTAGAATGCCATCATCTATATTTAAAATTTTAATTAATTCTTTCAGAAGCAGCAGTGTGCATTCGCCTATGTATTTGCCAATTATTGATCAAGTTTTCACGATTTCACGTCAACTTCTTATTTTACTTTGGCGGTATTCTCTTGGGTTTTTCCGAGTTATCAACAGCATTTAAATTTGGGAATAATGCAACATATAAAATTTCGAGTAAAATTTCTTGTAAGAGCATCTGAAAAAATTTGTCACCTTCACTTACATACAGGGTGGGCCATCAAAAACGTACCGGCAGTGATTTTGGGCATATGTCATATCAAAAAAACACTCAGACACGTCAACTTTGTTTTTTAGGGGGACACGTATAAGCAAACCCCTTATCTGCAACCCAATGGGCAGGGTGATACTCAAGTGATACCTCATTTTGAAGGTCCTTCGACCCTGATTACAACTGCCGACTCTCAAGTTTCTGCTGTCATTCCTGTTGATAATGACGGCTTGTCAAAGAAAACATTATTATTATTTTTTCCAATAAATAATTACCTGCAGGAGTTTACTTCTACAAACTAAGAGGATATGATGAGGGACAGAAGATCTTCAAAATGGGCTATGACTTAATCCTTTTGAAGAGGATTTATTTTACCCCAAAAAAAAAGGGGTGAGATCAATCCTCGTAAAAAGGATTGAGTAAAAGCTCTTTCTGAAGATCTTTTGTCCCTCATCAACTCATCATATCCTCTTGGTTTGGAGAAAATAACTCTCGCGGGTAATTATTTATTGAATAAAAAAAAATGTGAACTTTTTTTTTGACAAGCTGTGATATCAACAGGAATGACAGCAGAGGCTTGAAACTTGGCAGTTTTAATCAGGGTCGAAGGGCCTTCAATGAGATATCACTCGACCCCCCTTTACATTTAAGATTTTAGAGGTGAGAATCACCCCCAGGGGTTGCAAATGAGGGTTTGCTTGCTTATACGCCTAATGAGTGTCCCCCTAAAAAACAAAGTTGACGTGAGTGTTTTATTTTTATATGATATTAAATACGAAATCAATGCCGGTACGTTTTCGATGGCCCACCTTGTATCTACATTTATTTGGACACTTGGTAGGTATTTTCAGACATTTCTTCTGCTTTTCATCCTAATCGAATTACCAGTTTGGCTCCAAAATTTTGAGACTCTGTCGAGTATGTACGTGGAAATGTGTAAACTGACTAGGTTATCAATTTTGATGATTTACATAGTTCACAAGGATATTATGCGTGTTTGTTTGTGAACAGTTGTGTATAACAATCAATATGAGGTGTAGTGTGGAAATACCAGGATTTAGATTGAATTTGATGATTTACATTTTGATTTACTAAATGCTTTGAGATAATGATGACTCTATACCACTTACTTTGCATACTAGTTCCTGTTTCTTCTCAACATCTACACATCTATACAAAGAACTTCCGATCACTTGTTCAAAAAGCTGGTATTTGTTCCCGATCAACTTGCTATCAACATTAGCCTTATCACAGTATTTAAGCTGTCCATTTACTAGTGAACTACAACGATTATTTTTTGATATTGCACTAGACACCTTTTGTGTCGATCGCGTATCACAACTGGCAACTCGGATTTTTCGTATCACAGTATCAACTATAGGTATATCACGACTATAATCGTTTCCAAGTTTTTCCATAACTTGTAATCTTGACTCAGCTGTATCTTCGATATTTGCCATCGTTATGGATCACTGCTTCACTTCTGGATTGATTTATGTTGATTTGAGATATTGCATGAGGCCCTGTAAAAAAGTGATGTACCTTTAATATGTAATAATCGATTCGAGAACCTGATATTATGCAATGTATAGCGACAATATTCCGCAATGATTTCTGATTCAAGACGAGGCCGATTCAATTAGGCATAGTTTGTTCCAGGATATGAATGGTGTCAATAATTAAACAAAGTATAATATGATAATAAAATGGTTTTGAATGTTGACCCTTAAAAAGCATGTCTAAAGTTATTCAATAATAAAAATGTATTACATCATTCTCAATTTCGTCTCACAACAAAATATCAAAACCAGTGGGTTCCAGAACCACGGCGCTCTGTACAGTTATTGATTAGACTAGAAGAACCATATTATAAGTCATAAGTCAGTTACTCGCCTCGGTACACGCATACCTACATCATTTAGCCCCAAATGCGAGGGAAAAAGTTGTGACTATATGGAACATACCAACAAGTAGTTCAATACAATAAACGACAGGAATAATAATTATCCACTAGTGGGATAGGTCTCCTGTGGGTCCATAACTCACTAGTAAGATGAAATCTCGGACTCGACCTCGGATAAAGTTGTGAGTTTTAGACGCTACATCTACTACACTTAATGCTTTTGCCAAAAATTGCAACATAAGTCAGTCACAGGGTCAGTCACTATGAATGGAGCGGCTTCACATTTTAAAATTATTTATTTCAGAAAGATGAATCACCAGTACTTATGGGTTTTTTTAATACGTAAAAGTATAGGTGTCAATAATCATTATTTTCCAATTATTGTTCCATTGACAAGCGAACTCGATTGAATTTTAAATTGAGCAGATTATGAATAATTTTTACGTTATTCCCTCGGATATTTCTTTGTTAGTTTTGGAAATTTGGCGGGAAATGTTTCATTATGCCGAGGAAAAAAATATTTCAAAGCAATTATCATTAGGGAACTGGTTTCTGTAGTCTATTGATTTATTCCGTAACAATTTTGAAATCTTTTCAAGATGCAAATAATCGATTTGAAAAATGAAAGAATTATTTTCCAAATCTGCTATCGGTCTGCTTACTTTACGCAGAGCTTTATAAGGTATTATGCGGGGTAGGTACTATAATAGGTACCATGTAATCCTAATTTATAAGGTTAATTCGAGGGATAATTTAACATCATTCATGGGTTTCTTGGAAAAGGAATGACTTAGATGAGGCTCATGATACTATTACGCCCTGGATTACGCATAATATATGTATCGTAGAAATGTAATCCGGATAAAGTATTTATCGCGATCATATTCCATTTGGAAGTATTGAATATAATTGCTTAGTATAAAGATTTCATACGGATTACATTTCTACGGTGCATTATAAGGGTAAGTACTGGGGTAGTATCATGGATGAAGCGAAGCTATCAAATTATTCTCATTATTAATTACCAGTAAAGGGTGATGAAGCCTCTTATGGAAGTTATTTTGTCCATGACATTTAATCTAAATGAAACGAGAAAAAAAAAGAATTTGGTAAGACCTTGTAATAATCATCAAGGTGAGGTTCAAGCTGAATGTTGAAATTCAAAAAACAATTCCATCAACTACCTACGCCCTGACCCCCTGACCTACCTATTCCCATTTGATATATCCTCTACTCATTGGAACTTCAGCAGACTTGATTAGAATACGCTGATAAAGTTTTAGAAAGAGCTCTTCTTGTGGGTCGAATACCTATGTCGCTCGTTATCAAAAGTTCAACAAAAATTGGAATCAGTTTTATAAATGCCTGAAATTTGTCAAGTTTCTTGTTAACTAGTGTGTTACCCTTGATGTTACCATAGGTACACCAAAGGGTACATCGAGAACAGAGAGGTACACTGACTGACAAAATAAAATTATATGATAGGTGTGTTTGTAATTTCGGTGTAGGGTAGGGTAGTGCAGACTGCTGGTGAAAGTCATGGCTGTCAGTGTAAAGGAGATTCAACAAACGCGTTCATGCAGATTCTGCAGATATTCTAACCTAAAAAATAAACAAAACAACGATGGATGATTCGAATAGTAATGTTAAAGTATTAGGGATTATACTGTGTGAAGTTTTTGGCGATGATGATGATTCCTCATCTTCAAGTTTTGATTCTGAAGACAGCTTAACCGTAATAATTTCAAATGCACATGAACGCAAAAGCAGCGGAGCTGTATAAAGGGAGTGTCTTGAGACTGTAGTGTTTGGTGCCTGCCTATACGGATATTGAATTCAAAAGACATTCCCTCATTGGCAGAGATTTTATTCAACGAATTATCTTGATATCTACAATTTAGTTAATATACTCTATCAACAGTTGGGTTGGTTAGGCTACCTAGCATGCTTTATCAGATAAGCCACTGTAGCTTGGCTTGGGATCATTGTCGTGATTGCTGCTTATGTTGATTCTTGAGAGTTTATGAGAAGTGTTGCGGACTGTTGCGAATTCTAAAACTAAGCAGAAAAGGAAATTGCTCGGGAAATTCCGACTTCTGCCAAAAATATTCTAAAAAAAACGAAATTTCGCAAAAGGGTCTTTATTTTTTCCTACGTTTGTTTGAAAAGACATTTTGAAATAAATTACACTTTGTCATTGCCACTTTTCCTCCTCTACAAGATGGTGGTATCAAATTGAAAATCTGACGTTTCGTCTTCGAGTTGCCATCATCAACTATATTTTTTTAAATACGGACCTGGATTTATTTTCTTATTTATCATTTGACGTCCTTGAGGCATTGAGGCGATAAGATGAGGGTGTAGAGTGATGGGTTGCCTTAGCAACCTCAATATGTTCAATTATTATCCACCATTGATTCAGTTTTTTATATTTGATTTTTTTATTTACTATGTCATTTGTGGATTTTGTTTAATTTCATTAAATGTATCGTTATTGGATGTTATTTCGATTTTAGTTTGGTCAATTAGTTTTGTTTAGTTGTGTCGGTTTTCTCATATGAATAACGTGCCGAATAAAGATGGATTCATGAACCAAAATATGTGTCAGGAAGACAAAAGATTTGCCTTACTAGTTTTCCCTTTTATTATTTTTTAGATGCGTATTTTTTTCGACGGTTGCGATACCTTCATGCGTTAAGGACGTCAAAAGATGACTTCATAGAATAATGTTTTGGATGACTTAAAATAAAATAAAAAAAGCAGGTACGTAATCAAAAAAATCCACTTGTTGAAGGCCGCTTAAAGACGACACGTCAGATTTTTAATTTGATAGAGGAGAAAAAATGGAAAATGAAAATGGCAATGAGAAAGTGCATTGCATTGTGGAATATCTTCTCAAATAAATTCAGGATATACCTACTAATGATAACGTTTTTGCGAAATTTCGGTTTTTTTTAAATACCTATCTTCGGAAGTAGTGGGAATGTTTCAAATGTCAAAATGACATTTTGTCGAGCATAAAAATCCGCAACTTTGCATCCATTTAATCGACTCTGTATCTCTTATAATAATTGAGATCCCCATGGATGCACTCGAATCTGTGGCACCCTGTATCGTATAACTGTATACATACCTACATTCATTTTCACTATTTTCATCACCCATTTTAGTTTTGATAAGATTCACACTGATTCTTCACAACAAATTGTCCTTTTTGTTTGTTCATCTTTATTATAGGTTAGGTTGACATGGTTTGTTCACAAAATACACGAAATAAGATCCCCACACTACACTACGCTATACTTGTCAAACATCCTCTTGACCTGTTGTAGCGAGTGCAGCAATGAGCAACCAGCATAACAAATGCCGCAGGGTAGAAAAGTGTACTTTCATGTGCACTAGTGGAGGATAACAAACACTACAGCAGTGTTTGCAATGATTTTTTCATATGAAAGAAGTCACGTTCCCTTTCCTAAAATGTTTAGAAGACGCTCAATTTTTTTAAGAATAAAATTAAAAAATAATAAGTTTATAATAGTAACAAGGATTATCAATTATTGTTGATAACTTACAATAACGGCAACAATTATAGCAACCGCCTTAAATTTGATGAAACTTTAAACCTGCATCAGTTATCAAAGAAGCGATGGTGCATTTAAAAACTTCAATTCATTGTCAGTTTCAGTTTACGCCAGAGTTTACGTATCCTGGCGATTTTTTTCAAAACATTGTTTAGTGCCTTTTTTTCATGTTCAAAAAAAGGCTACTTTTCTAATTTTTTTCTCTGTAACTTTTGATAAAAATGACTAGCACCATTCGAAAGAGGGTCAAAAAGTATAAACTCCCTGAAAATAACGTATTGACTTGACGAAATCATACCTATGCACATCTCGTTGTTTTATTTCATTTTCTATCGCGTCGTCCGGTGTGAGCGAGGGTGTGAGTACTGAGTAAGCACTGCTTATTTTGGCATGCAAATATCTATTTCTTGATCCTAGCCGGGTTCATTCAATTGACAAACATAAACAATAAACTGGTGAGGTGATCGATATGTACACTTCTAGGATTTTAATTACATATTATCTTCATTTGGTTTTATATGAGGATCAAGTTTTTCTGACATTTTGACTTTGACTGAGTTTGAGGATTGAGTCGGTAATCGGTATCGTGTGCGTATGTTAGTGACAATAATAACTGTATCCGGACGACAACACCGTTTCACATTCTTGAATTTGATGAAAAACAGAAAGTGGTTGAACTGGGCCGAGCGAGGGGCCGAGTTACTGCTCCATCTTTAAAATTGATTCAGGGACGAGTTCAGGGATCTATACTACAAGGTATTTAAATATCAAGTTTTATGAGAATTATAAATGGCTGTTTGACTCGCTGTTTGATTGTATGAACGATCTGTATTGAATATCCTAGTTTCAGTACAACATGAATTTAATTAATAAATGACATTCAACAATGACAATGATCTTGACATTTCTCAACACGTTGGTGATTTTCACCTTTTTACAGGGCTTTTTATAATATGTTTCTCGATGTTTGCCTACCTTACCTTAACCATCATTGTACGCCATTGGTACACAGGGTGGCACAGATTCGAGTAATCGAGTGCATGCATCGGGATTTCAGTTATTATAAGAGATAGAGGGTCGATTAAATGAATTCAAAGTTGCGCATTCTTATGCTCAACAAAATGCCATTTTGAAATTTGAAAAATTCCGACTACTTCCGGAGATATTCGAAAAAAACCGAGATTTCGCATTTTCAGTTATTTTTTGACGTCCTTGAGGCATTGAGGTGATAGATGAGGGTGTAGAGTGATGGTCTGCTTTAGCAACCTCAATATTTTCAATTCATATTGTTGTTTTCAATATTTTGTTAAAATGGCAATATTTTTTAACACTTGCAGAAATTGATTCAGTTTTTTATATGTAATTTTTTATTTTCCATGTCGTTTGTGGATTTAATTTCGTTAAATGTATCGTTATTGGATCTTATTTCGATTTTGGTTCAGTCAATTAGTTTTGTTTAGTTGTGAAGGTTTTCTCATAAGAATAACGTGTCGAATAAAGATGGATTCATGAACCAAACCATGTGTTAGAGAGACAGAAGGGTTGCCCAAGGGGTTGCCTAACTAATTTTCCCTGATATTATTTTTTAAATAAGTATTTTTTTCGACGGTTGCGATACCTCGATGCATTTAGGACGTCAAATAATAACAAAAAATAAAATAAAAGAATCCAGCTCGCAGACTCTGATGAATAGAAAAGTAAAAGTAGGTAGAATCGCTACGTTTCGATTCTACTCGAAACTGATAGAATCGCTTTTCGGTACTCTCATCAAATGCCTTCAGAAGTAGAAACGAAGTTCGACCATTTCCGGAAATACTTGGAGATTTTTGTGTAGAAACACTCTCACTCCGCTTATACAATTCGACCAATTAGGTTTAATCGCTTCGTTTCTATCGAGTTTCTATTTTACAGGGTTATGAAGGAAAAAAGGATTACGGTAGAAAACTATATGAGAGTGCCAATCTTCGATCGAGACGTCATTTTTCCATGCGATAATACTTTTCTACTCATCAGAGTCCCACTGCTGGTGCGTATTTAAAAAAATGAACCTTTTGATGGCCGCTCAAAGACGAGACGTCAGATTCTTAATTTGATACCGCTATACCTATTGTAGAGGAGAAAAAGTGGCAATAAGAAAGTGCAATCCATTTCAAAATATCCTCTCAAATAATCTCAGGAAATAATAATAACGTTTTTGCGAAATTTCGGTTTTTTTTGAATATCCACGGAAGTAATGGGAATTTTTCAAATGTCAAAATTACATTTTGTTGAGCATAAAAATGCGCAACTTTGCATCCATTTAATCGATCCTGTATCTCTTATAATAACTTCTCGAATATCTGAGATCCCCATGCATGCACTGGAATCTGTGGCACCGGCACCATGTATATTGTTATATGAAATGTTTTCATAAAAATTAGTAGGTATGTACCCACGGACTTGGTAAGTGTATGTACCTCAGAAATAACCACACGAGTTGTTTACCAATGTCTTGGAAACATCCTGTTTAGGTCTGTTCTATACAGGGTGTCTCATAATCTTGAGTCATGGTTCTAACTCAAAGAGATGATTGATGATGGAGGGGGTTTCGAAGGAGGTAATTTGTGATCAAAAAGTTCCTACGTTAGGTACCTGAGTAGGTAGGTAAGAGAGTAGCTGGGTATAAGTCGAGTGATAAGTTAAGTACACTCGGGTATACCTACACGACACAAAACGAAAACATTTGGTATATACTTAGAATGGTCTATGTTTTTTTCTGAAGTGTGTTTTTTTATGATAAGGTAGGTATTGAGTTCATTACAAAATAACCGCCCTGTACACAAACAATTGACCAACATTCAAATATGATGCAACCTTGACAACACCTCTATTCAAAGCCGAATCAGAAACCTTGTGAAACTTGCGACATAAGCGTTATTGAAAAGGTCAGAAAGAATCCATTATTTGTGACATTGCGTATAGCCACTCACCTTGAATTCATGGGTTTAAAGTTTCCTCAATCACGAGAAAATTTGCCCAAAACTCCATAAAAAACACTTCAACAAAGTTCACCAAAACTCAGGGTAATACACTATACAGAACTACACACTTAACAATATTACAAAGGCAAGGGAACAAAGCACAGCCGATTAGTTATAATTATACTTAGGATCGTCCACACTTCGTCACAAACATAATGGGTCTGAATTCTCTGTTGTCTGTTGTGTTATGTCAAGTAGGTATAGTTGAAATATCAACCTATAACCTACTACTACTAGTACTAAGTACCAGTAGGTACTAAACACTAATCTATAAACGCTAAGCGCCACAGTTGCTACAGATCACAGATTACGCCACGGGCCACGGCATAGTCGTGATCCGTAATCAGTCAATGGTCGGCTGTGTAGGCTCGAAACCATACGTGAACGTAATTGGTTCGAGTTCGGAGGTTCCAAGCTAGATTCAGTTGGAGTTGGAAGGAAAGGCCAAGAAAGCTCAAACTTTGTGAAGAATGAAATACTGGAAGGGGTGGGGAGTGGCTAGAGCCTGACTGGTCACCAGTACCAGTACCTCAACCCACAACGATTCTTTACGACATTTAATTTAATCTCGAAGTGGAACTGTCAAATTTTCACTTGGCAGACGAGAATCATACGTAGCCACCACATTGTATTTGGCGTAAGCGTGACTCTGAACGCAAATTCAATGTAGATGGTGGCATATGATTCTGGTTTGCAAAGTGAAAACTTGACAGTTCCACTTCGAAATGAAGTTAAATGTAAACTCACATGCAGAGAATCTACACGTCATGACAGTGGCTCAATGTGATCCAATCTTCAAATGCGCTGTTGTCAGGTTGCTGGTTAGAATAATTCTCTTGTCGGTCGGATGTAAGCTTGGATCATCTAAGGATGTAAGCAGTACATTATTTATACAATGTGATGTATAAATTAAATTCAAGGCCATATTCCTGAGCATCGTTTTTAGGATACAGTGCGTTGGACTTTTTCCTTTAAATCGGTTTTTTACATGTACGCCACTTTGATAACATTTTTATTTTTTATCAAATGAAACAACCAAAAATACAACTTCTTTGTCTCTTGAATTTTGTTCGTATCTGGGTTCGTTTTCGAAAAGAAAACCTTAAAATTCCGCAATTTATTTTTATTTTTTTTTTAACCGGCAAGGTGTATCTTGACATCAGAAAAACGAGGCCAGATACGGAAAAAATCCAAGAGGCAAAAACATTGTTTTCAAGTTGCTCCACTTACGAAGAAAATAAAAAATACCATAGTCAGTGGCGTTTTTTTTAAACAGTTCAACACCCTGTAACTGAAAAACAATGCACTTCCGGACCTATGTTTATATAGACTCTTGTTCATGAAATTAGCTCAGAAATACGCCCTTGAATTTAGTATACGCAATTAGGAAACACCGTGTATACATATTGTATTTTCTTACAAAATTTGATTCTCACGCTAAGTGATAGGTTTGAAACAGTTCCGAAAGACTCACTCCAAATAGTAGCATTTTCGTCATAGGTTCATGATCACGTGAACTTCCAAACTTAGTTTTCCCTTTTTAAACAAGCATATAATATGATAGGTCTATTCGTAGAACAAACACGAACCAGTCAGTCAGAGCCAATCAGGATCAGCATTTGCAGTTTGCAAACTATTTCTGACTGACATTGACCAATCAATGAAATGCTTACTCGTTTGTGATTGTTCTACGAACAGACCTAATACAAACACCGCAATGGTCAAGCGATATTTTTATTTTATTAATTAAATTAAATTTTGAATTGAACACAACCTGTGTAAAATTTTTGAAGTAGTAGCTGCTCCAAGTGCTTGAGAGTGGCAGTCAATAATACAAAAAAGGCTACTCCATGCATGTCTCCATCATTAATATTAGTCCAGCTTTCGGGAAAGTTTCTCCTTTTCTTCAGGACTGTGTCCAAATTTCGCATATATCAAACGGTTCAAAAGTTCGAAGGGGGGGACCTTTTAGAGCCGCACCGTATAACTATACAATAAAATTTGGAAAAGAAAAAGAATTCAATTTTTTTCATATTTTAATAATTCTCTATCACTAAGTAAAAAATTAAAATTAAAAGTGCAGTTCCAACGTATTCAGGCGGCTTTACTCAAATACTTTAAGCGCCGGTACTTTCACCTTCAAATAAGCGCTATTTGTCAAATAACTATCCGCTTATAAAAATAATAAAACCACCCCTACACCGTCTTACATTTTCATTTCTCTATCCCCTTATGCAAGTAAGTAGAAGCAATGATTCTTGCTCCTTCGCTTTGTCCAAGGGGTCATGCATACATTGCATAATATCGATGTACTAAGTTATGAACACTTTTTTTATGAAAAACTCGCCCGGGTGAAATTCGCTACCGCCGTCGGCGTCACCGAGTTCACGCTATATCTATCTCTACCAAACCTTTGCGAATAATTCGCGGCAACTCTAGCCTGTGGTGTTGGTTTATGTTTATGAAATTGCTGAATGATGTTCCCAAATGAATGTAGTTGAAAGACCCACCATAATAAGCAAATTACTGCAGGACAGCATATATATGGGTCAGGTGCAACCTATAATCCTATAAAAACTTCTATTTTATATCCATTATAACCACAATACTGGTACTTGAGCTACATAAAAGAAGCTTCAAATTATGATCTGAAATAATATGAGATTTTTCGTGAAAATGCCCAGTCCGCAGTATTTCGTCAAAAAGACGTCATAATCTGGTGACTTATTATCTACCAAGTAGGTAGAAGAAGATATCTCGATGTTATCTCCAGTTATAGAACAGTAAATCTGTGCCTAAAATGAGGTAATCTGAGAATTTAGGGAAATACGCAAAAATCTTTTTTTAACTTGTGGAGGGGGTCCTCAATAATAGCTTAACTTTGAGTTTTCGGGAAAGTCGTAGGTGACCTTACCACGCCATTTTGAAAATGAGGTCGCTACCTTTTTTCTCCGTTACTATTTTCGACTTAAGATAAAATATCATGGAACCAGAATTTTTCGAATTAACATTCTCAATAACTTTTCTATAATACTTTTTTTTAAATCAGTAATAAAAAATCCACAGGGTGATTCCATGATTTAAAGAAATCGTACAGGACGAAAGTTGTGCAGAATTAAACTTCCAGAAACCATTAAAATTTTAAAATAGATGAAAAGAAGTTGCTGGAAATGTAATTCTTCATTACTTTCGTACGATTTTTTCTTACATTCTATAATAATGAATCAACCTGTAGAACGGAGAAAACACTCGCGCCGATGGCATGGTAAGCTCACCTCCGATTTTCCCGAAAACTCAGAGTTTAGTTATTGAGGTCCCCCTCCACATGTAAAAAATAAAGTTTTTGCGTATTTCTCAAAATTCTCAGGGAAAGCACGGATTTACTGTACTATTATGACGTATGACGGGAAAATATCATGGCAATATGACGAGAGAATGACCTCCCAATGTCACGGTCCGTCGGATATACTTTGGTCCGATATGACACGTGGCTTATGATGATGAACAAAAATGAGTAAAGGTTACCTGGACAGCTTTTTTTTTCCACTAGGGAAAAGTTGAGCAACTTTTTGATTGGAAACGAAGAGAGTTGCTCAATGTTCCTCTATAGTGGAAACGTAGCTACTGATTGAAATGTTCACGTCAATGACATGGCACTGGTCCCAAATTTGCTTCTTCTTGTTGCCATGAAACTTTCAAAAATTACAAGCTTTTGGTCTCCAGAGCTGTTGGTTGTCTACTCAAGCATGTTTCCTGTTATTCATTCAAGCGCAACTCAGTATTTCAACTGTATTTTAGTATGTCTGTATTCTGACAATAATTATTAAAAAAAAAGAAGCATGAGATATACTTTTCCGGAAACTATACAGGGTGTATCTGAAAGGTTTCTACAAAATCTCTCCTCATACTCCTCTGGTCTAAATAAAACCGATTTAAAGCAACTTTTCTAAGTCCGAAATCACTCTATTCTCGAGACTCTGGGTGGTAAAGTTGAAAGATAAAAATCGAATTTTTCGAACATTTTTATCGTATTACTAGAAAAATTGGTACCCGGGGCCTTTTTGGGATAAAAACCCCGAATATGCACAGATTTTAACTGTGCCGTTAGAGGGCTCTGGCGCTATCTATACAATGCACTTCATATATTTAAAAATGGTCATACCGTTTTCCTTTTTCCTTATTGTAGTTTCACTCCTGTAACTGCCGATTATGGATGACAACGTGCGATTAGTACTCCTCCTGGGGTTGAGGAACATATCTTGGATAGAATCGCTGAAGATCCTAAATCAAGCACCAGGTTTCCAGGGGTGGGAGTTTCCAAGGATGTAGTTGATAGAACAATAAAAATAAGATAACAGCAGCTTTATCCATATCATATCCAAACGGTACAAGACCTTTTGTTTCCAACTAATCCAACAAAGACAAAAAAAATGTGATTTTTGCTAAGCAAATTTTATTTACGGACAAAGCATGTTTTAAAAGAAGAAGTTTAACCAACTCACATAACGGACATGTTTATGTTGATGAAAATCCGCATGCCATAAAACTCATTATCAACATGAGCTTAGGATTAATGTGTGAGCGGAAACGCGGAAATTATTGACAATTTTATTATTGGTCCTGTCATTTAACCGCCATGGCTTATTAGAAGATTTGCCATTACAACGACGAATCATGTTGTTTTTGCATGACGGTGCTCCACCACATTTGAACTTTTTACTTGGTATAAGTCTTTGTTCTTATGTCAACGGAAGTCATTTTGAACAATTATATATTATTAAATGTTCATGATAGCTTATACGGTTTTCTGCTATTTTTTGATGTTTTCTAAATTTTTTTATTTAGTAACATTCTAGTGTCTTTAGGGATTAAGGAGATGCAAATTTACGGGCGGAGCGAAAAGATTATGAAATCTCATTTTTTTTATAAATAACGTTTTTAGGATGCCATTTATGCCAGAAAAAACTAACTCAAACTAACCAAATCTAACCCAAACTGTTTGTGTGTTTGCCACGAGAATAAACGTGAGTTTTTTAATCCATAACTCAATAGTGACTAATGAGTTTTGAATTATAAGACACTAGTGTGTTATTTGACACTTAACTTGTCCAAAATGACATCATTATGACACCTATATTTATCATATGTTGGATAAATGAATCGATTAAAAAATTCTGCAATCTTTATCAAAAATTGTATCTTCAAACAGCCAAATAAATTGGATATTTTGGTGCGACATCAAACACTTTAAACCGAAATATCTTGAAGATGTCTCACTTCAGCAGATTTTATCAAGGGTACAGGGTACCTACCTTCAAAGACAATTTTTTCTTTGGTGAAAAAAAAAATAAAAACTACACTGAAGAAAAAATTGTGGCCATTTTAAATCATAAAAAGCCCTCTAACGGCCACAGTCAAAAAGTGTTCATATTCGAGTTTTTTATCTAAAAAATGTTCATACATTTTACAAATTCAATTTTTATCCTTTAACTCTACCACCCAGTATATCTGAGGTACTTAGGTTGCTTTAAATCGGTTTATTTGGACTTTAGGAATGTGGTAAGATTTTGTACATAGCTCTTGGAGACACCCTGTATAAATTACCATAATGATCCGACAAGCCTTGTCGTAGTATCATGAGCCCGTCCTAAGGCACGCTACGGTGTACGGTGTACGGAATGTTACATCAAGACATTGACAATTTTGACAGTAATGACAGTGGCAAAGTTTGTAGTCAAATGTCAAAAGTCAAAACTCAAAATTTCGTCTATGTCAAAAGTGCAAATGCAAATTCCGTAATCAACCTTTTGCTGAGTACTAGTACTGCAGTACCAGTAAATCCTATGATGTTTTTCATAAATTAAATGATTGAAAGCTCAATTAGCATTACAAATTCCGCTTTTAAATATTCCGGTCTTGTTTTCCATCACTTTTAGAAAGTTCAGTGAAATTGCAGTGCTTTTATTATCACAGGTCAAGAACTCATGATTTGAGAAAATATCTGTTCATTATCATTTTGAATTCATTCTGATTCCTTGTCAAATTGTCCAAACCTACATTAGTTTACGTCCTTCCTTAGCCAATCATTATAATTGCTTGATAATTCGTCAGACAAAAAAATGTTTCCATGAATTATGCTGCTCAGTGTTGTGAGATGTGATATTTCAGTGTATTGCTGCTGATTAGCTAATGAACTTTGTGACCATTACCCAATCAAAATGACGAGGAAAAAATGAATGATGTTGATAGTTTGGTCAGTAAACCAATATTTCATCTGGAGTTGGTGGTGGTTGCTGGAATAAATACAAAATAACTAACGAACTAACACTCAATGTATACGATTTAGAAATACTAACAGATGATAATTTAGATAATATGCTTGTTTTACACAGATCACAGACTAAAGACCAATCATCCCATCAGTACTTAAGTGATAACTTATGAATTATGTAGAAATATCAAAATGTCACTAGCTTATTGTTCTAACCAACCAAGTACCATCAAGCTTCATTTGCATTAGGCTAGTAATTTGGCGTTTGCCGAGTGGCGAGTAATTCTGCCCAGAGTTTTGTAGATATAGTAAAAGTTTTGCACAGATTTCTCACTCAATAACGCCGAACTCGACTAAATTACTTCCTAGCCTGATGCGAATGAGGCTTAAGGCCGGGATACTTTGGCACTGGATGGCAACTTTGTCACCTACGTTTTTAATTTTTTCCTTATTTTCAAAGGTTTTTCAAATTGTTTCTCCAAAACAGGTTTATAACAAAGAGAATCTACTGAACAAAATTTTAAAAACCTTGGAAGATAAAAAATGGACGTAGTGACTTGAGTTACTTTAGCCTTCTGGGCTAAAGTGGCATTAAATTAGTTAAAATCAAGATCCCAACGATAGCTATTCAAAAACCAGGCCCAGAGCATTATGTGTGGCATAATAATGCGCTCGAAAGTGAAATTACCTTGGAGGATAATGTTTGCTTGTGCTTGTGAACAATATATAATCTCTAATGGCCGGGGCTCATTTCAATGATTTTTGATAGCCTTGTTATACTATAAATTATTATTATCAAATGAACTCTAGATCAATGGTACTATTGGTACTGGTAAGGGGAAAGGCAAGGGTTGAGGTTGGGAGTTGAAGGGTAAAATCCACAATACCTTCGAAAAGGTAGCCTGGTCAACGGCGGCTCGTGATAAATTATCAGGGAGGGGCGCAATAATAATATTTGGATATAGGTATTTATGACTCAGAAAACATATATTATGTACCTACCAACCATGGAGGTAGAAAGGGGCTACCAACATATGGAAAGATTTGTTGTCATAAATCAAAATCATATTTTTGCGCCCCCTCTGAAAATAAATAGGTATATCCAAAAATATATCACGCGCCGCCGTTGGGTCTGGTCCGTCACTTTCGACCTATCAGAACACCGCAATTAATGGCGGCAAATACATACACGCTTGTGCCAGTCCAAATGAATATATTTGGGAACTTGTTTTTATATCAATATTTTCACGGGGGCTTTTTGTCGCATCTATAGCATTATTTCTGATACCTATCAGAAATCATCAAAAATATTATCGTGTCACGTGGACGTAAGAGATTCTTTTGTTGAAGGAAATGATGATTTGATATAAAGTTGCGAAAATGTGCAGTGTGATAAGTACGTGACCAATGCCTGTAAACATTGGATGCGATGACGATATGCGTTATTGTGATTGGTTTTGTTGTCTCACATCCGATTTTGTCGGGATGTGAGACAACAATTCTTTTACTAAGACATTGCATAGGTACACACGGAAACTCTAAATCATTGAAAGAAATGGCGAAGCACACAAAGCCTCCCACTGCTTCCCACTATTTTACATACCTATTTCAAATGTTCGCTTGCAATTGATTATTAACAATTACAGTTTATGCAATGGACTTGATTCTGCATAATTTTTTTGACGAATATTTATCTTTTTACATTGAGCGTATGTATATTGTTTGCCATTGAATAAATCGTAAGTCAACTGCAAAAAACTACATCACGAGCTACATCAAATTTAGTAAGCGTCCAGTTTTTTTGTATGAATTTTTGTAGATGAGTAGCCGATTATTAATTCATCTTTCGAGTCAGTTTTGAACGCGAAGGTACTGAGCAACCTGCATTTGCCACATAACAACCACTTCGAATGAAAAAATCCATGTCTGTAAGAATGGCCAAGCGAGTACCTGTATATCAACGATATAGTCGCTATATCTCAATAAATGTAATGTTTTGACGTGTCAACTATCGAAAGTAGGTACTATACAGGAGTTGTATGCTGACTCTAAGCAGCATTGACTCCCATCAATGCATAAAACGATTCACACACTTACAAACGAGTTAAGTGCATTGATTAGATGAATAGCGGATCGCGAGGTGGATCGTCATTCGAACTCTGCTCATGATAATCTTCGACAGTCAAAAATTGTACCAAAAAAAATAGAAAAAGAAGAATCCCATTATAATTGTTCAAAGTCGACTATGCATCTTTTCGATAGGCTTCTTGTATGAACCCTTGGGAAGACCCCAGGGAAGACCATTAAGGCTTTGAGAGCTTCAAATCCTGATGTTTATGCGTGGAAATCCATAAATATACTTTATAGTCAAAACATGTCTCAAGTAAACCCCCAACCAGGTAACCCGATCAATTTTATGCTCCAACGGCGATCGGTATTCGAAGTACCCCGATAAAAATCCCATCCTTCAGTTGAACAGTTTTTCAACTAATCAGTCATTCTTAATACCTTTGAAGTGAAAATATTTTGGTGGTAATGTTTATCATTTCGATTTAACTATTATTAGAAACACCTGTTGTTAGTTTATTTGAGAAGGAGAAGAGTGGTGGGGAGAAGTCAGAAATGAGAGGCCTACGATATGTGAGTTCTCATGGATTGGATGACTATAGTATTTAAAAAAACATGGATATAAATATAAGCTTACATAGTTAGAGTGAAACATCTACCAATTAGAGATACATTGAGATAGCACATACATAATAGCAACTTGAAAAAAGCAATTTAAACACTTGGGCAATAAAATATCACAATCAGTCCCAACGTTTTAACAAGTGAACCACCCTCGTAAAATGTCAAACTTTGTCATAGTAACAACTATTTGGGTACGTCGCCATGATTGGTCAGAAGTAAATACCATAAAGAAACCCCTATAGAGCGCCGTCTGACAATAGTGACCTTGGATTGTTGTTAGCGCCACCAGTGAAGTGGATGGACTGGGAACTAATGGCGCCAAATTTAAATGGGGGATATTATAAATATGAATTTTATAGGTAGTGGAACCATTTTGTGCTTGTAAAGATCTTTTTAATGGATATAAGGAAATAATAATTTTTATCTTACGTATGAAAGAAAAACAATTTATTCCAAATAAACATCAAAAAGATTTTTGTAAGAACAAAATAATTCTCAAAATTATTCATGAGAATACAAACACCCCAGAAATAATTTGCAAATACATACATAGGTATATTTATTCATTTTTCATCATTCATCCATTATTTTACAAAAAAAAACAATACAAAAGTAAATCATCTAATTATTACTTA
The DNA here is from genome assembly GCA_958502075.1 of Orchestes rusci. NCBI lineage: Eukaryota > Metazoa > Arthropoda > Insecta > Coleoptera > Curculionidae > Orchestes > Orchestes rusci. Next base: position 10,714,100 of record OY293310.1, read on the forward strand.
TTATAATCAGAACAAGTTTTAAAAAAATCCCTCGAAAAATCCCTATCTAACCTTAATAACTCATTCAAAAATATGCTACCTACATGGCACTCTCCATGTACCTAAATCTAGTATTTTTGTTCCATTACATATTCATTTAATATTTAAGGAACAGGAACTCACTAGGTTGATACCAGTAGGAACAGCAGTTCTTTTCAAGCCTCTCTAGGTTCCCTGTAATTGAATCCTCAAAAAAATCTTTTCCGCAAAATAGGTGTGAATTGTACATTTTTTCATTGTTTAGGTTCTCACCCTCTGCTTAAGTAATCCAGGTTCTGATTTAGGAAATCAATGCCTTCTGAATATGCTCACTGCTCACTCCTAGTGCTTTCAGGTACGTTTCAGTACTTTTTACAGACAATGAGGATAACTCAGTATTTTTTTCAAAAATTATGAAATATGGCTGACTGACACTGACAAACATGAAAAATCAACTTGACATTCACGTGACCATACGGCGACTTGAGCGCTGTATGGTGGATGGACTGGTCCCCAACATAATATCGCCATTGCTCATTTACGAAAAACCTCTATTACAGCCATATGCGGTGTTTTGTATGCACCGAAGAATTCGCTGCAAGGATCGTTAATCCCTGGTGAGACATTTGACAGCGTCACTAAATAACCTGAAAAAAAATATCAATCACAATTTTGAAATTTATGTTGAGTGATTTGTATTGAGTTTTGCTATTTGCTTACAAGTTTTAATGAAAAATGAGCAACTATATGGATCAGTTACATCTGCAAGCCTGATATGACGTTTAGCAAACATTAGCCAAGGGGTTTTTCTTGTAAATTCAATATTTGGTGTAGGTATCAACTTTTATTCTTGAATCATTCCTATATTTCCTGTTCCTCTTTTCTTGGGCTTAGATTTCATGATAGTGAGTGATTATAATATTATACTGTATACCTGGTCTAATACAGCAAGAATAACAATCCCATCCCCCTGATGATAAATAAAAACATCACTTTTTACAACACAAAAAAATATACAGGGTGTCCCAGCAAGGGTGGCCACCGGCCATATCTCGGAAACTACTGGACCTAAAAGTTCAGGAAAAAAAATATGATCACTAAAGTGGCCACGAGAAAATGCTGGAAAATATTTTCAACTTCGAAATTTTTCCGCTAGGGGGCGCAATCAAAGCTTAAATATTAAAATTCGAAATTTCTCCGGAAATTCTCAGATTGAGGTATATCTTTATCAACATGGTTAGAAAACCTAGACAATTTCACGTCTTTTTGGTACAGGGCTCATTGGCGTACCGATCTTCGTGTGAGTAGGGGAAGGTAGTGAAAGTGTAATTGTTCAAATGGCTGTAACTTATGAACGACTTGTCCGATTTTGTTGCGTATAGGCTTGTTTGGAAGATAAATGTGAGTACTTTCGTATATCGTATCCAGTGATGCGTGATTGTCTCCAGAAAAGTTGCTAGAAGGGGTAACTTGAATTAAAAACAGTGTTTTTCATTTTACCGCAAAAATTTAAATGGTATGGTATAATTCTGATAATAATAACTAGTCCAAATTATGTAAAATTGATTGTTTTAAGGTTTTTAAGGTTTTTTTTTTTTTTTTTTTTTCAAGTTTTTTTTTTTTTCGAGTTTTTTTCAAATTTTTTTCTTGTAAATTTGATCTTCATTTTGATTCTGTTATCAGAATTATACCGTACCATTTAAATTTTTGCTTGAAACGAAAATAACAGTTTTTAATTGAAATTACGCCTTCTAGCAACTTTTCTGGAGACAATCACGCATCACTGGATACAATATACGAAAGTTCTCACATTTATCTTCCAAACAAGCCTATACGCAACAAAATCGGACAAGTCGTTTATAAGTTACAGCAACTTGAACAATTACATTTTCACTACCTTCCCCTACTGACACGAAGATCGGTACGCCAATGAGCCCTGTACCAAAAAGACGTGAAATTGTCTAGGTTTTCTAACCATGTTGATAAAGATATACCTCAATCTGAGAATTTCCGGAGAAATTTCGAATTTTAATATTTAAGCTTTGATTGCGCCCCCTAGCGGAAAAATTTCGAAGTTATAAATATTTCCCAGCATTTTCTCGTGGCCACTTTAGTGATAATTTTTTTTTTCCTGAACTTTTGGGTCCAGTAGTTTCTAAGATATGGCCGGTGGCCACCCTTGCTGGGAAACCCTGTATATTTTAGAAGAAACAAGTGTTTAATTAAATGATTTTGTAAGGAATGCCCCGAGGAATGCCCATTGATAAATTGACAATATTGTATAATTCTCAAAATCATTATCTGCCTACTTTGAAATTATTACAAATATGTACAACTTTTGTAAAACGCATCGTTTGATTTCTTATATAGTTGATAAAAACACAAACCTTCTTATATTGGGATTTCTGTTATAAATTGGAACTTGGATGAAGTCAAGAAAATTGAATGAGAAAATCTCATTTGGGAAAATAAATAAAAAGTGATGAGACCATCAGTTTGAAAGGTTTTTATTTTAGTTTATCTTGTGGAGAGGATTAGTATCTAAAGCTTGATTCAGCTTGAATAAAAAAAGTAAATCAACAAGTCTATTTGTTTATGGGAGTCTGGGTTTACCCATAAACTTAAAATTTTGAATTGAATTAGAATAAGATAAAACTTTGAGATAGGTAGACATTAGATACCTCTACAGGATATAGATAGGTAGTTACCTACTCTCAACACCAATCCAAATTGAGTCGATCGATTGAATGATAAAAAATCATAGGTAAAATATGCGGTAGATATCCGAGTGTGATAGGTACACTGTTTTTTTTTTGTACCTACCCAAGGTTAGTTGATATATCAATTAACCTTGGTACCTACCCACAAAAATGGGTACCTATTCAATTCAATATTCTGTTGAGCAATTCGCATTATTATGAGTGTATTGTGGAGCAATAAATTTTGCTTGATATTGAGATCTATTTTGTATAGTACTCATTGACTCGAGCATTGACTATACCTATTGGAATTGGAAAAGAATCCTACACCAATTGATGATTTTTTAAAAATCTAAATAATCCTCCGTTAATATTTCACTCTCATAGTTTTGTCTTTAGTCGCAAAACCGCAAAATCTCTACGAAAAACATAAACAAATGAAAGACTAGGTTAGAATTCGTTTAAATTCTTCGATTAAGCCTAGAAAATGGGGCGATCAGAGTTAAGCGACCGATTCAGGCTTAAGCGCGGCGGTGCATCAAAAAATTGGAATATAATCGCGATAAAGACTTCATCCGGATTAGATTTCTACGGTGCATATAGCAGTTAGAGCGCCGACTGACAATAGTGACGTTGGATTATTGTTAGCGCCACCAGTGAAGTGGATGGACTGGGAACTAATGGCGCCAAATTTAAATGGGGGATATTATAAATATGAATTTTATAGGTAGTGGAACCATTTTGTACTTGAAATATCTTTTTAATGGATATAAGAAAATAGTATTTTTTATCTTACGTATGAAAGAAAAACAATTTATTCCAAATAAACATCAAAAAGATTTTTGTAGGCACAAAATAATTCACAAAATTATTCATGATAATACGAACACCCCAGAAATAATTTGCAAGTACATAAATAGGTATATTTATTCATTTTTCATCATTCATCCATTCAAATTTTACAAAAAAAAACAATACAAAAGTAAATCATCTAATTATTACCTATTATAATCAAATCAGAACAAGTTCTAAAAAAATCCCTCGAAAAATCCCTATCTAACCTTAATAACTCTGGAGAACTCATTCAAAAATATACTACCTACCACTCTCCATGTAAAACTAGTATTTTAGTTCCAATACATTATATCATTTAATATTTTAGGAACAGGAACTCACTAGGTTGATACAAGTGGGAACAGCACTTCTTTTCAAGCCTCTCTTGGTTCCCTGTAATTGAATCCAAAATCTTTCCGACAAGTTTTGAGTTGTTTAGGCTCTCACCTTTTGCCTAAGTAATCCAGGTTCTGATATAGGAAATCAATGCCTTCTGAATATGCTCACTGGTCACTTTCTAGTGCTTTCAGGTACGTTTCAGTACTATTCACAGACACAATGAGGATAACTAATAGTATTTTTTCAAAAATTATAAAATATGGCTGGCTGACACTGACAAACTCGAAAACTCAACTTGACATTCACGTGACAATCTTGTCATGAACGGCGACTTCAGCGCTGTATGGTGGATGGACTGGTCCCTCCCCAACATAATCATAATATCGCCATTGCTCATTTACGAAAAACCTCTATAGGGAATTCTTTATGCTGACGCCCTGTTTTGCTTTCCAGTAAACATGACGGCTTGAAGACTCGGTGCGTGACGCACTTGAGCTGTACCAGGGTCACTCACTCGTTCCTGGAAAGCAACTAACCCCCATATGCACCATAGAAATCTTATCCGGATGAAGCGATTAACTTCCATATCACCCAATGGAAAATAATCGCGATGAAGTCTTTATCCGGATTAAATTTCTACGGTGCATATGGGGGTAAGAAAGAAAATCTCCAGGTATTAAATCTCTGAACGAAGTTCTGAGCCGCTTTCTTTCGAATCGATTTTTCTGATCATGATTTCATTGTCACATGATTCGTTCTTTTGAGCATGTTACGTTGTCACGTGATTATTTGATCCAAACGCGTTTTGATTCGGGAATCAGTTGCGAAAGAAAGCGGCTATGATTATCGGAAAAATGATTTTCTTTCCCTGAATTTATCCAATTCAGTATTCAAAGGATATTTAGGCGAAATAATAATCGGTAGAGAATAATAAAAAAATTATTGAAAATAGGTTGAACTCCTTATTTCAATGAACTATGTATTATGATGTTTTGCTTATTTCTTTCCAATTCTAATTGAGTTCATGAGAAACAATCATAATATGCACCAGATTTTGACCCTTTATTGGAAATAGGTACTTATATTTCTAATTGTTTATTTAGGTATATCTCTTGGTCTTTTATGTAGCTATAGGATAGGTCCTGATTTTTCGGGGACGATTGGACGATTGGCATAATGTAAAATGTTTCTTCAATAATGATTTGCGATGAGTGTTTGTTAACATGTACACTCGTGAATTTTATAGGTAGGTGCAGGTACCTATGTTAATAGATGTGTACATGTAGATGTTTCAGTGGGTGGCTCACGCCAAAACCTGCTTAGGCCTCCTGGGCCCGTTGCGATGTGTACATATACACGTAAGAATGTATGTACAGGGTGATTCATTTTCAGCGACAGGGTGCCAGGTCTCATAAACTATTCATCATAGAGTAATGTACCCAAGAGAAAATGCTGGAAATATATTTCAAGCTTCTGGGATCGCCGCAAGGGGGCGTAACGGTACTGTGAAAACAGAAAACCAACACATTTTCGAAATTTTCTCCATTGAACTACCAAAAAAGAATATGGAAACAGATTTTAGACGATATTCTCTACAAAATTGCCCCCCGACACTTCTCTCTAAGTTGTCAAATGAGACAGCTACAAGCCGTCAAACTTGATGTCACTAAATTAGCCATAACTTCGAAATTCCTCGACCGATTTGACTTTTCTTTAGCTCATTTTAAAGAAGAAAATTTGCTCTTTCTGGTGCATGTATTCGAGGTCGATTTTATCTGCTTTAGCCGACCACACAACATGAATTGTAAAAGTCAAACGTGTATTTGGGGCTTTTTCGAAATTTTCAAATGCAAACCCACTAAATAGATGCCTCCATCGTGTTATTTGGATAATTTCCTATCACATCCATACAGATAATTTTTCTATATGTTTTGAAATAGGAGAGTTACGGAAACTTTATCAGGAATCCCGCGAGGAATACTTTTGAAACAGCCCCTATAAACTTGAATGTTTCAAAAAGATACACATCAGATTTGTTTTGATTTGCGTTTAACATTTTCTTCTGTTGATGTTGAAAAGAAAGGCCTACCTATAAGTGAGAATGCAAACTATTTTACGTTTTCTTTCTACGAGCAGCTGACAGGTAGAATACAGTGCACCACTCGTCAAAAATGATACGGTGGACCAGTAAACACCTTATTCCAGTAAACACCTTATTTAAAAAAAAAAACAAAAAAACTAGTGCAAATGCTCAAAATCCTCATCGTTGGCAAGGCACTCCTATTTTTTTGACACATTCAAATTCATAGGTGCGGTTTCAAAAGTATTCCTCGAGGGATTCCTGATGAACTCTCCGTAACTCTTCTATTTTAAAAGATATAGAAAAATTGTAGGCAATTTAGTACCAGTTGTCTTATTTTTGACAACTTAGAGAGAAGTGTCGGGGGGCAATTTTGTGGAGAATATCTTCCAAAATCTGTTTCCATATTCTTATTTGGTAGTTCACCGGGAAAAATTTCGAAAATGTATCGATTTTCTGTTTTCACAGTACCGTTACGCCCCCTTGCGGCGATCCTAGAAGCTTGAAATATATTTCCAGCATTTTCTCTTGGGCACATTACTATACAGATTTTTTTTCCTGGTTCTCTATGATGAATACTTCACGAGAAGTGGTACCCTGTCGCTGAAAATGAATCACCCTGTACTTGGTTTATAACTTTTAAGACAAGTTATCCAAGTATTTATCAATATCCTTAGCCTTTGGTACTTTTTATATTTCCTTATAAACTTATTGTCCTTAATATGAAAGTCTTTTTACATTATGCCAATCGTCCCAGAAAAATAATGACCAAGAGATATACCTAAATAAACAATAAAAAAAAAAAAAATAAGTACCTATTTTCAATGAAGGGTCAAAATCTGGTTCACATTATGATTGTTCATCATAAGCTTAATTAGAATTGAAAAGTAATAAGCAAAAAAATAAAATACATAGTTCATTGAAATAAGAAGTTCGAGAAGAAGTTCAACCTATTTGCAATAAATTTTTCATTATTCTCACAGAATATTATTTCGCCTAAATATCTTTTGGAACGATTTTCCAACTTGACTACAGTGAAATGGATAAATCAGGGAAAGAAAATCATTCTTCCGACAATAAAAATGCCTAAAAAAATATTAAATTATTACTAATAGAACTTTGCTCAGAGATTTAATACCTGGAGATTTTCTTTTTTATTATCTATTTGGAAACAGATTAGAGTATTATTCATTTTATCAAAAATTCCAATCCGAATCACCCGCCAAATGTATTTACTTCTGATCAATCACGGGGACGAACCCAGCTGCATCTTACTGTAGTCTGATTATTTTAGCTAGGTTATTATCATTTAAGCTGCGTTGACAATAGTATACAAAATGAAATACTGGACAACTGGGCCTATCTTGTTCAAGGCAGGGCCGAGCTAATATCTTCTCGATTTGCACTCTAGCCAGTGGGTTTGGACCAGTGCCGTCCCTTCAATCAGGTCCAATAACTTACCAGCAAGTTTTTCATTGGAGAATGGTCCCTAGCCGTGTGTTCCGCCGAAAATATCATACCTTCTGCGAGCTGCTAGAGCTTAATAGTTGAAGATGATGCGTGAGGCACTTTCGTCTCATCTACTACACGTTAGCCGCAATACTTCGTCAGTTAGTTTTTTTGGCAGGTTGCCGATTGTATCCTATACTTGAAATTAGAATTAGTCGTAAGACAAAAATTTGATCATCCAGAACGTCGGAATCCGGATATTAGTACCCAACGCTGCAAGTGAAGCCAACAGTTTTCGTCAAAATCTAACTTTTCTTCTCGGCAACATCATATTTTGCGTAATGACGATTTATAAGCAAAATGAGTATCGTTCACTTTATTTGATAGACCATTTTTCGTTATCAGTTATCACTTGGCATCAAGCGCGCACGGGCAGACGAATTTCATTTAGAATTAGTGGCAAAAGTTTGGACCTTGCAAGGTATTAATTCTAATTGTAATTGTAAGTCTAAGTGGAAAAGTTAATTTGACGGTTGGGAATGATAATGTTATTATTGACATGCTAAACACTTACCACTAATTCCAAGTACTAATTGTAATTGTGATTTAGAGGTTGTGAATGTAGCTTAAAACGCTTTTTTACTTTGTTTTCGCGTGTATGCTACACTCCTAAAATTTGGTCCGTTCTTTCCGACTCACCCTGTATAGTGGCCGTTTTAATAATGCAACACCAAGGCTAAGACACTTTATACCAAATAAAGAGAAGTAAATGTGTTAACAAGTGGAGAAAAGATCATATATTGACGGTTTCCTGGTTATAGTTTAGAATCTTGAGCATGGCATACTCTAATTACGTGAAAATTTTGATGAAAGTGGAACGTAGACAAAAAATTGATTGTTTTGAAGTTTTGGAAACAAATGAATATCGGATAAGAACATATTATGGGTTTTTCAACATTGTTTTCGCGTGTATAATACACTCCTGAAATTTGGTCAGACTCACACCCTGTTTTTTTTTGTGTAAATTGACAGATAGTATATCACTTAGTATCTATCAATTTACACTTAGTATGTGTCAATTCACACATACTACCTGTAAAATTTACACTCACCATCTGACAATTTACACTTAGTATCTGACAATTGTCACTGCAGCACTGCACCTTCCTGAACGCAGCTTTCACGAGCGTGACGTCACTTTTGAGAGATGTCATGCGCAACAGCATACCCTATGTATCGTGGGTGGGGCACGAATAACTTCCCTTCCAGGTTTTCTCATGTGTTGGGTGATTGATCAAGCATCGCTCGGATGTGGCTCGGACATTTTATTTGCAGTTTTTGGGCAATGCCTTTTGCCACGCTCATTATATTTTGACGAAATCTCGTACTTGGGGCTTTATCGGGATGGGGAATTCAAATTTACCAATAGTTTTTTTGTATTTTGTAGAGGGCGCCACATACGAACCTATACTTTGATATGAATGGTCCCAACTTTTTTGTGCTACACTGTGCGACTTTTGACCAAATATTTTCATTATCTCAACCTTTTGACATAAAAAAAGGATACCACCTTTGTTTCGATAGATCCAACCATTTTCGAGAAAAACGCTAAAATATCTCTCCTTGCATGTAATGAATAGAACATCATCTTAATCTATTTTCAACTTTAACTAATGGTGGTCAACGACAAAAAAAACTGAAATTGAAAATAATTTAAAAAAATGAACAAAATTACCAACTGTCAAAACTAATAATTATCTCCAAACTTGTTTCTACGGCAACTTATAGCGCATGATTCCAAAGCAATGTTCAAGTTTGAAAATAAATCAAGAATTTCTCATTGATCGCTGGAAGTAAAGTTATCTTAGCGTTTTTCTCGAAAATGGTTATATTTATCGAAACAAAAGCATTATACCTTTTTTGTATGTCAAAGGGTTAGGAGAATAAAATTATTGACTGAAAAGTCACATTCAGTGTAGCACAAAAAAGTTGGGACCATTCAAATCAAAGTATGGGTTCGTATGTGGCGGCCTCTACAATATACAAATAAACGGTTGGCAAATTTGAATGCCTCATCCCGATACAACCCCAGATACGAGATTTTGTCGAAATATTATGAGCGTGACAAAGTAAGGCATTGCTAAAAAACTGCAAATAAAATTTAGGTGTAACACCCTGTAACTCCGTTAATAATTCATTTTCGAAAAAATGTTATTGGTAAAGGTGGCATTTATTTTCGGTCTAGAATTTTCCTCTGAATTTTTTGCTCATCATTTCCGGACACCCTGTATAAAAATACCTTTTTCTCATTTGTAAAAATGAACGCAACAGAAAGAAAAATTTCCGATAACACTGAAGTAGTCTTGTGTTTTTTCTTTGTACGAAAATAATGAGCGGTTTGGAATCAATGATAAGATAATAATGATTAGTAATGTTTAAATTTACGACAACCGAATAATTTTTTACTCTGTTTTACTCGAGTGTTTTGCATCCCATAATGGTAAGAAACTGTATTTTTTGTGTTGCTTTATTAACATTACTATATCAAGTGAACTTGGTATGTAAAATAACACTACTTTTCCAAATATGTATGTCGAGATGTACATGTAGTTGGATGTCGAATTGGCCCATTGCGTGATTTAGGTCAGAACACTTTAACCTTTGTGTTCTTTTTTGTGAGGGTGAATTATTTTTGAAGATGCACCAGAATTGCGCAATAGAAAAAAAAATTGCTTTCTTTCATCTCTACAATTGCTCAATTTTGTATAGTTTGAAAATCACGTCGATCCAATCTAATCCATTAGGAGTCCGCATAAGTAATTTAAAATATGATCAGAACTTATTTTTTTCATAGTAGATTCTTATTTATAGAGAACCAAGATTTAATCAATTAGTTTACACTCATGAACTTTGTTGCTGCTCCGTTTCTTGGCCTTGCTTCTAGGCAATTCGCCAGCACGATAAATTCAAGAACTTGGAAAATATTTAAAACTAAAATATTCTATTTGCAATATGAGATGAGAATAATAATTAGGTTTGATAAAAAATCCAACCAGTTAGTCTAGTCGGTATGTTGGACTTTTTGTATAGGAACATGTCATTGTGTCCGAAAACGTTTCGTTAAAAAAAAATAAAGCGTGTTACCATTTTGGGAACATTTCCATCGTTTTGTAAAAGATACGAACACGAGTTCCTTTTTTTCAAATAGTACACCCAGTACATTGATAACCACCAACCTGTACGGTATTATGTCTTTTGTTTTTTTTTGTTATGACAAAAAACAAAAAAAAAAGTTACATCAAAATAAAAATAACCACACTATACAAAAGGCAAGACAATGGTAGTATTCTAAGAGCCAGTAGCCTAGTTTACATCGATAACTCGTTTAGTTCGGTCCGATAGGACCAAGCTGGTGGGGATAGTATGGTAGGACCAATGCTTGCTTCCTGCCCGTTTACACCGTCTTGCAACGCGTGAACTAAATGTGTACGCCCGCCATTCGTCAAATGTCAAAAACAAGTCGAAATTATTCATCAACACAATTCGTAACCAAAAAAAACATGAGTAAGTACTCTCAGATTGCCTTAAAAACTCAGAACCAACACAATTCACAATAATAACAATCAATATAACCTCAAAATTTTGATCCAGATCGAACCAAATTTAGTTCGGTACACATGCTGGCGAGTACCGAACCAAGAGCGGACCAGCTTAGTCCACAACTGTTTACACCATTCGAATCAAATATTTGGTTCGGATATAGTCCGAATTTGGTACTTGGTCCGCGGACCAAGTTGTCGGTATAAACTAGGCTAGTGACATTTTTCAGTGATGATTAATAATAGTGTTTTCGATTGGGAAATCCAGGGTTGCACTGGGTTTGACCTCGGGCAAAACCAGTTATGATGAAAATTTGCCCTAGGGCAATCCCAATCAAACATACATTTTGCATCGAGTGCTATAATATTGCACGGTAAAATTCCGATTGAATTGAAATTGGAATCATTGAACGTCTTGAAAATCTAATATTATGTTGTCTCTGCGTAGCGGCTGAAGTGACTCTGAACTAAACTAATTAGAAGTCCATTTCTCATCGCCAAATGACAAAATCTTGAGACCAATCAATAGTTTTGTATTATATAGATCATAGATAGGCACTAGGAACAACTTTTTTGAGAAATTAGGTATATGCACCGGATCTTAAATGAAACTAATTCAGTTTTGAGTAGGTACTCGTTTTCCATAACTCGTCAACGCCAGTATTTTCTTTTTTCGGCACTACTAGATTCCAACAATAATAACTCTAACTCGAAATCTGTTGTCCACTCACAGAATCACCTCACGCGACGTTTATATCCACCATTTTTCATGATTTTTTTCAATTTTGCTAATGCACTATACAAGCACGAGCTCAAAGACCTCGTGCCGAAAAATCTGCACTGAGTGCAAAACTCATTGACCCGGTTTCCCAATCGAACATACAAATCCGCTCGATTTCTACCAATCGAACATAAATATTGCCCGAGTGTTGCACCAGTGCTGCCCGATTTTACCAATCGAAAACGCTATTGTCAAGGCCTATTTTTTGAGAGAATGTTGTACGGACCCTAATCGAGTGTCATCCGAGAGGGTTCGCCCTGATCGCAGTTCCAAGGGGATGGCAGAACGCCCCCAACATGTGAAAGAATTTGCATCTTTTTAACATTTAGTTAAGGCTGAATTTTTTACCAATTGTTCTTTGGTAGTCCGCAATCATCCAAAAAAATCGGCGGATCGATTGGCCGGTTCCTTGAGGTCGTGGGACCGATAAACTTTTTATGATTTAGTTAAGGCTGAAATTTTGACAAGCTGTTCTTTGATAACCCGCAATCATCCAGAAAAATTGGCGGATCGATTGGCCGGTTCCTTAAGGGTGGCGGATCACCCCCAACATGTCGTGGGACCAATGAACATTTCATTTTACCAGTTGTTCTTTGGTAGTCCACAATCATCCAGAAAATTTGGCGGATCGATTGGTCAGTTCCTTAAGGGTGGCGGATCACTCCAAAATGTCACGGAAACATTGAACTTTTCATAATATGATCCAGTTGAGGCTGAATTTTCCACCAGTTGTTCTTTGGTAGCCTACAATCATCCAGAAAAAATGGCGGATCGATTGGTCAGTTCCTTAAGGGTGGCGGATCACCGTCAACATGTCACGGAAACATGAACTTTTCATAATATGATTCAGTTAAGGCTCAATTTTTCACCAGTTGTTCAGTGGTAGTCTACAATCATCCAGAAAAATTGGCGGATCGATTGGCCAGTTCGTTAAGGGTAGCGGATCACCCCCAACATGTCGTGGGAACAATGAACTTTTCATAACCATATTATGAAAAATTCAATATTTTCGTGACATGTTGGGGTTGATTCGCCACCCTTTAGGAACTGGTCAATCGATCCGCCAATTTTTATAGATGATAGTAGGTTACCAAAGAACAACTGGTGAAAAGTTCAGCCTTAACTGAATCATATTATGAAAAGTTCAATGTTTCCGTGACATGTTGGGTGTGATCCGTCACCCTTAAGGAACCGGCCAATCGATCCGCCAATTTTTCTGGATGATTGTGAGCTATCAAAGAACAGCTGGTCAAAATTTCAGCCTTAACTAAATCATAAAAAGTTCATCGGTCTCACATGTTGAGGGTGATCCGCCCCCTTAAGGAACCGGCAAATCGAAGACCTTAACTAAATCATCACTGAAAAATGTCACTGACTCTCCTACTATAGGTATTGCACGTAAAATGTCAGGTGTTAGATAAACTTAACAAAGGCTTAGAGAATGAATGAAAAAGACGTCCTTCAAAAAATACTCATCTTTTAACATGGCGAATGCCACTTTGTTCTTAAACAGCTTGTTGATGGTCTGGAGAAGAATGAAGAATCTTTTCAATTGTTCGTCTGGGCGTCTTGTTTGTACTGAATAATGGCAGTCTGCATGGCGAATCTTACATATTTCAATTACTCCAAAAACATGTTGCTGCATTTGCCTCTCAAATCCGTTTTTCTTATAATGCAAAAACATGCTTGATCTCACTGACCGAGCATTTCGGGGTCACTCACTGAATTCGGTCTTGAAACTCCGACTTAGCCCACCCGGAATCCTGATGTTCCTTCTCCTCTTCTTGTTAAAATACGGAATAAACCAGAAAAAGCACAACTAGGCGTTAATTTTTATTGTTTGTTTCACAAAAATTTGATAAAAGCATTGTTAGAAAATAGAGTTATACTAAGTTTGTAGGTACAGTAGCGGCAAAAATTATAGCAACCGCCTAAAATTTGATGAAAATGATGGTGGATTAAAAAACTTCAATTCATTTGTCAGTTTACGTGTCCTGGCGATTTTTTTCAAAACAGGCTACTTTTCTAACTTTTTTCTGTGTAACTTTTGATAAAAATTATAATCACCATTCGAAAAAGGAGCAAAAATTGTGTGGTTTCTGAAAATTTCACAATTATTTAACAAAGGATAGTCAAGCTATAAAATTTTGAACTTGGCAAAAATGAGCGATTTTTCATGATTTCTTCAATAACTGATGCAGGATTGAAGTTTCATCAAATTTTAGGCGGTTGCTATAATTTTTGTCGCTACTGTATGTATATCGAACAGTTATCTAGCTATGCTATACCTATTTGATTATAGTATAGACATAGTAACCAAAAGCCCAAAGGCTACGGGTTGCGAAAGACATGCATTTCTCTCCCACAGATCTCATGACCACCAATAGATGGAGATGCTGTCTCCAAACCTTCGTATAGACATAGTGTCTAGACAGTTATTTAGCTATATGAATGTACCCATGTTGCCACCAGGCTCGTTGTTATGAAGTTTGCTGGTGGCCAGATTTGGTCACCTGCAAATCACATTGAAACTCGCTTGGTGGCAATTATGACGTGAATCGAAAGTTGTTTGGCATTTGCTGTATTTTATTATAGTAGACATTCTCAGTTATAATTCGCCAATTTATGTCAAAAAAGGCATCAAGGTTTTGTTTTGTAAAGTCATAGACCGATGAGGATTCTCGTCATTTTGGCAAAAAAATATACAGATAACTCTGCACACCATCCTATAAAAAGTCTACAGATTTTGTATGTTTTTGCTCAAAGAATACCGAAATTTAAAGAATCATTCATTGATTGGATCAGGACGACCCTTTATCGATCGTCAGCGAGATGACCCTTACAAAATATTCCCTATTCTAATATTGTGTCGCTTGCTTCCTAGGGTATCGACGGGACTGTCACAGGACGTTTTCTAATATTTTGTATTGTTTATTCTCAACCACTTTAGAAATTGAGTGTTTAGTGTTCATCCAGCTTACCATAGTTTTGTGATTTCATCGCTATAATCGTTGCTAGAGATAGAGCTCACTTATTCATTCTATAGTTTCATTCAACTTGACTGCATTTTCTAATTTGTGATAAATGCTATTACCGATCTCAAACTCAAATTGCCCTTCCGGATTCCAGACGAAAATCTGTATCACGAACACAAATACGTTTTTATCGTTAAAATGTACAAGAAAACAAGAGAAAAACAGATTTCGAAGTAAAAGTGCCGATAGAAGTAAGTTTAGATTTTGTGCTTGCACTGGACTTAGAAAAAACAATAAGAAATCGGCCAAGTGGTATGTGAAGGTAAGATTTCATTTAATTGATATTTTTTTTACTTTCAGTTTACATGTTATGCTAGATTTTTCACATAATATTCACAAAACCATATTAAATATCTACTGGGAAAATTGAGGTGTTAGTTTAAATTATATTTGTTTCCAAGAAGTTTATTATTGAATAAAATACACCTCGCCATGCTTCTGAATAGACATCCACGTTACTTCAACCTCATATCGAGGAGAAGCACTGCCCCGTAATTTTGAGGGCTGTTGCAATGCTTTGTTTGAAACGATCACAAAGATAAAGCAACATTTAGGGTGTGGTCTGGCGACATTCGTCAATTATTTGATTTCACGAATAATCCATAGATTTCAGATGACTCGCCATTTTAAAAATTCATCTGAAATCGGACCAGGGGATCTGTGTGTTCAAAATGGGGTGATGCGCCATCTTGTTGAAAAATTATGGTATGACAACATTTTGTTGAGAAAAGATCGCACTTCAGAACTGAACATAATAAAGCTAAATTTTGCCGCTTATTTTTTCCACAGGGAATTAAAAACTTGAGGGTAATGTTTAACAGCGTCTGTTTCTCCCTGTACAATGATCAAGCTATCAGTATCTTTGAAAACCAAAATCAAGGGTAATACCTCAAGAGCTATAATAATTAAAAAAGTTACAGGGATATCAAATTAACTTGAATTATTCTTATCCGGAATTTATTGTCGAAGAGTGTAATATAATATTATCAAATGCTGATATTTTGGTTTTCTGGCAAATGAACGTTGGCCTGCTGTCTCCATAAGTGAATATTCATAAAAACGTTATAAAACCAAAGTGTATGTTGTAAATATATGTATAGACTTCGATAAAACCTTTATCAGCAAAATGCATAGGATGTTTTTTTAACAAAACATCTTTTATGGAATCTTTTAATGAAAAATATATTTTAACTAAATGTGATTCCACATTTTTTATTTCATAAGATCGACAATTCGTAGCAAATTTTTCCATTCTATTCTTCTTAGGGTCGGTATTTTCATATAAAAGTAGTCGATTTTATTCCTCAGAATAACCTCCAAATAGGTCCCGCCATGGTTAACGCTTCATTTATTATCTGATGGATAGCTTATTTGACAGATACAGGTTATTAATTTGAATTTGAAAATACCGGGGCTTATAGTAGTTTCTCTATTTTTATACTATTCATCACTTTTACCTGTTTTGCAAAACTAACAAAAAATAATATTGGCTTGCTCGTTGAGGAATGACTTGACTAGACTAACGCATTTGCAAGGCAACATAACTGGAAAAGTGAATTTTTTTCTTTCACGAGATCTCATCTCATATAGCTGTCAAGAAATTATGAAAAAAACCTTCATACTAGAAGTCTCATGCTAACAAAAAAATAATACATATACACACAGTAACGCTAGCCTCTTAGAACTTTGGTATTAAAAATCTTTTCTCATATTTTCACAAGAAATCGTGCCATTGTTTTATTTAACTATTGCAATAATTAAACTCGTAGTACTATTTGGTCTGGTATGTAAATACTTCCCTTTTCATCTTGCGGTTGTGATGATTGATGAAAGGACTTTAATTGCAATTCTAACTATTTACAAGCTGTAATGTTGATCTTGTTTGTGATTTGCATGAATCAAGAAAGTAAACCTGTTTATTTCCAGCAGCCTACATGGCGACTTTGGGGAGAAGAGAAAGCAGATGGTGCACTATACACCGTCTACCTGAAAAAGGTGCGGTATCATCGTCCTACAAGAAGTCTGTCCTCTTCACATTCGGTAAGAAAAAGAAGTACGAATCATGTATTAGGCTGATGACAGTATGGTATCGAAAGTCGGAAATGCAATAATGAAGTCAAACTAGTGTTGAGTCTATGTTTAAAAATTAAAAAAAAAAAAAAAATGAAAAGAAAAATTTTTGGAGTGGACAATCTTATACAAACTCATCATTATTTTTAATGCTCAATAAGCTAAAATGATAAAAATTGGGGGTTTCCATTTGAAAAAATTGATTTTTGGCAGTTTTCTGAATTTCATTTTTGATCTTATTTTTGGGCCTCCCTTTAATTATACAAAGTTATCAAAATATTGTCAAAAATCTTTTAAAATAGGTCTCTTGCAACAAGAAATCCAATAGAAATTAAACAATAAAGGCTTCCTTTTACGAAAAATTAACATTTAAATGGAAACCTACAAACGTCATTTTTGACATAAAAACTCAAATATTTCAAAAACGCTTATACTAGGGAATAGGACATGATATATTAAATCTGCCTAGCATTTTACGTAAAATCCAAAAATGTAACAATATATAAGGTGTTCCTTTTGAAACAAGCGAGTTGACAGCTACTTCCGGTACCTATAACCGGATTTCGCGCAACGTCACTATTATTTCATTTGAAAAGAGCATCTCCAAAAATTTCTCCTCACAAATTTTCAGAATCCCAATCGCTTTATTTCCCGAAATATTCTAATAGGCCACTTACTTTGGCGAACCCTGTAGATATTGAATTCTTTGTATTATGAAAATACAAATTACAAAGGTCAACAGCAAAATTGACGTTTTTGAACCAACCTCTATTTTTAAGAAATTTCGACCTCCTAAATCCGAAACCGACCTTAGTTTTATCCTATCACATCCCAATTTTTCACAAATTGATATCTTGGAATACTACAAAAATAATAATTATGAAATAAATAATGATAGCATACGCTGCGCCCTCTAAGGGCTACATAAAAACTGATACCGAATTATGTTTTCTCCCCTAAAAAAACCCTCGTAAAGCCAATTTTGTGTGAAATTTCTTTTTTTTTGCAAAAATTACAAATTTTGAAAAAATCGAAATAATTTTGGGCCGACTAATAACCTCATTTTCGACCTATTTTTTCGAAAACTAGATAACTGTTCGTAGTGGGATTTCGAGAATAAAGGACACGTCCATACAGTTTCTTCTATTTATTAATAGCAAGGTTTCGATGCCAATTGCATCTTCCTCAGGCTAAAAAAAACAATCATTTGGTCACAAAAAATTGAAACATAGAAGTATCTACATAAAGCATGATTTGTTTGTTTGTGACCAAATGATTGTCTTTTTTAGCCTGAGGAAGATGCAATTGGCATCGAAACCTTGCTATTAATAAATAGAAGAAACTGTATGGACGTGTCCTTTATTCCCGAAATCCCACTACGAACTAACATATAAGGACGTTTACCATTTTATCATTAGATAACTGTATTTGAATTGCATAAATTGCATTTTTTGGAAAAATATCTTACGTGATACACAGAAATGAATGAAAAAATTCGAATCAGCGCATCAAAATTATGTAGACATTCATCAAATACAGGGTGAGTCATTTAAACGGGAAAGCTAAATTTTACCTAAACCGTTAAAGATATCGAAATGGGCAAAATGGATTTGAACAAGGGATGCAGTTTGTGAAAATGTTTTTCAATATACAGGGTGAATCATTTCTGCAGAACAGGCTTCAACATAGTTTGAATAGCAACTCCTGTATATCTTTAAATATTTGAATTCGCACCTTTTCTGATATCTCAAATCCGTTTAGTTTTTGCAACTCGCTTCAACCGTTCAAAAGTTATTCCACTTTTTCTAAAAACTCAAGTTGAGAATTTGCCGGTGTTTAAGCAACTGCCTTGGGTATCTTTTGGTGGCAATGCCGTCGATTTGCATTATGGTACCACTTTGCTGTGATACTTCAATGTTGGTGTTGGTAAACTTCATAGCACCATAACTTGATTTTTTTAAATTGCACCTCCTGTATTGTTATTTTGTCACGTTCAGCTTGTCATTTAACGAATTTTTCACATCACATTTTGTTTTCAAAAGTTGAGAGCTTGGGAGATAACTTTGTTTTTCTGAAAAACTTGACATATCTTATCGAAAACACTCTGAACGTGCCATGAAAATCAATTTTTGGTATCTACGTTGATATGCCATCAATAAGGGCTTTCCAGGAACGGTCTGTTGCGCACCTTGTGCGCACCCGGAACGACTCACACTCGGTGTTGATCGTTCCTGTCATCGGGGCGTCAGACACCAATCTTACCCCTGGACCCGTATTCCGTGTACCTTTGGAATTCTAACAACATGTCCGTTTCCCACTTCGAATATTGAACCACTAGAAGCATAAACAAACAATATTGTGTGAGTCGAACATGTCAATGTAAACAAGGGGGGAGAGGGGAAAAGCAAGCTCCCTGTTTGCCATATTTACTTCCTTTCACCAGATTCTCTGTCACCAATTCAATAACAATGACTTGAAGTTCACTTTCATCAAATAAATGTATTTCTCTTCAATATCCAAAGAGGGTGTAGCCTTTTTTTCATCGCTATTACTACTTGTCGTTGAATAATCGAACGATTTTCCTTGATCTTTTACACTAAAAAGTTGATAAGAGGAATTTTTCTCAGAAACGGCAACGTTGGGCATCAATGGAGCTATTTGAAATGCTTTGCCATGACGGTAATAGATGCTTCAAAGTGACGGATGTTGTCATTTTCTAGTCGACAATGATTTATTTATGCTCGAGAAGAGGATTTATGGCCGATTGCACCAACCTATTTTGAGGATACTTAACGCTAAGGGACCCTCAACTTGACAGTTTTACATGAAAAGCTGTCAAGTTAAGGGTCCCTTAGCGTTTAGTATCCTCAAAACAGGTTGGTGCAATCGGCCATTAGTGTGGCAATCTGGCAATTATACCAAAAAAGTGCATTGAAGTTGATGGTGGTTTGGTAGAAGTTACAAATTTTTAGTTTTATGTCATTTTTATTTGTTTTGATAGAATCAAAGATTGTTAAAGTGCGAATTTTTAATTTTTTTCAACTTGATATTTTTGGTTGAAAATTTGTATAGACCCGTTTTAAAGGATGCTGAATCCAGTGGCGCACACAGATTTTTTCTAAAAAAATCGCTAATATGGTTTCCTGAAATTTTGCTCTTAAAAACTAACATAGTAGGCCTTGAAGTCAAAATGGCGAAGGTCACTTTTTGCCAAGAATATACAATTTTTCGAGCTCTACAATCCAAAAAAAAAACGAACCAAATCGGTTAAGAAATAAACTTTTTATCAGGGTGTTCCCAAAACAAATGGGTCACACTGTATATCAATTTCCAGGGTCCAAGTTAAATTCGTTACGAAATAGTGGGTAGGTAAGTTACATTAGATCAAGCGCTATTCGCTACTTATAATGTCGTTGAAAGGACATCATAGGTAATGATATTTTTGAAAAATTGAGTTGAATGAAGGCTCATCTTTATGTTAATAATAATCCAACACAAAACGTTTCATAGTCTTATAAGTCTCTAGAATAATGTCAAAAACCCTGCACAAAATCACAATGTGAATATTAAATTTTTAGTACCTATTATAGGATAGGTATCTTCTTGAAATCCAATAATTCGAAATCCAAATCAAAAGAATAAGAATAGATGACATAACCTCAAAAACAAAACAATTAGCTGTCTTTCAGCATTTTCCAATGGCCGCATAAGAGGAATTGCAGCGCTGCATCGCTTTTTTCTAGCGATCTCATTGACAACACATAAATAATAATTTCCACCACTGCATCACAGCTCCTGCGATAAAGCGAAAGAAATATACTTTTTTCCGCTAGCTACTGTGCTGCAGCACAGCGAATCATGTCATTCCAGTAGGACCGCTCAAATATAGCGCTAGTTCTCGGAACACAGGCATAAGTGGCACGTCAAAAAAAAAATTAGAGATACCAACTCAAATTGTCCCATCATGGCGGCGCCCATGCCTCAGTGATTATTGGCAAAGTCGGCCATATTCAAGTCCGTGTCTTCCCGGCACGTTCAGTCTGTTTTCGATGAGATTGGTATGAGTTATTAGAAAAACAAAAATATCTCTCAAACTATCGACTTTTGAAAAAAAATTGTAGGATGAAATATATGACAAGCTGGACGCGACTTAGTTACAAAGTACAGGGTGTGCTATTTGAAAAAAATCAAGTTATGATGCTATGAAGTTAACCAACATTGAAGTGTCACAGCAATGTGGTACAATAATGTAAATCGACCGCATTCCACCAAAAGACACCCAAGGCAGTTTCTTACCCCCATATGCACCGTAGAGATATAATTCAGATGAAGTCTTTATCGCGATTATCTTCCATACCACCTAATGGAAACTAATCGCGATGAAGTCTTCATCCGGATTAGATTTCTACGGTGCATATGGGGGTTAATCACTGGCAACGTGTCAACTTGATATCTCAAAAACCAAGTTCTCTGTGGTACCTTTAATCGATGGTTGCTAACGCATCAGTTTTTAGAAAAAGTGAAATAACTTTTGAACTGCGGTTGAAGGGAATTGCAAACAATAAACGGATTCGAGATGTCCGAAAAGGGGCAAATTCAAATATTTAAAGATGAACAGGGGTTGCCATTAAAAAAAACTATATTGAAGCATGTTCTGCTGAAATGATACACCCTGTATATTGAAAAACATTTTCACAAACTGCACTCGGGCATCCTGAATTCGAATCCATTTTGCTCATTTCGATATCTTTAACGGTTTAATCGCAATTAAGCTTTCTCGTTTCGTTTGAATGACTCACCCTGTATAAAACATCCCGCAAAAAAGTTTCCTTTTGTCGATCTGTGTTATTGTTGTACCTACCTAGGTATACTAAAGTGCTGCATGCAGTTAACATTTTCAAGATCTGCTAACCAAATCAAAAAAAAGCTATTGTTATTGTTATTGAGCAAGGAGTTGTAACTTGGATTTACCCATTAAGCTGATAATTTGCATGTATGTATTTGGTTAAAATTATATCATGTTAAAGTGGCAAGTTTTTACTGCACGCCACTGGAGTCAATAACGTTTATACTCTGCTGTGTGTGAAAAAATACCGATTCTCAAGAGAAACCCTGAAAAAGTACTTTTTAAGGGATAATTGACACTTCTCAAAATTCGTGTTGAACAATTTGAGAAATTACTTTTTTTAGGATATAGTCCAAAGATTTAAAATATGGATAGAAAAAATTTCAATATCAAAAATTGGGAATCTGGCACAGCACCAAACTTTTCTAAAAAACATGACTTCCTTTGTCCATCCAGTATAAATGGATAAATAAAAGAAATACACCGAATCTTGGCTCTATGTTTTTCAGGATTCCGACGACGAAATATCTCATCTGGAATGGGAAACAGTACGGGTACGCTTCGTCAAAGCAGGAACTTTGAAAAAGCTGGTCGAAGCACTTGCTACAGACGATGGGGAATTGGAAACAACATATATCAACGTATTTCTAGCTACATACAGAAGCTTCTCTTCACCTAAAGAAGTCTTGAAATTCTTAATAGAAAGGTACCAGGAATTGAATAGAGCATCTCAAAACGGAAAACTAGACCAACATGAACAACACAAAAAGTGAGTGAAATATTTCGTTTTATTCACGATTATTGTTTGTTCAAGTGATATTAATTTTTGAAATTGGTTTGTTATGATTTACGTCTTAGATTCGAACATTTTGCTTTATTCTTTTTTTTCCGAAGCTTAGATCAAGCAATCTCGTGTCCTAGAAATTGTTTATTACTTTTACGCAACACATGATAGTTATGACTGTCATTATTGATGTCATTTTAAACAAGTAAACTATCAAATAACACACTAGTGTGTTGTTATCCATAACTCACTGGTTACAGTTAGTTATGGATTATAACTCACGTTCCCATGGCAACCAAACAAACCACCTACGCTGGCCAAAATGTAAAAAAAGTCACTGTCTGACTTGACATTTATAGGGTACTGAGCTTTGATTTGATCGCAAAGCTCATTAATAATTAATTATTATCTTATAAAAAAACGATTTCTTTCACTGGTTGGATAAAACATAGTATGCCACTCGTGTGTTATGTTTTCCAAGTCACTTGAGAATAAATCTTTCTTGCGTGACTTATTTACAACATAACAAACAAGTACCATAAATAACTATTAACTATGGCAGCAAAATGACAAAATAAATACTGAAGGAAAAATACTATGGCACCAAAATAAATATACTCACAGCTAGAATCTTTACAAAATATCCTCTTACTAATTATGTCGAATGCTAATGCACTAACATTTGTAAAAATCATAACCATTGCTTTTCAAAAAGTTGAATCGATGATTTTATATCAAATGGATAGTCATGTTTTGGCAGATCTGAAAGTCCTTTTTTTTTATATTTTCAAATGCCTGATACGTGTTGAAATATTAGGCCATATTCATAAAAAGAAGGATTTCCTTCAATTGTGGAAATTAGACCATCAACTTCACAAAGGGTCCAAAGGAGTTTTGCTCGAATGGGAAAAAAAAACTTTTTTGATATTCATAAAGAGCTTTGCTTCAAAACTGAGGGATTTGCTTCAAAAGTGATGCATCTAGTCCAGAGCAGCTTCTCTATCATTTACTTTGGTCGCTAAGGTATATTTCGAGTAGGACGAAGGGTATGGTTATATTTAGTTGTGGAGTGTGTCCGTGATTTGATTGAAAGTTCTCATGTCGGATACAGTTAACGTGAGAGCTCAAAAAGTGTATAAAGAAAGATGAACACGTGATTCCGAATTTCGTACCCTTTTTTGGTTTGAAGCAGTGAATGTGCAGTGGTTAGCCGTCTCTGTCGGGAATGTGGAAGGGGGTGCGCTGAGGGGTGCGCTTTCCCCAGTTCAACAAATGAAAGTCTTTGTACGGTACATAGCAGATCCGGATTTTTTTAGCGGTATTGCCGAGGAACTGCGATGTTCACAACCAACAGAATCGTTCATGAAATGAATGCAGCGTCGTATGCAAAGAAAAGCAAAGAGTTATGAATACAAAAAACTTTTCCTTTGTATCTTTTGCTTTTGATTCAACCTCTTCCTTTGAAGCAAATCCTTCATTTTTAAAAATACGGGCTATTGTCAGTATACTATTTGTCAACACTGATACTGATATACTTATCACGTGTCTAGGTCTTTGTGTATTTGGCGAAGTCTGGCACTTGTGACTAATTGAAAAGTACTATATATCTGTGAAGCAAGGAAACTAAGTACTTTTCAATAATAAAATAGTTAGTAACTAATGCAGTTTTATTAAAACTTGTTGTTAACTTGCTCAGAATTCTTTGAATAAAAACAACAAATAGATTAATGAATTAGACTCGAACGAATACTTTAATTCTGCAGAGTTTAGAGTTCAGTTGAATATATCGTGTTGAAGCCGTGTGATTATACAGGGTAAGTCAGCGGAGCGGGACCCCCTTTTATTTAATTAACTGTTCATTCAGACAAGACATTTTGGTTTTTACTGATCTCTAATTTGAAAGAAAAGTTATGTATAAAGGCTATATAGCAAAAAATAGCACCCTTTCTTTTTCAATACATTTTCAAATACTCCGTGGAGTTATAAATTAAAAACTGTTTTTGCATCAGAGACCTTGGCAATGGTTTTCAAGGTACACGCATCTTAAAACAAATTGAGAAGGAAAGCGTTTATTGTATTGCTTTAACTGTTCATGTTAAACAAAAATCTTTTATGCACAACATTTTTGTTACGTCTGTTTTATATTTTGATAAGGAAGTCACATATACATGCATTTATGCCAGCGTCCATTTTTCTTAAAGAAACCTCATTAATCAATATAAGGTGGAATTAGGAATGAAGTCCAGGTCTAAAATACATTACCCACTGCCACCAAAGACTAAAAACAGTTTCATTAACAGAAAATTGTGAAGATAAATTGAGAACAACGCTAAGTACAAAAACTACAGATCATATTATCGACCACTCTGTTAATTTAAATTTAGTGCGTTTGACGTTGGGCACCACAAACTATGAAGAACTGCACACTCGCATGAGCTGAAAACTCAAAAAAGTTATTGATAAAACACCAAAACGAACACAAAAATCATATACTTGAACATACATACATATTGTGCGGCTAAACATCATCGTAGCTGCAATAATAATGGAGTTAGCATGATAGTGCCGACTTTATCGGTGACACCCTGGTATATCAAACGGTTCCAAAGTTATCAGGGGACCTTTTTGGGCAGCAACTGTATAAAAAAAGATGTTAGCAGAGCTCGAGAAGAAAATGTTGATCTTGGGCTTTATATGCTCCCAGATTTTGCTTCATCTCGTTACACCAGAAGAGCTCGAGATTGGTTGAAGTAGAATAACTTCACAAGAAAATGAAATTGAAATTTATTTTTGACGATCGTAATATCTATACTAGGTATCCTATTTGTTTCCTAATATTCAAAAATATAGGTCCATTCAAAATTCAATTCTAACTAGAGAAATTATATTTGCAGAACACTAATTTCCGCTCTCCATGTATGGCTTGATAGCTACCCAGAAGACTTCAAAGATCCGCCCAATTATACCGCCCTCCAATTACTGCTCAACTTTTCTGAACAATATTTACCAAATACAGAATTAGATGCCAAAGTTCAGCATAGGATTGAAAGGTGAGAATTATTAGCATCATTTATGTCAACAAAAAGGCCTTGTCTCTTAAGGTTTTTATCATTATAAAACCGGTCTACTTCCCTTAAAGCCTCTATATCTGTATCTCCAACCATTCCAATCTCATAATCTTGACGGTTTTTATTAACAAACTTCAAATTCAAATTATCATAGCCACATATCATCTTGTCCACTTTATAAGAGGATTGTGTCAGGCGATCTTCACACTATCCGTAAATTATTTGGATCATGCAATAAATATGATTTTCGAGAGCGGAACAAAAACTATTTGTAAAACATTCAAAAGCCCTTGATGTTCAATCCTCTATATCTCAAATTAACAGATACTAGTTCATTAGGTATACACTAAGGACATAAAGTCCGTCGCCACCTCTTTAACTTTTGAACCCCTAGGTATATTACAACGAAATTTGGAATGACAATAGCCGAGCAAATTTTCCATTTTTTGATAAAGAAATGACAAATTTAGATGTCAAAAGGACAGCCCGGCGCAGTTTTGAAACTTTTTTTTTAATTGAAATTGGGTCGAATTTTAAATATATGTCTTTTTATTCTCAATTACACCTCCGCATCTGAAAACATTTGGTTTAGCGGTTTTCACATGATGACGAAAAAACAGAAGATTGTATTGGTCACAATTTTTTTTTGTGTTTGAATCATTATTTATATTTTGTTTTTAGGTTGCCAATGTCATTAAATCATTATTAATCACTAAAACAGACTTAACCATAATGAATAAGAACTGATGAAACATTAATACATTTAACAACAACGAACAAAAAACTGATAAAACACATTATCAAAAAACAACTTCAAAACAACGTTCCAAAATGTCGAATGTCAGGAAACCAAGGTAACTAATCGTTGCACGAGGGAAAAACCCTTCCTCAAATTGAAAATAATATCATTCGAAAACCGCTAAACCAGATGTTTTCAGATGCGGAGGTTAAATTAAGAATAAAGAGACGATGTATCACTCGACCCCACTTTTAATTCAAAAAAAGTTTCGAAATTGCGCCGAGCTATCATTTTGATATCTAAGGCTGTCAATTCTTTATCAAAAAATGGAAAATTTGCTCGGCTATTATTAACATTCCAAATTTCGTTGTAATATACCTAGGGGTTCAAGAGAAAGAGGAAGAGCGATGGACTTATGTCCTCACTGTATAAATTGGCAATAATATTTTGTTAATGATGTTTTTTACAAGGTATCAAAAAAATCTTCATGTGGATCCACTTCTGACGCAACCATCCACATTTGCAATTCGCTCCATAGCTGCGTCAGGATGGAGGACTTTTAAGTTACCAGATGTCCCAGTGAGGCACTTTGCTGAACAACTTACTAGAATGGATGTCGTAAGTATAAACTTGTCAACTTAATCGAACTGAGTTATCGAAGTGATCACTACTAAAACTGGTTTGGAATTCAATCTGAAGGTAGTATTCATTACAATTTGAGGCACTAAGAATATACATATTTCCCCAAGTCTAGTTCGCTTATTCATTCTGCTGGTGCTATATGGTTCTTGAATGATGATAATCAACAACAAATACTTTCTGGTGTCAACAAAAAATAAATATAATGCAATTTGGCATGTTTTCTGATGAGGCAACACAACACAATAACTATATCTAGTTTTGATATCCTAAATATGTATATCTTTGTTTTTCATGGCCAATTTTAAAATTAGCTCAGAAACACTTTTTGAGTGAAGATTTCAAACGAAAATTGTAAATCTTGAAGGAAAATACTAATAATGCAAAATACCAAAATGTTGAGCTTATTATCCCGATTAACCCCAAAAAACACCCATAGTGTGTTGGTGTGTGATGGTTAATGTCTAAAAATAAAACTACATGATATGTGGAATTATAGTATAAGTGTGTAAATATGTGTAGTGAATATGTTTTTTTTGTAATATGGAATCTTGTGGAACCGTTTCAGTGCAACCAAATCTAGTACCCAAAAAAGTTTCGCAAACAGTCGATAAAGAACCATCGATATTCGGGCTGTCATCGGCTAGACCTCCAAGACTAACGTTGAATTAGATTTGCCCCAAAAAGACTCTCAAACTAAAGCGACTGAGTTAAACTAACCGAAGCGAATGAACGTGATAGATATTGGTTACCAATTTCATCAATGTCTTCGTTTAGCAGGCAATAATGGTAATGGTAATGGTAAGGGTGGGGGGACAAAAGCCCGGCGAGTAGGCCTAGTGGCCCTTTTCGCCAACCCCGTGCTTCCAACCCTCTTCACTCCAGTCGTCCTATTTTCATTGTGAAGCGGAGCAGGTCATCCCAGCTCAGGGCCCCCAACTCCACCCGAGAAATGGTTGCCGCTTCTAAGACCCTCCTCAGGCGACCCCATCTATCACAGACTCCCAGTAGATGGTAGGGGGTTTCCTCCGCCCTTCTACAGTAAGGACATAGATGTGATTCACCTATTCCTAATAAATGCGAGTGTCGGTTGAGCTTGCAGTGTCCTGTCAAAATGCCAACGATGATGCTCAGTGCCTTCCTACTCTTGTTCAGCAACTGGGCCGTCCTTGGTTTGTTGGGTTGTGTGGTTATCACTCTAGATTACCTATAAGTCGTGTTATTCCTCCAGTTTTTTACTGTGTTCTCCCAAACCCACTCATTCAGGGCCTCGGAGATCAGTCGTTTACTTAGACCCAGGCAAGTGCGTCGCCAGCCAGTGAGGCAGGGGGGGGCAATTGGAAAAAATTCAAAGTAATCGAGAAACTAACCTAAACTTTTCAAAAAAAAAATGTCGTTTATTTTTGGAAATTTGCAAACCACTCCACTCATCATCGTAGTTTTAACATTGTTTTTGAAAGTTTTGAACAACAAGAATCAACTTCTCATCTATGTTTTTTAGTTTTTTGAATCTCTAGGGGAGGGCAATAGCTCTCCCCTGCCCATGCCTGGCGACGCCCTTGGACCCAGGTATGGTCTAGTCTAGCTAGCTTGTCCGCGCGTTCGTTTCCGAAAATACCCAAATGTCCCGGTACCCAAATCAGTTTGACCTTCTTGCTCTCGCCCGCAGAGCATCACTGCATTCTTGAACCTGCGGGCAGCTGATCCTTGACTTGCATACTGCCCTAAGTGCCGCTTGACGGTCAGAATAGATAACTATATGTTATCTTCTGTCCCTCCTTAAACCTCTTCCCTAGTTGCTTCCTCCAGAATAGCAAAAACCTTTGCTTGGAAGACCGTTATAAGCTTTCCGAGAGGGAAAGCCTCCCCGGCATTCCTGTCCTGTCTGTACACTCCAGCTCCTGTAGCCTTAGAGTTGGCCTTTGAGCCGTCGGTGAATCAGATCTGTTTGTTACCTGGTAGTTCCAGACCACGGCTACGTATGAGATCCTTGGTCCGATCACGGCTCGTTAAAGCCAGTGAACGACGTGTGGTTTTGGGCCCCACCGCCTACCCACCGCTCGGCGCAGCAGCCACATTGTGGCTATGCCCTTTTTAACTGTCCTTTCAATATGGGGTTTCCACGTTAACGTACTGTAACGTAACGTACCCCGAGGTACTTGACCTCCTGTTTCAGTGCCAGCGGCATCTTATACAGAATGGGTGGCTTGAACTTCTTGAGATTCCTCCTGTTTGTGAAAAGGATTAGCTCCGTTTTTGTGGGATTCACTGAGAGCCCCATCTCTTTAAACCATACCTCCAGAATTTTACACGCTGACCTCATACGCTCGCAGACGATTTCCAGATGTTTACCTCTCACAAGGATCAGGCCATCATCGGCGTAGGCCTGCGCATAAAAGCCCTCCAACTTCAGTCTTGTCAGGAGACTGTTCATTATCAGACACCAAAGCCTGGGTGAGAGGCAGCTGCCCTGGTGGCAACCTCCTTGCACGTCTGCCTCTACATGGCAGTCTCCTGGTGACGCTTTCACCTGGCGGTCCCGAAGAGCAGACCGAACCCAATTCACCTGGGAGGCGGGGGTTCCCCTGGCCGTAAGGGACTCGTAGATGACGTCCGTTTTAGCCTTGTCGAATGCTCCTTCTACGTCAAAGAACAGGGTCAAGGCGACCCCTTTGTCGTTCAAAGTCCTTTCAGCTAGTTGAACTACGGCATGGAGAGCCGAATCCGTACTCTTACCCTTGCAGTAGGCTGGTTCCTGTGAATTGGAGATCTCGAAAGAATCTCGTCCGCCAAATACCTATCGATCATCTTTTCTAATGCTTTCATTTGGAAAGATGTCAAACTGATTGGTCTGTGAGATTGTGTTAGCTCGTAGTCGTCCTTACCAACCTTTGGGATGAATACCACCTTAGCGGTTTTCCATCGATCTGGGACGTGTCCCAAGGCGATGCTTGCTCGGAAGATGGATTTGAGTATTGGTGTGAGCAGAGGCTTGGCTCTCTGCATCATCGCCGGGAAAATCCCACCAGGTCCCACTGTTTTGTATGGACTGAACTCACTTAGAGCCCAGTCAATGGATTCGTCGGTGACGATCTTATTCGCCGTATCCAAGTCAGCCATGATGATATGGGGGCTAGTGAGGGGTTGGTACTTTCTCCCGGAAAGTGAGTTAGGTGTAGTGTTTCCTCCCTATTGTTAGTCCATGTGCCATTTTGCCTTTTCAACAGCCCTATCTCTGTTGTTTCCCGAGCTTCATGAGTCTCGCCGACTCTGAGAAAGATTCGATCTCCCCGCAGAATCCACGCCATGCAGCCCTCTTGCTACTTCTCACCTCTGAATGGCATTTCCTCCGGGATTCAACGAAGGTGTCCCATTCGAGCTGTCCTCCTCCCTTGAGAGCTCGGCGGTGCGACCTCCTGGCGTCTTTTTTAAGCCGCTCCAGAGTATCATTCCACCATGGAACTTTTTTGGTTCTCGCCTACCTGAGAGGACAGGATGCTTCGAATGCGGTCGAAATTGCCCTGTTAAGGCTCTCTACCTCCGTATCCAGTACCCACGGTCCCACTTAGACAGTTATTAAACTTATCCCAGTCGGTTGACCTCGGGTTCCGTTTGAGAGGCAAAGTGTCTCCGTCCGCCTCTAGCGTGAAGAGGATTAGCCTATGGTCTGACATTGTTATGTCATTTGTAACTCGCCAGTTTTTCACCTTACACAAATAATTTTGGGACACAACTGTTCATTTATCACCTCTTGCCTGACGTGATTGACAAAGGTCGGCTCCGCATTTTTATTGGCGACTTCAAGGTTTTCCGCTGTGAGGTACTCTAGAAGAGCAATACCTCTCGTGTTGGTGTCGGTGCTGCCCAAGATAGTGCAGTGTGCGTAGGGGGTAAACGCACATTATCGTACGGAAGGTAAAGGCTTATCAAAAACAACTAACGTATCGTTCCTTAGAGTTTGTGTTCTAGAAGGATCACGGTGGCATCCCTGCTGGGGGGCCGGCTAACAGCTCTTGTTTATATTTATCAGTATATAAAAAAATATATTAGAAGAGATTAAACAGACGTAGCATTTGTGAAATCGGCAATTCTTAAATGCTTTATTGGACGAAACGAGGGAATTTGCAGCAATAGCAACGAGGAAATCTCCAAGATTTGTAAACCTTAGATGAAGTCGCAGCACTATATCGAAATTAAGGCTGATTTTATGTAGAATGTATAACTGTGTGTTTGTTTATCGCGTGTTTTACATGAATTGGTTAAAATGATGCACAAAATTGAAACTAGGCTGCTTTAAAATAAATGGTGCCATCAGCAGGATCCCAGTGCCTTACACAGCATTGCCGGTTGTAAAATATTTATCGTATTTGTACGTACGATAATTCCGAGCACAATATTCGATTTTTTAATAAGCAAAATATAGTGGTTTTTTAAAAATTGACATTTTCTCAATAGTGTGCGTCGTGTAACAAAAACCGAATCTAGACGTTGAACGCCCGAAAGTATGTATTGAAATCGATATCGTCTACCACCTTCGTACAAACAAAATAATGTATATATCTTTGAATTTAAACTATCAAATGTATAGGGATTTATGGCAACGAGTATAATTCCATGAATTATTTCATCTAAAAAGTCGACGATATATTTTGAAATACCTTATAGCACAGTTTATATAATATACAGTTGGTTCACTTCATGTCGGAACGTTTGAAAATCGTGTCTTTAAAGCGATTTGCCGAGATTTCCAGGAGCAAAAACAGAAACTGGCCGAAAGTGGTACGAGAGTCAATTCAGAAAAAGGCGATCATTTCCATCCGGTAAATTGAAACTCCAACGAAGAATCTCAGTCGGTATCTCTGATCGGCGACAACTGGTATAATAACGGGACCAGAATGGGTCTGGGAATGGGACGAGCCGGGAGCGGCTTTTGTCGACGAGTTGACCTTCTAGTCTTTGTTTAATATCTGATGCCGATAGTCTCTATTAATTTATTTGTGTAATACTTTTTGATTTATTCCATGATTAAGGATATACAGAAATATTCAAGTTATAGTAATAAAGTAAAATACCATTCTTTTTTTATGCATACTTACATTTATATTTGATTTATCTCATTTTTCAAATGCCCGGAGCAACGTTAGTTATTCAAAATTATGTTTTTTTTCCATTATTCAAATGATTTTTTCATATTCCAGGACTTATTTAAGAAACTAATTCCTCATCAGTGCTTAGGAGCAGTATGGTCTCGAAGAGACCGAAGTCGAACACATGAAGCAGCCACAGTTCTAGCTACAGTTAACCAGTTTAATGCAGTATCATTTAGGTATGACTGTTTTTATAAAGTAAGTAGACTTAATAATTGCTATTTTCAGGGTTATTTCTTCAATATTAGTTGAACCAGGCTTAAGAGTACATGACAGAGCCTCATTGATTATTTGTTGGATAGATATAGCTCAAGAACTCAGGTTAATTAAGAATTTTAGCAGTTTGAAGGCTATTATCAGTGGTCTTCAAAGCAACTCTATTTATAGGTGATAACTTGTTTTGCATGTTCAGATTTTATGGCTATTGTCGGTTTTGCATTTTGCAGGCTTCAAAAAACTTGGCAGTCAATCTCCAAAGAAAAAATAGAATTATTTGATGAACTTGCTCGAATTTTTAGTGAAGATAATAACCAATGGACACAACGGGAACTTCTGATGAAAGAAGGAACTGCTAAATTTGCTGGTAATGTATAAACAATACTCTTTTGAAGTCTGTTAGTCTGTTAAATTCTGCTATAAAACTACATTTTACAGATACAGTTGGCGAAAACGACAAACAGCTGCAGAAAATTTTCCAAAGACAAAATCATCACACTGCAAATATTTCTTTTGGAACAATACCATACTTGGGAACATTTTTGACGGATTTAACAATGATAGATACTGCAATACCTGATGTCATTGGAGATGGTTTGATCAACTTTGACAAAAGACGAAAAGAATTTGAAGTCTTAGCACAAATTAAATTATTACAGGTATAAGAGTTGAGTGGAAGTATTCAAAAATTATATATTTACTTTGTGAGGGTGCCGCAAATGCATACCATTTTTTGGAAGATCCATCATTCAATAGGTGGTTTGACTCTATCTTGGTATTGGATGATCGAGAAGCGTATAAGCTGAGTTGCCAAATTGAACCGGCAACAAATGGCCAAAGTAGGAAAGATAAGTGAGTTTACGAGCATCATCACATTGAAGATGAGTTCAATAAATGGAATATTTCAGAAACCAAAAAAAGTATACACTTGGGCATCAGAAGAACGACTCCATTACTAGTACAAGTAGCAGTAATAGTTCCCAATTTTATTGTGATATAGATAGTATTCCCAGTTCACCACGAAACAGTATCGATCGTAAAATGAGTCCTACTGAAATGTCACATTCCAGTAGCAGCTCCTCCTTGCCAAGCTTAGATATAAGCTTGAATAGTTCCCATTCAGGTATGATTATTTCCGTGATATGTACGTTTTAAATGATTTCACCAACAAAACGAATCACGAATCTCATAGTCAGTCGCCTCATTGCATGAACTTGTTATTCTTCCATCAGGTAAAAAAAGTTGATAACTTTTATTTTTGAATATAGGTAGCGCCACAAATCGTCTTCACCTGCACCTGCCCAATAACTCTGGAACTTTGAGTAATAATTCACAGAAAAGTAGTCCTGACTTTTATGTGATCAAGGTACTTATTATTGGATATAAAGCCGATCATAGTTGATATGATTATTTTTCAGGTTACATACGAAACAGATAACCCTGAAACAGAGGGAATAGTTTTGTACAAAAGTATTATGCTGAGCAATAATGAAAGAACACCACAAGTAATACGGAATGCGATGTATAAACTAGGACTGGAAGGCAATCCTGATCAATATACATTAGCCCAAGTGTTGCCCGATAAAGGTTTGTGGACAATATCTCATAAAAAATAGTTTGAATTGTTTTACTAAAAAAAAAACTTGCACATGTGAGGTCAATCTTCATAAAGGTACCAGATCGAGTTAAAACTTCAATTATTTATTGGCTCAAAATGGTAGAAAGACCACGGTAGAGCTCGCATCAGTACAGGTTCAATATAACTGATTATAGCTTTATCCGCGGATCATAATCCGAACAGATTGCGTACCAGTTCTGAACCAATCTCGAATTTTGTCTTACGGCGAACAAATTCTAAACTGAGAACTCGCAATTCTCAGGCGTAAAAAACTTGCATGAAAAATTAAATCGATATTTTTTTATTGCAAACTGAAAAAAATCGCAAAAAAATCGATACGATTTTTTTTATTTCGTTAAAATATGATTTTTCCAATAGTTATTCAAGTTTAAAGTTTTGTATATATAGATATACTGAGCATGGTGTTACAATGTTATGACGTCATAACATTGCAATTTTGTCACACTTCGAAGCTTTATATCTCCGTCAATTTTCGACTAACATCAAAAAGAAAAAATTGAGGCAAGTTCCCCATCATAGGAATCCGTCTAGAAGTACCTATTAGCCGAATGTTTGGTCTTTCTCATAAATCCAGGCCCAAAGAAGACATGCCATGAATAAAATCAACAAAACACTCTATGATCTACAAAAATCTCGTGAAGAGATGGAAAAAAAACATTGCAAAAGAGATGCAATTGATTACGAAGTAGCTGAGATTCGTGTATCTTTTGAAAAACATACCCTAATTTCTTTCGAGAGCTTATCAAATCAGTTTTACTTCAAGTTTTGTGTATTTTGCCTGATTTACATTCAATTTCATTTCGAAGTGGAGCTGTCAAATTTCCGCTTGCCAAATGGTACAGTGAAAAGCATTTGAATTCGCACACAATATTTTGAACAACCCTCGTAAAATGCTAAACTTAGTCATAGTTACAAATCACTTTTGTCAAAATGACAAGTCATAAGTAAATAAAAAAGCTGGTTTTTGGTTTTGGGGTTGATTATTTCAGCTTAGTTCAAATAATCTTTATACAAGATGCATGGTTTCTCACATATATTATCAAGTGATGCGAAGGGCGAAGACCAATAATTGAAGTATTGGCCAGTATGTAAGACATTTATGTAGAAAACA
The DNA here is from genome assembly GCA_958502075.1 of Orchestes rusci. Classification (NCBI taxonomy): domain Eukaryota; kingdom Metazoa; phylum Arthropoda; class Insecta; order Coleoptera; family Curculionidae; genus Orchestes; species Orchestes rusci. The sequence continues at coordinate 10,749,193 of OY293310.1, forward strand.
AAATATAAGAAGGTAAAAATACATTAATTGCACTGCTCTTTTATATCAGATTACTGAATATATATTACCTTAAACAAATCCCAGCGCAGATACTACACAATACTCACCGCAGTGGCTTCATAGTTTTGGTTATTCATGGTTTAAAACTAAAAATCATCGAAGTAAACAAACGACACGTGATCAGAGACAGTGAAACGATCTACGCGTATTACGAGGATTGTCAAAAAATAACAATGTGCGAATTCATATGCTTTCCACTGTACCATCTACATTGAATTTGGCGTAAGCGTGTCTTTGACCACTTTCAATGTAGATAATACCATATGATTTTTATTTGGCAAGCGGAAATTTGACCTTTCCACTTCGAAATGATTACATTATCATATTTCTAAATAACGAGGAAAATAGTGCCTGGTTCACATTGAATTTCATTTCCATGTGGACCTGTCAAATTTCCGCTTGACAAACGAGAATCATATAGTAGGTACCAACCACATTGAATTTGACGTAAGCGTGACTTTGAACACAAATTCAATGTAGATGGTAGCAAATGTTTCCCGTTTGCCCAATTTGCAGCTCCAATTGGAAACAAATTGAATACATAAGGCTCATGAAACTTGAAGCAGGTTGATTGAATACTAACTAGGTATATACACTCAACATCATCCATTATTCAACACAAATTAAAACTTGCCTATTCATCCTCCATCTCAGCTCTTCTAAACAGAAGTGAGCATTCGATCTCAGTCAAAAAGAAAGCACCGTATATCAGGCATAAAGGGCAAAAAAAATAGCTAAATATGTCAAAGAATTAACAAAAAGGAGGGGAAGATAATCTAGCGAGTCTCCAATATTTTGTGATAGTTTATTCGCGAAACTTCTGAAATATTCAACTGGTTTAATTTGGCCGATTTTCACAATCCAACGTGTATCAGAGAATTCTTCAATTTTTGAGGTGAAACACATCCTTGTCAAAAGAATTTGATAGGCGGTTTCGGAAATGGTGATCTGATTAACCCGATCATCAGATGTCATTTGCGTCTTTTTGTTCTACGTAAATAAAAATAGACAAAACATGACAGCTGATTTTGAAAATTTTCTGTCCTTCATCATATCCCTTAGCTTGAAGGAGCTTACTCTTGTGGTTGAATAATTAAATAAAAAACAACATTTTGACCAGCAGTCATACTAACAGGAATGACATCAAAGGCTTGAACTTGAAGCTCTGCAGTTTTATTCAGGGTCGGCAGGACTTCAAAATTAAGTAGTTGAAGGGAGTTCAACTGGTTCCATATTGCGAATAATTCAAAATGTTTCTTCCTCAAGACATAAATCGACTGATCCCAGCGTTTTTTTTTCCTTGCCCCTCCCTCTATTTCCATCTACAACAAACAAGATATGATCTCGCGCAGGTTTCGCTGACGTCATTGCGTGTCCGAACCTCAGAATTCATAGGTTTCCTTGGTAACTTGGTTACCATTATACTAAAACAAACAAGATAAACTCTCGCACATCCCACTTCAGAAGTCATCACTTGACCTACCTCAAATCTGAACAATCAATGTCACGCGGGGACGTCATGCGTGAGCCAGTTCAAATTTTGACCAGAAAATGGTAATTAGGTAACGCTATGGATGCGCGGCTGGGTTCTAATCTCGTCCAGCAATGGACAATTTGCACATTTTTTGGAAATATGAAAAATATAAGGATTAGTAAGTACTGATGCCATTGATGTTTAAAAATCAACCTACGACCTCTAATAATGTAGTAATCACCGATAAAAGGCGCCAATCAACATCCACTATCTCTCTCCGTCTGTCGTATTGACTGAGATGACTCTCCCTCTCTCGGGAGAGTAATATGGCCCCACCCCGTTTGCGATCATACAGTGAAATTCGCGTTTTCTTTTTCATTTATTTAGTATATTTCTGGGTATTTCGGAAAAAAAATTTCGCTGGTGTCTTTCGAATAATAGGGAGTTTTTGAAGCTCTTATTTGACCCGTTATTAACGTTGCCGGTTATTCTGAGCTTGCGCAGATGTCTGGAAATAACCGAATCGGTTATTAACCGATAACGTGTTACGTTATCTACGGAGCCTTAACGTTCGCTTAATAACGGTCGGTTATTTTCTCATGTTGTCATATTGATATACAGGATTATTTAATTATTACATAAAAATCGTGAAACATACAAAGTACAATTTAAATTGTTAGAAATGACTACAGTTGCACTGGAATTGTAAGATTCTTGTCTTTTTATTAAATATCCAACAGAAACTGATCCTATGCTCTACAGCTTGGCAACAGTGTAATTGATGCTGTTGGAGATCAGCTGTTTATCATTCCAGTCGGTGTTTTGCCCGTGATACTCGTAGTTTTGCTCGAGTTACATTTAATTTAACTTCGAAGTGGAAGTGACAGATTTCAGCTTGTCAAACGGGAATTATGTATTACCATCCACATTCAATTTGGCGTAAAAGTAACTTTGAACACAAATTCAATGTAGATGGTGGCATATCATTCTGATTCATGTTTGCCAAGCGGACGTGAAATAAGATGTAAACCTTACATTTGGTAGTCTGAATCTTCAAATCTATCTTCAGTCATATTTCATGATTCGTGCTGCTCTGCTAAGAATTTGGCGAAAATATCACAAAATCAAAAACACAACAAATCTGATCACTATGATGACAGATGACATGGTGATGACACGACACAACGTCAAACGTTAAATACGAGTTTCAAAATCTCTTTTTTGTTCTCTCCGTTATTAATGTTTTGTTTTCTGCGCATGCTTAGTATAACGGGATGCGTTAATAACGTTGAAATTAATAAGAGGTTCAAAAACTCCCTAATGTCTAGAATACGTATATAAAATTTCAGGTCATTTGAAAATGTATGCAAATTGTCCATTGATCATATCTTGTGTGTTTAAGTAGATAGTTTCCGTTGCTCCTTGAAATTTTACCGGTAGCGGTTACGAAAGCCGTAGCGATAGTCGCTATTTGACAGATAAAAATATAGTTTTCGGTGGGAGCAAGAAACAATTCCGCCTAACGTTACGTTTAACCTCAACCCTAACCAAACTTATTGGCAAATGACATCGCAGTCTTGTTTTGCTTATGTTTATGTGGTATTTTTTCAAAATGATTGAAATGATATGGTATTATTGGACTCCAGTGACGAATCAGATCCTGATTTTGAAGATGCCATTCTATTATAAGTATTGAACAACAACGCCATCCAATATAGAGCAGACATTAACATCATCTGATACTTTAGGGAAATCGTTGACCTTTTCCTTTTCCTCAAAGTTTTTCAATACATATGTAATATGTTCTTCAACTCCCCTCACAGACACCTCTTTCCTAGTGACCTCCAAAAACTTGGAAACAACCACACTCTATTTAGATCCATCCCCATATGGCTTATTTGCCAGTATTTCAGAGAGTAAGATCTGGTCATCTTCATCGGTAAACCGAACCCGATTTCGCCTGATTGTTTTTAAAAAACTTGCTGTTTCTTGATTTGGCTTCATTGCGTAAATTATCTTTGTCTTGAATCTAGCGAAAGTATAAACTAAAACATTGAAATCAATCCTGAAAACATTGACAATCAAATGTCAACTAAGATATTATCTTCTACTGCGCATGCGTTTTGCTACGTTAACCGCTATGACTATCGTCCGTTAACAACCGGCATTTATCGGTATCGGTATCGATATACGATAAATGACATCCAAATGTCAAAGTTGTCAATTAGCGTTAGCCGCAGCTGCTCTATTTCGGTTGGATACTTTTAGCTGAGTCTCCCTGCATAAAGCGTCCTATCGAATACTTATTCAATCAACGGTCCTATGTTAATGTGTAGAGTGTATAGCATCGTATACATCTTGAAAATGAAACTTGTTATTGCTCTATTCCATTGAGAGAATCTCAAAATGCAGTTCTGGACAAAAAGAAACAAGAATCAGTGGTACAGTCTATTGGACTCAGTGAATAAAGAGCAAGCGAATGCTTTTACTTGAATTTTTTGAAATACACATACACTCAATAATTTTCCAACAACTAGATATAGCCCGACGACTGTTTGTGTGTCACATGTTTATACATTGAGGGGAGAGAGGAATTCTTGCAAGAATTCTTGCGAGTTTGCCAAACTGCAAATTTAATAAGTAGCTACCTTGTATTCAAGGTATTTTTAATTATTAAAAATACTCTATACTCTATGAATGCATCTCCGGTAGTTACCAATTATACAGTGCGGCTCCAAAAGGTGCCCCCCCCATTTTTTTTTAATGTGTGCACCAAAAATTTTGAAACTTGGCATACTTCAATTGCTGTCGAAATACTACTTTTTGATGTTACTGACGTACTTTTAGTATTCAAGATGGCGGCTGGGCGCCATTTTGAAACATTTTTTTAAATGAAAAGGGGGTTTGTGTGACACCTCATTTTGAAGATCCTGATGAGTACTTTATAACCCTAGAATATTGAGTCGATATCTTCAAGTACTTGAAAAAATTCTTCAAGTTCAATTCAAAAGATGCTTTTTTGACATTTTTGTCATTTATTCCTGACCCAAACTTTATGTCAAGCATATTTCCAGCATCTTTTGAATTGAATTTGACGATTTTTTTTTAAAAGTGTATGTATCGCTGTAGTAATTAAATGTACCGCCATTTTGTAGTACTTAAAGATATCGACTCAATATTCAAGGGTTATAAAGTACTCATCAGGATCTTCAAAATGAGTTGACACACGACCCCCCTTTCCATTTGAAAAAATGTTTCAAAATGGAGCCCAGCCGCCATCTTGAATACTAAAAGTACGCCAGTTACATCAAAAAGTAGTATTTCGACAGCAATTGAAGTATACCAAGTTTCAAAATTTTTGGTGCACACATTAAAAAAAAAAAAAAGGCGGGGACGCTTTAGAGCCGCACTGTATAATATGTACATTTTTAGATCACTAGATCAACCAATAACAGCTGATAATCATTTTAACCAATCATAGCCTGTAGCTCCCTTGGAACACTGTTGTCGGCTTGTTCAAAATTCAATATTTTTTAAGGCCGAACCGCTGTTTTATGTGAACAAAACTTATCAATAATCAGTGAATTATAACTGTCCTATAACACCAACGATATTGAAACAAATAAAAAATTAAAACATATCCTCGTTAATAAACTGGTTAATCCCTTTTGATAAAAAGTTTCTATTTGCAACAAGGCAACGTTGAACGAACGTTGAACGAATTCAACGGACGAGATGTAAATAATAACATGTTTATTATAGTGACAAACAATTTGACCGGAATCTAGGGTGGACGCTAGTTCTAGTGGGTTCTATGTTCTAAGCATACACTCTTCATAAACAACTGACAAATATAGTATTATATCATTGCTTAATAAACTTTGCCCATTAGGATCATTAAAAGGAAACTTTTTTCTAGAAATGGTTCTACCTTCAAACTCCAATGTGTATTACGCAGTGAACACCGCACACAACCTCAATTTTATTCTTCGTCAGAAGAAACTCGAGGTGGAAAGTTCGTCAGGAAAGGGTTCGAAGAAGAAGTCATAACAATGCAATGGGAACTGCCTGATTGTACCATTAAATGCTGTTAAACAATGATAATTGATAACTCTACAAATATAACAACTGTGATAAAAATCTCTAGATACTCTCTATTCATCACAAAGTATATTTATACATTTTATATTGGAATGTAATTTTGAAAATTATTTTTGGTAAAATTTTTGAGTATGTGTTTGTGTTTAGTAAATATCCAAAATAACATTTATTAAAAACATACACTTATTTATTTGTCTTTCGTTTATGTGATTGAATCCGCTTTATAAATTATTTTTACCTGCTATTTTTGAAGTTTGCAGTTCTTTTTGTCGAGGATTGAGGGAAATAACCACCGATCTAGACAACTGGATGAGCAAACGCCGCTCTCGAATGGCTAAATTACGACCGAAAAACGTAAATAAACACGAACATTTTTTGGCATGTTGGATATTGCGCACTGCAACAAAATAATGTCATCATCACGAGGTGTGGACAGGACCGAACTCATAATATAATTTTATATATTTCCGTGAACCTAATTATTTTTATTTTTGATTGGGCAATGAACGTGTTGGATACACACAAACACTACTTCCAAAGCAAAATCCACAATACAAAAGCACAACACTACTAAGCATAAAGCAATAATATGGCGTCGATCACGAATAAACGAAAACCTATGTAGTACGGGACGCGTATTGGCATTCCTTACTACGCTACAGAGCATAGATGAGCTGTATCGCAGTAAAGTATGGCTGGACAGGGCGCACAATTTGTTCAGCCATTGTTTACTACGGTACAGATCAATTGCGCTGTATGGAAGAAAAGTATATGGTACGAATGGATTTGTTCACTCCATTCTTTGATTGTTATCGTTCACTACTATATAAATATAATGGAAATAAATTACACACATATGTTTATGAAAATTATCTATTATAAAGGTGAATCTATATATAATTTTGATGTGATGATGTGTATAATGGCTTCACGGAGCCACGTTCTGTGATGCTACCCAATGATAGGCCGCAATTCTATAAAGACGCATTCCTGAACTAAATTCAAGTAGAAATGGTCTTATTGGTAAAACTATTGTCATTGTGTCTTGAATATAAATACCTATTCTGCTTTTCGAGATACAGGTTTAGAGAAAAATCGGACTTAATATTAGTGAATCGAGTAACTTTCGCTTGTTGCTATATTTGTTGTTATGGGGACAATGTTTTTGAATTTTCTTGACAGCCTATGATTTATCATGTGGTCAAAAAGTAGATTTTTTTCTAACCCTCCAACAACACTGTATCTCGAAAACCAAACCAGACCATGCGTCTTTCAAACTATGGTCTATCATTGAGTACAACTTTGTATAGGCTCATTAGAAGCACGCCAAAACATGCGAATTCAATTTAATAGCGTAGAACTCAATGTTTCGAATTGAAATACTCACATTATCATTATGAGTGAAAATAATACCATCCTATACTCAACAGTACACAATTTATTTACAGTTTACAGGCATAGTTTGGGTTAGTCTTAAAAAGTGGACTCTATATATCCTCATTTTGTCAAATTGTGTGATCATGTGACGGAAAGGTTACGTAGTTGGTACGTGATATTGAACAGTTTTGAATTTCGGTAAACAATATAGTCCAATAAAATTTTAAGTTGAAAAAAAAAATGGGCAAGATGTATTTTTCAAAGTTTGTCAACGACGGTCTCCTGAGTGTAAAATTAGCAAAATCGGAAATTTTTCCCGTGCGGTTTTTGTGCAATAGGGGTGGTTCTTTTGAATTGTGCTCCAACAAAATGATGATACTGAACTGAGAAAACTCTTCATAACTTTACCTCATGATTTTTTTTTAATTTTATCATTTCCGGACTTAGCGGCCGCTGCATGAGCCGTATTTGGGGTGATTTCAAAAAGTTAGTTTGCCCTCAATTGATCCATAATGAAAGTGGTTCATAATAAATGGACAAGCAACTTCTCCTCATGGACTTTGTCACTTGATTATTTTTGAAGATAGCCCAGTTCATGGAATTGGGGTTATTTCGTTATTGTTGTCTAGTTCTGTAAATTTGCCAAATTGAAGATGTTCGTGATAAAATTACATATACTTTGACCGGCTAAAATATGATTTGTGATTTTTTCGTGATTTCGATTTGTGAGTGAGCGCACATGGCTCCATTCCACCGCGATCACCGCGATCTCAATATGGAGTACAGTTATTTTAAATTCAGGGTTTTAATTTTTTGGAAAACGTTCAAACATGTTGTTTTTATATGTGGATGCGATTTATTTAATGACAGTTTCATGTATACAGGGTCAACCAAAAATAAGTTACGACCATTACTTTCTTTGTTTCAAATGGAAACATGTATTTTTTTATTTCATATTTGAATTCTGCGTGAATTCTGAGTATATGTTATGCAATATACTCCATACCTATATCTAACCGTTTTCGATAAAATGGCATTCTGAATCCATAATCTTAATCATTCTAAAACTGGTTGATGTTTCTATTGGTTGAAAAATTGAAATGAATTTTCATTCAGCAACGTAAATAAGTGGAACTTACTCCGATAGAGATTTCCTGATTTCAAATATATAAGAGTTGGGGGTGTTATCTTTAACGGTTATAAGGATATCAACGTTTTTCTATACATAGAATAGTTGGCTGATGGTCTCTTCCAATTAGGCATCCTTCTGTCCAATCTATATTATCATTATTCCTTGTATAGAAAAACGTTAAAATCTTCATAACCGTTAGAGATAAAGACCCCAACACTTGCATTTGAAATCAAGAAAAAATTAATTGTCTATCGAACTATGGGATAAAATACAGGGTGTCCTCAAAAATGAAGAAGTCTGAATCTTTTGACTTCTGATACTCAATTGTTTTTTCTGATAACAAATTCTGATAATTCAGAAAAACTACTACAATTATGCTAATTTGAACCACTCTCCAGGGTTATTATTAACGAAGGTAGCAATTGACCAAAATATACGAGAACACCCTGTACAATATACGTCCAACCATTGCTATTTTGTTGTAGCACATTTCAAAATAACCACCCTTTTTGCTCAAAATCCGCAGGAAGAAAATTTTCGATTTTGCTAATTTTACACTCAGAAGGCAGTTACTGACAAATTCTGAAAAAAATCAGCTTTCCCGTTTTTTTTTCACGTTAAAATTTCATTGGATTATTATTGTGTACCGAAATTCTCAGTTGTTCAATACTATGTACTAACTACGTTACTTTTCCGCCACATGAATTTTACGAAATGAAGATAGAGTCGACTTTATAAGACCAACTCAAACTATCCCTGTACGCTGTAAAAATGAATTGTACTGGTGAGAAAAGCATAGTTTTATTTTTACGCATAATGATAATGTAAGTAGGTATTTAAATCCTAAACATTGAATTTCACGCTAATAAATTAAATCCGCATGAATGGTGTGCTTCTAATAAGCCTATACAGGGTTTTATTCAATGATAGGCCATAGTTACAGAGACGCATTTTTGAACCAATTTCAGATAATCATGTGTCCTAAATAGTCTGGTTCTCAAGATACAGTGTGTTGGAGGTCTACTTTTTGACCACATGAAAAATCATAGGGCGTGAAGGAAAGTCAAAAATATCATGTCCATGTCAACAAATATAGAGACGAGCGAAGTTGACTCGATTTACTGATAATAAATCCGATTTTTTTCTAAACCTGTATCTCGAAAACCAGAATATACTTTTTCAAGACACAATTAATGACGGTATGTTAGCCTATAAGACCTTTTCTGCTTTTCTACTTGAATTTGGTTCAGGAATGCGTCGTCTTTGGAATTACGGCCTTTCATTGAGTAACACCCTGTGTAGACGAAGATTATTGTTGTTGGAACATTTTTTAGTTCTTATTTGCGAAATTGAAAATGGCTCCGTGAAGCCATCGCAGACATCGTCTCATTAATATGATATAGTAGGATTTTTCAAGATTCACCTTTATAATAGATAATTTTTATGTACATATGTATGTAATCAATTTTCTTTATATATCGTACCTAGTAAACGATATTAATTAATGAATTGAGTGAACAAATCCATTCCCACCATAAATATACCTATTCATTACATGTAGCGCATTTGGTCTGTACCGTAGTAAACAATGGCTGAACAAATTGTGCGCTCAGTCCAGCCATACTTTACTGCGATACAGCTCATGTATGCTCTGTTGTAGCGTAGTAAGGAATGCCAATACGCGTACGGGACTGGGTTCAGTTGACCGCGAGAGTGAACATCTGGTCGGATCGATAGATTGAATTCTACTACGCATGATCAACATTCCCAGACTCTACTGGAAAATGTCCGTGAAACAGTCGCAGAAACTCATTTTTTCGCCCATGCCTCGCCACATTTGCTTCAGATGACACATGCATCATGCTTATGCATGGGTTAAGATCAGTGGAAATAACTGATAATTTCTTCCTACGTCTTCTTTTTAATAGTTCAGGCAACGAAGACCAAAAAATGCCGGATAGAGGAAAAAATTGGTGTATTTGCGAATTCTGGTATAAGTGTAGGTTGAGGTGTCCTGAACAACATACTGAAAGTCCTGATCGGTGGGCGGCGAGCTAAAGTGGAGGGAGGTCTCTGTTGGTCATTTTTCCAGGTTTCGCTTGAATAACTTGAAAACTAGACCAACCAGCGAAAAAATACTGGAGTACTAAAAACTTTGTAAAATCTGCTACAAAAAAGGTCTCATGTATTTTTTCGCTAGATGGAGAGAATAAACTGAAGAAAATGGATTAATGTTAAAAAATCAGATTTTCATATAATGAGAATATAAATTGAGTTTTAACTGCTTCCTCTGACGTGCCACCGATGCATTTTCACTCACTCATTGGCTCCACTCCTCAATGTGTCAGTTGGTCTACTAAGAGTCTCCGTATACCTCAATTTATCGAGGTCCAAGCTAAACACTCAACCTTCACTCAACCCTTCCAGTTTGGTACGCCACTGATTGAAATTTCGAAATTTTGAGCTCAAATTCTGATTCTGCTCTGAGAGTTCATGCGATATATGAAATCTCATGATTTTTGTATGGACGGGTTCGAAAATATTGCACCTTTGGGGTGCCCTATTTGGAAGGGCGTAGCTCCCGTAAATGAAATTTGTCGTCAAATTTCTATAGGAACTTTTTTTATGAAAATCCCTGATGAAAGATGTCTAGGAAACACCCTGTATTATCATATAGTTTTTCCTTCATCCATATCTCCTTACCTGTCAATCTTAGCGACAATGAGTACTGAACCTTTTTTGATGAGAATTTCATGTAGAATAATTAAGCATTCCTATGTTTATTTGCTAAAGGTCCTGGTTTTCCCGCTTTTCATGAAAAATCAAAAAAAAAATCTTCAGACACCCTTCACCACCTTATCTCGCCACCCACCGATCAGGACTTTTAGTATCTTGTTCAGGACACCTCACCCTACACCCAAACCAAAATCCGCAAATACACCATTTTTTTCCTCTATTTTTCCTTCATTGCCTGGGCTATAAAGAGAAGCAACAGTTTCGATGTTCAATTACATCTTCCTAAGGCTTTCAAAAAATTGGAGACATAACGAATTGACAGGTAAGTAAAGATTTAAAAATCGAAACATAAATACAACGAATAATTAAAATTTTTAATAGTAATGGGTGTTTTTTTTAAAGGTATAGAACTTTAAAATGAAATAGAACCCAAGAAAATTATGTTAACGTCCATGGGTTTGGCTTTAATGTAGATAGTTTTATGCCATTTGTGCATAAATGTGATTTGGGTTATTAATGTTATGCCATTTTACAAATGGCATAACATTATCTTTACTATAAAACCAGAACCATGGACGTTAACATAACTTTATTGGGATTTTTTTCTCATTTATACCTCTAAAAAAAAACACTCGTCACATCACCCCATAATTCTAACGGTCAAAGTCAATTGATTGATTGTGTTTCAGTATCATGCCTCTACTGTCACATACAGTATGTCCGGCGATGTATCCAATGGGTGAAATAAACCAAAAATTTCATTTTTCGAGATAATGTCATTCTTTGTAAAAATGTTTGCCTGCTTTGCCGATTCGATTGTCGATGAGAAAAGTTTGACATTTTATACAGTCTTCAAAAAGTTGAAAAATTATTTTGTTTCAAGAGTTGAGTACCCATATTCAAACGTTTTCAGCAAAATATAACATGAATATTTTATTAGCGTACAAATGTTAACCATAAAGCAAGAAATACACATTTATTTACATGAAATCACTTCAAAAGAGAAACAGTACTTAGCACGACCAGTGGTCATTTTAACCGTGACGTACTGGAAATTCGGTCTTTTGGTCTCAGACTGTTTTTTTATTGTGATATTATTTCAGAAATCGTTCATCGCATAAACTTTCAATGCTGTATCAGAATTTGAACTCAAAATTTGAATGCATACTTTTTTCAACATTCAGATTTCACCCCAAAGACGGGCATTCCTCAATATTTGCGGAACCGCTCACACTGAAATATCGAAATTTGGTACCTCTGCAGAAACTTTTGACGCCAAATAATTCAGAGCTCAAAAATTTAAATTGTTTATCAGGGGTGCGTCATTACTGATGTGGTTAGAGGTAAAAAAGCCCCATTTTCTGAAGGTCTAGCATCAACGTCATGCAAACAAATAAACAAATGTTTTTATCAGCTGACTGTGGAGGCAAATTGAAAGAAGAAAGAGGGCCGTTTTCAACTGTGCAGTGAGGATTCCGGTAAATGCCATTCATGATTCGTGTGCAAGATTTGGGACTACTTGAATGTCTAAAAGTAAATTTTGCCAAAAACTTTTGAATATGGGTACTTTTGTAAAGATGTTTTTTTAAACTTTTTGAAGACCCTGTTTAAAATTTCGAATTTTTTTCGACGACAATCGTATTTTTCCTTAATGGGTTTTTTTTATGAGGAATTACTTTTTCTCGTAAAATTAAATTTCTGGTTCATTTCACCTACCCTTTGGATACTCCATCGCCGGACATACTGTAGATATAGAGTACAATGCCAATCAAGTGTGGAAGAAATTTATTTCCTTCTGAGTTCTATAATTTGCTTTGTCTCTTCATGCTGCTATACATTATAGTGCACTGAAAAGGAGGCAAAAATCTTTCAAATTTTTTTTTAGCGTACAACCGCATGGGATGTTGATAAAATGATAGACTAGGCTCTGGGCATTGGATATTGGCAGTCACAACATTTTTAGCAGGACCTAAATTTTTTATTCTGAAAAATATGTCATAAATCTGTCAAAAGTGTATATTACTTTTTCACACATACATCGCCATATCTCAGGAAAAAATCTAGTTATCAAGAAAAAATTTTTCAATTAATTAAGGAACTGTGGGAGAATGTAACCGGGGTAGTTTCGTCAGTTTTTTTGTAAAACTGCAAAAAACTTCACCATTCACATTTTCAGTACGTGAGAAACTTTTTGTTTCGAGGGATTTTGCTATATTATCTGCATACCGCCAAAGGTTCAAAAAAGTTTATGGAAAAAAATAACATTCTAAGATGTCCATAAAGTTAGCGAGGCAACTTGAGAATAATCTTGAGGGATAAGGCTGATAGCATGCCGCTAATAAGCCGCTAATTAGTTGTGCTTGATTCAATTTTGTCGTGAATATATTTTTTTTGCAACAACGTCTTTCGCTAACTTTTTATGCAGTTAGCGAAACATCATCTAAAATTATTTGCACAAAAAAACCAATATGTTCATAATTTGCCGCTAATTAGTTGTGCTTGTTTCAATTTTGTCTTGAATATATTTTTTGTGCAACAACTTGTTTCGCTAACTTTATATGAAGCTAGCGAAACATCATCTAAAATTATTTGCACAAAAAATCAATATGTTCATAATTTGCCGCTAATTAGCCGCAAATTAGTGGTGCTTGTTTCAATTTTGTCGTGAATATATTTTTTTTGCAACAACGTGTTTCGCTAACTTTATATGAAGTAAGCGAAACATCATCTAAAATTATTTGGACAAAAAAAACAAAATGTTCATAATTTGCCGCTAATTAGTGGTGCTTGTTTCAATTTTGTCGGGTATATATATTTTTTTCCAACAAACGTGTTACATTAACTTCACATATGAAGCTAGCGAAAAATCATTTAAAATTATTTGCACAAAAAAACCGATATGTTCATACTTAATTTGCCGCTAATTAGTTGTGCTTGTTTCAATTTTGTCGTGAATATATTTTTTTTGCAACAACGTGTTTCGCTAACTTTACATGAAGTTAGCGAAACATCATCGTAAATTATTTGCACAAAAAAAACAATCTGTTCATAATTTATTGCCGCTAATTAGTTGTGCTTTTTTCAATTTTGTCGGGAATATTTTTTTTTTTGCAACAAACGTGTTACATTAACTTCACATATTATGAAGCTAGCGAAAAATCATTTAAAATCATTCGCAGAAAAACGCATTATGTTCATAATTTGCCGCTAATTGGTTGTGCTTGTTTCAATTTTGTCGGGAATATATTTTTTTGCAACAACGTGTTTCTCTAACTTCATAATATGAACAAGCGGCAAATTAGTGGCAAATTATGATCATATTGCTTTTCTTCTGCAAATGATTTTAAATGATTTTTCGCTAGCTTCATATTATGTGAAGTTAATGTGACACGTTTGTTGCAAAAAAAAATATATTCCCGACAAAATTGGAACAAGCACAACTAATTAGCGGATAATTATCGGCAAATTATGAACATATTGGTTTTTTTGTGCAAATAATTTTAGATGATGTTTCGCTAACCTCATATAAAGTTAGCGAAACACGTTGTTGCAAAATAAATATATTCTCGACAAAATTGAAACAAGCACAACTAATTAGCGGGTAATTAGCGGCAAATGATGAACATATTGTTTTTTTTGTGCAAATAATTTTAGATGATGTTTCGCTAACTTCATATAAAGTAAGCGCAACACGTTGTTGCAAAAAAAATATATTCACGACAAAATTGAAACAAGCACAACTAATTAGCGGCTAATTAGCGGCCAATTATGAACATATTGGTGTTTTTTGTGCAAATAATTTTAGATGATGTTTCGCTAACTTTATATAAAGTAAGCGAAACACGTTGTTGCAAAAAAAATATATTCACGACAAAATTGAGACAAGCACAACTAATTAGCGGCAAATTATGAACATATTAGTTTTTTTTGTGCAAATAATTTTAGATGATGTTTCGCTAACTTCGTATAAAGTAAGCGAAACACGTTATTGCAAAAAAAATATATTCAGGACAAAATTGAAACAAGCACAACTAATTAGCAGCTAATTAGCGGCAAATTATGTACATATTGGTTTTTTTGTGCAAATAATTTTAGATGTTGTTTTGCTAACTTCATATAAAGTTAGCAAAACACGTTGTTGCAAAAAAAATATATTAATGACAAAATTAAAACAAGCACAACTAATTAGCGGCTTATTAGCGGCTATTTATCAGTCTATCCCACAAGATTATTCTCAAGTTGCTTCGCTAACTTTATGGACATGAAGAAAATTCATCTTGGTGTCAAGACACTGACTAATGAAATTGAATAGTCGGTACAAAACAAACACAAGCAAAGTACATAGCAACATGTTATTATTAGTAGATAAAAGGTCACCAAAAATTATTGAAAGAGCAGTGTTTTAGTGATATTCATTCGAAGAATTGCGAAGTCACAAAAACAAAGTCATTACAGAAAATGCGACCGGAAATTTTGTCTACTTTCATTATAATAAATTTTGCTTTTGAAATAATAAAATGGAGATTAAAAATATGGAAAACTTTAAAACGTGGTGGAAACAATAATCTGCTGGAGTGACTTTTTTCGCATATTCACAAGAGAAATGTGTATTTTCTAAATTATGTTGTATGCCTTCTACAGTATTTCTGAAAAAGTTGGCAGCAGATGAAAAATTCGGTTATTATTGATTTAACGGAAAAAATATTCTTGACAAAAAGTTCTGCATAATAATTATTATAATCAATAATCAGAAATCACATTTTGATGGTTAAAGTGTATAACCTCGTAAGTCGATTTTTTTTCATTCTTGCGTTTCTGATAGGTAGGAAACCTTTGAAAATATCAGATTGGTTGCATTTACACCTCGGAAGTTGCGGCTAGTATTGAACCCTGGAGTTGACTCGCGAGGTTTTGCAATTGAAAGAAGTCCGATATTTGCAAATATGTTCCTCATCAAAAATTCATAGATAAAAAATCGACTTACGAGGTTTTACACTTAAAACATCGATCTGTCAAATATTTAGTGGCACTGTACTCTCAGCATCAATTGAAGTTTTTGATTTTTTCTGTATATAAATGTAATTCCAAAATGTCGATAGGAATTAAAAATAGCGTTCAAGTACCTACACTCACTTACTGCAAATTTGATAAACTTTGACTTTATTTAGCAAGAATTATCATTACAAATAATAAATAGACAAATACGTGATTAGAATTACTAAAAAATTATTTTAAATATTTCGGATTATTGATTATTATAATGTGATTCCGAACTTTTTATGAAGATTTTCTTTTTCGGGAACTCAATATTAACGGAATTTTTCACTTTCAGATAATACTGTTATTATAGGGTTGTTTTTCTCGGGCCGCGCATGCGCATATGTCAGTGCAACTTTGTCCGTGGGACGTTTTTCTTCGGCACCTCGGTGAATATTTTGAAGTCATGATTTTAGGTTATGTGATGAGCAGCAAATCTGATACTTCCAGGAATGTTTAACTAGGTAAAGTCATGAATCAGTATAAGCATTGTCCGACAAAAATATTTGGTACTTCCACTTTATCCGACAACCTAAACTTCTTTATCTTCCCAACTTCCTATGATAAGGGACAGAATATCTTTAAAATAAGCTATTACTCAATCCTTTTTCATAAAAAAAACATAAATTGGGGTGAAATAAATCCTCACCAAAAGAATTTTTGAAATAGCTCATCATTTTGAAGATCTTTTGTCCCTCATAAAATCCTCTTAGTTTGGAGAAGTTGACTCTTGCGGTTAATTATTTATTGAATTAGAAAAAAAATAAAAACAAATTTTAGACAAGCTGTCACATCAACAGGAGTGACAGCAGAGACCTGAAACTCGACAGTTGTAATCAGAGTCGAAGGGCCTTCGAAATAAGATATCACTCGACTCCCCTGTCCATTTAACATTTTGGGGGTGAATATCACCCTCGTTGCAGAGTTGAAAGCAGGCGCAAATTGTTTTCCCCTCGAAAATAAAATCGACGGGTCCGAGCGTTTTTCAAATTATTTTCTTGAGGGCCCGTTATTCAGGGTGGGAAGTTTTCCAATTTGACTCCCTGTATAAGACAGTTTTCTCCAACTCGTGTATTTTTTGAAATAATCGACCGTTCTGCAGATTTCTCATAACTCTGTATAAAATGTTTATCATCATATCTGTTGATTCTGTAGAGCGAAACTAGTTACTGTTTTTTGCATACTTCACATAAACATCTCATCTACCTGTACCTTTATTTAAACATTTTTGCAGCTTTAGCCAGTTTAAGCTTTGTAAGAGAATATTCAGATGCGTCAGGATCTTTCGGCTTTATTCTCGATCTCCTGAATTAACTGATTAACCACACCTGCTAGGTATGTTCACCTTCCATGGTGAAGACGCAGTCTTGGATCTTCCCTTTATAGGAAAGTAGAATCGCAGATGTTTTTTGAAGGCCTATGGATAGTAAGTTAGTCCGGTAACAGAATTGCCAGGTCGTATGCACAGCAGATCAAACCCACTCCCTGGTTTGCCTCGATGTCCAACAAGTTGTAGAGAATGTTCCAAGCACAATGTTGGACTGAGGACGGATCTTTGTGGAACCCCTCCTTCTATGCTTCAGCGTTGTTTCAATACACCAAGAATTTTTTGTCCGACAGGTAGTGAGTCCTCAATGATGTTACAGAGGTACCTGCTGACACCTCTGCTTTTCACCTTCCTGACCATTAATCTCCAGTTGGCTAAGTTAGATGCTTCATGACGTAAACCAGTATTGAAGAATATCGCTCAATTATGTGTCGTTTTCTTCTGTCCATTTTGAACATGGCAAAAGATAGTCCGATAATCGAGATAATGCTAATTTGGATTTCATACACTGGTGGACAAGATTAGATCGACAACGTAAAATTTAATAAAACTGATCCAGCATCAGTTATCAAAGAAGAAATTGTGCATTTAAAATCATCCATCCATTTGTCAGTCACGTTTCCTAGAGATTTTTGACAAAAAACTGTTAAGTACCCTTTTGTAACGTTTGAAAAAACTTTTTTCTGTGTATTTTTTGATAAACAAATGGCTAGCTAGAAAGACAATAAATCATGTACTTTCTGAAATCTTAATTTGCCACCTAAAGATACTCCAGACAAGTCTCAACTGGATATCTTAGTGCCCTGTAACTATTTTAAGAAGGGCCTGCAGATACGTTAAATAACTTTTGAACGGTTAAAACAAATTGCAAAAACGGATTTGAGAAGCCTGAGCATGTTGTGCAAATTCAAATATTTAGGCGGCGGTTACACTGATCAAGTTGTGTCGATCGATTGCCATCGAGTGAAAAACAAACACACGATAACTTATGAGACTGGTCACACTGATCGATCAATCGCTGTCAAGTGCTATCAAGTTGTTTGATTTTCAAATTTGTTCTTATTTTACTCCACGCTTGATACGGCGGCTCATGCGTATAGTTCCACTATGTGTCTTCCACTGAAGTGGCATTACCTCTCGTTCAGTCTTTTTGACATTTACAATATAAATAAATTGTTAACACATTCAAATTTATAAAAAAAAGGATTTGTTTGCGTAAACGGGACGTTTATTTGTTTCGCTACCTCTGGGCACTTGGACTAGTTGAAAGTGTCCACCCATCGCTCATCAGAGAGAACCTTCAACCTTGACACTATTCTCTTGCAAGCGTTCTCATTATTGCCCTCACAAATAGGTATAGTCAAAGTGAAAAGAATATCGAGCTCATAGCTCGCAAGAAACAACCCATAGTGCTTCCATTCAGAAGTAGACTTGTTTCCTTCGAGCAATAAGCTCGATATTTTGTTCTTTTATTTTGATAATTCATATATATTTTGCCATAAAAGATAAATAGGTTTCAAACACTTTGGCTCCGGCAGCATCAGAAAGACATCCGTTGTTAAAACTAGGTAAATCAAAATACGCTACAGTTTGATTGTCAAATTGTTGCTTGATGGTCGATTGCTTGATCAGTGAAACCAGCACTTCAAATTTCACTTGACACGACACGACCCGAATCGATATCACTCGATCAGTGTAACCGGCGCCTTGGTCATATGCAGGGGGTGCTATCCAAAAAAACTATGTTGAATGCTCTGCAAAAATGTTACACCCTCTATATTGAAAAAAAAACACAAACTGCGAGACATCCCTTTTCTGTGTTTCACTTTATTTTTGAGGTGAAACACATCTTCGCCAAAAGGACCAAGTGATAGCTCACTCATCATATCACCTCAGTTTGAAGAAGCCAACTCTTGCGGTTAATTTATTAAACATTTAAAAAAAATAGAAAAAACATTTTGACAAGCTGTCTGTCATAACATCAGGGACGACAGCAGGGGCTTGAAACTCGGCAGTTGTTATCAAGGTCGAAAGGCTTTCAAAATGAAGTGTCACTCGACCTCCCTTCTCATTTAACATTTTCGAGGTGAGGTTGGAAAGATGAAAATAGGCGCAAATAGTTTCCCCCTCGAAACAAAAATCGACGGGTCCGAGGAGTTTTTAAATATTTTTACATACAAAGGCCTAAACCTTGCTTGAGCCACTCTGTATAATACGAAGGGATTGGACTAGGTACACTGACTTGCACAAAAAGGCGTACATAGACAGAGAAATTTGTTTTTTTTTTAACAGTGTAATAGGCAGTCAAAATATTCACATTCCATGCACACCAACTTGTTTTACTTCATCAAAAAATAAAAACGATATTATTGTGTGCACGACTCAGTAGTAGTCGTCAAACCATGGAATTTGATACATTTTGACAATATTGAACATCATTGGCGAGCTCATTCCACGCATTAAGAACGGCATCTAGTAGTTTTGTCTGATTCTGAGCGGAGGCCTGAGGTGAATAATTTTTACCTATCGTCCCCACACATTTTCCATCGGATTTAGATCTGGTTATTTAGTTATATAGTTCTTCTTACCGACCATAGGTCTACACTGAGGCCCGTGAGTATATGTGTTTTGAAAAAGTGGATAATAATAATAATTATCTGGTCATTTGCAACTGACAAAACATGACATGACGTTCACTTGTCATACACTGCTCAAACCAAAACAGTTTCACCATTTCAATGTACGCATTTTATGTGCAATTTAGTGTACATTTAGACGGTGTTATAGTCCATGGAATTGGTACATTTTACCTTGCATGAAATGAGGTAGTTCTGATTTTTTTATGTTTTATCTGATGAGGTGATGACGAGAAATCTGAGTTTTCGACCTCGAAGACCCTCCGGATCATCGCTAGTCTACAAAAACCACTTGATTCTGTCACTTTTTTGACATTTTCTCAATTTTGACCAGCAAGGACTAATTTTATGGCAAAAGTCGTTATGGACAATTTCAAAGTGAACAAAATTCTTAAAAAAGCGATATCAATTTGGTCTTTGTAGATGAAATACTTTCTGAGATACAGCAGTTTAAAGTTTTACATTTCTAAAAAAAAAAAAAATCACATTTTTTTTTTCTAGCTTTTCTCAATATTGACCACTAAGGACCCATTAAAAGGTAAAAGTGATCATATACATTATTGATAAGGACCAGCTGTCCAAAGTTGATGAGGTCGGTTAGCAAATATTTAAAAAAGGGTTTATGAAATAAACTACGACTGTTGAAGATTTTTTTTTGTAATATGAAATACTTTAATATATTCAGTACTTATGTTCTATTTCTTTTCTCGATTCTTGTACATTTTTGATGGACCAGGCTGGTCCTCTAAATCCACAGTACTTCTTTTTTGGGCAGTTTGTTTAGTTAGTATTTCTTCATCGATCGGATCAGGCAGATCGAAATCGTTATCTGATACTGGATCATCGTTGAGTGAGTGATTAATCAATGTCGTCACAAGGTATGTTTTCACAAGATTGACCACCACAGTGGCGGCCGAGCGTTCAAGTCCTGCTTTCTTACAACGTAATTGTTGGTTCAACCATTTTTGCAGTTGCATCAAATCATGTTTAGTAAGGGCTGAGGAGCTGGTGGTTCTGTCATCAGTTGCGGAATGAGGCCTGGTCTACTTACCAGCCTCAATCGAGGGGATTTTTCTCTCATTTCCCTGCCCATCTGTATCTGAAAAGAAACCAACAACAAAATAAAGATCAACATTTCAAGAAAATCAATATTTCACCCTCTGCGAACCTAACAACAAGTAAAAAAAAAAGTTTTTTCAACCTCCAAAGCAGAGGGTTTTGAAAATATTTAATTTCACTTGTTGCCACTATTGATTTTCCCAAGATATTGTTTTTAATTCTGTTGTTGAAGAATCCCCTCGATTGATGCTGGATACGAAGTAAACTAGGCCTCATTCCGCAATCGATGACGAGACCACCAGCTCCTCAGCCCCTACTAAACATGATTTGATGCAACTGCAAAAATGGTTGAACCAACAATTACGTTGTAAGAAAGCAGGACTTGACCGCTCGGCTGCAACTGTGGTGGTCAATCTTGTGAAAACATACCAGATCTTGTGATGACATTGATGAATCACTCACTCATCGATGATCCAGTTTTAGATAACGATTTCGACCTGCCTGATCCGATCGATGCAGAAATACTAACAAAACAAACTGCTCCAAAACGAAGTGCTGTGGCTTTAGAGGACCATTACACTATAGGAATTAAAAAGAGCAGTCGTACATAAGAACTGAATATATTCAATGAAGTATTCCATATTACAAAAAGTTTTCTTCAATAGTCGTAGATTATTTCACACACCCTTTTTAAAATATTTGCTTACCGACCTCATCAACTTTGGACTTACTATTAATACTGTATATGATCACTATCAACGTTAAATGAGTCCTTAGTGGTCAATATCGAGAAAAACAAAAAACAAAAAAAATATTTTTTTTAGAAATGTTGAGACTTTAAAATTCTGTATCTTAGAAACTATTTCTTGTACAAACACCAGATTATTCTCGTTTTTTTTTTTAAATTTTGTCTTTTTTAAAATTGTACATAACGACTTTTGCCATAAAATTAGTCCTTGCTAGACAAAATTGAAAATATGTCAAAAACTTGATAAAATTAAGCGGTTTTTGTAAAATTTTCCAATGATCCGGAAGGCTTTCGAGGTCGAAAACTCGGATTTGTCATCATCATCAGATACAACATATCAAAAAATCAGAACTACCTCATTTCATGCAAGGTAACACCCCTTTTTTAGTACGATTTCCATGTACAGGGTGGCCATCTAAGAATGCGAGGTACTGTATCTCGGAAACTATACATAGTAGAGGCTTGCGGCAAAAAAATTTATGACTAAAACGGCCAAGAGAAAAACCTGGAAAATATTTTCAAGTTTCTGAAATGATCGCTAGGGGGCGTAACAACCAACACCAAGTAGAAAAATATGATTTTTATGGAATTTTGTCCAATGAAAATATATCGATGAGCTCATTTTCGGATTTACTGACTATTTACCTACACTTTTTGTCAAAAACGTTTTTTTTCTATCTATCATAATAAAGTGGTGGGGGAAGTTCAATTGTTTTATTAAACAAACGGAGATTTCTCCCGTTTCGCTCGACAACGAACTTGAGCTCATATGAAAGAGAATAGTCTGCGCTATAAAATGCTCATTTGCTTTTTAATTTGTAACATTCGCCGTCGCCGCTAGATGGCGTTAACTGAAATGGTAGCATACTTTTGAGATTTTTCCGAAAAAATCAAAAGTAATGGTATATCCATTTTCATATATTTTAAAAGGGGACACATTTTCCTATAAAAAAAATTTAAAAAAAAACAAAAAAAAACAAAAAAAAAATACAAAAAAAAACATTAATTTTTTTATTTTTTTTTTTAAGGAAAATGTATCCCCTTTTAAATTTATATAAAAATGAATATACCATTACATTTGATTTTTTTGGAAAAAACTCAAAAACATGCTACCATTTCAATTAACGCCATCTAGCCGCGACGGCAAAGGTCAAAAATTCAAAACCAAAAAAGTTTTTTGAAGTGCAGATCATGCTTTTTCATATGAGCCCAAGCTCGTTTAAATCGGTCAAGCGAAACGGGAGAAATCTCCGTTTGTTTAAAAAAACAATTGAACATCCCCCACCACTTTATTATGATAGATAGAAAAAAAACGTTTTGGACAAAAAGTGTAGGTAAATAGTCAGTAAATCCGAAAATGAGCTCATCGATTTATTTTCATTGGACAAAATTCCATAAAAATCATATTTTTCTACTTGGTGTTGGTTGTTACGCCCCCTGGCGACCATTTCAGAGACTTGAGAATATTTTCCAGGTTTTTCTCTTGGCCGTTTTAGTCATAAAATTTTTTGCCGCAAGCCTCTACGATGAATAGTTTCCGAGAAACGGTACCTCGCATTCTTAGTTGGCCACCCGGTACTATTACACTTTGTTCATATGTTACTTGGTGCTTCGTGACTGACAATCGCCCCCACGAATTCGTAATATGTTCACTATTTCGAACCAGAAAATTCACGTTTTTTTTCAAATTAAATTAAAATTCATATACATTATAAAAGTTTATCTAGAATAAAGTACCCCCTACAACCTATTACTCAATATACCAAATATTATTATCCAAATATCATCTTCATTCCGGATATATGGAATTTATACCGCATTACTATCGTCTAAATCACTGTGGGCCACAATCCAGCTTTCCCATATCAATGACTCATCCTGTATAAGTACATATTATTCAAGCAGTCCCAGTTTGCGGAGGTACCAGAGACATCCTGCTTGAGCAAACATGCTTGGGTTTTCACAACTGGTATACAAATATAATAATAATTTTTTATTTAATGAATTTTGATATCTTATTGGTATTTATTTATGTCTTGGCATCGTCACGATTTCGTGTTCACTTTTTGTTTTTGTTTTTGTGTTGCTGTTTTACAGCTTGTCGACACGAACAAAATCAAAAAGCTTCTTCTTTAATAATGAGAAAACTACAGGGTGTCTCACGGTCTATGGTACCTTAGACGTTTACGGAAAACTAGACATAGGATCGATCTGAAAATTTGGCTCAGCACATAATCGAGTATGATCTATATTTTAAAAATATTTTCAGTTCTGCAGTGTTGCCGCTTCTACTCAAAAGTCGTGGCAACTTTCTTATTTTAAATGGACCACCCTGTATATTATTATTTTTTTGGACTCCTTGACTGATTCTAATCACTTTTGCTTGATATACTCCTATACCTATCGGCAGCGGTTTTCGAGATATAAATTAATTTATAATATTTTTGTCGTAAAACACATCAGTGGATTGAGTTCAATAATTTCGTACTTGAGAACGGTGAAGTTGAAATTGCTATGCCGACTAGAGGAAGGTAGGTTTATATGGTTCCAATGGAGAAACCGATCTATAAATATACAGGGTGCTTCAAATTTATTAATCTTTTTCCTATACACAAAAATGATAAAAAAGCTATTTTTTCAAATGGAACCCCCTGTATATTACTTGAAAAATGAAAAGACCAATAAATTTCCTTTCAAATGGTATCCCATGTTCCTATACCTTAACCTTCAGGTTCTACAAGAAAAATGCATTTGTCTAAAAAATAAATTATATTGGTATAAATGATATGAAAGTTTTCATGGCAACCTTATTTAGGTAAGTTTACAAAGCTAAAAATTTTAAAACAGAAAACCTTTCACTATCACCAAAAAACAAAACCAAATTTGCATCAATGTGAAATAAAAGAACAACAAAAAAAGCTTCACTTAAGCAAGTGTTCAAAATATTGACCGTTTGTCTCCAAACACTTCAAAATTCTCCGTTTCACGCCATCGGTAGTGGCCCTCTCAATCTCATTGGGATCCAGTTCTTGAATGTGTTGAATTACCCGTTGGCGTAATAATTCATCGTTGGTGGTCACTGGAGTCAGATGAACCTTTTCTTTGAGCTTACCCCAAAAATAAAAGTCGGGTACCGTTAAATCAGGTGACCTAGCAGGTCAATCCCAAGGGCCTAGTCTTCGAAACCAACGGTCATCAAACATTCCAAATAGCTCCCGAGATACATCTTCTGTGCAATACGGTGGTGCGCCATCCAGTTGATACCAACAATCCAGCAGTTCATTTAGGGGAAGATCTTCCAAACAGTCACTAACGACTGTTCTCAAGATTTCTAAGTATTTGTTGGAATTTAACGGTTCGTCATAGATGACATATCTCAGTTTGTTTTTTTTTTAAGCAAACAGAATACGTTAAAACTAAATCTTTTTTGAAAGCCTGCCTCCCTATCGACTTTTGGGTTTTCACTAGCCCAAAAATGTTGGTTCCTCCTGTTGAAAATTCCTTGTCTTGTGAACTTTGCTTCATCAGTCCAGATGATTTTTTGTAGAAATTCAGAATCTTCTTGAATTTTCACCAAAATTGTTTCACAAAAATGAACTCTACGTGCACTATCTTCTGGTATTAGTTCTTGGACCTTGCAGAACTTATAGGGATGCATTTTGTGTCGCGACAAAACTCTTTGAACAGAACAACGGCGTATACCTAAATCATCTTGCGCACTTCGAATGGAAGCTTCTGGAAAAGAATTAAAATAGGCCAGGATGTTGATGACGTCATCTTCATAAGACGTAATTGGTTTTGGCAGAAAGGAAGATTTTTTTAGTTTGAAGCCGTAATGAATGAATGTGGTTTGAATTCTCACGAATTTTCTACTGTTCATACGAGGTAGTTCTGGAAATTTTTCGTTGAATTTTCCACACGTTCTAGCTATTATCTGATTGTTTTGTCCATGCAGAATAAATAATTGCATGAGAACTTCGTTAGAGTATCTATTTTCAGCCATTTCCAGACTCAAAAATTTTAAAAAAGCTGCAATTTGCCACTAAAAATAAATTGATATTGCTGTGTGACCAGGCAACTATAGGTTGCCCTAGAAACCAAATTATGTTTCATATCATGTATACCAATATAATTTATTTTTTAGTAAAATGCATTTTTCTTGTAGATCCTGAAGGTTTAGGTATAGGAACATGGGATACCATTTGAAAGGAAATTGATTGGCCTTTTCATTTTTCAAGTAATATACAAGGGAGTTCCATTTGAAAAAATTGATTTTGTGTGAAGGAAAAAGATTAATAAATTTGAAGCACCCCTGTATATTTTCAGATCGGTTTCTCCATTGGAACGATATAAACCTTCCTCTAGTCGGCATAGCAATTTCAACTCTCCACCGTTTTCAAGTACGAAATTATTGAACTCAATCCACTGATGTGTTTTACGACAAAAATATTATAAATTAATTTATATCTCGAAAACCGCTGCCGATATGTATAGGAGTATATCAAGCAAAAGTGATTAGAATCAGTCAAGGAATCCAAAAAAATAATAATATACAGGGCGGTCCATTTAAAATAAGAAAGTTGTTACGACTTTTGGAAAGAAGCGGCAACACTGCAAAACTGAAAATATTTTTAAAATATAGATCATACTCGATTATGGGCTCAGCCAAATTTTCAGGTCGATCCTATGTCTAGTTTTCCGTAAACGTGTAACGTACCATAGACCGTGAGGCACCCTGTATATTATTTCATAAACAAATACCGTTTTTGTTGGTGTGCAAAACTACTATATAGTATTATAGTAAGATGGAACATTATGCAAATCCAATATTAAAAATGGTATGAATTAGTTAAAGCGAGTAGACTTTTCTAATGGATCCTGGTTGAAGTCTGTTTGATGTAACAAATAGATTACATATTTCTTGATGAGAATCTGAATGAATCACTACGCTTTTGAGTTATGGGTTTTATTTCCTTTGAAATTTTTTTATACAGTGATATATTAAAATTATGAAAACCAAGCTTGAACATAATAAATCGAACAAAGATATTTAAAACCACATAGTTTTTGGTGAAACAGTCAGTGCTTTGAACATTTTTGTTAAGATTGTCTAGAATTATTTGCTGTATTCAAAGGCTTTGTGTCCATACAATTCATAGTAAACAGAACTGGATTATCTTCCACTAGATAATCCACTAAAAATGCTTAAATTCAAGCAAGAAACATCACTATTAGCATAATTCTATGAAAATACGTAATATTATATTAAAACCGATAAAACATACAATTAAAAGTAACAAGAAGCACCATCTAAAAATTTGAACAAAATTGATTTACAACCTTTACAATACTAGCCTTATTTTCGCCAACTCATATTACTCATAATATGATTAAAATTTGTACTTTTACTTAAGAACTACAGATGATTTTAACAAGTAATGGTGATACTTTCATTGATATTCATAGTTAAGTCCATTAAACCATACTCCAATCATGTTCTCACATCCAGAAAATTGTTTTAATATCAGGTATTGCAGCAAATGCATGTTGGAAAAATAATGATTTTTGTAAAAACATTATACAGGGTTTTCCACTTGAAACTCCAAACGCCAATCTCGAAAACGAATATATTCAATTTCTGTAAAAAGCGTTCAATGTATCGAATCAAGTAGATATTTTTCGCGGTTTAAAAAATTCGACGCCTGTCGAGAGCTAAGCGCCGCGACGCGTCGAAAATATAAATCGATTACAGGGACTTTGAAACAACGCGCATGCGGAAGTCCATGTTATTAGTAAATTTTATTGGTATTCACTCGAACTTATTTATTATACTCCTTTCTGAGTTATACCGGTTTAGACTAAACTTTTCTTGATTGACAAAAAATACGATCACGGATGATTTTCACAAGAATTTTTTGTCAGCCAAGAAATATTCACTTAAAATCAAGTCAGGAATGATCAAGATAAGTGGGTTCGAGTGAATAACAAAAAAGTTTAAAAATAACTTGTACTTCCGTTTGCGCGTAATTTCAAAGTTCATTCAATCTGCAAGCGATTGATATTTTTGACGCGTCGCGACGTTAGCTCTAAGTAGGCGTGAAACTTTGAACTTTGAAAAATATCTACTTGACGCCATACACTGAACACTTCTTACAGAAATTGGGACAAGCATTCGTGTGAAAATCATCCGTAATCGCATTTTTTGTCAATCAAGGAATGTTTACTTTAAACTTGTATCGCTCAGAAACTCAGAAATGTGTGAGATAAATGGGTTCGACTTAGTGACCAAAAAGTATATGAATAAGATGTTCTTTCGTATGAGCGTAATTTCAAAGTCCCTGCAATCGATTTATATTTTTGACGCGTCGCGACGCTTGGCTCTAAGTGGGCGTCAAATTTTTTCAACATTGGAAATCATCCACTTGACCCGAAACATCCACTTCTTTTTACAGAAACTCAGACTAGCTTTCTTGTAAAAATCATCCCTTATCGCATTTTTTGTCAATCATGAAATGTTAACTATAAACCGTTATAACTCAGAACTTAGTAAGATAAATGAGTTCGTCCTAATAACAAAAAAGTTTATAAATAACGCGTACTTTTGCATGACCGTTATATCAAAAGCCCTGCAATCGATTGATATTTTTGACGCGCCGCGACGCTGAACTTGGTAGGCGTCGAATTTTTTTCACTGTGAAAAATAAATACTTGACCCTCTACATTGACTACTTTTTACAGAAATCAAATATTTCTATTCGTTTCCGAGATATTGGCGTGCGGAGTTTCAACTGAAAAGCCCTGTATATCTACGTCTATCATTGAAGCGATTGAATAATGTCCACAAGAAACATACATGGTGTTAATTTTAAAACCGAGCCTTCGTATCATTTGAAAATTTTTGGGTTAGGGGCTAAAGCCGAAGATAAAGGGAAAATAGAGAAGAGTAACACCATCCAATTTTCCTTAAAATCCCTTCCCTCTCAATTAAAATGAGCACTCTGTATATCAAAATACGTACAATCGTTCAAATCTTATAAATTACCTGAAATTTAACTAGACTACAGCGCATGACTCTTTGGATAAAAATATTCAAGATCGCTTCGTATTGAGACAAACATAAAAACCACCACTTCAGAATCAAATTTACATGATAAGAAATGTAGTTTGATAAAAGACGAGGTCCGAGAAAAATGTTGAGCCCTCAAGAATTATTACTCGCACTGGATAATGTGCACCCTCTGCCAAACATTAGGTTTGTTTGTTATTCTCCACTAGTGCGGCGTCTGTTACGCGGTTAGTGCAAACAGTGTAGCATGTTGGTTAAATCAGTGTAGGATGCACATTTGACTGACCAAGATTTATTTCAAATCTCGGATTTCACTTACAAACGGTATTCTAAATAACTTTTTTAAATGACATTCTGCTTAACAATAACAAATGAAGGTAGTTAACTATTGAAAAAAAAAACAGGTTTTTGAATTTTGAGCGAAACCTGTATTGAAAATCAAAATTATCTCTTCGTGGATCGTGTTTTTTTACAAGCAATTTTTTTTTTATCAAGAATGAGTTTTTCCCGAAAAATATAATTTTTTATTCATTTGTTCTATTGTAAACCCTATCCGTGGACAGTCTGTATATTCGAAACAAAAATATTTTTTTACAAACATGAATCTCGGAAATACAGTGATGAACAATAGTTTTTTTTTATAACACTGGTATAACCAAATCAAGTATTTCTGATAAATACCTCTTTTTGATCCATAACATTATTCTACGCTGATAAAACATCAAAGGATAAATACACAATTTTCCAATCCAGGAACTATTGTCATGATCCGTTAAAATTGAAAAATTAGCAAATATTTAGAATTGCACATTGACGCTGATAGAAATTTGTATACAAATAAGTGGATTCAGAAAAAGAGTGGTATTTTCAGAAGAAAAAAATCGATTTTTGAAACCTAACCAAACCAAATTATACTTGACCTGATGATTAATTCAATTCAATTCAATTTTTTATTAAATAAAAGGTGTGTTTGTTATATCGGTGTAGGACTGCTGGTGTAACGTATGGTGTAGAGGAAATTCACCAACAGCGTTAGTACGTTTAGTAAAAATATTCTTTACAGAAAAACAGACAAAACACCGATGGCTTTTCAAATTCGTGTATACTAGTGGAGGATAACAGACACACCTAATATTTTTGTAGTGACTCAGCACTTTTTTTTTATGACAACTATGTTGTTTACCTCGACTCTAGAATATGTACCTAAAATGTTGACATTTCCTCCTTATTGATATTCCTATATAGTAAACGCCCAATGAAGTAACTTGCAATGACGAGTTTTTTTTTTTTTTTTAAATCAAAATTAGGTATTGTTACTTATTCTACAATAACAATAAATAGTTTGTATCGGCATGGATGTAATATCGTGTAAAAATTCTAGTAATAATTCCTGAAAAGCTTGACATTTTACATACTTTCTCATACTGATTGCGCAGACGCCACTTTGAAGTTCACTTACTGTGAGACTTGAGAGATGTTTCTAACGAATGAACTTGACGGCCAACACGTAATTAAATTGATTGCAAATTTATACAGCCATTTGGATAAATTTACCGGACTTTTCATAACTAGTCCTTTAACGCAAAAGAGCATTTGGAGAAAAATACTTTACTATATTTTAAAATTATTTGCTTCATCAATTCAATTTGTCCAACACTTACCTACTAATGCACTCTACACATTTCAATCACAGACTTATTCCATTATTGATAATAGTTATTGCTATGATAAAGGTGGTATAGTTGAAATCTTCATCATAACATACACTAGTATCAAATATTGTCCAGCAAAAAGACACATTTATATTCTATGGTAGAAAGAAACAAGTTATGTCAGACACTCGGAGAAAAATTGGCTTGAATTGCGCAATGACGTCAAACGCTACAATTTTTGTTTATAGTAACAATGGTGACAAAGGAACGTAGCTTTTCACGAGTGCTATCTAGCATAACAGATAAGTTGTGTCATTTACTGTGGTTATTATCTCATTTATAAATACTTATATATAAATAATCAAGAAAAACATACCTTGAAAATTAATTTCTTGGTCCCATTCCTTTGTATATGGCATTTCCTATTTCCCCAAGTTATCCATCTTCGTTGAAGTTTGATAATATCAAGCAATCAAAAACCAGACGAGGTTTGGAGAAGGATTTAACTGCCTAGGTCACTAGGTAACAAAATTACGAACGAAGCAATAACAGATAAGACGAATTATTCCTTTAAATATTCAAAATTCAA
This sequence comes from Orchestes rusci, assembly GCA_958502075.1. NCBI lineage: Eukaryota > Metazoa > Arthropoda > Insecta > Coleoptera > Curculionidae > Orchestes > Orchestes rusci. The sequence goes on from OY293310.1 coordinate 10,780,187, forward strand.
AACAATAATATCAACGACAGACTTCAGGTGTGTTTGTTATGCTCCACTAGTGCACACTTTAATACACTACAACAGTCAGTGTGGCTTTGTTTGTGAAATGTTTGTCTGTTTTTCAGGATATAATATCTTCACTAAACTAGTAAAGATATTCTATCCTAAAAAACAGACAAACATTTCACAAACAAAGCCACATTGACTGTTGTAGTGTAGAAAAGTGTGCACTAGTGGAGCATAACAAACACACCTTTTATGTAGATTCATTCCAGTAACACCTGTCATCTGCCAGCCCGACACTCCGGTCAACGTTGCCAATTTGCAAATATACTGTACACCTTGGAATTAAACGTTTTCAACATATGGGTTAATTAAATACAAAATTATGATTTTAGGCAAAATAGATAAAGCAAAAAATAGCCTCAAACCAAAGTAAGTAATTAAAGAACCGCTGAGCGATATTTTTTGAAATTTTGTCTCAAGTTGTGGTTTCTAGAGGTAGACCAATTGCGATAAATCGCCAATATGGCAACACTGTATCTTTATTGCATTTGACGTCACAGTGAGATGCGCGTTGGCATACCTTGTTTCTTTCTACCATGATATTTCTCAAATATATTTTACTGATACTCTTTTAAAATCAAAACCCACAAAATTATTGATGATATGTATCTAAATAAAATAGCACCTTCTGACTTTACATCCAAAAAACTTTTATCCAGTAGAAGAGACTTAAAGCAATACCAGGGCTACAGTACCTACGCTACTGTGTTCAGTTATTTTGAGGCTACACTTATTAACATAATATACCCATATTATTATACAGTGTGTCCAGAATAAAATGATGTACATGGGACTATACGAGGATATTGGAAACGGTAAAAGATACGACGTTGCTTAAATGGAAGAAAAGTTGCGTATTTGTATGCTCAAAAATATTCTACCTTTGTTTCATTTTGAATCGATTTCGTTATGTTCATACAGGGTGAAAAAAGAAAAGGTTCATTTTGAAAAAAACACAATATTTTGCTTGTTATAAAACCCAACACTTTCAAATTTCCAGGATATAGGTAAGAGGATACGACGATTCTAAAACGGCGTCAAAAAAATTCTAGACCTACTATGTTGCGTCCAGACAAAGTCAAGTCTGTTTTTTTTATGGAAGTCATATTTTTGGAAATTATTTTCAATACGGACCATGAAAATGGAGAAGTTCAATATGGCCTCCATAAGAAAAACCAAAGTTGGCCTCGGCCGGACGCAACATCGTGGGCCTACAACATTTTTTGATGCCGTTTTTAGAATCGTCATTTCCTCTCACCCATATACTGTAAATTTGAAAATATTGGCTTTTATAATAAGCAAAATTTTGTAGTTTTTCGAATATGGACATTTTCTTTTTCACCCTGTATCTACATCACGGTATCGATTCAAAATAAAACAAAAGTAGATTATTTTTGGGCATACAAATACGCAACTTTTCTTCCATTCAAGCGACGCCGTATCTCTTACCGTTTCCAATATTCCCATGTACATCATTTTATTCTAGACACACTGTATATTGGTCTACTCTGCTCTGAAAGGGTGACGTGGTGCACTACTATAAACGATTCTGTATAGAAAGGGAAATGCAATGTTTGAGAAAGTTCATTCTCATAACGACGTTACAGCTTCTATTAATTTGATACAGGCAGATAATTAATTTTCAAAGGAAATATACTGTACAGGGTGATTCATTTTCAGCGACAGGGTGCCAGTTCTCGTAAACTGTTCATCGTAGAGGCTTGCGGCAAAAATTTTTATTACTAAAACTGCCAAGAGAAAAACCTGGAAAATATTTTCAAGTTTCTGAAATGGTCGCTAGGGGGCGTAACAACCAACACCAAGTAGAAAAATATGATTTTTAAGGAATTTTGTCCAATGAAAATATATCGATGAGCTCATTTTTGGATCTACTGACTATTTACCTACACTTTTTGTCTTAAACGAGTTTTTCTATCTATCATAATAAAGTGGTGGGGAAAGTTCAATTGTTTTATTAAACAAACGGAGATTTCTCCCGTTTCGCTTGACCGATTTAAACGAGCTTGGGCTCATATGAAAGAGCATGATCTGCACTTCAAAAAACTTTTTTGGTTTTGAATGTTTGACCTTCGCCGTCGCCGCTAGATGGCGTTAACTGAAATGGTAGCATGTTTTTGAGTTTTTTCCAAAAAAATCAAATGTAATGGTATATTCATTTTTATATATTTTAAAAGGGTATACATTTAAAAAATTAATGATTTTTTTCTGTTTTTTTTTTTTTAATTTTTTTGTTTTTTTATTTTTTTTTATAGGAAAATGTATCCCCTTTTAAAATATATGAAAATGGATATACCATTACATTTGATTTTTTTGGAAAAAACTCAAAAATATGCTAACATTTTAGTTAACGCCATCTAGCGGCGACGGCGAATGTTACAAATCAAAAAGCAAATGAGCATTTTATAGCGCAGCCTATGCTCTTTCATATGAGCCCATGCTCGTTTAAATCGGTCAAGCGAAACGGGAGAAATCTCCGTTTGTTTAATAAAACAATTGAACTTCCCCCACCACTTTATTATGATAGATACAAAAAAACGTTTTAGACAAAAAGTGTTCGTAAATAGTCAGTAAATCCGAAAATGAGCTTATCGATATATTTTCATTGGACAAAATTCTATAGAAATCATATTTTTCTACTTGGTGTTGGTTGTTACGCCCCCAAGCGACCATTTCAGAAACTTGAAAATATTTTCCAGGTTTTTCTCTTGGCCGTTCTAGTAATAAATTTTTTTGCCGCAAGCCTCTACGATGAATAGTTTACGAGAACTGGCACCCTGTCGCTGAAAATGAATCACCCTGTACAAATCGATGATATTTATTTGAATGTTGTAAGGTCTGGTTCTGGTGAACTTTGAAGGAGAGAGAAGACAGGCGATGTGCGTAAAAATAAACAAAATCTAATTCAAAAACCAACGTTCAAATGGTCAAAATATGACACATGATGAGAGATCTCAAATTGCCTTGATTTGCCGGTATGATTATTAAGCCAGATATTACTGAATAACTGCTTAGCATTTCTCAAAACAATACAATTTCCCATTTTCGATAATATATTAGCCTATATATTTCATAAATGAGCATTCATCATGCATAAAACTTCAATTTGTCATGTGTTAATTTATAATATATCTAGATGCCTCTACTATCACAAACATAAACAGTACAATGCCAATCATGTGAGGAAAGATTTTATTTCCTTCCGAGTTTTATAATTTGCTTCGTCTTTTCATGCTGCTATACATTAAAACATATTTTAATAACTGTGGATATGAATGGAAAGATTACATTTAGAGATAAACACTATAAGTCAAATATCACTCATTCAATATTGCCTCTTTTTAACTATTCTAAATCAATCAAGTAAATTGTTTTTCCATTAAGCACTTTCAAGTTTTCACAAATCTTGTTTAAACAAGATGGTAAAAAATCATTTTTTATTCTAGAGAAATATTTCTTTTAAGCGAAACAATCTCTTTTTCAATAAGATTATTCCTCAACTCACAGCTCAACTTCTTTGCGTTGGGTCTAGTTACAAACATTGTATCTACACTAGAGTGTTATTATTAGCTTTCTAGAATAATAAGTTAATGACCGCTGCTTGCAACATGGATAGAGCGTGCGTGTCACTAAAAAGTTTCTTTATAAACGCCAAACTCAACATGGTAAAGTACAACATACAACTAACAAACTAACGATTGCAAAAAGGTCATAAAAGACAAATATCTTCTGATATTTGTGTCACAAAATTGAAAAACAAACTACATAGATGCGAAGTTTTTGAACGAATAAGCTTATTTGCGGGAAACCTCAATATGATGGGTTCAATTCACTTATTATTGTATCCCATAAACTCGTTGATGTTGATGTCTATGGCAGCGTAACTGGAGTCATCCAATGCGTCCAAATTATAATCCATAGTTCCAAATGCGGAGCCGGCTGCACTAGGGGCATTGGTGACTACCGATCCAGCATAGCTGCAAAACAGAAACATAACCAGACTTTAGACGGGATCCCAAGATATTTTAACAATTACTGCATAACAGACTAACCATCAACATAGATGAATGGGAAGTATTGAAATGAACCAGAAAAAAAAATGGTTGTTACGATATACATAATACAGTGTGACCCATTTAGATTGAAAACACCCATGTAAAATTTCAGGTTATTAACCGATTTCAACCTTTTTTTGAATTTCAAGTTGAGGGGGGTCTACAACGGGAAAAATTTGAAATATTTATTTCCATTCTAAGGGCATATTACGATACCTTTTCGTGATAGAGAATGAAGAATTTTTATTAACGATTTTTGTATTAAATAACTTGATATGCCGTTGGATTTGGGGTGCTTCCAAATAGCTGTGACCAAAATTTCATAAAAATATATTCAATAATTACAAAGTTACGACAACTTAAAATGCATACATTTTCAAAGCCAACGGTCACAAAAGAACACCCTGCATCAACAGTTGCAATGGAGATGGAGTTACTTGTTGCCACTAATAATTGTCAATGTAAAATTACCTATTTATCGGCAACAATATTAAGTTACACTTTCTTTTAATATTTTCTATCATAGCTGATTGAGCGTTGTAACGATAGAAGTGCCAGAGAAGTTTGTGAAGTATTCAATGAAAAGGTTGGTACAGAACCGTAATAAATGTCTAGAGTTACATCGAGGGGTGAGTTCAGAAATGTCACACCCGGTGTGAGTGTGATCCAAGTGTCAAACACTAACCCTTCAGATACGGCAAGTCGTTTTACTTTTTATTCATCTGTGCTTATAAAGTGTCATAGAAACAGTTTTTACATAGTATAATAAACAACAAGTAGCGACAGCTCCATATACCTAAAGGTGGTCAAATTTCGTCTGTCTCAATGACGAAAATTCGCCTCATTTATACACTGCTAACCTTATGAAATGTAAAATAAAACCATACTGTAGCCGATTCCATGACTTCAATGATACTGATACATAGGTGAATTATCAATCAAGTTATACAATACGATTACCCACTATGCAGTATGTCTAAAGATTTATGATTTGAAGATTATGTTTCAAAGTCTTGATTTTGAAAACAGTTTTACACTCCAAATTGTTACCAGGGTATAAATGAGGCGAATTTCTGTCATTGAGACAGAACGAAATTTGACCACAGATATATGGAGCTGTCGCTACTTGTTGTTTATTATACTATGGTTTTTATGATACTTTATGAGCAGGGTTGAATAAAAAGCAAAACGGCTTGCCATATCTGAACGGTTAGGGTTTGACATTTGGATCACACTCGCACCGGGTGTGACGTTTCTGAACTCGCCCCATGTGAGTAGTGCCCTCCTTATACCGGTTTTGTCCCGAAATTGGACTAATCAGTTGCATGTTGCATCACACTGATGCAACTCTAGGCACTACCCTAATCTGGGTAAATGTGCAGCGGTTGTTTTTAGACAACCACTGCCATCTATTGGCTCGCAAGTCTGCGAACGCGAATAGATGTGAGGTATGTTCGAGCTGTACCTCTCGATCATGGAATAAAGAGACATTGTTATCCGATGTTGAACGGAAAGGTTGATACAGAACCGTAATAAATGTCTAGAATTACATCCATTACATTCGCCATTTTCTATCACGAAAAAGTATTGTAATATGCCTTGAAAATTGAAATAAACAGTTTAAAATTTGTCTCGTAGTAGACCTTTCATAACTTGACATCAAAAAAAAAATTGTTGAAATCGATCAATAACTTACAACCTGGGTGTTTCCAATCTAAATGGGTCACACTGTATGTAATTTAATGTGAAAACAAGAATGGAGTATTTTGCATGATCAAATTCGGAGCAAATTGGATAGTAATACTAAAATATTAATAAAGGAGCTTGTATACATGTTGATTCACGAAGGTGGTCTTTCGAAAACGGGTTTTTCAAATGCTTTGAATTTTGAAATGAGCAGATAAGAAAAAGCTATGCAACTTATACAAAATACGTTGGCGTACGCAGCGTTGTCATATCAGCTAGTTTCTTCTAGTAAGTTCCTTATTTTAAAGAGGTTATTTCGTATAATTTGATTTTTGTATTTTCAATCAAATAATATGTCCAATATACACAGGGTGATCCAGTAAGGAAACTACCCGACTTGAAAGTTCATGAAAAAAAAAATACCAAAATGGTCACGAAAAAATGCTGAAGATCACTTTCAACCACGGCATTTTCCCGCCAAGGGGCGCAATTGAAAGTTGAAAAATTAAGATTCTAAATTTCTCCGGAAATTCCTAAATTGAGGTACATCTTTATTCACACCGTTAGAAAGTTTGGACAATTTCTCATCATTTTGGTTTGAGGCTCGTTGACGTACCGACCTTCATTTGAGTAGGGGAAGGAAAAGAAAGTGTAATAGTTCAAGTGGCTATAACTTATCAACGACTCTTTCGATTTTGACAAATTTGGGCTTGTTTGGAAGTGGAATGGAAGTTCTTTCAAATATCGTATCCAGTAATACGCGGTAGTTTCCAGTGAAAATTCTAGGAGGCGCAATCTGAATTGAGAAAAGTTATTTTGATTTTGCCACGAAAATTTAAATGGTATAATGGATATAATTCTGATAGCATATTCGGAAAATAGATTAAATTTGCAAGAGAATACCTGAAAACCGCAGTTGTATATCTTTACTCGTTTTCGAGTTAATGCCGAAACAAAAATTTTTGACACTAACAGTTGGCTGAGTAATAAATATCGGGTCTCATAGTCTTATTCCGTGCCTCGGCATTGGTGCAATACATTTTACCATGATAGTTACTTTAAGACGGATTTTTTAAATTAAAAATAGATAAATCATTATGATTCCAATGACTGTCAAGATTAAATCCGAAATCTTGCAAGCTATTTCATTGATTTTCTCCATTGAAACCTGACGATGTTTTTCCACACACTACCTAGATTCACTACTTATAGATTATTGAACTTTTTACTTGATGCTCAAATTAATTATAATAACCTTAGAATACATTTTTTGGTTCCATTGAAATATCAAATGAAAACGTTTCACATGACTTGGACTAATTATAATTATCGATAAAACCAAAAAAATGTTCCAAAAGAACCACAAAAATCATCAACTCTTCAATTAGAGCATCAAAAATTCTTGTTTCGCAATAACTCGAAAATGAGAAGATATTTCCAACTGCGGTTCCCAGGATTTTTCTTGTGAATTCAATCTACTTTCCGATTCTGCTGTCAGAACGTTACCATTTAAAGTTTCGTTTCAAAATCAAAATGACTGTTTCCAAGTCAAATTGCGCCTTCTAGCAATTTTACTGGAAACTATCGTGTATTACTAGATACGATATTTTTGAAAGTAATTAGATTCCACTTCCAAACAAGCCTAAATTCAAGAAAATCGAATAAGTCGTTTATAAGTTATAGCCACTTAAAGTATTATACTTTCACTACCTCGCCATTTTCAAATGAAGGTTGGTACGTCGATGATTCTAAACCAAAATGAAGAGAAATCGTCCAAGGTATTCTAACGGTGTTTATAAAGATGTACCTCAATTTGGAAATTTCCGAAGAAATTTAGAATTATAATTTTTATCATTCAATCGCCCATCTAGCGGCAAAATGTCGAACTTGAAAATGATTTCCAGCATTTTCTCGTGGTCATATTGGTCATTTTTTTTTTCCTGTACTTCCAAGTCACGTGATTTCCGAGATATGGCCGGTGGCCACCCTTACTGGAACGACCCTGTACATATATTTTTTTGAAATTTGAAGTTTTATTTTGGAAAATATCATCAATTATTGAAGGTAAGATTTCTCAGTAACAGTGATGAATGTATGTATGTCGACAATATTAAGACCGAAAGGTTTGAGAAAAGAATCTCTATAAGTGGGCAACCGATAGGGGGCGTAACTGCCATAAAGAAACATAATGGCCGATTGTACCAACCAATTTTGAGGATACTTAACGTTAAGGAACCCTTAACTTGGCGGTTTTGCATGCGAAATTGTCAAGTTAAGGGTCCCTTAGCGTTAAGTATCCTCAAAATAGGTTGGTGCAATCGGCCATAAAACTCACGCTGTCTCGGAAAGATACACGATGAGCTATAACTTTGAAAACGACATTTTATGGGTGATACCGATTCTTTTTGCTTGATGACATTTTTTCGTATCTGTCATTAATGAAGGAGGAAAAGGCCAATGCATCTTTCAATATTTGAGTTCCTCACTGGCACTGAGTAATCTTATTCAGAATAATTAATAATATGTGTCAGCTTCGAAATAAAATCTCAAATATCATCATTACACAATCATATCAATATGACATGTTGAACAAAAGATTTTCATGATGTTATGCAGAATTCAACCTGTTTGAATCATGAAGCTCACTAGGAAAAACTAGTAGATCCGACAAGGTTTCAATCACCAGAATATTTCAAAAAGTTGCGATTCATCTTTATAACTGCTACTTATACCAAAATTCAGAACACTTGTAAAAAGCCGTTCTTGATATAATTCTAATAGACCATCTACGTAAATCATGCTCTATTTTGTCCCGAAACATAACAAGGAATGTACCTTGGTTTCTTCTTTGTATCTCTGTAACTTTGTGTGTGTGAAAATTGTGAAAATGATCTACATATTATGAAACATTCAAATCACTTAAACTACATAATATGCTATCCTACTAAATTAATGAACTTGAGTAGTTTTGAGAATGTAAATGTATCATAATATTATGTAAATCGTTTCCACAATAAAAGAGTGTTCATCTAATTTTTTTCAGCAGTGTATAAGTGAACCCCAAAGCAAGTCACTACTTTTTCCTTTGTGCTGTTTTTCAAAAGGTACTGCCGGTAAGGGGTAAGGCAATAAGCAATAACGATCCTAAATTTCAAGTTGGTTGATCACGACATTTTCTTGTAAAGCAGAGTTATTATTGGGAGGTTAAATTCCTTCAAAACAAACAATACTTTGAAAAGAGCTTTTGAATGATTATCAGGTTACAAATGAGTATATCTAACATGGATGATGTGTCTGGTTATGTCTGTTTTGCAGCATGCGAAAATGAAAGAGCCTGTTCCGATTTATATGTATTTCTCAAGACATGTATGAAATGGATCCACATACAACTAATGAGTTGGATTTCATCAGGATAATGTAAAAAAGCTCCAAAAAAGTAAAACGAATTTATTAAAAGAGCTTAAACAAGTATTGTAAATTTCATATTGAAATGTCTTGGACAGCCATATAAAAATATAAAAAGCCTTCGATATAACAGTGCTTAACAATATGTGTATGTAGTTTGTAAATATATCAACTATTTGCTTATAATTAAACGAATATTAATGACAGTTTCAACCTTTCTCGAGATCTTATACGCTCTGACAACTTGAGATAAAATAGAGATTTGCTAAAATAGTCTTACTGCCTTGGCAGATTATTGATAATATATGAGCTAATATCAGAACACGAGAGGTTTGCGTCAAAACTGTTTCTACATAAAACATTCATCATACCTGCTGGCAACGGATGGTGTGTCCCTAGTCGGGTCTGGGCTATATATAGAGTTCGTATGTGGTGTGTTATTGTAGTTATTACCCAATCCCAGCACTTGCGTGACCAGCACAGGTCGTACATAACCGTTGACTGGCTGTTGTTGATCTGAAAGATGTACATGATTTTTCTGAAGTAGAATTGTACTTAGGTGTATGTAAATAATTCAGAACTTGGAATTAAGTTACTGATTTCTTATGATTGACTATTGTTTTTCAGCATAGAGAATTAGTTCTGTTTCTGTGATAGTTTACAATTCAGAGAACTCAATCTCAAACGCACCAATGATAAATGAGCATCTACCAGGTCCGGTATGCATCTACCGGCACACGTTATTGCATTTTTACGATAGGTCCGCAACATATACTTATAAATACAATATACCGCGGGCAGCTTGTCGGGACTCCCGCGAGGATGTTGAAACAGACATATACTTTTACACATAAGTCTGTCCTTGGTTAGGAGATTGAATTATGCGCAGAATCGATTTTCGAGAATTGTGATTCGCCGGCTGAAACATGGCGGAAACAGTGCTGCATGCTTAATATCAGCTGTTGTATCGACGTATTTTTAAATTTTTCGCGGGATTCCGAAAAAAAATGACGTGAATTCACATGTGGGGTGGTTGATAAATATTATGAGCATGAGTGGAAAATATGTTCATGAATTCATCTTATCTTATCCAGGATTTTGTGTTTAGGTGTGAGATTGCATAAGATTTAACATTTTTGTGCAACAAAATCCCTACAAAATATTATTTATTATTGATTCAAAAACGATTTGAATTAGTTTCGTGATTTGTTCTCGATTATACATTGAAATATTATAGTTACTTAATAGTTTTTGAAGCAATATAGGTATCACCAGAGATTGGTAAGGTTTTACTTTATAAACTTTGTGTACCTAGGTAGGTATAATGTTTTTGTCATTATTATCGCTCATATTTATAACAGTTCGAGGTATTTGCGGTAGATATCTTAAATCAAGTGAGATAAATTCAGAGGTAGGTGAATAGACGATAGAGAGTAGACCGATATCGGCGTTCTTCTAGTTTTGTAACAGAAGGAGTAATACACGGAGATTTGAAAAATCAAACAGCTCTTTCTTGGTTTCCACCATATTTGTATTCATAAGTATGTTTTTCAATAATGAAATAAGGGTAAAATCCATCAATCAAGCTTTTAGAATATGCCATAATATACATAAATAAAACAAAAGCTCCCATAAGCGGGCAGTCACGGTTCCAGCTTTTTTGTTCGCTTATGGGAGGTGCCCGCTTAAGAGAAATTTTCATCGAATGTTCATATTATACTTATAAATAAAAGTATATACAAATGTGTTAAAACATAGATTTAAAATTGGTTCCAAGAAATTTGACCGTTTAAGGGAGATAATCGCTTATTAGAGCTGCCCGTCAAAGACTTTATCATAAAATCAAAAGAAAATAGTAATTTTCTGTGCGGTAGTGCAATCACATCTCATAGGTCTTACTAAACTTTCTAACTTTATACTTACTTCTCAGAGACACTTCGACAAACTGTTCCAGACCTTTCCAGTTTTCAAGTTTAAATTTAGTGAAATATCCTTATAATATGTACCATTTTATAATATAGTCTTATTATAAAATGTATGTACTTATATGGAAATATCTTATAGGTACAATTTTTGATGTATAACTGGTAGTGATCGACCGATATGACTTTTTTAGCCGATACCGATATATATCGGCATATCGGCACTCATTATTATTATTAATATTTATTGTGGACAAAACATGTTTTATATCTTCAATTTAAATATTTCAAATTTGTAAACTCAAATCATTTGTCGCGCAACGCAAGATGAAAACCTTAAAATAGAACTTTGACACCGTAAGTGTTTAAAAAAAAAAACGTGTTTTTTATCCAAAAAAAAACGGGCCAATTTGGAAAAAATAATTTTTAATTTTTGTTTGCTGTTTTGTTAGTTATCCATTAACAACTCATTTACGTAATTTGCAATGATTCTTTGTTAAAAATTGGTTGAATATAAGGTCTGAGGACCATAGTGAGTTTTTCAAAATATGAATCTGAACAAAATTAGGTTTATTGATTTAGTTTCTGAAATAATATTTGGGTTTGATTTTTTTCAAGTTCTTTTATGTGTTGTTGTATTTGATGAAGGAAAAAAGTCGTTTTTTTTTTGGCAGTGGGAAAAAAAACGTATTTTGTCGGAAGGAAAACAACGGAATTTCTTTCACTAGGCAGTAGGCACCGCTGTAATACACGGTAATTTTCAGTATTGTGGGGATTCAATGAAATTTTTCTTAATTTAAACTGTTTTTGTCCTAAATGATTCCTCTGTTTGAATAAAAATGTTTTAAAGCTTGCTTAAACATACAAACAAACAGGTGTTATTGGCGTCCCCTAAAAGTTAGAGCAATTCCGTGCTCAGATTTGAATTTTGCATGTCAAACAGATATACCAAATTTCATCAATATAATTTGATTATTTCGAAAGAATCCAAAACAACGGTAGCACAACAAAGAACAAACAACCATGAATCAATAATGGCGTCTTTTCAACGTTCCCGTTCAATTCAGCCGGCTCTAGCTCCTTGTCCGTCTCCGTCGTGACAATTTGAAACCGAGCCAATAGGAAATGGTATTTCGCGCATGGGTAGTACATCAAAATCCTAACCAAGGATTGCCTTATGGGATTCTTCTGTATTCTCCTTCTCACTTCTTCGCGGGAAATCCCTCTCATTTGCCTTATGGGACGCACGCGGTATATTGTATTTATAAGTATATGGTCCGCAATTAATAATTTGCATGAATTTTCAAATGACTTGAACCTTTATACAGGCTGATCAAACATAAGTCTGCACTATTGCTGACTTCTTTATTATTGAAGATACGAGGTCGTTTAAATGAGAGAACTAGTAGTATTTTTTCTACGGCTGACAAAAAAATAATCAAACTTTTTTTTTCAATAGGAAACCGTGTATACAGTGTGTCGAAGATAAGGATGTCTATCATGGGGAACTTGAAAACCGTTAGAGATACGAAGATGGTTAAATTCAATGATCTTATAACTCTAGATGAAACATTTCATTCATGAACTGTGAAAATTGTGTGGCCAACATCGAACATAAAAGAGACATGAGGAGGAGTCGAGCGGGGCACTGTTTGGGGATACGTTTGCGCATCACTGGAATCTGCTCCGACTGTTACACGCGAGGCTGCCAGTGGCGAAACTATTTTACAGAATTCTCAAATTCTTATTTACTGCAAGTTTGACAGTTGCGAGTCATTTCAATATACCATATAAGTAAATAATGAAGCACTACAAACTAAACCAGAACTATAACACAATAAACATTCACAAAATCAACACCAAACCCCACTCAAAAAACAAGAGACGCCAATGAGACGAAATATGAATGAAACGTTTAGGCAAACGCCGATCGATAGGGGCGGACCCAATTTTGGTGCGCTGCCGTACTTCAGCTTTTTTAATTTTCAGAAGAAAATACTGGTTTTTCTGGATCCTAAATACCTAAACAAATCTTGAGGAGATGTTTCAATTTAAACGAAAAGGTTACCATCAACTTATTTGATCAAATTCATACATGATATGGTTTGAAAAATGATTCCAAACAATGTTTTAATATTTTTGCTCCGTAGTGATACATTTAATAGAGTAAGTTTGGCAAACAACGTGGTGGGAGAAACTCTGCACCCAAGTGCACAGTTCGATGTTGTCCTCATGTTCATTTCGCTATGTTCCATCTATAGTTATTAGATCATTGGTTAAATCAGAGAAAAGTTGCGCATTTTCAAGCCTAACAATATGTCGTTTAGAAATCTTTAAAATTCCGAGTAGTTTCGGAGATATGCCTTAAAAAACAAAATTTGTCGATTTCATCTTTATTTTTTTAAATGGCGAGTATAAAAAGTATACCCTGTATTTAATAGCATATTTTACCACGAATACAACGATGTATAACACAATATGATTCTGCAATATTTAAATTGGAAAAAATGGGTTTCGAGATCGGCAAATGTCGTTTTTTTCAGGCATATCTCCGAAACTACTCGGAATTTTAAAACTTTCAAAACGGCATATTGTTAGGCTTAAAAATGCGCCACTTTTTTCTGATTTAACCATCTTCGTATCTCTTACGGTTTCCAAGATCCCCATGATGGACTTCCTTATCTTGGACACACTGTATTTTTATCATAATCGATCGACTACTCTGATCAAAAAAGGTTATTATAATTTTTTAGCTGAAACCAAAAATGACGGAGTTATGCGTATTTTCCTCGACTTACGAGAAATATCAAGTATTACAAACGTCAAAGTAACAAGTTTTAATGATTTAATTGTATCAAGATGAGTTTAACAAACAAAATACGTTTAGCACGATCTAATAAGTTGAATATCGAATCTGGCAAACGATATGTATTATTTTGTAAACATTTGAAATTCCATGGCAAACTTGTCGAAAAATTGAGAAAGCCATAAGTCGTTCATAATAACAATAACCTTAAATGTTCAGGGAAGAGTTAGAAATCAATAAAAATAAAAATACAGGGTATCCCAGATCAACTGTTCAATACTTATACTGCATATAGAAGAACCAGAAATAAGAAGTTTGAGATGTGAAACCCATGGCCGGAAGTGCCACGTTTCCAAGATACAGGGTGTTTTGTTATTCGAGAAAACAAAAATTACAGGCCACTGTTTTTTTAACAAAATTTTGTTTTCTTCAAAAATACTTATTCAATTTTCAATGAAAAAGGTCTCCTGAGTTTTTTCTCTCCGACGAGTAGAACAGTAGGATTTCCTACTTTTACCAAAACTGAAAATTTTCGGTTATCAACGCTTTGAAGGGCACTAGTCTGGTTTTTATTTTTTTACTCGAAAACGGTGCGCCGGAGAGAAAAAAGTTAACAGAGCTATTTTGTTGAAAATTGAACGAGGTTTCTGGAAAAAGTATTATTGTTTTGAAAAAATTATGCTATACCATTTTTTTTTGAAAAATAGTGCACACATGTTTTCCAACTCCGGCCCTGGACGAGTTTTTTTTTTTTCAAATACTGAGAAAAATGCAATACCGTTTAGTATTCGAACCCTGAAAATTTCATCAAAATCGGTTGAGCGGGTTTCAAAATAAATTCAGATATTCTTTTTTTTTTGAAAAACTTGTACACCCTGTATCTAAGAAACGGGACACTTCCGGCCATGGGTTCCCCATCTCAAACTTCTCATTTGTGATTTGTCAGTTTGCTGTATAAGTAGTGACCAGTTGATCTGGGACACCCTGTATACACGGATTTCCGAATAAAAAAAATAAATTTTCCGAAATAGATCGAGATTGATTGATTGATTGAGATTAAAATTTGACAGCGTCCTACCTCTCAGATGACTTTACTCTGGCATTACGTTTGGTTATAGTCCCGGCCCAAAATACAAATGGTGAGATATTCTCAAATTTGATTTTTGATGCTGTTTAACATGAATTTGACGTAGCGTGAAAAAGTGCCGGATATGTTTTTTCATACTATAGATACTCAAAAACATTCAACAATAATAACAATGTCATGTGACAGAAAATTTTAATTGCAAATTCTGTCACATGACCCAGCATCCTCAGATGTCACTGTCAATTCATGTGTGGACTATCCGAACTTATCTTTGAACAGCTGACGAAGCCTATGACAGATTCCTACCACATAACCACACCCAATTTTGGGCGGGAAAAGTTTTGTCGCTTCTCATTGTTATTTTTTCTCGGCCGGAAGTAGCTACCAACTCCTTCATTTTAAATGGCAACCCTAATTTTTTTTACATTTGGATTCCTTTTTGAAAATTATGGTCAGTTTATCAAGTAATATCCATGGACATCTTTGACCATTATTGAGATATTTACATTTTAAGAAAAAAATTACAGTTGAGGGGGTTGAAGCTTTGTAACTCAAAGGCTATTAGACGTAAAACAATGGAGTTTTGGGGGTTTCTGTAGAAAATGCTGGTCATTCAAAAAATCTTGATCATTTTTCACAATAATCTACAATAATCAAAGTCTTGACAAGTTGGGAAAAAATAAAAAGCTTTAGTTTTTCTAAAAAAACTTGGGTTTTTCAAATGGAATGTCTTATTTTTGATTTCGGATATTGATTCTTGTCAACATTTTTTTTCGATTGACACTACACTGTCCTATACCTCAAGTTAAATATTTACATTTTGAATTTACTTCATTGAAAATTTTTTTTTAAATAGACGATAATGTTATTAAGATCTCTTTTCAAATATTAAAAACGGTTTATCAAATAACATCTATGACCATCTTTCACCGTTTTGGAAATATTTGCATTTTAAGAAAAAAATTGACAGTTGTATTTTGACGCTTTGTATCTCAGAGACTATTAGACATAGAACAATGACATTTTGGGGGTTCCTATGGAAAATGATGGTTATTTAAATGGTCATTATCATTTTTCACGAGGGAGTCGAGTAGAAGGTCTTGACAAATTGATTATTATTTTTTTTTTAAACTAGGGTTTTTAAAATGGATTACTTCTTTTTTTCAGTTCAGATATTAGTTCTACACAAAATCTCTTTTCAATTGACATGACATGGAGCTCTAGATAAAAAAAACAAAAGACTTTCACAAAAACTCTGGTTTATCAGATTGAATTTGCCTTTTTTCATTTCAGATAATGATACCACACAAAGTTTTCTCTCGGTTGATACTACATTGCCCTATGATTGAAACTGATGGTAAGTTATTTACATTTTTTTCAATAAAGTAATTTTAAAATGTGAATAACTTCAAAACTATCAATTTTAGGTATAGGTCAATCGATAGAATATTTTATCAAGAACTATTATTTGAATCAAAAAATGGGGTATTCCAATAAAAAAAACAGAGTTTTTCGTTTTTCATAATTTATTCAAGACCCTGTAGATTATTGTGAAAAGTACCAACATTATTTGAATGACCAGCATTTTTCAAAGGTGCCCCCAAAATTTCATTGTTTTACGTCGAATAGTCTCTCAGATACAAAGCGTCAAAGTACCCACCCCAACTCTCATTTTTTTTTCTTGAAAAGCAAATATCTCCAAAATGGTCAGAGAAGACCATAGGTTTGTTCCAACCCGACCGAGAACCGTACTTGGAACGATCCTCGTCTTGCGCACTTAAGAAATTCCGTTCCAACTGCATATGAATCATTCCTTGCACCGTCCCGTTACGCGTTCCAACCTAAATTGGAACCGTTCCGGAATCGATTCCTGAACGATTCTCTCGATACCTGACTAAAAGTGGGAATTGATTGGGATGACATGCGCACTCTAGCCTAGCACCGCCATGTTAGTTTGATTATGTATGTTTTGGCTTTGTATTTACTATGGAGTAGTACCTAATGTGTTTTTTGTTGATAGTGCAGATAAGATTTCCATTTTTTCTTTTTAGTGAAAATATTTCATTATAATGAGTGATGAAGAAGGTTCAAAAACTGATTCCTCAAATCGGAACCTGAATCCGTTCCAACGATTGCTGCGATTCTGGGATCGTGATGGAAATGATGAGAATATTGATCATGCGCATTAATTCAATAATTCTAACAATTCCAATAACCGTTCCGAAACGGTACCAATTGTGTAGGTTGGAACAAACCTTATGGATATCACTTGAAAAACTAACCTTCATTTTCAAAAAGGATTCTTGATGTGGAGTGAAAAATGGGGGTTGCCATTTAAAATAAGGAAGTTCGTTGCCACTGAACTTATAGAAAGATGTCACTATTTTAAAAAAGTAGACCAAAGTCGGGAGCCTTTGTCTGTAATTTGTTATAGGCGTATCATTTTCACTTTCCCATTCAAGGACAATTTGTCTTTTTAAAAATAGACTCTGTATAACTCTTTCATTAAAAGGAAAATCGAAAATGATGATTTTATTTTAAAATTAACTTTAATCAACTAACCTCCATAAGTTTGATGTTGTATCGGTCGAATTTCTTATAAAATAAGACAATCAATAGATATGAATAAAAAAAAATCGTCTGGTCGTGTCCCTTACTGATATCCGTTTTTCCACAGTTAGTAGGTTCTGTTATATTAAATAATTATGTTCAAATGCAATTATAGGTGTGGTAAGAAGGTGTGTAAGTGGCGCCCCCTACAAATAGAGCCATACCAAGGCCAGATTTTAATTTTGTGTGTCAAACCACTGTTATACAGGGTGTCCAATAAGTCATGGATCAAACGGCTCTGGGAGATAGAGGACGCCATTTTTTACAATAAGAAAAAACAGATATATAGTTAACCAATTTGATATCATAAAATGCATTTAAGAAAATGTGTTGTCAATAATGGCGGGTATATTCAATAATATCACATTATTATTAATAATAATGTATTCACCTGTTATATTCGTTGTTTTAGATTATTGGAAGGATAAAAATTAATAAACATTGTTCAAACAATCATTGTAGTCATAGATACTAAATTTGGCAATACCAAAAAACCAACTTTAAAACTCAAATATTTTGAAAACGGCTGGAAGGAATGCCTACATGTTGTATATTTTTGAGGTCAGAAAAATAATGTCTATTCGATAATAAAATAATATATAGGGTGTTCCATTTAAAAAAATGCAAGTTGTGTCTGTCACACCTTTCTCGTGCACCCGGTATACAATGTTTTTTTTCTTCTGGCGGTTCATGTTAATACCTACCAACTTTGTATTTGAAGTCCCTATCTATCTTGCATAATAAGCGAGTTAGTCTACAGACGAAATATACGGAAACACCCTGGACCTCTCTAGTTACAGTACAGTGTAGGCTACAAACTGATCCCGTCACGTGGCTTTTCCGTGTCATTTTCACTCTACGCCGTCGGAAAAATCTATCCTTCATAACCGCTGTTTTTCTGATTAAAAATCCCGCCGTAAAAGACGTCGCTAAAAAACCTTCGTTACACACCGCCTTTTCACGTTCTGTTGAGCCGATATGAGGCTGCTTGAATTAAGTTTTAGTTGACTGTTGTTCCACCGGAAGAGTGAAGACTGATTTTTCATTGTTAATCCTTACGGTACTAGTTATTTTATTTTATTTATTCATTTATTTCGCGGGATGGAATCCAGTCAATTGTTAAGTTTTCACTTGGAACAAATAGACTGATTTATTATTTCTACCACGTCGTGTTTTTGTTCAGAAGTTCATTGGTCCACTTCAGAGCGGAAGTTTCCGAGTTTTTGGAAATAACGAACGCTTGGACTTGCTCCACTGTATCAAAGCTACCCGATAGGCATTGTGGGTCCTCTACCACGTAAAATACAGAGGGTGGCGCCCGAGTTTTATTAACATCTACGATTTTACTCATCCCCGTCGCAAATCGAACCCGGAAAATCTCGAGGCACGTCACAAAAGTTCTTTCGATCCATTTGGGAAAGCTCTGTTGATTTTTAGATTTTCTTGATTTGTGATAGTTCTTCAAAAAAATATACATGAAAATATATAAAAAAATATATATAAAAATATATAAATATAGTACTTTCCAATTATTTGGGACATGTAAAAAAGTTAAAGGTGGGGCGTACCCTTTAATTCTTTATTTCAAGTATCCCAAAAAAAATTAAATGTGTGGTTATTTTGTAAATCTAAATATGTCAATGTAACTATATTAATAAAGTTATTGCGGAAAGGAGAAATAACATTCCATTTTTTCCTCTAGCGCCTCATTTTTAACATGATTTCAGTACACACACACACATGATTTCAAAAACTGACTCTCGCATCATAATTGCTTATCCACTGTCTCTTCACAAAACATTAATTCACTATTTTTGGGAAAAAAGTGAAAACATTTTTTTGGAATGACAACTATAGACAAAAGAATTCACAGATTTTGATGGTTTTGGCATGAATTATGTATTGTGTTCATAGTAGACAAACCGGCAATCGATAGATATAAGTGCTTATTTTCTAGGTTAATATTCCTTCCGACCACTGACATTCTGGTGGTGTATACTCACCCTGAAACGGTGTATAATACTTTTGGAAAAACAGTTCCTTCGCAGTTTCTGGATATAGTGTGACTAAATGATGCAAATCGGCAATTCTGTCGGCGAGAGATCGAACCGTGAAGTCCTTAGATGTGAACGGTTGCAAACTGAATACCTCTTGAGTCTCTGTAAACACGTATGAAATGAAATTAACATCAGTAAGTTTTTCGATGGAGTTTACCTGAAATCCACGCAATTGTTATTCCTCCTTGTTCACTATCTGAAAATCTGAGAAGAAAAGTTCCGGCAGGACATTGGGATAACATATCTTCTGCTTGCTTCTTCTTGACAAAACCCATGATGGCCCTGCAGAACAGAAAGCATTTTATATTTCAAAGGAACTGATACTCAAAACAATCCACTCACCCATCTACCCAAGGACCTCTTAGATGTTCTCTTGTGAGTTTCATAATGGCAAAGAACCATTCCCAAAATGTAAAGTTTCTTTCGCTTAGAGGTTCCTTGCAAAACTGCGCCCAACTCAACATTGAGTTCGTAGTCTCGTTGTAGTTACCTCGGAAAGCCTTCTCAGCTAAAAATCGCAAGTTATCGTCCGTTAACCCTCGTCCTGTGGCCCATTTGAATTTTTGTGAAAGAGTTTCTTTTATTTTGGGCCATGCAACCTTATCCGGTACTTGGAAGGGACACCTTCCAGGTTCACTGAATGCATTGTCCCATGTTACTGTAGCCCAAGCGTGTGGCTCTTGATTACCATGGACTATTACAACCACAGGAAGACTCAAAGTCCAGACCTATCATAATAAAAACGTGATACAGTTTTGATATTTTGTAACGTATTTTTATAAAATGTCCAAATGCTTTTGAAATAGCATACCATACATGGAGAATTCAAAAAGACATATTAATTTTTTTTTGTCACTTATTGACAATGTTCGCGACGATGTGAGGTCTTGTTGCAAGTGCGTACGCATCTTCACATGTGCTATAAATTAAGTTTGTTGCAGAAAATATACTGCTAAAATAATCCTCTCTGTTTCTTAGATAAATTTATTCTTATCATTAAAACACTACATTAAAATTATTGGTTAGGTATACAAATCTGATTGCTATTGTTATGACCAAGTTGAAGAAGACCAGCCCGTTTACAATATTTTCACGAGGGAAATACCGAGTTCGATTTCATTAATCATTGGTGGATACCGATTGTTTGGATCCACTATGATGTCGCGCCCTTTAACTTTTTAATTTCAACCGTCTCGCAAAATTTGGAGGTATCGTTATACAGGGTGTCTCTAAAAGGTGGAGAATAACTCCACCATAAACCACAAGATATATCGATTCACCACAATTTATCTCAGTCCAAAATTGCACTGTTTCGAAGATACAGGGTGGTCAAGTTTGAAATTAAAAATCGATTTTCCTGTTTTTAGACACTTTTTCACATACTTTGAAAATTGATATACGAGGGTTTTGTGGTATGGGAAATTCAACTATGAACTTCGTTTTACTGTGGCCGCTAGAGGGCACCCTACACTACACATTTTGTGGTTTAAAATGGTCATAGTTATTTTCCCAGTATTTTTTTCATATTTCATTAACGAAGAAGATTCTCCAGACAATTTAAAGTGAAAAAGGTACTCCTGTCAAAAGTTCGCTAACGTAAGCCGTTTTCGAGATATTTCCATTCAAAGAGTTCCATGCCACACCGTTTATGCCTCTGACGGCCGCAGAAAAATGGACTTCTCATACCACAAAACCGCCGTATACCAATAATTATCAAAGCAATTATTTTCAATTTTGAACTTGACCACCCTGTATCTCGGAAGCGGTGTAATTTTGGACTAAGATGAATTGCAGTAAATCGGCATATTTTGACCTCAGTAGTATATGGTGGATTTTTTCCACCTTTATGAACAACACAAAAAAAATGCATTCAATAAAGCCGACGCAACAGATAATGCGTACGACACCATGGGATATCACGTTGTGTCGCGGTTCAAAATGTGGTATGTATTGAATTTTGGAAGCATGAAGTGGATTGCAAAAACATGTGAAAATGGAAGTAAAAAACTATAGTGTCCCACTCGGAATTGTACTGCTACTGATATGATAAGTTTAATAGTTGTAACTGATTGTCAGATGATGACTGTAGATGACTAAATATCGTAGATATACAGGGTGATTCAGGAGGAAATGTCAATACTTCAGGTACGTATTCAGGGCCCAAAAATAAACATAAAAGTTCTTATAAATGTGGTTCCGCAAAGCCCTCCTTTTCGAAATACAGGGTGTTAAAAGTGGAGACCTGATGATGGTTTCTTGTACACATTTCGGAAACCTGTCAAGATAATTGAATAAAATTGTGTACAGTTGCTGAACTTTTTACACTCTATCTAATAAATGAAAACTTAGTATTTTATAACCTTCATGAGTGGGATATAGAGAAACGAGTTCAAGAAATTGAACATACTCGTACCTCGCTTGGACGCACCATTTTCGAGAAAAATGCATTTGAAATTCATATTACAGACGAAATTGCGTATACCAAAACTCTCAGCAAAAGCACGGGTTTACCTGTGATAGCCTTGTGAGCCGTACGAGAAGAGTACCTTATATGTGTAGAAAACTCCAGATTTTCAGAATTTGTATGCAAAAGAATTAGAAAATTTGGGGCTTTTTTTTGAACCCGTCCCTGTATATCCCATTCATGAAGGCTATAAAATACCAAGTTTTCATTCATTTGATAGAGTGTAAAAAGTTTAGCATCTGTACCAAACTTTATTCAAATAACTCAACAGGCTTCGGAAATATCTACAAAGGACCAACATCAGGTCTTCACTTTTAAAACCCTGTATTTCGAAAACGAAGGCTTTGCGAACTCAAACAGTACAACCTTGTTAGTCCGGAATCCGATAAAACGGATTTTTTGGTAATCCGGATGGACAACTGCATTACATTATGGCTGTGTTCGGGGAAAACGCTATTTCCGCTATTTGGTGCTTAGGCCATAGCGCTATTTCGTGCAACAAGTGCTCCATGATCAGTTAGTTCATGTTTGAAAAAATTAAAATTGCTTGTGTTTTGTAGATTAAGACGGAACAAGTGCTTCGTGATATTTGCGTTTATTTCGAATTGGTCAAGTTTTGTGGAGTGGGCGAGTGAGTATAAAATAAATGTCTACTTTGCTATACAATAATTATTCAATCCGGAAGGAAATTATTGAAGTTTTCGTATGAAATGGTTAAAGTTAGTACTAGTACCAAAGTTTGCTAATACTAAATAGTGTGTCACTTGTAGTAGGAACTTTGATATATCCATGACACAAGCGGCCGCGGGGTCAAAGCATGCCGTCCAAAGAAGCCGGTCCGTCCAAAAATTGTTCAAAGCGGCCGACGAAGGTTCCGAACTAATGAGTCCCAAGCTGTCCCAGAGTGGAGTAAGGAGAAAGGAGAAACTGATTAGTATTAGTAAACTTCTCTAGTACTAAGGTATTAAGAATGTTGAGTAACTACCTCCCCATGCAAAACATTGCGTCTATCAACCGCCATGTGTCATTTACCCATTCTCAAGTACGCCAAACCTCTCCGAACAGCGAAAATAGCGTTTGCCTTGAATAGCGCGATAGCGTTCTCCCCGGACACACCCTATGTACGTTATAGCTCGGATAAAGGTCCGGAAATCTTATTAGAGACTTTTTGCACCTCTTATATTTTCATTCCGTTGTGGTTATAGTTATTCTGAGCATGCGCAGTGACAAAATCACAATTCTCTATCGTTATTAACCATAACGGATTCCTTTAATTACGAAGAAATAAGGAAGAGCTTATCGTTATGGTATTATTTTTAAACAGCGATGTTGCCGTGATGTGTAAAATAAATGGACATTGCTGCTAATAATCATTTTTTCTTAAGCAAATGATCAAAATATGATGCAAATAATACCTATCTTTACATGACAATGAACGATCGCGGAAACCAAAATGGAATGTTATACATATAAAAATGTTCAATGTTCACTTTTATTTGATACTTTTGCGGAGGGATTCTAATTCGACCAGTCGTTACGTATGAAAAGGTGAAAAGGTGTGTAAGTGGCGCCCCCTACAAGTAAGAGCCAAATCAAGGTCAGATTTGAATTTCGCATGTCAAAGATAAGAATAATCAATAATACTCTTCTACACTATGAGGAATTTTATACTTTGCTCGTTCAAATTGTAACTTTTAAACTCCCGGCCGCTTACTACCCTGAGCGATGATTGAAATGAAGGATGGAAGCAATGCATCCTGGGAGTGATGATATTGTGCGAGTTGTCAGTGTCCGTACAAGCAATGGTGTAATTAAACGTGCGATAACTGGGTTGTGCCCTCTGCCAGTCTATAGACAAGACAGAAATGGGTCAGCTACTTTAATTTTGTGAAATTTGTATCCATGAGTTTATTCATATCAATTCGAATTATGTATCTGCAATTCTTGATAACTTGAACATTCTTTAAATGTTTTGTTCGATTTATATACAGTCCACTTCAATAACCTATATTATTTGATTTTCAAGGTGTTTTTCACAGTTATTTCTTACGTATTTTAAAATAATTATATTTGTATGTTATGAAAACGTTTACTATATGTTTATATTTTTAGTGGGGATAATAGTGTATGCAATCTTGATATAACTGTATCTCTAGTTTGATGTAGACAATGTCAAATTAAATTTGTACCATTTCCTCCCAATTCTGCTGATCGTGGTTTGGGTTTAGGCTAGATTATAATATTGAAAGATTTCCCGGTACCTGCAAGGGTGGCGGTATGTTAAGTTTAGGAAATGATCAATTAATGTTTGGTTCAATGCTTTTCTGCGGTTACGTCATACTCTTCTGTCTCTCTCGTACACATTTACAAAAATTTCACGTATGTCTGGAAGCTGTCGCGCTGGCCGTTCGGATCTATTTGACAAATGTCACGTCTAGAGCGATCAATCTACGACATACTATCAAACGTCAAATACTGTGACGTAACCAGAGAAAAGCATTGAACAAACAGCATGATACTAGTGTTTTAGTATCATGAACAAACAGTATAATTATTGTTCGTCAAACCCCTTCAAAACTAGTTCGCGAGTGATATTTGAAAAATAACAATAATTTCCGAACATTGCGAAAACAAAAAGAAGACTGAGACTGACGATAGGTTGTCATAGAGACTTTTATGAATGGAGACAAAAAATAGTTCAACTGAAGGGCATCAGCTGTCCACATTTTCAATTGTGAAAACGTAAATCAGGGATTGGGAACCTCTCTATGCATTATACGATGACTTCAATATCTCGAGTCTTTCACTGGATCACTTGGTTTCCTCATCATCAACCCCAAAGGACTTAATTCCATCCAGTTATCATGGCAAAAAAACGTTGGATTGTTAAAGGAAGTTTATTTCCGTGGCCAGCCAGATCCCCTGACTTGACGTGTTACCTTTGAGGACGAATACGGAATCTTGACAACACAACATGACCGGCACAAGACAGGAAATGTTGGAGAGGATCAGAAATACTGTCGGTATCATGGTAGAAGGTCGGTATCTAGTATTTCAGTTGATGAAATTGAGAGATCTGCCAAGTCGACTGAAGACGCATCCAAGAATGCAATGCCAAACGGACTTTTGTCAATTCCAGCATTTAATTTGGGCAATCACTAGCACGACTCATGATACTAAAACACACAAGATATGATCAATTGTGGGACGAAATTAGAACCAAGCCGCGCATGTCGTCACCGCGAGCCAAAAGTGAGGTTGGATTTAAAACATCCATAACGTTACCTAGTTACCATTTGCTGGTCAAAATTTGAACTGGCTCACGGATGACGTCCCCGCGTGACATTGATTGTATAGGTTTGAGGCAGGTCACGTGATGACTTCTGAAGTTGGATGTGCGAGAGTTTATCTTGTTTGTTTCAGTATCATGTTAAACGAACTTTAAGGTTCGGACACGAAATGACGTCAGCGAAACCTGCGCGTGAGCATATCTTGTTTGTTATAGTATCATGAGCATTACTTATATTATGTTGTCCGTACACATTCTCATTATGTAAACAATTTGTTGGTAACCATGTCTATTTTTTCCGTAGCTAGAAAAAAGCGTAAGATATGACAGTTGTGCGGAATTCTGTCGACAATCTAGAAAAACTCATTTTACTACGCCTTTGCATTTGAAAAATTCAAATTAATTAAAAATATGTCCGTCGTCCGCGAATTATATTCACTTATAATCTCCCTAGAGCTCGAATTATTTCCGGAAATTTTGTCGTCCATTATAACATCGGCACTGCAAAAATGTAATAAAATATAAAATGTAATAAGATATAAAAAAAAATTTTCTAGAGGCGAGCAATTATGTCGGAACCATTGATGTCTACCTATAGGAGGTTTCACTGTACTTGTGAACAAATACCAATAAGCTACTGGGAATGATCGACTAGCCTAGTTTACATCGACAACATGGTCCGCGGACCAAGTACTAAATTCGAAATATATCAGAACCCAATATTTGGTTCGAATGGTGTAAACAGTTGCGGACTAAGCTGGTCCGCTCTTGGTTCGGTACTTGCCAGCAGGTGTACCGAACTAAATTTGGTTCGATCTGGATCAAAATTATGAGGTTATGTTTATTGTTATTATTGTGAGTTGTGTTGGTTCTGAGTTTCTCAATGCAATCTGACCGTACTTACTTATGTTTTTTTTTATTACGAATTGTGTTGATAAATAATTTTGACTTGTTTTTGACGTTTGACGAATTGCGCACGTACTCATTTAGTTCACGCGTTGCAAGGCAGTGTAAACGGACGAGAAGCAAGCATTGGTCCTACCGTACTATCCCCACCCACTTGGTCCTATCGAACCGAACTAAACGAGTTATCGGTGTAAACTAGGCTACTGTAGTATTCTCTTAGAATTGTTTATGTAATTATGTTTCTCGTATTGAATAAGTTCTAAGATCATTCGCTTTGCATAACATACACTTTAGAGCGTCATTATTCAGAAATAGGAGAAGAGGAGTACTTACCTGGAACATAAGCTCTCCTCCTCCAACACTAAATTGTGACTGGAAAAAAAGCGAAAACTTTTCATCCATCACACTCTCAGTGCCTTTTTTCTCAGCTCTTTTAATTTTCTTCAATTGCATGTTTCTGAAGCTCACTGATAGTTGCCTGGTGGTCTGTTGGTATTCCATTGTACCAGTGTTATTAAGGATTTCACCAGAACTATCTCCCCCCTTCAGTTTGTCACTTTTGAGCAACAAATTGGCCTGGGACTCTGATATTATCGTAACTTTGACTTGAGGTGGTGACATATGAACGTTTAATTTTCCGCCCACCAGAAGACGAACTGTTGCGGTGAACCTGAAATGAGCAGTTTAATGGACAATTCTTGTATTCAACCCTCGAATATCACCTTGTATTTGTTTTCATAACCTGAGGGGGTTGTTTTTCGATGATAAACGTCGATGTCACTAGCGATGATAATAATTGAGTAATTTCTGACAAGATTGTTGGCAAGACGTCTACTACGCCAGGAGGGTCCAAGGCCAATTTCTGCTTCAGTCTTTCAACTTCCTTGATTTGTTGTCTGTTGAGCCAAATAATTTCAGCTAAACTCTCACACCAGTCTTGTATTTGATCCAGATTACTGTTAAAAGGCACTCCATTACCAGCCAACTGCTGATCTCGTTTCCAATTGATCAATTCTTCGTCTATTATATGGCTCTGTAGTTGCAACAGCAAATCATACGATTGTCGTAGTTTTTCGGTTATTCTCAATCTCAACTCCATTAGGCCGGCAACCTAAAAGTCCAGACATCAGTGATACGAGATTGGATTCTTCCGGAACATTTTACCCTTCGATTCAGTTCTTGTTCAAGCTCGGATTTCCTGCTTAGGTAAGCTTGTAAAGTAGACTGGTCTTGTGATCCTCCTTGGTTTTTAAGTTGTTGGAGATGTGCTTTTTAATTAAATTAAAGTTACTATTCAGTGCGAAAGTCAAGGAGACTACGAATCACCTATACGCCGACGATGTGTTCGTCTCTCAGGCTATATGCGGCCTCCACGCAGCCTGAGAGAGACGGAGACTTCGTCGGTGTATAAATCTTAGTTGAATCGTACTCTACCTACCATTAACTTTGGTGCACTCATGATATTGCAAAGCAAATGCTTCTTGTTCCTGCTCAAGTTTACGTGTTTCCTCAGCTGTGACCTGGAAATAATTATAAAAAGTTCACAAATTAAGTATCAACTACTTATCTTGAGTTGAAAAATATACAGAGTGTTTCTTAAGTACGTGAAGAAAATCATGTTGCGCACGTCAAACAAGTGGAAAAGTTCCAATAAACATATGTCCGGAAGTTTGACGAATAAAATTTGATATCTAGGAATATTTTGAAATGACAAGATCAAACTATAACTTTAATAGTTATCTGTATCAGCTGATGTTGTGGTACAAAAATCGATTTCGCAATCATCTTTGTGTACGAAAGATATTTTTGTCAGGGGTCGTTACGAGTGAACGTTTTCGAGATATTTAGATGATCGATGTGAAAATGATTTCGATTGATAAAATCTAGAAATCGGCAGGATTGAATACCCGAAAATGAAATCGGGTGATACTGCTGGTCTTTGTTTTTGTTGTATTATGAGTATACTTCCCATCCAGGTGTTAGGTGATCGATCAAAAATCGCCTGGACACGTTAATTTTTGTTTTTTGGGGGACACATTTTTTTCGTATTTTCACCCCTCACCTGTCAACCAACTTTATTTTTTTTTAAAGTGCATACAGTTATATATTTTTGAAAAGGTAAAAAAAAAAGACAAATCTTATGGACTATAAATATACAGGGTGTTCCATTTGAAAAAATAAAGTTTGGTCCGATAACTTTTTGAACTGACCCTGTATACTAATTCCGAAGGCAGAATCGAGTTCTACGGGAAAAGTTATACAGGGTGTTACTTAATGATACGTCATAATTTTATGGGAGAGTTCCTGGATAAATTTTGAGTCGAAAAGGTCATATAAACTTGGATCTAAAAAAAAATTTAAAAAAAAAAATGAAAAAAATAAAATAAAATGAAATAAAAATAAAAAAAGGTGTGTTCCTATAATACCATAATATAATGTGGCAAAATTCAACCCAATATCTCAAACCGTCTTTGGAAAATGTATTCAAAACTGAAAATAAAATAGATCTTTAACACCCTGTATCTTAAAAACCAAGCATTTTAAGATCCAAGTTTATATGACCTTTTCGACTGAAAATTTATCCAGGAACTCCCCCTTAAAATTATGACATACCATTAAGTAACACCCTGTATAAGAAACAGTTTTCACATATTCCATAACTTATCTGATATTTTAGATACGAGGGTTACCTTAAAATGCAACATTTTCAGTTTAGCCCTGTATCTTCAAAACTAAAAGGGCTATGAAAATTTTTTCAACGGCATCTTTAGTTTCACGAAAAAGTAGCACACTGTCGCGAAAACTGCAACTTTCTATCTATAGAAATAACGGAGATACCGCGTCAAAGTTACCCAAAATGGGATACCCTGTACATTCTGAGTTATAAAAAAAACTCTTGACGTAACTCATTTTTTCCGAGTATGGAATTTCACAAACTGTTGTAACTAAACGAATTTGGAGAATATCGAAAATATAAGTTCACTAACTCGTTAGAAATGAAGATTTAAGGAAAAAAAAAAACGCAAACAATATGTTTATTATTACAAAATATAAGAAAAATAAAATTTATTTATTCAAAACTAGTGACGTACAGAAAACAAGTTCTATGCCAGGACTGATGCCATTTTCAGCACACGCGCTCAACTGTCATTCTTAACTATTGTTTTGTGGACTCAAGCAGGTTTTTTTTCTTATTTAGCGATTTTATTATCAACTACAAAAAATCATACTGTGAGCGGAGTTTCGCAAAAAAATGGACTGTAGTTTTTCTCCTGGAGCCCTAATATGTATTTGTTATTTTTTATGACTATTCTATTACTTTATAACAACACTTATTGATCATTATAATTAAAGTGATATCAATTATTATTCCTCTATATTATTTTCCTGAGGAATCTGGTCTATCAGAACATCTGCCCAAGGAGACCCTATCAAATCAAATGGAGTGATTTAATAGAAATAACAGTGAAAAAGTCAGCCAATGAAAATATTTTTTACAGATTGAAACAAGACATACTCGATATTTCTTTATTAAGACTCAATAATTAATAATAAAGAACCGAAGATCTCCACACAAAAATATAGGGATTTGAAGCCGTTGTGTGAAGGAGACACACCTTTGATATGTAGTAAGGAATAAAAATAATATTTTCTTAATCTTCCCCACGAAACATAGGTCTGTGACGTCATTGGGTAGTGTGATAAGATCTGGACTTTTATTTGTATTTTCTTGATATGTATTTAATAAATACGTTTCTTTTCAATTTGGAAAATATCTTTTATTTGTTTTTAGTATTTGGCGCAAGTGGTGTTTTATCATAATGAAAGCGAATCTTCAATTTCACGATTGGAGGTATCTCCTTTGTTTATAAAATTTACATAATTTTCATCAAAACAGGCCAGATATATTTCTCTACTAATAAAGTTGACTCATCAACAAAACTATACAATGCGGCTCTAAAAGGTCCCCACCCTTCTATCTTTTGAACCGTTTGATATATGCGAACGAAGTTTGGACAAACCATATGTGAGGACGCTCTGCATTTTTTGACATAATAGTGACAGCTGAAATTGTCAACATGACAGCTGGGCGCCATTTTGAATAAAATAAACAAATGAAAAGGGGGGTCGAGTGATACCTTATTTTGAAGGCCCTTTGACCCTGATTACAACTGCCGAGTTTCAGACCTCTGCTATCATTCCTGTTCATATGACAGCGAGGCAATTCTTATGTTTAAATTTTTGTCACTTGATTTATACTTACCCGCAAGAGTTGACTTCTCCAAACTAAGAGGATATGATGAGGTACAGAAGATCTTCAAAATGAGCTATTACTCAATCCTTTTGACGAGGATTTTTTTTCACTCCATTTTTTTTTGCGAAATTATTCATCCTCGTCAAAAAGATTCAGTAATAGCTAATTTTGAAGATCTTCTCTAACTCATCATATACTCTTAGTTTGGAGAAGTTATCCTTTGCGGGTAAGTATCAATCAAGGAATGATAGCAGAGTTTTGAAACTCAACAGTTGTAATCATGGTCAAAGAGCCTTCAAAATAAGGAATCACTAGACCCCCTTTCCATTTGATTTTTTCATTCGAAATGGCGCCCAGCTGTTATTTAGACATTTTTGGCCGTCACAGCTATGTCAAAAAATGCAGAACGTCCTCACATATGGTGTGTCCAAATTTCGTTCGCATGATATTGATATCAATCAAACAGTTTAAAAGTAAGAAAGCGAGGGTACCTTTTTGAGCCACACTGTATATCAATATTCACGAGGCTAACAGTTTTAATATTGTCATAGCACAATCTTAAATAACATGAAGATCTTTAAATCGCTCTCCTATGAAATTGGAAAATGTGAGATACGCCACTTCGAAGAAAATTTTTCAAGTAAAATTTGGTAAAAAAATTCTTCGTTTCCGAGATACAGAGTGTTGAAATTTTTAGAAAAAAATGCCTTTTTTAACAAAATTTTCCTACCACTCTCGACCCTTCCACATTTTTTTCCATCACATATGAATTGTAGTAATTTGAGTAGTTGACCTCACTTTATTACAAATTAGACAAAAACGAATTTTGCATACAAAGCACCATATCAGATTTTAGGGATTTTGTCAAATGTGCATGATGACTTTTAGTTCTTTAAACGAAAACCCTTCGTCGTACCAAATTAACTTCAAAGTAAATGAGTAGGTATTTCAAAAATAAGAGAATTATTGAATTCAAGAGAAAACAGTGACGTAGTATGTTTTTCACAAAAAAAAATCCAATACAAATCCTGTTCGAACGCCACTGGTAGAATTTTTTTTGAACTTTTACCAAAAAAAAATGTAATTTATTGGTCTAAAGAAGTTTACCAAATGTTTTGGAAATATCTGCAGTCTTAGGAAAGTTATGGAAAAGTCATTTCTCGGACATGATTTTATTTGAAACATTATTTTTATTTTCTAATACAGTGTCGAAAGGAAAGTACCTCGGAAAGTTCCAACCTTAAAATCACTCTGTATAAAAAATAAAGCGATTGTTACCTTTATTGCTATGAACTCGTTTCTTAAAATCATCCTAGGATAGCATTTATTTACCATAAAACACAAACAAAATAAGCTGCCGTATCGAGCATCAGAGTTATCAGCTTGTTTTTTTTTTATATAAATCAATACGGTTACTTACTTGTGTCCGACGTCTGAGGTCGTCCAATTTATTCAAAACCTCGGCGGCCGAATTTGAAATGGGCAAAGCCGGACCCATGCCCAAAAAATCGGCTCCAGCAGCTTGAAGAAATTTCATCTCGGTGGCTAGGCACTGACGAATGAAATTGAATAGTTGCATGGGTTGATGACTGCAAATATGATAACAATTTATTAGTCACCCTGCAACCGTTAATCAGTACAAAACAAACAGAAGCAAAATACATAACATGTTTTTATTAGAAAAAGGTCGGCAAAAATTATTGAAAGAGCAGAATGTTTTATCGATATGTATACATTCGAAGAATTGCAAAGTCACGAAAACAAAGTCAAGATAGAAAATGCGACCGGATATGTTTTTGAATAATTCACTTCTACAGTATGTCTGAAAAGGTTGGCAGCAAAATGAAAACTTATTGATTTTACAGAAAACAATATTTTTTTAAACAGTTCTGCGTCATTATAATCAATAATCAGAAATAGCATTGGTGAAATATTTAGTAGCACTTGACTTATCAGCATCAATCGTTTTTTAAATTTTTTCTATAAATGTAATTCCAGGATGTCGATAGGAATTAAAAATTGCGTTCAAGTGCACTTACTGATTACATCACTAATTTTCTCATTGCAAATCTAATAAACTTTGACTTTGTAGTGAGAATTATTATCACACATAATGAAATAACAAACAAATACGTGATTAGAATCATTAAAAAATTATTTTAAATATTTTGCAAATTTGATCTCGGATTATTCATTATTATAATGTGATCCAAAATGTTTTATGAAGAATATTTTTTTGTAAAATCAATATAAGGAGATTTTTTCACTTTGACAGACATAGGGTAAGTATAATATGGGATCAGTTTTGAGAAAAAAAAATAGTAATAACGCATCTAATCTGCAAAAATACAGCATTCAGATTTAGAGATTGTCTGATTTCTAACTTCTGTTCATTTTAGGCATAATATTGTTTTGTTGTCAAGAATGAATCAAGTTTAAGTTGAAGACTGATGGAGATCAAATTGATGACTTTGAGAGGGTATATTGAAACTATCTTACGTAATTTAGCAGTTATGAAATTCGTTTCGAAATATGAAGGAAAAACTAACAAATGTATAATTTCTCAAGTCACAACTAACAATGATTCTATGAAACATGAAAATGCAAGATAAGGGTTTTTTTCTGCTGATCGACAGTTTACTTTAATTCTATCGTGAACTTTTAGAATTGAGTGCAATATCATCTAGTTACAAATGAATGCATTTCAAACAAACACCTGTTTTTGTCTCCTTAAAGAAAATTAATTGGCACTATCAGAATACGGAAAGTATAGTAATTTTATTTTGCAATAATAAATGTATCATATTATCTGTTGAATATGTAAAGCGGAACTCGTCACTATTTTTTGCATAATTGTGGCATCTTACCTGTATCTTTGTTTGAACATTTTTGCAGCTTCAGCCAGTTTGAGCTTTGTTAGAAAATATTCAGACGCGTCATTGGATCCTTCGGCTTTATTCTCGATTTCCTGAATTAACTGATTAACCAAACCCGCCACATACTGTTCATAAGCAGGATTTTCAGGTAGCGGATCTATGTCCGACCTAAAAAGATATCAGTTTGTTGGGAGAATATCTTTTCCCAAGATCATTCATTTGATTCAATTTTCGACTGAAAAGGGGCGACTTTTACAGACCAGACTGACCAGATAAGCAATAAGTAAGTCGGTTTCAATTCCGTGCAATCTGATAATTTTTATTTTAGAGTTATTATATAAGCTCATTTTACTATTCTGATCTTTTGGGTAGTCTGTTGTGTCAATGAAGCAGCATAATGCAGATAACGACTTACCAAAACTTTTCTTCTATGAATTGAGCTAAATAATGTCTAACTTCTATTGGAAAATGATCCCCATAAATGCCTCTGATCTGTTGAAGATGGATGCTATCCGGAGGCAATTGTTGCGCTTTTGCCCATAGAGCCATTTTCTTGAAGTCACCTATAAACGTGACAATGAATTCGCAAATAATAAATCTATGCTCGTTTGAGAATCCCACAATTTTTTCCCGAAATATTACATAACTCTTCAAATATTAATTTCAAGAAAATAATTATAAGCGAAAGTAATTTTCACTTATTTTTTAACTACACCTACAGTAAAAGTTGAAAGGTTTTTTATACATGTTTTCCACTGTGTGACAAACATAAATATGTCTATCATGGGGATCTTGGAAACCATAAGAGATACGAAAATGGTTAAATTAGAGAAAAGTTGCGCATTTTCAAGCCCAACAATATGCCGTTCAGAAAGTTTTGAAATTCCAAGTAGTTCCGGAGATATGTCTACCCAACTAACCCAAAGTAACCGTCTTCGTATCTCTTATGGTTTCCAAGATCCCCATGATAGACATTCTTATCTTGGACACGAATACACTCGCGTCTACAGCCTGCAATTTCTGCTAAGCGCTCGGGCCACGTCGGAGAGTATCGGTTCCTCTTCCTCTACTAGCGGGAACGCCACACGAGGCCGAAAGTGCATGTGGCCGAAAACCCAGTGGGCACGAGGCCGAAACGAGAATGCTCACGTAGCCGAACACGTCATGTGCATGTAGCCGAAAGAGTCGAAATGGATAAAGGCTATTGTCACCAGTGGTGCTGAGATTTCCAATATGTAGTTGGTTTTTACTGTTGTTGGATGGCTTTATTGTTTTTTAAGGTTTCGTTATTTTTTTATGATATTGCGATTTGTCTACAAAGGAAAAATTTGTTGGAAAAGATTCTCTTGAGGATGATGTCGATGTTTTCGATTTTATTCAATACAGATTTTTCAGAATGCTGTAAAGTAAACCAACTCACTACCAGGACCAGGAGACCAACGACTTGAGGTTTAGACTGTATAAATTACCGTTATTCTAGCACAAAATGGATGCATTGAGATCTCTCAAAAGGTCTAGAGTATATAAAAATTACGTTAAAAATCAATGTTCTCGAACAAGTTAAACATAATAACTGTCGAAACACCCAGATAGGACTCAATGGGCAAGTGAGTGGGGAGTGGGTACTTATCTATCTACCTTTCTCACTTTTTTAAAACAAACTAGCTAATTTGTTTGTTTTGATAACAACAGCGTTTTTTCCAATGAATCAGTAGATTTTAGTATGAAGTTATTAAGTGCAAGCCACAAAACGTGTACGCCCGGCTCTTTACTTAACACATGGACAAAAATTTTGACCAGGTATGTATTGAAAACATATCTGAATACATTCCAGAACGTTGTCTAGTTATATCAGAGAACAAATAAGTTCTCTGGTTTTATGTTAAGTTGAAAAATATCCATAAAAGAAGTAGCAAATGAGAAATATAAATCAAATTCAACCTTGTCAGATTTTTAAGAACACCTCACAATAGGTGTGTTTATGTTTATTTCGGTGTACGATAGTGTAGTGCAGATTGCTGGGGCAACTTATAGCAACCATATACCTTTTTTTAAATAATAAGTATATGATAGCAACCAGTGTGAAGGAAATTCACCAAACGCGTTCGTATATTTAGTGCATATATTCTAACCTAAAAAACAGATAAACATTTAACGATCATATTCACACTGATTATTCACTCCAAGTTTCCTTTTATCTATAGTCGAGTCTATATTTTAAGTTAGGTTGAGAGAAACTTTGATTACAAGATACACGAAATAGGCTCCCCAACGTATTCTACACCAGTACACTACACTTATCGCTGATTGCACCAACCTATTTTGAGGATACTTAACGCTAAGGAACCCTTAGCTTCACAGTTTTGCATGAAAATATGTCAAGTTAAGGGTCCCTTAGTGTTAAGTATCCTCAAAATAGGTTGGTGCAATCGGCTATTAACCTGTTACACCTCCTCTTGACCTGGTGTAACTAGTGCAGTGATGTGCATCCTACAATGAAATAACAAACACGCTACTCGTTTCCTTGTACTGACCCTATAACAAACGTCACATTGTAGGAGAGTCTAAATTCGTGTCCACTAGTGAAGGATAGCAAACACAACTAATAGGTGTGTTTGTTAGTACATCTAGTGACGATTTTATAACCTAAAAAACAGATAAACATTTTTCAATCAGATCCACACAGAAAATATTTTCGAGACAGATTATCCACCTCTCTTCGTTTTTCTACTTGGAACATTATTTCACAAATCTTAAGCCGATTAACAATCAACAACATTTGACAGATGATGTTTTCATGCATTATACTGTTGTCTTGGAGTTTTACAAAAAAAAAAGAATAATGAGGATAAAAGAAAATATTGAATTCTGGATACTTTCCTTGACGGAATATTTAGACATAAAATATGAAGTCAATATTATTATCATGATGCATAATAATTTTCTTGTTTCTCTAGATTATTTTCAAAACCTACTCCCTCTATTATTACTAACATATTTGATATTTGTAATCTGAGTCTTTTACCGGATGATAGCGGTTCGTACTCTTTTCGAAATATTAAATTCTAAATAGATTTGTCTTTACAAAGAAACCACTGGCGACATAGGTTTCAGCGAAAATGACCTTCTAAAACGGAAAACGAAAAGACGAAATCCGATCCCGGACGAATCATAATCTTTTACTTCCGTTTCGGCTACGCGCGCTTTCGGCTTCGCGCACTTTCGGACTTTCGGCCTCGTGAAGCCATCTCCTACTAGCGCATTGGTTTTCTTTGTATTGTGAGCGTATTGTATGAATAGAAAATAATATTATCTAGATTAGGTGGTATTTCAATATGATATATTATATTATATTATTTGTTATACCAAAGGGTTCTCCTGATTGGTTTTCTTTGTCTATAAGGTGAGTCTGAAAGAGTGCTTTTTTCGACATGGTGAATAGAGTACCTATGGCACTTAATTATTTATGAATAAACATGATTCCACAAACGTCTCGTTGAAAAAATAAAGTGTTGAAAGCTGAGGAAAATTTCGATTTTTTGTCTGTAGATTCGAAACGCCTCAAGTGATTTTATTCAAACTTTCAGGAAAGTGTATCCGCTTGAGAAATTCATTTGAGTTCAACTTTTCCAGGACTGGACCTCGAGCGATTTATATTTCGTTCATTGTAGAAAAAAGTGGTACGGCTTCTAGTGTTCACAAAGTAAAAATCATTTTTTGTTTTTCCGTTCAATTTTGAGAAAAAAAAAAAAATGAGTTTTTCTTCTTCTATGCGTCGTTTTGAGATAAAAAATAAAAAACTCAATTATTTCAATCTCCAAGAAAAATGGAAAATCAACTTGAAAAAAAAACAAGACAAATAGTTTACGCACGACGTGTTCATTTACAAAAAGTAATGAGGTATCCCACCACACTCTATTCACCATGTTGAAATGTGCACTCTTTACAGACTCAACTGCTAGAAGTGCTAGATATAATATTTTCATTATCTATATTTTTTAAATGTATTTTTTTTAAAATAATGTTGTTAGATTAGTGTTCCTCGTATGTAGAATTGCTTGTCAATAGCGGGTTTAGGACTTTGAAAATCAAACTTAGATACTTCTCATATTGCCGACGTTTCGATTATGTATTTTGATCTTTTTCAAGGCTACAATAAGAAAGAAAAATGTCTTATTCACTCTGCTTTATAAGCATGCCTCTGAAGTACAATCACAGAACTATTCTTTGACAGCAATTTTTAACAATGATGAAACAAGTCAAAATAAAACTAAATATCCACATCAGTCTAGGCCAGAAACACTACAACCATACTCTACACAAACCTAACAAAAAAAACTCACCTCATTGAAAGACTGCAAAGCTCTCACTCTAAAGTATTCACCGTATCCATCATACATAAGGTGTGTTTGTTATGCTCCACTAGTGCACACTTTTCTACACTACAACACTCAGTGTGGCTTTGTTTGTGAAATGTTTGTCTGTTTTTTAGGATAGATTATCTTAACTAGTTTATTGAAGATATTCTATCCTAAAAAACAGACAATCATTTCACAAACAAAGCCACACTGAGTGTTGTAGTGTAGAAAAGTGTGCACTAGTGGAGCATTACAAACACACCTATAATATGTACTGTCGGTGTATGCATAGTACAATTATTATATTTCTATTCTTCATATTCTGAGCACCTCAGAATATGAAGAATAGGTCCACCAATAGTTTACAAATCTTTTTAATTTTAATAAACTATATTTTGTATGGGCAACGTTCACAAGCACAGCGATCAATGACTATACTGCCGTACTAAGCGCAGAAGCGGTAACTGCAAATTTATGGGAAATTGAGATTTTCAGCTCATATGAAAGTACGCTTAAGAATACTTCATCTACTAAGGTATTCAAGCGATATCTGCGGATATATTGACTAGAATATCGGGATATTTTCAGCGGTATCTACACATTTGAGCATTCTTTATTTAAATCCTAAAGTACTCCGCGGTAAGCAGCTCATACTAAGGTATTGTAGACGTATCTACATCAAGTTACCGCAAAAAAGCTTAAGTAAATTGTAGTTACCCCAAAAATGCCTTAGAAATACGTTTTTTCCCGCGAAAATACCTTAGAAAGCTCAGTGTGTTGACGAATTTCAGAGTGGCATGTGAGTGGCATAAAAAGTAGTCATTTCCAGCTTGACAACATTTCTTATTCAGAATATGGCAGATAAGTTAAATTTGGGTGAGCCAGTATTACTATCATAATATATTTTTAATTCCCTCAAAATCGATCAAAAAGTTTTGTTCTTATGATTCTGTTTTGTGGGTATCAATCCATTTAGACTTTCTGACTCTTCCTGTTTTTAAATTTCAATTAGATTTTCAATTTCCATTTTTGGGTGCCTTCAATTAGACTTTTTTTTGTGTTTGTCAAAATTGAGGAGATATCCTAATTTCCAAAAATAAACCAATGTTTTTCAAGTGACTGGATAAATTTTTTTATCACTCACACTAAAATTAACAGTTTACACTCTATCTGTTCCAGATCTGGAAATAGATCAAGAACATCAGAATCTTTCTGACAACGCGGTTTTTACGAAACTTGTTAATGTTATCCCAGATGGCAACTCCTCAGTTGCTGTTGATGAAAATGAGTGCAATGCTATAATAACAAGAAGCCTACCTAATGAAATACATGATGGGAAAGTTTTTCAAACGTTGATGAGGATTGAAGAACATGACGAAACTAAATCTGTCAATATTGATACTACACAAAAAGAGAGCAGAGACAATGAAAACGACGACCCTGGTTATGAACCTGAAATTGATAATATCAGTTCTGAAGGAAATCATACAATTTATGAAGAGGTGGAAAACGATGACCCTGATGGCAGTGACAGCAATATCGACATTACGGAGACGGAGTATACGAAAAACGGATCCTTAAGAAAAAGAAAAAAGTATAAATATTCAGTATTGGAAAGAAGAGAGAAGAGACTGAAGAAAATAAAAAAAGAACACAGTTCTTGAAGGATGTGGAGAAATCTGTAGAAAAAAATGTGGGCAGAATATCACAGATGAAAGAAGAATAGACATAAACAAACAGTTTTGGAATATGAACCGACATGACCAAAAAAATTTTGTGATAGGTTGCATTGTAACTAGTGGAATAAAAAGAAGAACGGCTGGAGAACAGTCGCGTAGATCGTCGACGAACAGGTACTATTTGAAAAACGTAGAAGGACAGTCTATTTGTGTATGCAAAACATTTTTTCTAACAACATTGGGATATAAAAAAAGCAACGACAAAATAATAGAAAGTATGATGGAGAAGAATAAAAGCATAGTAACCCCAAAGAAGGATAAGAGGTACGGAAAAAGTCCAACAAATAAAAAAAACTTGACAAAATAATTCAACACATTGAATCCTTCATGCCCCGAATTTCCCATTATCGACGCGAACACGCTCCTCGTCGCAAATATTTACCCAGCGATCTGTCTGCTCAAGTTTTGTATAACAACTTTATTTCAGAAAATCCAAATTTTTGCTCCTATGATTTATATCGGTCAGTTTTGCGCAAAAATAATATTTCTTTTGTCAAGTTGGGACATGAAGAATGTGAACATTGTGAACATTTCAAAATACATGAGCATGATAAAACTAATCTGAATCCAGATTGTGATACCTGCAAGAAGTGGAGTATTCACATTAAAAAAGCCGAGTCAGCAAGAATCAATTATAGAATTGATGCTGAAAAGCCTGCTTCTGAAGATGAAATTATTTTCTCAGTGGATCTCCAAAAAGTTATCATGTTACCCAGATGCGAGATGTTTGAATCTATTATATTTACCGGAAGATTAGTTGCCTTCAATGAAAGTTTTGTACCCGTGGGAACAAATAATAAAAATTTGAAACCGATGGCCATAATTTGGCATGAAGCCATAAAAGGACGTAAAAAGGAAGACATTATCAGCACCTTTTATAAGTTCTTTTTGGAGCAGAGAGACAGAGCCAGGATAGTGCTCTGGTTAGATAATTGCTCAGCTCAAAACAAAAATTGGGCGTTCCTGACCTTCCTCATTTACATTGTAAATTCGTCCAATATTGTTGCAACCGAAATTGTTATAAACTACTTTGAACCTGGACATACGTTTATGTCGGCGGATTCGTTTCACCATCAGGTGGAACAATCAATGAAGAAGTTCAATAAAATCTACGACTTCCATGATTTCAAACAGGCAGTTTCGAACGCAAATTCTTCCAAAGTGAATGTTCTGGAAATGGAACTTGAAGACTTTTTTGAATGGAAAGATTTTAGTTCCAAATTCAAACTGAAGAAGGAGAAGATTTATTTGCACGATATTGTTCAGATTGTAGCGGAAAGAGGTAGAACAAATCTACTTTATAAAAATGATTACGAGGGACAACTTCAACCACTCAATTTTTTAAATTCAAAAATTTTAAAATCTGGAATTCCAAATCCTAATCAGCAGTCAGCGAATAGGGGTATCTCCTGTGAAAGGCGTGATGGAATTATTAATCTTATTAAAGGCACAACCAGTATCATTTCAAGTAACAGAATCCAGTTTTGGGAGAATATTCCCGTAGTGAGAGACGAACCTCTTGAGGATGAAGATGACTAGATGTTTGAAACCATGTTTATACTTTGTAGAATATAATTAGTCAAGTTGTTATTAAATTTTCTATACGCATAGGTATTTTCAATTGTTTAATACAAGTA
The DNA here is from genome assembly GCA_958502075.1 of Orchestes rusci. Taxonomy (NCBI): domain Eukaryota; kingdom Metazoa; phylum Arthropoda; class Insecta; order Coleoptera; family Curculionidae; genus Orchestes; species Orchestes rusci. The sequence continues at coordinate 10,821,414 of OY293310.1, forward strand.
TTTATGAAGTATTCGATTTTCATCTATGTAATTACTTTGTATTTTCACCAATTGACAGTTTCAATATTCAACTTTCAGTAATAAGTTGTAGATACGTGAAAATGCCTTAGTAGAGTACTTTGAAAACATGTTCAAAAAGCGGTATCTACCTTCTAATTGTCGAAAACATCTTATTCCATTCAATGTTCATAGACATTAGATGAATACTATTGAATGAAGTTGTTGTACAAGATTTGAAACCCATACGTGACCCAACCGAGTTGCCAGATCTATTAAAATGAAAGTACTCATATCTCTCGAACATCATTATGTTACTTACCGCTTCTGCGCTTAGTGCGGCAGTATATTGGTGCCCAAATACATATCCATTCCGATGAGGTATAGTAAACTATTGGTGAGGTGCTCAAAATATAAAGAATAGGAATATAATAATGGTACTATGCATACACCGACAGTACATTTTATGTGTAATGGATACGGTGAATACTTTAGAGTGAGAACTTTGTAGTATTTCAATGCACGTTTTGGAAAAATGTAGGAAGAACCAAATTTTGTTTGAATCTTTGACGCCCTCTGCAGACTTAACGAAGCAATTTTGGATATACAGGGTGTTTATTAATTGAATGCCGATACTCAAGGGTGATAATCATTGGAGGATTTTAAGACAAAAAGTTCATATGAACATAGGTCCGCAAGAGCTCAATTTTCAAGATACAGGGTGTTGAAATATTAAAAAATAAATGATTTTTTTATAATTACTTTGATACTATTCCAGATATCTTTATGAAATTTGGTACACGTCTTCTAGGCTTCAATATGCATTTTGTGATGTACAAACAATTTCATTATTTTCACCAGTGGCGTCCGTACGGGCTTTGCACTCACTATTTTTGGAGAAAAAACTTGTACGCCACTGCTTCCTTCCAAAATAAAAATCATTTTTAAAATCTCTATTTATTTCTGAGCCAATTGGTTATCTTGATTTTTTGCCGTCCGGCGCATGGTTTTCACTTAAAAAAATAAAATCTACTTAATCGAATTGACACCCTGCAGTGTCATCCAATATTTTTGAATCAGTGGCGCCCTCTCCAACATTCCCATGCATTTTGATGCATAGAAGACGTGTACCAAATTTCAAAAATATATCTGGAATAGTATCAAAGTGATGATAAAAAAAAGATTTTTTTTTTAAATTTCAACACCCTGTATCTTAAAATCTATGCTCTTGCGGACCTATGTCCATATGAACTTTTTGTCTTAAAATCATCCAAGGATTATCACACTTAAGTATCGGCATTCAATTAATAATCACCCTGTATACAGTGTGTCTAGAATAAAATGATGTACATGGGAATATTGGAAACGGTAAGAGATACGGCGTCGCTTGAATGGAAGAAAAGTTGCGTATTTGTATGCCCAAAAATAATCTACTTTTGTTTTATTTTGAATCGATACCGTGATGTAGATACAGGGTGAAAAAGAAAATGTCCATATTCGAAAAACTACAAAATTTTGCTTATTATAAAAGCCAATATTTTCAAATTTACAGGATATGGGTGAGAGGAAATGACGATTCTAAAAACGGCATCAAAAAATGTTGTAGGCCCACGATGTTGCGTCCGGCCGAGGCCAACTTTGGTTTTTCTTATGGAGGCCATATTGAACTTCTCCATTTTCATGGTCCGTATTGAAAATAATTTCCAAAAATATGACTTCCATAAAAAAAACAGACTTGACTTTGTCTGGACGCAACATAGTAGGTCTAGAATTTTTTTGACGCCGTTTTAGAATCGTCGTATCCTCTTACCTATATCCTGGAAATTTGAAAGTGTTGGGTTTTATAACAAGCAAAATATTGTGTTTTTTTCAAAATGAACCTTTTCTTTTTTCACCCTGTATGAACATAACGAAATCGATTCAAAATGAAACAAAGGTAGAATATTTTTGAGCATACAAATACGCAACTTTTCTTCCATTTAAGCAACGTCGTATCTTTTACCGTTTCCAATATCCTCGTATAGTCCCATGTACATCATTTTATTCTGGACACACTGTATAGGTAAGTTTGCTTAGATCGACGTATTTTGACACCGTCAAACGTTGTACACGTACTTTCCGAACACCCTATATAACAGTATGCACTTTTTCTCAAAAACACCCGAAAAAATTACAATTTTCTGAAATTGAATGCATAATTCAATAGTAGGTCATGAATAACAATAATAGGTCTGTTCGTAGAACAATCACAAATCGGTCAGCGCTTTATCGATTGGTCAAAATAATCAGAAACAGTCTGCAATGCTGATTGGCTCCGACTGGTTTGTGATTGTTCTACGAACAGACCTAGTAAATAACAAATCTTATACAGGGTAGTCCAATAAGCGCTCATCGGTCTACAGTATGTCCGCGGATGCGGCGAATAAGAGGTGAAATGGACCAAAAATTGAAAGATACGACAGAAAGTCATTCTTGATCAAAAAAATCAGCCGGCTGAAAAAAATTGAATCTACGATAAAATAACAGATTTTTATAAACAGGTCATCACAAAAATGTAAAAACATAAAATTGAACAATAGCAAACAGTCATTTTTCGACTCTTCAACGTTAAATGATAAATAAAAAACTTGCTCCAAATTTAGTCCTAGCCCTGAATCCGAACTTACTGGAGAAAATTTGAATCTATGAATTTTTTTTAAAATTGATTAATTTTGCAAGTCCACATTTCTCCACTTCCATACTATGACTTTTATAGCTACAACAACAGATACTCATGTTCACGTAATAAAAGCCACAATATACAAGTGGTAAGATGCGGACTTGCAAAATCGCCTAATTTCAAAAAAAATATATAAATGATTTTTTTTTTCAGTAAGTTCGGAATTTGGGTGTTGACTAAATTTGGAGCAAGTTTTTTATGTATCATTTCACGTTAAAAGTCCAAAAAATGACTTTTTGCTCTTATTCAATTTTGTTTTCATATTTTTGAGACGCCCTTTATAGTAAAAATCAGTTTTCTCAACGTAGCTCCTATTTTTTTGGCAAGCAGACTTTTTTATCAGGAATGACTTTTTGTCGTATCTTCAAATTTTTGGTCCATTTCACCTCTTGTTAACCGCTTCCGCGGACATACTGTATAATATGCGATAGAAAGCCAACCATGATATTTTCTAAAATGGCTAGGTTTAAGCTTTCTAACGGTATAATAACATACAGGTGAAATTACATACAGGAAATTATAGCTTCCATCTCAAAAATCATCCATACTGTATTGAGTAGATTTTTAATATCCTTCTTGTATAGACGTTTGCTTTCTGATTTTTTGATGGCATCTGGCAGCTTGTTGAACAGCTTCACACACATATAGCTTCCTCTGTTAAAGTTAGGCGATGTCTTGGATATATTCTGCTGTATGTTATTCTGAAGGTTAATCTTGTATTATGTTCATGTGTCGTGCATCGGAATAAGTATTGATGTTGAAAGAAGACATTCATAGATGTACAGGGTGTCCCAAGTTCGAGCATCATCATTGGGATATTGGAAACGGTAAGAGATACGAGGGTGATCAAATCATGGCAAAGTTGTGCATTTTGATGCCTAACAAAATGCCGGTTGGAAAGTTTTAAAATTTCGAATATTAACGGAGAAATCCGAAAAAAATCGAAATATGTCATTTTTATCTGCTGCCACCATAGGTCCCGCAACACTGCAAGTGGTTCATCCTCCAAAGCATCAAGAAAGTTGCCTCTTATTAACCCCGAATAGATTTCAGTTGTGAAGCTTTCATCATGGAAGGACCAATAATTTTATTTTGGAACATCCCAATCCACACGTTAAATGAGGTTCGTCCTTCGAACTTCTCGATTTTGTCTTGGGTTATTACTGGAGAAAATTTGAATCTATCTTTGATAATTTGAAAAAATTGAACAATTTTGGAAGACACCATTTTACTACTTCCATATTATGACTTTTATACCTACACAACAACAGGTGATCATTTACAAGGGTAGTTTTTGAGCGAGTTTTTCAGTTTACCAACTATTGCAATTTTCATTATTTTTTTTGTATTACAGGGTCTGGTTAAGTCGACGACCCACGGAATTTCGCAAAAATTTTTTTTTGGTAGAAAGCTCTATTGGTATAGAACCTCGTATAGAACAGTTAAAGAGAAAAAAATGCGGATGAAGGACTTTTGTAAGAAAAAAAAAACTATTGAAAGTTTAATAAAATCAAGCGTTCACGGAACGCAATAGTGGAGAATGCTCTATAACCTGAACCTTTACTTGCAGTGTTGCCAAGCTTCATTTTCACTGACATTATTATATGTTCACACATTTCTGAAAATTGCAAATACAGTAATAGAAAAAGCAGTCTGCATACAAGAACTAGTAGAACACTAGTTGTCATCATGTCGTGTTCCGTAGTAATTAGTCGGCAAAACTAATTGGCAACGTTGCGTAGCGCTATTTTTTCGCACAATAACTACTGTCATCGCATTGTCAAATTGTCATTATCAATCCAAGACAAATGAAAGCAATGCGTCCGTGTTTAGGTTTAGACCGATTTATTTTGCTAGCCTGAAATATTCATTTATTTTACAAAAATCACTGGTTGTACTAACTGAAGGTACCTTAATGGGTCTGTATGTGTGTGTTTCATGTGAAATCATGTATAATTATCAAGGGATAATGGCATTTTTTCTTTATAAATTGCCGGAAACAGTTCAACATGTTTTAGGTTTATTTTGGTATTTAAGGAGAAAAACTGAATGATCCGCCGATTTTTATGTTCCTTTCGCCTCTATTTGATGCAAGCTTTGTATGAAGTTGAGAAAAACTGTGAAATTCTGTGGGTCGTCAAGTTTATCAGAGCCTGTATAACCTTTATTTAGACCCTTCTAGAAGGTGTTTGTCACCATTGAAATGTTGCGCAAATGTGTGGTTGTGACAATCTTACGGGACTAGGAGCGAATAGCTGGGTGGGTAAAGAACATCCTAGTGTCTTTAAGGATTGCAAATTTACTGGCGGAGGAAAGAAATTATGTTATTTGATTCTTATTATAAATGTGGGTTTATTTTTATTTTAGTGGATTTATAGTTTTTAGTATAGTTTTCGTTATTTATGTTCATTTGTAGCGGCTTTCATGTTATTTCTTTAAATAAGAGTTCAACATCATTTTGGATATGAACGCTGTTTAAAAAGTGAGGTTTTCAAAAAAAAAAAAAAAAAAGGTGAACAAGAGGTAAGAAGTCAGTGAGTTGTCAGTCAGTAGTAGTTAAAAAAAATTAAGACGAGTATCAAGAAGAGCAGTGCCCTGTAGATACATTTGAAGAAGTAAAGACGTAAATACTGTATCTCTCTGATTTTCTTCAACGAGAAGAACCAGAATTTGTAAGAAGCCTTATATGTGAATAATTTTTATTCTACCTGCCATTTGAGAATACATGGATATTTAGTTGCTGTGATTTGCTTTGAAGTGAGTACTTGACTTCACCTTTATTGAATCACTTCATAGACGATTGAAACACGAACCTACATAAATAACGTATTTTACCACTTGCCAGAAAAAAAAATTTAACCACTATACTAATTTCTTTTCTCCACCCGTGTCTACACTAGTAAATTTGCAATACTTAGAGACACTAGAATGCAATGATTTTCCAACAACTAGATATAGCCCGACATCTCTTTGTGTGTCACATGTTTATACATTGAGGGGAGAGAGGGATTCTTGCGAGAATTCTTGCGAGTTTGCCAAACTGCAAATTCAATAAGTAGCTATCTTGTATCCAAGGTATTTTGATTCTAATTGAAAATACTCTATACTCTATGATGAGTGCATCTCCGGTAGTTACCAATTATTTAATATGTACATTTTTAGATCACTAGTGATAATAAAACATTTTTAATGAGACCCATATTTTTCCATGAACCTTGGTTACTTATGTAGAAACGATGCAACGAAATACATCTGGCAACACGACACAAATGTCTATTTGAGATCAACCAATCACAGCTGATAGTCATTTTAACCAATCATAGCCTGTAGCTCCCTTGGAACACTGTTGTCGGCTTGTTCAAAATTCAATATTTTTGAAGGCCGAGCAGCTGATTTATGTGAACAAAACTTATCAATAATCAGTAAATTATAACTGTCCTATAACACCAACGATATTGAAACAAATAAAAAATTTAAACATATCCTCGTTAAAACACTGGTTAATCCCTTTTGATAAAATGTGGAGATTCTGAGTGATTTTTATTTGCAACAAGGCAACGTTGAACGAATTCAACGGATGATTTGTAAATAATAAGATATTTATTATAGTGACAAACAATTTGCCCGGAATCTAGGGTGTACGCTAGTTCTAGTGGGTTCTATGTTCTAAGCTAGAATGTGACTATACACATAAAAAAAATTGAAACCATCGAAAAATAGCAGAAAACCGTGTATGCAATAATCACCCTTTTTTGCTTCAATAAAATAAAATTAAGCACAAAGCTTTCTAAAAAATTGGTAAAAACTGGTATAAATATTTGAGAACAAGGAAAAATGTCAAAAAAAATAATTGTTTTTTTAATGTTTATAAACATTTGCGCAGCATATGAATATATAAATAGTATTCTGGATGTTCTTGAGAATCAGTCAGTAGTTATTTTAAGCCTGTAATTGAATAGTTTTGGACATACTGTATGAGAACTTTGAAAAATTATCAAGTGTGAATATACAGTGTGTCGTATTTAAGTTGAATACACGGCCTGTAGGTTGGTTGTTCTGGTGGCGCTGCTCTAATTGAGCAATTTGCCAGCTCATTCGGTGTAATAACTGCAAAGAGTCTGGCTCTAGGCCATAATGCAGTCACTGTAATATACAGTTTTTTGGAATCGATAGGGGTTAGTATTGTACAAACACAACAACGGATTTAAACTCTTCTCGCTCCCGCGCAGTGGAGGAGCTAACACAGATGATAGTGCGTCGGATGGATAGGGATGTGTCTATGGAGAGTTTTTTCTGTAATTAAAAAAGTCTGAATATTTTATTTTCCTACAACTTGATCTGATTTATGGTTAGAAATTCCATTAACAGTTTAATTGTTTCGTCATTCATTTTAGTTAGGATGTTGCTCGTATTTAGGGGTGGTTCTAGACCTTTCTTTTGGAATTCTGCTTATAGGTTTTGGTTTGGTATTGCGTTTATCGGGCATGTTAAAAAGATGTGGTTTAGATCATCAATTTGACCGCATTTGCATAGAGGGGAGTCTTTGATTCCAATTTTGAATAAGTGTTGCGATGATAAGCAGTGTCCTGTCCTCAGCCGAATCATTGTCCTTATTTGTTTTCTTTCTTTAAATTTAGTACACGGCCTGTATTTGAGCTATTTTTTAAAATTGTATAAATTTATATAAATTTGATGTCTAAACCTCCCCTACGTACACAAAACTTCATTTTGAGTAAAAAGACAAATTCTTAAGTGATTAAGTAGCTTCAGAACAGAAAGGGAAAGTAGAATTTTGAAAGAAAATATTTAGAGAGGCGATATTGTTGGATATTCACTCGAACAACCGGTTTATGAATATTAATGTAAATGTTTTTATACTTAGGTATTCCCCAACCCAAGGTATAACAGACTGTCAATGTGTATTTTCAAAAATGCATATACCTACCAATTATAGGTAAATATTCGATTTTCAATTTAAATCGGGATTTACTTGAATGGAGCAGACGAGGGAACAGATATCAGGACAAATTGCTAAAATTCATCTTATCTTTCAGATCATCTTGAAATACCTACATCTAAACTAATACAAAAAGCTTAAACGAATAGAAAGACCCGAAGAAAGAACTATAATAGAAAATGGAATTTTTCAAAGGTTCAACTTTTTTAACTAAAAATTAATTGGGTGGTATGGATAGAGAGATAATATAATACAACTATTTTTGTTTTTAGTTCTTTATACATAAACTGTGTACTTACCTAAGTTTATTGTTTTCACAATTCATTATTTCACGGTTATTCGATGTTAAACGTAAGGTTAAGGTTTAATTCAATTTCAAGATTAAGAGAAATATGTTTTTTCAAAAAATAAGTTAGGCACCTATCTGTATCTGAGTATTGAGTGTTACCTGTGACTTGGATAAATTAACACTTAAAGTTTATTTGGGTATTTGATGAAATTTTCCATAAAACCCAATCCCAATTTTCTAAAATGCACGACATTTTCAGTTTTGTTTAACTGGAAAAGTGATAATGAGAAAACTTGGAGTCGCTTCATCGAGATAGGTACCTAGTGATCATTTTTCACTTCGGATAAACGAGCTTAAAGCAGATCACTGCACAACAACAAAGGTTTATCAATACCTGGTAGGAATAAAACCTAAAAATAGATAGGTACAATTATTACAAATAACATGTTATTGTAGTTACTTTGATCAACTGATAAAGTAATAATAAACTCGAATAATAAGACCATAAGATATAGCGACTATAATGATTATTCTAGTTAAGGAAACTAAAAAATACACAATATATTTGAAAATCTGTTTCAATCACAACAATGCGAAAAAGATATAGTAGGTAGATAGATATAGATATGTATTTTTTATTTGTACATAAAATGCAAAATTATCATATCAAGGTCAACTCAAACGACGCGAATAAATATTTGAATATGTTTTGTTCAAAGCCGATTTCTCTTCAATTCAATAGAATATTTTTACTGACCTGCTAAATAGACTGTTAACACATATACGACTCCTTTATTTTTGGAATAATATGATACAACAACACACTTTCAGAAAAAAAGACTATAAACACAAATTACACATGGCTACATAAGAACGGCTAAATGCAGACTGCAAGCAGTGCAATGCAAGCGCGAACCGCGAACTGAGAATTCGACTTCGACGAAATGCGGAAGCGGAACCGCGAATCGCGACTGCACTGCACTGAGCTGACAAGTGACAACTAATGACATGACAACATTGACAACTATAGGTATGTTCCATGGTGTAAGTATGGAGCACTGTCTGTAACTAGTTCTCTCCATAAAGGCGGACTTAGAAGGGTCGATTTTTGCCGTGTGGCTAGTGATTCTCTCTTATCAAGGTTAATTGATAGTAGCCTAGTTTACACCGATAACTCGTTTAGTTCGGTCCGATAGAACCAAGTGGGTGTGGATAGTACGGTAGGACCAATGCTTACTTCTCGCCTGTTTACACCGTCTTGCAACGCGTGAGCTAAATGAGTACACGCGCAATTCGTCAAACGTCAAAAACAAGTCGAAATTATTTATCAACACAATTCGTAACCAGAAAAAACATAAGTAGGTACGCTCAGATTGCCTTAGAAACTCAGAATCAACACAATTCACAATAATAACAATCAACATAACCTCATAATTTTGATCCAGATCGAACCAAATTTAGTTCGGTACACCTACTGGCAAGTACCGAACCAAGAGAGGACCAGCTTATTCCGCAACTGATTACACCATCCGAACCAAATATTTGGTTCTGATATAGTTCGAATTTAGTACTTGGTCCGCGGTGTTGTCGGTGTAAACTGACTAGTGATAAGGTTGCGTCGTTATACGTTCGGGTTTCGGACGAATCAGAATTCAGACAAAAATGACGTCAGTCGGCTCCGATTCGGTTCTGAAATTCAAATACACATCTAAAAAAAAGATAGAATATGTTTCTCACTTGATAATAAGAAGATATTTCACTGTATACCAAAAGCTGTGTAATAACTTACCCTCAAACAAGTTTAAAACCGACCGACACTCGGTAAAAAAAAGTTTTAAGACCCTGAAATACGGACATGTTATGACATTAAGATGACACACCGATGACGGGAATGTCAATAATGGAGCTCGGTGACGGGATCGATTCGGTTTATCGTTCGTGGATTTCCGATTCCCTAGTTACGGCGCAACCTCTACATATCAATTAACCTTGCTCTCAGTACGTCCATGGGCTAGTGCAGCTCTGGCTAGTGTCTTCGATAGCCACCTTAGATCATCTTTAGACTATCTAGACTTAGATCATCTATACTAACAAGGCATCGATACCTCAATCCCATAAGAGCTGAGCTACGACTATGGCCCCAACATCTCGCCATACGTTTTCTTCACATCACATTTCAACGGAATAGCACTATCCAGTGCCCGTGGGTCCTATGATGGACCGTTTACGTTATTTTTAACACAAATCTGTTATGTTATGATAACAGGGAAAAGATAACAATACAAGATAACAGGACATACCTATCTTATTGGTATGATTATAGCAACAGAAGATGTTAAGCTGACTGTTAAGAATGGAAGAAAGTATTGATTTCCGTTTCTGCGCGTGCGCACAAAATGTATCTCACCTCAACTCAGTTAAGAAAAGATGTTTGAATGTTCAAAAACAAATGTTTTGTTTGATTTATGTATGGCAAAAAGATTATCTTAGACGACTTTGAAGCAGTTCGTGGAGGTTCTTAATTTTGTTCGAAAAAACAAAGTAATACTCACGGGGAAAACTGATAAATTGGATCAAAAGAGAATTTTAACCCTTTGGCAATCAGTAAAATCAATTGCTGAGAAAATAAATGCCTTGTGTGTTGGACCCAAAAAAGTGGTCAGTCGGAATCATTAAATTTACCACAACATGTTCTTATTTCCGTTGTTTCAGCCTAAAATCAATGTTTGATTGTTCCATTGCCAATTTGAAGTTTTGCAGCCCACATTTTTGATAACTTCCATGGCCGCAACTCGTAACTAACAATATTCAAGAACTGGAACCTATATAGGTATACAGGGTGAGTGAAAAGTAATAGTTTTTCAGAACCATTTCAGTAACTCAAAATATCACACGAAAGTTTTTAATAATCTTCAAAACTATCGACTTTTGAACTAAGTTAGGTACCTTATAATAATATGAAAAAATTGTGATACTCACATAATTTTGAGCTACTCAAATGATTCTAGAATTCAACTATTACTTATGACTCCCTGAACTGAAAATATTCAAATACGTCTTATGAAGGTACTTTCAAGAGTGGAAATATCTCACACATCAGCAGTTGCAAAAGGATTAATGTAGTAATCTATAGTCCTATGCTTTCTTTGGACATTCAATTTAGTCCTTGAGTAGAAGATAACCTATTTGTAATAACGTTTTCAGATCATTAGCATAAAATGATAGGTAAAATATGTTATAACTTCTCAATATACTGACCTCAATATCTAACTCGTGTAGTAAATGTAAATTAATTCATATTTCCTTTTAAAATCGAATCTTTAACAAGTATCCAAACAAAATAAAGTGATAACATGAACGTTTGACACCTTAACGGCATGTTATTCGGGGCTGTTGAGACGATACTTTAAGTTAGAATATAACAGGCGGAAAATAACAGTAAAATGTGTTATGAAAATCGTTCGATCATACGGATTTGCCGCGTTGCTGTTAAAACTCGGCTTAACATGTATGTTACGGAACACGTAAACGTTCAATCGGACCCCGTCGTGTCTGTTACGCACGATCAGAACTTTCGTGAGCTGTGCGACGTTGCCACAGTTATAAATTTGTATTTTAATCCCTATTATTTTGAATAATTAGCCTAGTTTACACCGATAACTCGTTTAGTTCGGTCCGATGGGACCAAGTGGGTGGGGATAGTACGGTAGGACCAATGCTTACTTCTCGCCAGTTTACACCGTCTTGCAACGCGTGAGCTAAATGAGTACGCGCGCAATTCGTCAAACGTCAAAAACAAGTCGAAATTATTTATCAACACAATTCGTAACCAGAAAAAACATAAGTAAGTACGCTCAGATTGCCTTAGAAACTCAGAACCAACACAATTCACAATAATAACAATCAACATAACCTCATAATTTTGATCCAGATCGAACCAAATTTAGTTCGGTACACCTACTGGCAAGTACCGAACCAAGAGCGGACCAGCTTAGTCTGCAACTGTTTACATCATCCGAACCAAATATTTGGTTCTGATATAGTTCGAATTTAGTACTTGGTCCGCGGACCAAGTTGTCGGTGTAAACTAGGCTATTTAATGCTATTAATCTGAAATTCAAATTTTCCACTGATCACAAAAATATAAATATTTTAGGTAAGTCATATAAGTGGTTTAAACAATAGAACTACAAGGCCAAGAGTTTATGCTAGTGAAAATGTGCCTAATTCTGTCTTTGAAGAAAAAGTTTCCGTTAGACGTGGCTTTATTTCTATTTCAAAGTTAAAGTTCTAGCGAACGGCTGCGAACGCTTCAGCTTTAGATACATTTTCATCTGCAGAAATTGTAAAACATTTTTTTAACCAAGACATATTGGATAACCACAAATACTTATTTTGAAAATGATTATAGATATTTATTTCAGGGTAAGAATTTCTTATGAATGTAAATTGAAGGTGAAGAAAAGTTCTAGGGTTACTTGGAGAAAAATTTACAAAATACATGCATTTTGTTTCAAAATCATCAATCTAAAAGTTTGATGTATTCGGGGAGTTTTTGAGTTCTTCTCTCAAGTGAAAAATTTTGCCAAGATAAGTGGTTGGGCCATAAAATAATCTTTTCAATTAGCTCCATAGATATTTTATCATTGATTCATTTTTTTCTAGCATAACTTCTTATCCCAGCAAATTTTTTCAAGAGAGGGCAAAATTTTCTCACAGACTGGGTTATTAGATAAAAACATCTGGATTATCAGTTAGTCAATTTCATATAAAATCAATAACGTCATAATATATGCAGCTATATCTTTTGATTTTTTTATGGAATCGACTCTCCGATAATTTGGATATTTTCATCTAATAACCCAATATGTGAGAAAGTTTTTTCCTCCCTTGAAAAAAATTTCTTTAATAGGTAGTTATGGTGGAAAAAAAAATCAATATGTATAATGTATTTTTGTCAATGTGGGTATTTTTTTCTCTCTGTCCTTTTTTATTCATTTAACTATATGTTTATACTTTTTATATTTTCAATGTTTATTATATCATATTATTATTATTATTGTACTCTCCTTGAAGCTTTATGCTTAATAAAGATACATTATTATTATAATAAAATATCTGTGTACCTAATTGAACATATTTTTTCCAGGCACAACCACTTATCCCAGCGAAATTTCTCAATTGAGAGAAAAATTCCTTTATACATTGAAGATAAAGGCATCTGAATTATCAAAAAGTCAATTCCAGAAAAAACTTAAAGAAATAACAACATGTGACGTCACCTCTATAACACTCCCGATCAATTACAACCGTTCGATACAAAACAAAAAACCTTATTTCATGGTCCAAGACTAGGTACCAAAAATTATCAAAATCGATTTGTACGTTTTCGAAAGATGTAGGAATCACCAATTTTTCTTTTTGACCTTCAACGACCTCTGTAGACTCAACGAAGCAATTTTGGATATAGGTAAGTTTGCCTATATCGCCTTATTTTTGGTGAAGGAATTTGTGGTTAAGCGTCCAACTAATAAATTAAATCTTGAAAGGTATAGTATTATTTCTTTACGGCCTCCTTTTGTTCTTTCCCATAATTTTTATATACCATGTCTGCTCAATAAAACAAAATATGATACAAAATTTAAAATCAGAAACATTTTTTTTTTATCAGTGATAATAATTCTTCCTTAAATGCACCACAATGTGCTACAGTTCACAATGAACTTGATAATTTTGATCTAGAGCCAATTATTATGTCACACAAGTTTGAGTTTTTTGAGTCGCAGCCACTGATCTTTAGATCGGTGGTCGCAACTAAGCAAAATCTGTTATTTTGTGGCCAAAGCCTGACGCATGTATCGTTTCGTACTAGATAGAAGGACTCGTAACAATCAGCATTACACGTTATGCTCAAGCCAATACTGTGGTCTATATCGTTAAAATTGTACAAAAAAAAAACGGAAATTGACACACTACTTAAAATCTTGAGTCTCGATCTATCTACATATTCAATATGAAGCGACCACGAGGCGAATGAGAAATGAATCTTGATATTGATAAAGCCAACTGACGAAATCGAGATAAAAATGTGCACTCCTATCTAAAAACGAGATACACGTACCATTGGCACAAGACCAGAAAAAACTTCAGGGTAGGTACGTATGAAAAAATAATTTTTTTTTTTAGTTTACAGTAGCACCCTATCTTGAAAATTATACGCAAGAACTATTTTTCGTAACTTATTACAAGGAATCACCCCTGATGTATCTCCGACTATAAACCGAACATCTTTTATATTATACAGCATAAAAGTTAATTTATGCAAATATTGCATTTCAAAAAACTGCACTCAAACCAAATCCAAAAAAAAAAACATATTAGGTATAAGTCGTTTATCCTGACACAATCATGATGAAAAATTAAATATATGTACACTAACTTGCAAATAAAATGCGTACATTGAAATGGTGAAATTGCTTTGGTTTGGGCAGTGTATGAAGGTGACAAGTGAACGTCAAGTCTTGTCAAATACAATTTGCAATAATATGCCGAGACAATTATCTAATTTTATGAAAACTCAAATACTGACGCGTCTCAGTGAAGACTTATGGTCAGTAAGAAGAACGGCTGAGCACTATGGCGTTAACAAAGCCACAGTATACAGACTAAGCAGCCGTTGGCTGACTACACACAGCCTCGAAAGGAAAGAAGGTACTGGCAAGAAGAACAGGAAGACCAGCCATCAAGAAGACGAAGCGCTGCTAAATCATTTGACTCTGCAGCGAACACAGTATCATTGACCAATTTTCCTGCTTCCTGCTCCACCGCAAGTCGGAGAATAAAAAAATCGGAATTACTTTGTCGTACTGCTGCAAGAAAACCAAATTTAACCGAAGAGCAAAAGCAGGCAAGGGTGATTTTTGCCCTAAATTACGACCGGGACGAGGATTACTGGGCACGAGTAATATTTACCGATGAAAAAACATTCCAGTCCTCCTCTGATCGCAGAATAATTAAAGTCTATCGGCCTGCACACTCTCGCCTTGACGAGCGATACACAAATCAAATAGACAGGGCTGGTCATTTTTCCGTCAACATGTGGGGCTGGGTTAGTGCACGAGGACTGGGGGTTTGTTGGCATATCAATGGCAGGTTTACTTCGGCTCGTTATCTGGAGATTCTCTCAGACGTGATGTTGCCATCGGTTGAAGCCCTTTATCCAGAGAACCAATATATTTTCCAACGAGATAACTGCGCCGTGCACACCGCCAATGTTTGCAAGACATGGTTTCAAAACCGGAACATTGAAGTTTAAGTATGGCCATCGCGTAGTCCAGATCTAAATCCGATGGAAAATGTGTGGGGACGATTGGTGAAAACTATTTATAGAAGAAACTGGAGGCCCCAAAATCAGGCAGAACTATCAGATGCCATTCTTGATGCGTGGGATTAGCTCGCCAATGATGTTGAATATTGTCGAAATTTATCAAACTCTATGGTTCGACGACTTCAAGAAGTTTTGGTCAGAAATGGTTCTGCAACCGGCTATTAACTGCGTAAATAAATTCAAAAATGTGCCCACAATATATCGTTTTCTTTTGTTGTTATAAAAAAAACTTGTCTGGCGTGTAAATATTTTGACAGCCAATAATAATTACACTGCCCAAAAAAAACATGATTTCATTGTCTGTGTACGCATTTTATTTGCAAGTTAGTGTACATTCATATCCCTTTTCACAACTAGAAGAGTAATTATTTATACATTTGGAGAAATCTGATGATATATCATGCTGTTGACATATCGCTCTTTTCCCATAACAAATTCATTTGTCATCTGTACAAATAAACATGTACCTACCTCTATTTCCAAAAGTCCAAAAGAGATGTTTTGTCTCAGAATTGGGAAGATGACCAGGTCCTTATTTCCTAAAGATATGGATACCTATACAGATTACAGATACAAGTTATCTTTCCGCTAAATTAATTTGTTCCACCTATGTAAAAGTGTAGTGCTTCATCATGCGGCAGCAACGTTCGTTCTTGGAGTATTTGGTCTTCATGTAGCCTCTGCATGAGAAGGAGAAGGATAATAATATAACTCTTAAATTTCAAAACACAATCGTCCGTTCGGACAAAAACGAACCAACAACAGAAGGATTGCGTTAGTCAAATTTCCTGCGAGTGGGATGGATCCATATATATACGTATTATTAATAATAAGTATATGGATGGATCCTACAGTGGGTGAAACCAAACTTCCAATAACTGTGAAACTTCAAGAAAACAATGACATGCATAACCATGCAGCACCCAGAAAGAAAAAACAAAATCGGGAATCGCAAAATACGTCTGGATGCATCAACATCGTGCGAAGTGCTCGTGAACACGAGTCCTGAGTGAGCAACATGGGAGAAAACAGAAATGCCTAGAAGCTGCCTTCGTTGAACAAAAAGAGCGATTTTTCAGTAAGAGCTGCACGGAAATCTCCAAAAATAGAAAACACATACTTGGTCGGATTTCCAGCCATTGTTGGATGCACACATTGGTATTTGAGCATGTATCCATAAGATAATGTCTCTTTTCGCACCTGGAGACGTTTAAAGATAGTATTGATTGAAACGTAGCCGTCGTGTAACCACAAAAACTCAAGGCGATGGAACTCCAAAAATCTGCTTTAAGTTCCGCATCGTCTATCACCTTCAAAAAAAGTTTTTTTCGTCATCAATAGATATTGAGAGCAACATTTGTTAATTTGAACCAAATACTTATACCAGAAATTTTTGTTATTAGTAAAGTGTTGAATGATAAAAGTCGTAATTTTTTAAAATTTTGGTTGATTCTGTCAAAAAAAAAATAATAAAAAAAATGATGTGGATGGAAGATCCCGAATAAAAACACATTCCAAGCATAAAATCCCACTTGTTTTCTATGTGTATGATTATGATATAGATGCCCAAAATATTCTATTTTGTTTTTTGCCTTTTTCTCGAAACTAGATTTTTTTACTTAAGTATTTCAGTTTTCACAAGCACCCGCCACTTTTTTGATCTCTCGAGATGAAATAAACAGATATAATAAATAATAATAAAAAACTTTGTGGGTTGCAGGAAGGGCGGGATTTAAAAAATTAACTACTAAAAGCAATTACTCGGTCGATCTCAATCACCCGTCGCTTGCGGCCTATGATCGTGCGGCAAAAGTCGGATTTTGGCGTTTAAGATTTTAATCACCTGCTGTATAGTCGATTTGGTGTTTACATGCACGAAAAAAGACGGCTTCACTGGCACTGGACCTACAAAATATTTCGATATCATATTCAGGCACATGAAATTACCATTCGCAGAAAAAATTTAACAAACCTTATTGATTTCAACAACAGCAGATTTGTTATAACTTAATTATTATTAGGTAATTCAGAAAATCAAAGTTCAATTTCACATAAGCAGGAAAGCAGGAAAGCACAACATCAACTTTCCTTTTCCATCATTTTACTTCGGGCTTACTACTTGTAGTAAGTCACATAAGCATTATTTTTCTCTTAAGGTGCACCCAGCATGATAATAGGGAAAGAGTTCCAGAGCTGAACTAGACCCGAAGTCAACGAGAACAAAGGGAACACCTTTGAGTATGTAGCCATTTTAGCCATTTCAGAATAGGAATTTTGTAATTCAGACAACAGAAATTTGAAGATTCCTAAAAGCGAAGCATATACATGTATTAGATGGCGGACGGGCATCTGTGAATATAACAAATTATAAATTCGCAAAGATTATCAAGTATGTTCTATATGTCTAGAGATGGATTTTTAAGGCTTTCTTTGAGCTTTTACACCTATCTTTGATTCGGCAGACGGGCATCAATCGTTTTTTTTTCATTAATTTTTGACAACAATTTCAAAGTAAGTTCCTGCAGAACCGGTCACTCGAAACTATCTGCCGATCGATTTTATTTTGTGCAGATTCATGAAGTCACAACGGCAGATGGGCATCGATCGATTTTTGCTCAATTTTCTAATACAATTCGTCGCTTGCATGCAGAAGTAGTCTAAGTCACAAAATGATAATTTTACAGGAGAGCCATTTTTTGTTTCTTTCCTAAATATTATAAAATCTTATTAACATAACATTGTATGACCATCTTGAATGAGTTATTGTCCCTACAGTTTATGTTTTAACAATATAGGCCACGTTCTGAGAAAAAAAGGACATAGAATAGTAAAGTTTCAACGGAGGTAGTCTATGTCCAAAATTGAGAGAAAATAAATCGCGAATAAGTCTTTGTCCTCAAGTGACTATTTTATGTCCATCGTAGACTTATGCAGAACTAGTCTATGTCCTCAAGGTACTATTCTATGTCCACTGTAAACTTATGCAGAATAACTAGTCTTTGTCCCAAAGCTGGTGGAGATGCGATGACGCTTGTAAATAGACTTATTCTGCATTAAAACTAGCAGCGCGATTAAACATAGGATAGCCCGGTGGTTTGACCGCTATGAGCTCTAGCTGTAAAGATGGACTTACGATACTTCTGCATCCAATTATATAACGGTGCTTTTACTTTCAAGTGGACTTAAAATATCAAATTAGGCAAAAATGAACATGGGCTAGTTCTGCATCCAAGCGACGAATTATTACAATTTCAATTATTGATCCTGGAGATGGTTGGTACACGACGGAGAATTTTTTTTATTGTATTGATCGACTTCAAATATTGAGATATACCCCAGGCAGAGGGCATTGAACGTTACCCAAAAATGGTGGTTACTCCCGAGTAATAGCTTATTTTGAAGATCTTTTGTCTCTCATTTTATCCTCTTAGTTTGGAGACGTCAACTTTTGCGGATAATTATTTATTGAATATAAAAAAGTAAAGACAAACATTTGACAAGTTGTCATATCAACAGAAATGACAGCAGAGACGTGAAACTCAGCAGTTGTAATCAGGGTCGAAGGACCTTCAAAATAAAAGGTATCACTCCATTTAACATTTTGGGGGTGAATATCACCCTCGCTCAAGAAAAAAAAAAAAAATCGACGATTCGAGCGATTGCCATTTTATTTTCTTGGGGGCTCGTTATTTAGGGTGGGAAGTTTTCAGATTGACACCCTGTATAAAAGTATATCTTTCGTTGTCTTCGTCCGCCATGTCAGTCCACAAACACAAAACCACAAAAAAACTAATAATATTGTGACGAAACATGTGTTCAGCGGACAGTTGGTGGAGGCGCCTGATATAACCCTCAATAGCCTAGTTTACACTGACAACTTGGTCCGCGGACCAAGCACTAAATTCGAACTATATCAGAACCAAATATTTGGTTCGAATGGTGTAAACAGTTGCGGACTAAGCTGCTTCGCACTTGGTTCGGTATTCGTCAGCAGGTGTACCGAACTAAATTGGGTTCGATCCATTGATTTAAATAACTATGGATAAGCAATGGCCGCCTCTCGAGCTATACAGAAGTGGCGGCCTATGGGTGAAAAAACGGGTTTCAGCGCACGTAAAAATCGACGCCAACTAGAAAAATGTAAATAAGACCGTTCCGTTTCCGAATTGCGCACTGGAACACTAGGTGCGTTTTATACTATCGCAACGGTCTTGAGGATAAGCTGACAGCGAACAGAACCGGACTATGCAAAGCACGTGAATTCTTTGTCATCTGTTTCAGTGTTGCCAATTGGGGCGGAATTTCGCTTTCATTTGTAGGGGATTTTTCGCTGATAGCTCAAAATAGATCAATAAAGTTATGATTTGTTATCAGCGATATTTCACATCCATCATTTGACGGTGATGAGTGAAAGATTTTGTTTTTGTTGTTTATTGCTTTTGACGAAGACAAATACTTTTATACTTTAAAGTATTCAAAATAGGATTGTTTACCTCCCTTTTCCAATTCTGTGGCGGATTTTGTTGAGCACACGTTCTCATGGCAACACTGGCCTCCTCATTTTGAAAATTATAGGCGCCATAAAATATTTATTGTTTTGCAATCGGCGCCGTTTGCTTTCTGTTTTTCTACCTACTTGTGATCGCTCGTTTAGACGTTATATCGGTTGTTTTGTTGTTTATATTGTTTATGTTTATATCTGGCTTTGACTATTATTATTGACTGCTCTGTGCGTGGCTTATTTTGTTCTTCGCTTTAATTGAAGCAATGGCTGCTAGAATTGCTAGCAAAAGAGAATCTCGGAGGTGTATGGTTGTCTTTTGTAACAGCAAAGGGAAAATACCAGGGATTTCTTATTTTAAGTAAGTATAATCTACGTATCTAGTTTACAACTTATTATTTCTGTTATTATATATACTATCCAGGGCCCATACAGAGTTTTTCACCTATAACTCCGCACGCCAATATCTTGAATACGGATAGAAATATTCAATTTCTGTAAAAAGTAGTTGATGTATGAGGTCAATTAGTTTCTCATAAATACTCAATCTTACTTGGGAATGTATGCTGATTATGTTGAAAAAGATTTTGCTCCATTAAAGTACCTCATGACTTATAAGACCAGTCAGGACCACTTGGAACTTTTTTTCCTAGGCATCAGGTATTTGACTTTCATTTGTTTTATAGGTGAACTCATAAAAGCAATAAACTCAAAGTGATACAAAAATTTCAGTACCTATAGCTATTTTTGATGTTGGATCAAAATATTATTTTTCTGTTCTTTTTTAAGAGCAAGAAACGGATGGAATAACAATCCCACAGCTTTCCAATTCCACAATAGTTATAGAAGAATGGCACTCAATCTGGACATAAAAGGCACCACAGGGAATTGTGCCTTCTTAGATGACACGAGCATTCTTTCTGCCTTAGATGGCGATAACAACAAAATATCACCAATAACCAGCAAGGAGGATTGGAATATTGTCAAAAAATATAACATTGATGTGCCGGAATCCATTGAGTTTGAAGACGAGTTGATTGAGTTGATTCCTGATTTAACAGAAATGTCAGAAAACGTTGTAGCATATATTGCTGGTTTCGTTGTGAGGAAAATGAAAAAGATTACATCTTGTTCAAAATGTTTATCATTGTTGGAGGAAAATGGGTCATCAACAGATGATACACATTTCAAATTACTGAAGCAAAAAAATAGAGGTGGTCTCCTACGTCCTTCTGCGGACATAATTTCTATTTGTATTTCCGTCGAGAAAAAATTCAGATATCTCATCAGCTTAAACGAGGGTAAAATGCCTAAAGAAAAGCATTTTTTCGAGGTTTTCGTTTCTAACCTGACGAGACAAGTGTTGGAACAGAAAAAATATTTTATGTTTGACGATGAGAATCATGTATTTGAACATACATTTTTAGAAAACCCCTATTCAAGGATAATCAAGAATGTAATTTTCATATATGCTAAAATAAGATATTACAGTTTGGCAAAGAAACAAACAGAGGCAGTGAAAGGGGAGTTGATTAGAAAGAAATTGACAAAACTCATTTTGTTCTCAGGCCAATGAATCAACTTTCTCATGTAATATTGTTATTTCTCATATTGTTTTAGAACTTATTTCGTAGTGTAAGATATCTCTGTGTTCAATAAAAAAAATTCAACATACTAGTAGTGACAATGATTTCAAAAAAAATATACACAATATTTTCCTATTGATTTGCTAAAGATAACGAGAAAGCTGTTTTGTGCTTTCTCACATGACATTTTGAATTTTATCTAATGATTTGGAATTGAATTTGATTTATTTTATATTTTGCATTTAATATCAACTTGGCAACAAAACGACTTTTACAGTCTTGAAAGAGCAACTAACTCATTTTGAAAATTGTCTTTTATTCTGTATTTGTAGAGGTAGAGATATTGTAAGACATGCTTATCATACTGCCCCATAAAGTGATTTATCGATACTCATAAAATATTTGTTCGGAAAACCGATCTAAAATTTTCTGAAGTTACACGAATTTTTTGACCAGCCCTCTATTATACCTTTCTTTCTTTAATCGTTTTCCGTCTAAAATTAAAACAATAATAAATAGCAGCATTTTCTTCTGAGTAATTTTTACATTCGGTTAGTTTTTTGTATCCCTGTATATTTGAGGATTTTTTTCGACAGATGTTATTTTTGGACCAGGCAAAAACTTTTTAGACAACTGTACAGAGGGACCCATTTGTAAGCGGGCCACCCCCATAACATTTTTATTTATTGAGCGATTTTGACGTTTTTTTTTAAATGTGGAGGGTCGAAAGGTTTATTTTGTGGCCAGACGGCATCAAGTTTTTCCAAAATTCAAGGACTACTAGATCCTATTTAGAGGCTGAAAAATTCAAAATTGATATTAGCGTTTTTTTAGAAAAAATCTGCCTACGCCACTGGATTCGTCACACCCTGAAATGAATCTGTACTAAATTTCATGAAAAATATTCAAAATTAACGAATTATTTTATAATGCACCAAGAAGCATTTTATCTCGTAACTTTTGCGATAGCAAATCCAGCACAACAAAGTTATTAAATAACAACATTTGATAGATATTCTTATGTTAACATACAATGAAAACAAACAAACGAAATTGACAAAAAAAAACACACAAATATTTTTTTTAATTGACTATTTTTTCATGAAATTTGGTACAGATCCATTTCAGGGGATGAAAAATCCAGTGGCATTGGCAGATTTTCTCTAAAAAAATCGCTAATATGTTTTCTGGATTTTTCAGCCTCTGAACATGCTCTAGTAGCCTTGGTTTTTGAAAAAAACTGGGCGACGTATGGCCTCAAAATAAACCTTTCCCCTTTCTACATTTAAAAAAAAACATGTCAAAATCGATCCATAAATTAAAATGTTACCCGCTTTCAAATGGGTCACTCTGTAAATCCTTTCAAATCTATTTATGATTTGTTTCTTATATACAGCGTGATTTTATCAAAATCAAACAAGTCTACTGATAATTAAATTTCAACAATAATTTTGCCCTTAGTTTTTTCCAATCTTTTGTCAACGACTGAGAACTAATGTACTTGTTTTGCATTACAAAAATCTTCTTATACTCCCTTTCCTCAGAGTTCGTACTACAAAATTCCTGATAATTATATCTACCTACTATATAAACTTACCTATTTATACCTTGACAAACATACCTTTACCCACATTAAGTAATTATGCCAAAAAATTATTGTACCCTTATAATAGTTCAAATAAAAATTTTGGAGTCCGGACCTGTTAAATAGGCTTCACCATACGTCATGATTCGCCGCCCCGCAAGTTTGTAAACGCGCAAGACGAAGTCTGAACTTCGTTGTTTACATTCACCGGTCCTGAATTCGCCGTGTTTGGTTTACTCACTGTTTATCCATAGTTATTTAAATCAATGGTTCGATCTCGATCAAAATTGTGAGGTTATGTTGATTGTGATTATTGTGAATTGTGATTTTGTTGGTTCTGAGTTTCTAAGGCAATTTGAGCGTACTTACTTTATGTTTTTTTTAGTTACGAATTGTGTTGATGAATAATTTTGACTTGTTTTTGACATTTGACGAATGACGCCCGTACTCATTTAGTTCACGCGTTGCAAGACGGTGTGAACGTGCGAGAAGCAAGCATTGGTCCTACCGTACTATCCCCACCCACTTGATCCGATCGGACCGAACTAAACGAGTTATCGGTGTAAACTAGGCTACTGTGCGTAGAATCGATTTGCTTCTGGTACATTCTAGCGAAACTAGATGACGTCGAACGTTGTACGCTGTTCTAGGTGTTACTAGAATATTCTTCCAATCCTGGCGAGGGGATATAAGTCCGTCAATTTGGGAAAGGAGTTCAGTTCAGTTATTGATTGGCCGCGAAATATAAATCGTTAAAGCATAAATTCGCTGCGATTGTAAACATAAATATTTTTGGTGTTGTGATTGTGCTGTGGTGACCTAATAAATAAATTAAAACTGGACAAGTGTTTTCTATAGCGAAATTTGTTACAATATGGTCCACCAAAGCCAAAATATTTCGAAATTGTCAATTAACTATTTTCCGATACAAAACACTACTCCAAACTTGCTCACAAATAGCTAAAAATAAATTGAAACGCTGTGCTTTCGGCTTGATTGTTTGTTTTGTCTCTGACTCTGCAGTCTGCACAGGGCAAATGCAAATAAGAAAAATCAAAGCTGTTGGTCAATCAATCATGCAACTCGGTAATACGTATAACCGTCCATGTTCGCACGAACATGGACATTTGTATACCATTCACAATATACCGTTGACTTTTCAAGTCCCATAATAGCGTTGTGATCTCTGTGGCCACAAAACTACCATAAAACCACCCAAATCTATGAAGATTGCAGACGGGTTGGAGTAAAGCTTTTGATTTACCTGCACTTTTCTTACTGTTATCATTTTATAATAAGACTATATTATAAAATGCTATTATTAAGTTTTATTTTAGTGGAAAATATTATTTATCCCCGTTTAAACCCTTTCAAGTTGGTATAAATATTTAGTACCTTTAGGTATAAATACAAAATGTTATTATTATTTATATCAGTTCTTATTGATTTTCCATCAAGTCCATTTCGTTTCACTCACGAGTGTGTTTTTTGTTTGTTTTTGTATTATTCATTATATTATGAAGTATTAGAATGTGGCGTCCATGGACATGTGCTAATAGTGAGGAATCCGAAAAAAGTAGTACTTCAAGAAGAAAGCACTTATGCCTTGAAACTAAAAATGCGTACCAATCTTTGCTGGAAAGAAATATCAATCGAAATGATGCTTTAGCCGAGACGTCAGCATTAACAAAGATACCTTTGAGTTCGATAAAAGACGTAATATTGCAGACCATTTCTCCCAG
Source organism: Orchestes rusci (assembly GCA_958502075.1). Taxonomy (NCBI): domain Eukaryota; kingdom Metazoa; phylum Arthropoda; class Insecta; order Coleoptera; family Curculionidae; genus Orchestes; species Orchestes rusci. Next base: position 10,846,177 of record OY293310.1, read on the forward strand.
AAAGAAGAGAAGTGACTCTGGCACATTCAGAAGTATGAATGAAGGTGATATTATGGAAACCATAAGAAGAAAAATTTACGAAATGTACGAACCTACCTTGAATGCCCTAAAACAAAAACTAATCAACGAAGAAATTGGAATTTCTTGTAGTATTACAAGCCTTGGACGGATTTTCTTAAAAATGGGATTTAAATAACACACTGTAAATGAAACACAGACCATAATAATAATGGAATCTCAACGTTACGGATATGTCGTAATCAGTATTTGACAACTCTTCAACAGTGTAGATCTGAATATTCCACTCATGTACAAAAAATCCCATAAGAGCAGTTGAATTTTCGAAGGCTTACAGCGAATATTCCACTCATGTACAAAAAATCCCATAAGAGCAGTTGAATTTTCGGAGGCTTACAGCGATAACACCAAATCGAAAATACCACTCTGACATGGCAACACAAATAAACACGTCAGAGCAATCGATATGGCAACGACAATTTTTCGACACATATAACCATATATTTAATACACATATATTGCGTGTTGACGTTCATCACCATGTTAAATTTTTCCGCCGATGAAAAGAGACAGAACATAACGATCCATGAATGAGTTTTAATATCGCTCTACCGTAGTGCACTTGTAGCACTTGTGCGCATGAGCTGTATGCATTGACAGGTGCTTCTTATAAATTTTTCAAACTCTTCGAAAAACTAGGTTAGGATATACAATATACAAGTACAAGTGTTTGTTTATTTCACGGTTTATTTGATTAACGAACTAAAAAAATACTCTTTTATTCTGCTTTATTTAGGTATATTCATCAGAGAAGTTGTTTTTTGATTTTCTCATTGTCTTCAGCTTCAGCTGGTATTGATAATCAGAAACGATGAAGTTATGTAAACTTGTGAAGGCAGTGAACGAGGCAGTGAAGGTTATTTAAATAATTATTAGAATCAGAATATTTAATAATTTAATCAAAACGATTCGATTACCTATATCTGTTTCAACTGAAATATTTGATATGTACATTTGCGTCTACCTACCATAGGTACAGGGTGTTTCTTAATACGCGTGTAGAGTGTGAATCAGTGGGATTGAATTTGTTTCGTTAACAATTGCTCAAGTACATATTATATGGGTCTCTCGAGGGTTTTCTGCTATTTTTCGATAATTTCCGAGTTTTCTCATCAATCAATCAATATATTACCATATTTAAACATTTAAAATAACAATTATAGTTCTAAAATAACAATGATAGTTCTACTAGGTACATAGTCTACTACGGGGTGTATAGTCTCGCTAGGCCATCAATTGGTCTGTACTTGAGATTCTACACTCACTAAAATAAAGCAAAATATAAATGTCTTATACAGTAGGTAATAGTCGGAGAGATGAGAGACCAAATATGCAACAGTTTTATTAAAGCTGAAATTTTGACAAAAGGTCATGTTTAGATCATATATCAATACCCCCGAGTCAGTCAGCCAGATTCCCAACTGGCCTGGGCAGGGTTTCAAAATTGTAAAAAAACTTATAAGTTGTAACTGTTTTATTAAAACTCAAATTTGGTTTGTAGTTAGCAAATGCAATAAGAATCTATGTGCGAGCTGAAACTCGCAACAATATCAGTCAACCAGGGGCCTAGAGTTGTCAAAAAATCTTGTTAATGAAAGTTTTTTATCAAACCTACAATCTTGCATACAATTCGAAGATGTTATTTAAAACAAGAAAACCATGGTCAGTCAGTTTGTATATCCAATAAACGCAGTCAGTCACCCAAAGAACGTCAAGAAATGAACGTCATTTTGACTTGTCTTGTTGAGAAAACACTGGTATAACCAAATAATAATCAATATGGGAAAACTTGATTTTGCAATGTTTCAAATGTCATCTCTTCTTTCATATTCAAAAAACCTATGCATATAGCCATACGCACATAAATATGTTTTCTTTTTCTTAAGGTCAGTGATAACTTTCATCGAGCAATGAATAGTAATTTCAGCAACAAAGTTTATCAGACAATCAAACAATATAGGGAACCAAGGAGTAAAACTATAAATACAAGACTCAATTTATTTTATTGTCCTTTGAACATAATTAGTTTCGTATATTTTTGTCTCACATATTCAGTCTTGGTGGACATTCTTTTTGCTTCATGATAAAATCTAACGTTAATATAAATATTTATAATTAATTTACACAATTGTGTCCTGTGGTTATCAATTATGTGCTGGCTCATTACATGATTGTTCATCTCTTCATTATCAAAGGGCAGACCAATTTTGTTCATTATTTCGTTAATAACTATTGCCTTCATATTTTTCTTGTGAATTTGTTGTAAATATTGCCTAATTATCGTCTCACACATTTTGCTAAAATTTTTTGTGTCTATTGACGGGGCTACATAATAATTTGCCCTGTCTTTAATTCTAGATAAAAGGGGCATATTTTCACCCATTATTTGTCGAAGACAAATAGGACAATCAATTTTTTCTTTAACTTGTTTGGTTACATATCCAGCAATATATTCGCATACATTTTCGACATAAGGATTTAGTTGCCAAAAGATACTGATTTAATCATGATCATGTTCAAAATCAGATATTTCTTTATTCAATTCTTGTTCATCACCTATTGGACAGTTTTTTTTTCTACTTGATGACACATGTAGCATTTCAATTCCATCAAGCAGACAATTGCCATTTTCTACCTCCTTAATTTCATGTCTAATTAGCAGACGTTTATATGCGCTTTTAAATTGTAACGCACTCGGATTATTGTTGAATCCTCCCCTGCTTCTAACCGCACTAAAAAAAGTCTCTAAATAATCCCGAGAAAATTTAAATGTTAATAAATATGAAAAATCATGTTCTTTCAACTTTTTAAAAAGTGGAAAGATATTTGTTAAACAGATTATTAATCCCAAGAAACCAGTTTTTCTGCTAGATTTCAAAATATTTGTTCCATTTGAATATTTTAGTGAGGTTATATATTATATAGGCTCTGAAGTGTTTGGCGTGTTCTTCCATTTTCTCGCAATTGCTCTCCAACAATGGTGCATCGAATGTTCTTTTTGAGAACCTATTTTTGCAGTTTGATATGTCTGCCATATTATTAAAATTCAAACAGAAATGCGCATGCAGTAGCCATAGAGCCGGAGAATTGTTTTTTCAATTCATCATCCGGAATTTGATTAAGAAAAACAAACGATTTGTACACACTTTCACTCAAAACTTGCATAGCTAATCTGACATTCATTCGATTGTTTTCAAAAAATATATGTTTTGTCGTTATTTTATTGGCTAATTGTAGCCCCTCATTTTTTTGGAGATTGTATAGTTGTATAATATAGTCCCATGAGATGATGTTGCCGTCGCCATCTTTTAATATTTTTCTATCTCCTATGGTATTTCTAACAAGTTTCATCATGTGACATAGATCGAGAAATATATAACACTTATCCCCAGTCACGGTATTTATAAAGAACGGTTTAAAACCTGTATCAAAATAATCAAAATTTGCACCTAAATGAGAACACATGCTCAAATTTGTTGATGCCCCATCAAAAGTTATTGAATACACTTTAACTCTATACTCCTACAATAATCTGAATGCTCGCGTTAGCAAAGTTGCCCGTCCGCTGCCACTCAACTCTCGATTTAAAAAATAACCGACAGGAATTTTCCAACTCTCATTGAGTGAAACTGCCATTAGTACTAAGGCATTTGTGGCACGGAGGGCCATGGCATCGAAAGCTTCTTTCATGACTCCAGGGGCACCATGAACCACGCTATACCATTGCCGGAGAGTCGACGGATGTGGTAGGAGTTTTTCCCAGTGTTTCCGGACATAATTATAGGCTTTCGGCGAATAAAAATGTAAAGTCAAGGCAAAACTTCGTATTGCTGGTAAATATTTTTTTTTGTTCTTCAGTTTCCTGGACACTAATTGCTTCATGTTTTCAGGTAACGTTTCCTGGAAATAAAAGAGAGATGATTACTGCTATAATAAAATAATTATTGAACATAGCGAACATATCATTTGCTATTTTGGATTTGTATGCTTTGAAATAACAATTATTATTTATTTGAAATAATATATCTCGTTGATAGATACCGTTAAGGTGTTTCCAGCTACTTCCGACAGCAACCCCTTATCCCGCAATTGAGAAACTAGTTCTTTGATAGAGCCAACTCGTTTTGCAAGGTATCTCTTTTTATCCTGTAACGTTTTAATTTTTCTGGATTTTTCACTATCAATTCTTCTGACTTATGATAAAACTCTTCTTGTCCTTCTGGGAGTTGCTATACATCTGGAGTTTTTATCTCAGAGATGAATCGAGGTTCAGAAAATTTGATTCTCTTCGGAGTCTCACTAACTGAAAAATTAGACATTTTGAATATCAAAATAAAGTCGACAGAATAGGTAATATTACTCGGCTGAATAGTAATGTCGCATTGCTCCATTGGGTCGGATTGCTTCATTGGTTGCTCTATAATTGGGGTTGAAGATGAAATATCTTCTAATGATGATGACCGTGGTTCAAAGTGAAGTACTCCTGAAATGTTTCAATGTTTAGGTAGTGCATCTACCTAAACATTGAAACATTTCAAGTGACAAAGGTACATTCGAAAGAATATAGGTAATAGGTATTACTTTTCTGAATAGGAAGGTCGTATCGCTCCATTGGTAGCTCTCGAGGTTGCTCTATTATAGTATGCAGCACTTGCTGAACAGTTGTGGTTGTTGATGAAATAAGGTCTAAAGCAGATGAACGTGGCTGAAGGTGAACAACTCCTGATCTAGACGGGGCTTTTATTGATGGTACTGCAGTTGGTCTTAAGACCATTCTTCCTCCTTTAGATTTAGCAGCAGGTTCGAAATAATCATCGGGTCGGAAATGAAACTCGCAAAGTTTTATTTTCGATGTATCATCCTGTTCTGATAATTTACAAAAACTGCACTATGCTCTGCGCGTTTTCAAATTAGTCTGAAACCTATAAAATATTTCTTTTACCAAAAACTTCTATTATTACTGTCGAATGTTACTTGTGGAGAGTAGGCGTCTCCGTCAGTTTCTCAGAAGCTTGTTTTTTGCTGAAAAGGCAGAGAAAACAATTTCTCGGCATTTTTCTCCTCACAAAAAGCACAACGCACACTCTAAACACAACACAAAAAAGTCTAAGAAAAAATGTTGATTTTTTTTTTTAACAAATAACAGCGAAGTGAAGCCAAATTGGACGGTGTTTTGCAACTAACCCACACTTTTTTTACAAATGAGTTTTTTATTCTAAACCTACTGATCATACTATAATAAGCAAAAATGATTGAAGCCTCATTCAGCATATAGCGGCATCTGTGAACAAAATTCCAAACCACAATCGCTGAATCAGCCAAATCGTTAAAATGATCTGAACCACATTTTCAATTATTGTATGTGGGTTAGACGTTGAATTTAGACTACAGTGTGATCATTGTCTGGAATAGCGCGATATAAAGATATTTTTCTGTGTCAGCGCATGTGGGTTGGACCATTTTTTGCCAATTGCAATATAACATTGGCTGTGTCATCGAATATTAACTGAAGACTACCAAGGCCATATATGAATTTTGCATGTCAAACAACCCCTATATACGAAATTTCATCAAAATAACTTGATTATTCCAAATGTTATTTGAAAAAATCAAATATTAAAATTCAACTTTGACACCCTGTATCTCTGTTAATATCAACTTTCGGATTTGACAAGTGAGGTCTCTCAAAATATTTTTGTGTGAGGAATCTACTGTAACCGTATGTCCCATTACTTCTGGTCCACCCTGTATATTGTATTTTTGAGAACAGTCTATCACGCTTTGATATCTTTTTTTACAAAAACCTTAAATATTTGTTGTCCTCATCCTCACCTACTTTTCAAGTTGACATGTCACACTACTAATTAAAAAAAAAAACAGAATTGATTTTTCAAAAGTATATTTTTTAAATCATTTTAAAACATGCTAATTTGCTCGAAACAAAACAATGATGGGTGATGTAAGGTTTACATTCAATCAAACGCTCACACCAAATACAATGTGGATGGTAGCATATGATTCTCGTTTGGCAAGTGTAAATCACTTCCACTTCGAAGTAAAATTGAATGTACACCAGGCATAAGACGATTGTTGCAGAACATGTGCGTATGTACTCAAACAACGGTCAAACGCACCGTTTTTGCGCTTAGCGACCTAATTGATCGTAGTATCGTGATTTTTGTAGCGTCAAAATAAAGACAAGCAATTATTATTAGGTATTGTTATTTGTTATTTGATTATTCCAAGATTTGCTGTAACAGTAGTTAATTTATTCATGCATTCAAATTTCAAATCGCGGAAACGCCGCGTTTGACATACGCATCGACCTTGTCACAAAAGATGACACTTCAAGCAGCACTGCTCACACACGTTGAGCGCAAGCGCACTATGTAAGAAAGTACAGAAAAGAGATAGCATGACAGAGGCTATCTCGTTTTGATGTCTGACATTTTAGACCACAACACGCAATATATGTGTATTAAATATATGCATATAACCACGTTGTCAGGGCAATCGCCATGGCAACGCAAATTTAGTGAAGTTATATTCTAGAATTCGTGAAATATTCTTCTAAATACCATTCGTGCTTTAAAATTGACCGGTAAAATTTTCGCTCATGCGTGTTTTCTCTACAAATTTCACTCGACCTTCGGTCTCGTGAAATTTTGAGAAAACACGCATTCGTGAAAATTTATCGGTAATTTTTAAGCACTCGTGGTATTACCCCCGAATATTCCACTCATGTACAAAAAATCCCATAAGAGCAGTTGAATTTTCGGAGGCTTACAGCGATAACACCAAATCGAAAATACCACTCTGTCATGGCAACACAAATAACACCAAATCGAAAATACCACTCTGTCATGGCAACACAAATAAACACGTTGTCAGAGCAATCACTATGGCAACGCAAATTTGAACGCAAATAACGACGTCGTCGTCATGGCAAATATTTCTGATTTATTGACAAGGTTTAATTGATTTCAAAATAATCCTCGAAATGAAACGTTTTGGAGAAATTTCCAATGAAGAAATTGAAAATGGAATTTTACAAAGTGAACCAAAAAACACCGTAAAAAGTAAGGCATATATTTGGAGGCAGTTTATGTCGTTTTGTGAACATAAAAATTATATTTTGGATCGGCATATGCCCGTAGTTCAGCTAGCTTCTATTTTAAAAAGCTGGGCATTCAATATGCGGAAAAAAGATGGAGAGGATTACAAGGATTATACGGTAAAAACTATATGGAACAGTACAGCAAATCTTTTAATGGAAAAATATTTCAATGAATATGGTATTAAAATCAACCCATTTGAAGATATTGAATTCAAGTCAGCCCGCGATGCCAAAAACGCCAAGAGAAGACAACTTCAGGTCAGCGCAGAAAAAAGAAAGAAAAGTTCATCATTTCTTACTTTTGGTAATCTAGAAAGACTTGTAGAAATATGTGATGAGGAAACTCCAGAAGGGTTAAATAAAAAACTTTTTTTATATTATCGTATGAGCTTGCTTGGAGGGGAGGCGAAGGATCACGGGCTGAGATCGGATTTTTCAAAGAAGAAGTCCTATTAAATGGAGCTAAATCGGGACGTATCGAATATAATCCGATATTTACGAAAACCACACAAGGAGGAAATAAAAGATGTGCTGACCCAAAATGGCTCGTCAGAAATAGTAACAATGTATCATTTTGTCCAGTGAGATTGTTTTTGAAGCTGATTGAAAAACGGGGCAAAGCCACAGTCCAGCGGCTATTTCTAACTGTGAATGCATCCTGGAAATTTGGAAATTCATGGTATAAAAACAGCCCTGTAGGCCCAAATGAAATATCCAAATGGACCAACAAACAAGCAATTAAAATAGGTCTAGACACTAGCAACAACAAAATCACTAACCACTCTTTAAGAGCCACGGCTGTGTCAAAACTAGCGAAAAGCGGAGTCTCCGAACAAAACTTGATAAAAATCACCGACCATACAAGTGCAACTTCAATATCAAGCTACCTAAGCATGGATAACGAACACCACGAACAAATTATTGAAAAAATGAGAAACACTAATAATTGCGGTACCCACAGCCAGTTAGCTGATATTCCGCAACCTATCAACAACATAAACCCTCCTGTGAACCCCAACATTTCCAGCTTCGAATCCAGCCGATCCATCAATTCAGGAAGACAAAATATTATAAATAATTACCATGATTGCACTTTCAACCATTATTCAACAAATAAATGAGTATTCAAACAGTATATTATTATGTATTCTTTTAGTTAGTAAAGTTATATTCTAGAATTCTTGAAATATTCTTCTAAATACCATTCGTGCTTTAAAATTAACCGGATAAATTTTCGCTCATGCGTGTTTTCTCAAAATTTCACGAGACCGAAGGTCGAGTGAAATTTGTAGAGTGAAAATTTATCGGTAATTTTTAAGCACTCGTGGTATTACCTTCGAAAATAGACCCATTATTTACCTTGATGAGACTTGGTGTGATACGCATGACACTGGCAAGAAAGGATGGAGTGACGATTCAATACAAGGCTCCTTCATATAGTCTGAGAACGGATTTGTTCCTAACTGTCTATTACTATCTGCCAAAAACATTGCGGATTCATCTTTGGACTACCATCAAGATACCGATGCCAGGCTTATTGGAGAATGGTTTGAAAATCGACTTCTTAAAAATATGTATTCCAAAAAATAGTGTATTTATAATGGACAATGCCAGTTATCATAGTCGCCAGAAGAAAATAATTTCCAACACAAAGTAGCACTAAAGAAGAAATTCAAAATTTTATGATGAATAATGATATATATTTTGAAGTAACTTACAAAAAGCGGGACCTTCTAGAAGTGTTAAAGGTATTCAAAATCAATAAAGAATATGTATGTGACATACTAGCAGCGGAAAATGGACAGCATTGCGACTTCTCTCTTAATACTGTGTATTTAATCCAATAGAATTAATTTGGCACTAACTGAAATCTAATGTAAGACGGAATAATACTTCTACCACATTAAACTCAGCTGTAGTGGATTGATAAAATGTGTAATTGGTACCATATCAGCAGAAAACTGGAGAAACTGTATTAACCATGTAATTAAAATAAAAGTAGCTACCTTTATTCAAGGTATTTTTATTCTAATCAAAAATACTCTATACTCTATGAGTGCATCTCCGGTAGTTACCAATTATATAATATGTACATTTTTAGATCACTAGTGATAATAAAACATTTTCAATGAGACCCATATTTTTCCATGAACCTTAGTTACTTATGTAGACACGCTGCAACGAAATACATCTGGCAACACGACACAAATGCCTATTCCTAAATACCAATCACAGCTGAGCCGTATTTGTTTCGTCAGAAGGATTAGTTCAGTACGAACTGAACTGATCCAATCAGTTCACTTGAGATCATAAATCCGAAAGATTCCAATAAAACACTTGACAGATGAAAGGGAAGTTAGGAGTTGGGTAATGCGTTCATTGTTTATGTTTACAACTTGAACGTTCAACAACTACTGTGGAATTTTACAAAGTCGCACGTTGTTGCACTCGCTTGAGCTTTTGTTTTTTGTTGTTAATTCATTTATTGAAGTTCTATCTTCAAAACAATGTTCCTTCAAAACAATTCCCGTGAGTTTTGAAACGGCGTTTCAAACAAATACACCAATGATGACTTGGAGAGAGAAAACAGATTTATGATTGGTTTGTTATTGCATCTTCTATGAATTCCTCCAGGTCCTTCATAATTTTATTTACTTACATTGATTTTATAGTCACAAACCAGTGGATTGGATTAAAAAAAAAAACAAAAATATAAGGTCAAGATTCTATATACTATATATCCAAGTGATCTGATCCAACTGAACTAGCAAAATCGTTGGGTTACTTCGATCACTTTAGACTGAATTTCAGTTCACTTCGGTTTAGGGTCATTTCCCAAACAAACACGGTTCACATCTCTTCGATCGATTCGGATCAGTTAGATTATGCGAAACAAATACTGCTCTTGATAGTCATTTTAACCAATCATAGCATGTAGCTCCCTTGGAACACTGTTGTCGACTTGTTCAAAATTCAATATTTTTGAAGGCCGAACAGCTGATTTATGTGAACAAAACTTATCAATAATCAGTAAATCATAACAGTCCTATAACAACAACGATATTGAAACAAATAAAAAATTAAAACATATCCCCGTTTATACACTGGTTAATCCCTTTTGATAAAAAGTGAAAATTCTGGGTGCTTTTTATTTGCAACAAGGCAACGTTGAACGAACTCAACGGACGAGATGTAAATAATAACATGTTTATCATAGTGACAAATAATTTGCCCGGAATCTAGGGTGTACGCTAGTTCTAGTGGGTTCTATGTTCTAAGGTGCATTGTAAAATATAAAATGATTTTTAATTGGTCTATTTAAAATATTTACCTGCTTTTGGCGTAACAAAATAATATTTATTTTCAAATTATTCCGATCCTCTACCCGTTTATTGAGGTTTGAATATGAGTTCTACACACTATGGTCTAATCAGGTAGCTAATTTATTGGGGTAAAAGGCAACGTTATATTTTGAATGGTATTATTAAATACCTAGGTGCTTCAAAAGCGATTACAGGGCATGCAAGAAACGCATTAAAGTGAATGCATCTTGAATTCGCGTATCGTTTACTTTTTAAGCAATGTTGCAGAAAAAAAAACATCCAATAAGCGCCTTTATTGAATGATGATATATATACTTCTTTTTGCTTGACGGACGGAAGAAATTAAGCAAGCTGCAACCTGATTGCTATTTATGAAGCATTTATTCAACACTCCTGATGTGCTTACAACTCTAACAAAATATGAAGTTGTTTTAGAAGCGCCAGCAGAGTATGTATTATCCGCATAAAAGTGAATGTGGTCCACACGACGCCCTATACCACACTTCTGGACAAAATTATCGCATCACCTCTAACTTTGATCCTGGATCAGTTATCAAAGAAGTGCCTGTGCATTTGAAAACTTGCATCCATTTGTCAGTGTCCTGGCGAGTTTTTTCAAAAAAAATGTTTAGTGCCCTTTTTTCACGTTTAAAAAAAAGGTTAGAAACAATTCTCTTTCTTTTGCGATTTTTGATAAAAATGGCTGGCGCCATTCGCAAGAGCGACATAAATTATTTACTACCTGAAAATTCTACAATAATTTAAACAAAGGATCTAGGTCTATATCAGTGTGGTCACTTAAGTGTGCAACATATTATGGAATTTTTTTTTATTAACTGCGCAACCAAAATATAAATATTGCCGAAAGTTGGTGCATTTTCGATAATCATATAAGGTGGACTTACAATGGTTGCAGGTCAAACAGCATACAGGGTAGGCCAAAAAATATGAAAATTGTAGAAGAGTAAAGTACCCTAAGTTTAGAAAATTCGGCAAAATGTTATAGAGAAAAGTTGTTTAGAATCAAAAGTTGCCACTTAAGAAAAAAACATATATATTTTTTTAAACATCTAATATTTCCCAAAAATTTTTTTTTCATATTCCCCCTTAACAGTTCCATAAATTATTCAAAAACAAATCAATTTCGCATAACTTAATTCAAATTTAAGCATATTTAGGAAATACACCTAAATTTTAAATTTTTTAGGAAATCACAGGCTTTATGTTTGTTGCAACTATATTAAACACAACTTAAAAATATCGCAAACTATTTATTTTTCACAAGGTAAAACATTATTCATGATAATATGCATATTGAAAAACTCGTATATAAAGTGATTTTTTTTTAAGTGAATTTTGTGATTCCCTAAAAAATTTAAAATTCAGGTAAATTTTTTAATATGTTTAAAATTGAACTAAGTTATGCGAAAGTGATTAGATGTTTAAAAAAAATATATTTTTTTTCTTAGGCCATGATTTGGTATTTAGGCATAACTTTTAATTCTTAACAACTTTTCTCTATAACATGTTGCAGAATTTTTTGAAATAACAGTACTTTACTCTTGTAAAATTTTCATATTTTTTGGCCTACCCTGTATGCTGTTTGACTTGCAACCATTCTAAGTGCACCTAATATGATTATCGAACATGCACCAACTTTAGGCAATATTTGTATTTTGGTTGTGCAGTTCATAAAAAAAAATCCCATATTATTATGTTGCACACTTGAGATATAAAATCTTGAACATGGCAAAAATGACCCATTTTTCATGAGGAAATGTCCTATTGACCAACTCAAATTAAAAAAAATGTATGTAGAGAATATAAACCAGAATTCATAATCTTATATTTATTTCAATGAAATAGACAATACATAATTTAACAGATCATAGTTTCACTTCATATTTTTTTCAATACATAAACAAGGTTTCAGTAGTTTGCTACTTTCAGTACAATATACAATACGCGTATGTACACAACTTCTACGAAATCTTAACATAAATACAATTATGTAAATAAAGTGAGGCCTAAGCAACAGTCTGTTCTGATATGAAAAAATGTTAGAATCAAATGTTTAATCAGAAGGAATGTATTTTGTATTTCTAAGATATTACAATCATTACTCATGTCCATCAAATCTTTATTTTTACAATAATAAACAAGTACTTAATGAAAAATGAAATTATTATCATACTATCATTTCGTCAATTTATGAGAACAAAGGCATGAGAAGTTAAATTGGTCCTTAGTGCATATAATATTGCTTATCAATAATGGGTTCAAAAAACCCTCGAGCGTTTTAGTCTCTCTAGTTTCCAGAGTTTCTCCCAAAAATCGTTCAAATCAATTCCGCTACATCAAAATTGTTCGGTATAAGGCAGTTCATTTCTCTTTACCCTATACACTATTCACGAGTTTCAAATTGATAAAATAGAAAGGTTAATTATCAGGTTTTCATATACATACAATATGTGGCCGAATCACTATGTTTAAGCCACTACGATCTATGTGGAAGATTAGGATAGATGAATTTCAAAAACTATTGCTATTTTTTGTAGATTCATAATTTTTTTTTAAATCTCAAATCAATGGAGTGATAGAATAATAGAGTGTTTGAACATTTGTGCAAACTCGTCCTGAATTGAAAAGCAACGTAGTTTTCATAATACAAACAAAATATATGATTTTTTCAATAGTATCTTGCTTATTGAATATGGATCTCAAATCTAAAAAAATGGATCATGCTCATACCAAAACTGAACCAAATGAGCCAGATTCAATCCTGGAGGAAAAGAGAAGGTCTTGGAGTTTATCAAAATAATTTTCTATGAAAGGTGGTCTCAAACATGGACGGTAGATACATAGTTAAATTTACATAAACATCTATTTTTTGGTCCATCTACAGCATAATATCGTCAATATGTATAAATATTCAATTTCCTAAATATACTTTTCTATAGAGCATACAAACGCTTAAAAAGTTAGGTCCCTTCGGGAGTATGTCATCACAAGAAATCTGTATGAATAATCGATATCATATTGATAAATTCAGAATATAGGCACCATTTGAATGATCAATTCATCTGTTTCATTACTTATTGGTGTTCGATACATCCAATCCTATTGGTCAATTTTGATTTTCGATTGAAAATGATTCGCAGTTAATCACTTATCACATTAACTGCTGATATGTCGAAGAAGTGAAAAAGCTTTCACAAATATATCAAAAGAGAATAGTTTTATAAGGAAATATAACAATCACCTACATAGAAACAGGTCTCGACAAAACTCTTATTCATTCAAAAACTACTATGTATTTCGATTTGGCCATGAATTTCAACACCAGCCCGTTAGATTCATCATAAAGAACCCGTATCACAACGATGTCATCTAGATGACGAAAAAGTTCCAAAGCTGCCCCGACAAAAAAAAACAATGACACGATCAACAACTGGCATATCTAATGAACCATCCCAGAGCTAGGAGGCGTGGCGCCACCAATATTGTCAATATCTCTTTGCGCTCTGCTTATTTTGCTTTTATCCTTGGGAGTTTCTTGCTCGCCAGTCTCCATGGCAAACATTTTCATTTTCTCTTTGAAGCTCAGTTTTTCTGGAACTGGTGTAGATTCGTTTTGACTCTTTTTTTGCTGCTCGGCCAATCTTCGTGCACGTGGATCTCTGTACACTTCTTGAGCACCGATCACACCAGGCGTCGCTGTCGCGACATTAGGACTTGCGTCGGTGGGTGTGGTGGGGGATGCTAGCATAGATTCTGCTTGCCTTATGAAGCTCTGTGGATAAACACATTTTATTGAAAAACAAAAATATAATGCCGACACCCACGTAGAGATCAATAGTGAAGCAGCGAGTAACGGCTTCACGACGATTTATATTTTTGTTTTTTTTGTGTTATTGATTGCATTTAATATTTTATGAAAAACAATAACATAGGAAGCTTGAAAAATTTGCTCTTGATCTTCATAGATATTGTTTATCGGTGAGGATGGCTTGGATGGGTAAAAGGAAACAGCTAACCCTTGTAAAGTCAAAGGTCACGAGTTCCTTCATGGATAAATAGCAAAATGTTTGATCTCGCTTGCTGTTTATATGGTATATTTATAACTGATTATAACTTTTTGTGAAACTGGGAAGGAATCGGTAATAATAAACAGTTGATATGTACTTACATTTGGATCCTCCCTAACAGATTCTTTCAATGGCAAAGAATTTGGCGTTTGAGGTGATTGCTGGACATTATTCAGAGTCGAAACAGGATCAAATGATACTCGTTTTCCGATACTTTCTTTTGCTCTCATTGACATCACAGTAAAACTTGAGCCCCTAGAAGTAATACATGTAGGTTATTACTATATATCTGGTTAATTTAGTCTGAGTCAATATCACAAATAGAAGAGCTTTCCTTTCAACTTTTGTAAACAGCACAATCAAAATATCTTTCCCTACAAAAAATGAAAAATCATAAGAGTGAGACTAGAGAGCGTTATTTGCAGCGGTTATGATTTGTAGTGATTTTTCAACACTATAAAATTAGCCAAATTTTAGTGAAAACCGCATCGCGATATTTACATAATAATAATGATAAGGAGATTTCGCGATGCAGTTTTCCTTAAAATTTTGCTAATTTTATGGTGATTTAGAGCCCGTTAAGAAAATAGTACCATTCCATTCAACTTCTTTTCAAAAATCGCAAAAATAAATGATCGCCGCAAAAATATCCTCTTGTCTATTTGTTTTGAACTAAAAGGTTCAACTGAAAAAAGCATAATAATGCTTTTTCAAACAAGGCCAAGAATATTCAAATCGGTTGAACGGTTCAGGAGATATTGGAATTCAAGTATGGAAAAAGCCAATACATCCCTCCCTTATTATGACCTATACGAAAAAATGTCATGAATCAAAATAATTCAGTATTATCCTCGCGTTTTTTAACTTATAGCTTATCGTGTATCTTTCCAGGAAAACGTGAATGTTATTTCTTGTCAGAGCAGTTACGCCCCCTTACGGTCAAATTACGAACTTCAAAAATAATTTCCAGTCATTTCTCTTGCCCACTTTACTTATAGAGATTTTTTTGCCAAGCCTCTAGGTCTTACCATTTTTGGACACCCAGTATAGTTGAAAAGTGATGATAATATGAGGTGTGATCAAATAATACGGTAATTGAATGAGGTCGTTGCACTGTATCGAAATTAATGCAGATTTTGTGCATAATACAGGTGACCCGGATAAAAGTAACTAAATAAATAAACATATGGAAACGGTAAGAGATACAACGTTGCTTAAATGGAAGAAAAGTAGCGTATTTGTATGCCGAAGAATATTCCACCTCTGTTTTATTTTGAATCGATACCGTGATGTAGATACAGGGTGAAAAAGGAAAATGTACATTTTTAAAGAAACACAATATTTTGATTATTATGAAAGCTTACAATTTCAAATTCTCAAGCCATGGGTTAGAGTATACGACGATTCTAAAAATTTGAAAATGTCAGCTTTATAATCAGCAAAATATTGTGGTTTTACAAAAATTGACATTTTCCTTTTTCACCCTGTGTCTACATAATGGTATCGATTCAAAATAAAACAAAAGTAGAATATTTTTGGGCATAAAAATACGTCATTTCCTCAATTCAAGCGATGTCGTATCTCTCACCGTTTCCGAAATCCCCATGTGGTTGATTTTATCTGTTAATTGTATTGGTCACATGAATTGACCAAAATAATGCCCAAAATTTCAAAGTGGTCTTAGATTTTGGGCATTATTTTGGTCAATTCATGTGACCAATAATACAATTAACAGATAAAAGTAACTACAATGAATAGCACCATCAGCCGGGCCCCATCGCCGCCATACCAAACTCAACACTATAACTGCTCGATATACCCACCATCCTTTTCTAAGCACTGCGTATAATCTCGCTCGATCTTATTTATGCTATTGATAATAAAGTGAGGATGATTCAGATAAGTCTCTTGAATGGTCTCGATAATTCGTTTTCTTAAGTCTTCTACATCTTCGACCGGTGTTTCAAAGACCTTGTTCTTCAGAAAACCCCACAAAAAAAAGTCAAGCGGCGTCAAATCCGGGCTATTTATTTATTTAGTTATAGTGTTGTGTTTGGTATGATGTAGGGTTCTCATTTGAAATAAGAAAGTTGGACCCCGCCCAGACTTTCTGAGGCACCGTTGGTCAAAAGTGCGACCGATTGAAAATAGCCCTCTATGTACGGCTTAGCAGTAATAAATCAAAAGTGTCGACTTTGAAAATCTGAATTTCAATTGAAATATTCCGAATTTCAAATGAAAAATTGTTTTTTTTTAATAAAATGTTTTCTGAATTTCAAATAAGATATCTGAAAATCATCTGAAATTATCTCAATATCACATGAAATATCTGAATTTCAATTGACATTTTCTAAATTTCCAATGAAAAATCTGAATTACAAATGGAATTTTCTGAATACCAAATGCAGTATCTGAATTTCAAGTGAAATTCCCTGAATTTCAGCTGGAAATGGTGAAGATCGATCAAATGAAAAAATAATTTCAATATTCGGTTAACGTCATAGCTCGATGATTTGTGAAACGGAGAACTGTGACTTGAAAATATAGAATAGAATAATAATTAAACTTTATCGGATAGTGACGAATGAGGTGGAAAAAACTACTTACCTCTCTGGCGGTGGTGGAGCTGAATGCTCCATAGGCGACGGAGGCCGTTGATTGCTCAAATGACTTTCCTTAACCAAAGTATTGGCAGCAGGAGGTATATGGACATTGGGACCTCCCGGCTTCAATATGGAAGTTGGAGGAGGTTGATTAGCCTCTTGTCGACTAGAAACGGTGGATGAAGGCACTGTGCTTACAACTGTTTGGCTAGAGACTGGTTGAGGCATGTGAGAGTTCGGTGATTCCTAAAACAAATCATAACATGGAGCTGTATGTACCAGAATACAAAAGTTTTGGCAGCAAGGACTAAAAAAACCTACATAACGAATATTTCTTGCGGGATATTTTGTTTTCAGAAAGAATAAGTCTGTTCCTACAAGAGTCAAAAACAGTCATCGACAGACCGGGTTCTGGTTCTGAGGTCGACTGCTCATGTACGCGACCCGAGCCTACATAAAAAAAAGTCAGAATTGTTCGGGGATCAATTGCCAGAGTCGGAAGCAACAAAAGCATGCGCAATGAACTTTTCATGCAGCCATTTGAGTCTTGTCATTTGATTTGATGTAGTGAAATAAAGTCAATAATGAAAATAATTTGTTGCTTGTTTCACCTGTTGGAATTTCAAACCATATTTCATTGGATTGAAATGTTAATAGTATTAATAATCATTGTTCTGTCCAATTAAAAAAAAACATGGGTGTTTTTTTCTCGTAAGAAGATTCTGAAATGAGTGAAATGTCTTGTCTGCATTTTTTGACCACGAAACTAGGAGAGCGACTTGAATCAAAAAACCAAAACTTAACACAAGGTAGGCGACAGCCAATAGTGTGAAGTTAGGAAAAATAACGCGTTACGCGCTTCAACAAGCCTTTCTCAAGCGATTCAAAACACGAAAGATATTGACATTGGCAACACACGTTATTTGTGAACGGTTGCTAAGATTTTCTGATTGGAATAAACCTTGTTCCTATACGAAAGTTGAAATCAGAAAATGTATTATCAAAAGCAGTCAACAATACATTCTTCACTTGAATTCACATATTGAATTTGCGGAGCTCATTTAAAATTGGATATACCGTAAAAGGGGACGAATAGAAGTATTCTTGAAGCTCTTGCATCTAAACCGCGACATATAAAAATACGCAAAACCATCGAAAGTGTGTCATCCTCAAAATAAAAGGTTTAAGATATAAAAATATATTTGCCATTTTTCTATTCACCTGATACCGGGGATAAATAGAAACAACCATTCAATTTACATGTTTTTAGCCAATAACTGGAATGTAAGGGAATAGGAGCGCCCGTTCTCTGAGCTGACTAAAATGACAGTAAGACAGTTAGCCGCTTTTCAAATTTGAAACTGATGTGTGCATAGATCGATAATATACTATATACTATTAGTTCCTATGGACCAAACTCCGTGCTTTTCACTACAAAATTGAGAGCAAAAAAAATTGTTTCTATTCACCTCCAAGTTGCGATTCACCCCACTTGAACGGTTAATATTTTAGAATATCATGGAAAGAAGTAATGAGTAATATTTATATAGACGTAAAATGAGTTGAATTTTGGATATACATTGGGAAATACGGTTCGTTGACGGAATTTATACAGACAATAAACAGTTATCATGAGATATTGAGATCATTCAAGTTACCTTCTCAGTTTCATCATCGTCATCTCCAGCTGCTTCTTGAGCTCTTCTTTGGAATTCTCTCTCAAGCTGTAAAACTCTCAATTGTTCTTCTTGTTGCGGTGTTCTGTACGGTAATGACATGAGCTCGCGAATTTGTTGCTCTTGCCATTGCCTTGCTGCTTCTCGACGAGCTTCTATGGAAAAATAGTTTTGTAAGCACAAGTAAACTAATTATATCCCATGAATTGTTTTCAAGGTTCGTTCAGGTGGCGCCGTCACTGATGACCAAAAGTGAATTGAATGCCCAAAATTTGATAAAACTTAGATCCTGCTTTGGCCATCAAAGAAATGGTGCCTTTAAAATCTTCAAACTCTCGTTTCACGTTAAAAAAAAGGTTGAAAACAAAACTTTTTTTGTGAAACTTTTGATACGTACACAGATATCTGGCACCATTTGAAAGAGTGGCACAAATGATGAGTTTTTCCTTATAATTTTCCATCCCTTGATAAAGCTTATTTAACGTGATACGAACGCTATTGAAAATCAGAAAAATCTAAAAAATATAATTTGTTTTAGATGAATTGCTCCATATTTTATCACAGTTACAAGATTCCCCTTATTTTCCGCTTTTTAGAAATACAGGGTCTCTGATATGTATGGAAAGGGTCGATCATTGGATAAAATATAAGATGTATCGGAAAAAGTTCAATATAGAAGTGTTGAAGTTTTCAAATGCCTATAATACTCCAGTGGGTGATCATCTAAGGTTTTTTGCAGGAAAAAATGAAGAAGTTTTTTCTCACTGGTTCTATGCATATGTTTTTTGGACTTCTGAATCTAAAGCCAGGCATCGGCTTCACAAAAAAACCCTAATGTTCTGGCACTTTGGTCAGTTTTTCAAGTATAACTCGAAAAGTGAGAGTTTTTTGATGATAGCCATGAAACACCCAATTAAAGTAGACAAAATATACGTATAATAACTTTAAACTCTGGAGAATCCATAACGTCGATAGATCTTGTAGAAAAAATGGAATGTCTTGACGTTGGGTCTCTAGCTTCTTTTCTATAGAAACCTATCGTCTCCCAATCCATCCCCCTGTTAATATTGTTGATTTCTATGCTCAGCCTATATTTTAAGCTTTTGTGATAGTCTGCAAGCTGCAATAGTACATTTCTTCACTTTTTTGTACCTATGATTAACCATATTCTGGACAGGATTTTTTTTAGGCAGCCGTCTGGCGTTTCTTAAGATATTAAATTTGATATAAAATAGGATTTATCAAATAAACAGATCGGTGAAGGTCGTTCACTATTTGGATCCCCTACTATTAGTCTATCTTGAACTATTCGAGTTTTATAGCATGTCAAAAGTGCAAAAATGTCATTTCTAAAACGCAATATTTCTCTCGTTTCTCGATAACGGTTGAATTTAGCATTATGTGTAGACCACTGTTTGTTTGCACTTGAAGGAAGAATTGAAGTATTCAATAATATAAAGGGAGTTACATTAAAAAAAATAATGCAACTTTGGCGTCCTACGACTTTATGATCGAACCTGTATATTCAAAATTATCACTTCCTAATACGATTTGATAACCTATATCTTTTGTATTCAACTTTTTGCGATACCTTGTATAGTAATTTTCGGAATGTTGATGATAATAGTTCTTTATGTTACTAGTGCATTATGTTGCAAATAACTCACGCGAGAAAGTGACTTGAGAATATAATACACGGGTGGCATACAATGTTTTTTCCAAAATCGTTTGTGTAGGAGATAATAATTATTAAATATGATTCAACGTTTACATCATGGTCAAAGAAGGTTGTTTGTTTGCAACTATGAAGGACTGTTACTAGGAGAGGAATCGAAATGCATAAAAGTGGTCCAGATTTCAAATCGTAATTCAGCTTCAATTGTTACCCCCAGATGGCGAAGAGTCGTTAGCGATTTCATGTCAAACAAAAATGTTACCTAGGTAACATGATTGAAATAACGTTATGAATGCTCTATCAAAATGCAAAAATTTTTATTAGCTAGGTAGCATCCAAACTCTCACTATTTGATGATAGAAGGTATCATGGATATATTTTTTGTTATACATATTCTGACTTCTAGAATTTTCATATTTTTTTGTTTGATTGCATTAATTGATAGAGTATCTGAGTGACGCCATATCCTTCATTAACAAAAGTCATCATTGAACAAACCATGGGTTTAAAACTCGATGCTGGGACGATTCAACCTCAATTGGAGTGGAAATTTGGAAAAAAAATTAAATTGTTATTGAAGTCCCTTGGCAAATTATTATTGGGGTCTATTCGTAGAACAATCACAAACCAGTCAGAGTCAATCAGCATTCAGCATTTGCAGTTTGCAAACTATTTCTGATTATTTTGACCAATCGATCAAGCGCTGATCGATTTGTGATTGTTCTACGAACAGACCTATGGATTATAACACACTGGTACTACTAGTACATGATACTAAAACACAGATCACTATACAATAGGTTGCCTCACTTTTACGGTCATGACGTCATCTGTTTCCAGTGTTGCCAGATGATCCGTATCAAAAACAGTAGAACAGAAGCTGGCAACCTTGTCTGTGATAAATTCATAATCATAACCTCACTTTATTGACGTTTTTGGTAATTGAGAGTATGGTGAGAGATTTTACTGTGTCGTTGATTTTTCTTTTGTGGAATTATTCATTTGTGTTTTCAAAACTGTTCATAAGTGTCTTATCCTTGGATTAGTTCATCAAATATAGTGGTTTGAAGGTAGGTCTTTCTATAAATTTTAAAAATAGAGTTTGTTCACATGTGTTCAACTGGCTACTTTATGTGTATTTTACGTGAATTAGGCTTTTATTATAGTTCAATACTAGGTTTCTTAGTAGATTAGGGTAGGACTAATATGAAATAATAAATAAAAAGATGTTGAAATCTGAGGGTTGATATACAAATCCATACAAATTATTACAAATCTCATCGATCGAATGACTTTATGACATGACACATGACACGATACAATGCAGACCGATGCAATCGGATGACAAGAATGACAGGATTCAGTCTACCGCGGCCGCTAGAAAAAGATGACGTCATATTTTTCCTCCTCCGTCTCTTACCTCAGGCGAAGTGAGGCAACCTATTGTATAGTGATCTTGACTAAAACACACCAGATATGATCAATTCTGGACGAAATTATAACCAAGCCACGCATATCGTCACCGCGAGCCAAAAGTGAGGTTGGATTTTAAACATCCATAACGTTACCTACTGTCTGTTCATGGCTTTCCTGCGGTTACGTCATACTTTTCCGTCTCTTACACATCGAAAAAAAAATCTCGTACGTCTGGACAAGGGTCTTTCGGATCAATTTGACAAAAGTCACATGTGGAGCGATCAATCCACGACATACTGCCAAACGTCAAATAATGTGACGTGACCGCAGAAAAGCATTGAACAAGCTGTAGTTACCATTTGCTGGTCAAAATTGAATAGGCTCACGCATGACGTCCCCGCGTGACATTGATTGTATAGGTTTGAGGTAGGTCACGTGATGACTTCTGAAGTGCCAAAGTTTTTCTTGTTTGCATCATGGTAACCTATAAATTTTGAGGTTGGGACACGCAATGACGCCAGCGAAACCTGCGCGTGAGCCTATCTTGTTTGTTATAGTATCATGACCCTAGTATGTTATTTGACACTTTACCTGTCCAAAATGATGTCAATAATGACACCTACAACCATAATGCGTTAGATTAAGAAAATTATCCCTACCTTGGGATCTTCCTAGAGTAACCAGTGATTTGAGTAATGCGCGAAATAATAAGTACCAAATATTTTTTTTGCTAAACATGTTTGTTTTGATGTTTCCTACCACCGCTTCAAGTTTGTCGGTATCTTTTCGGAAGACCCTGTATAGTTTGCCTATGTTAGGACTAGGTGTTTTTGAGTTATTTCATATTATGAAATAACATAATGTTTGCATCTCTTTCAAATAATGCTAGCCATTTTAATCAAAAATGAAACAAGACAAGTTTAAGTTTCAACCCTTTGTTTAGACGTGAGAAACGGACACCAGGCAGTTTTTTGGAAAAAATCGCAAGGACACGTGATCTAACAAATTGATTCAAGTTTTCAAATGCACCATTGCATCTTTGATTACTATGCAGGATCGAAGTTTTATCACAGCGAGTCTGTTTTTTTTCTACTTCCTTAGTGTTACTTCCTGTTTATTTTTTACATTTCTGAATGGACATTAGACTCAATAATTCAACCAACACGATCATTAACTTTTTTCTTAAATAAACAGTATGGATTTATAATGGCGTTTTCTCTAATACGGTTGGGTATAGGATGAGATGCGTTATATGAAATTTACTCAGAATTTTTGGTCCACCATGAATTTGCTATAAAATAAAATCTGTAGCTATAAATAAGAACGAATGTGTCCGAGCCTTTTCCAAAAAATCAAAACGCTGAATTTTTATCCGTTCTTTATACAGGGTGGTCCAACTTTTACCTGCTTAAATTTCAGAATAATATATAGATAAGGGTGGAAAAGTTGTAAGTCGAAAACGGAACAAATTTTAAAGAAAGGTAAGTTGCTTTATATCGGCTTATTTTGACTGCAGGAATATGTGATGATTTTGTAAATCACTTTTTGAGACGCTCGTGTAAAGAGGGAAAATATTAGGAATTTTCCGGAACTTTCATGGAACTCTTTAAATGGAAATATCTCGAAAACGGCTAACTTGAGCGAACTTTGACAAGAGTACCTTATTTACTTGAAATCGTCTGGAAAATCTTTTTATTCAATAAAAGATTGAAAAAAATAACTGAGAAAATAGTTATGGACATTCCAAACCACAAAATGTAAAGTGTAGGGCACCCTCTAGCGGTCACAGTAAAACGGACTTCATAATCGAATTTCTCATACCACAAAACCCCCGTATGCAAATTTTCAAAGCAATATGTAAAAAAGTATACAAAATAATGACAAACTTCAATTGATAATTTTAAACTTGATCACCCCGTATCTCGGAAATGGTGACATTTCGGTCTGAGGTGAGTTGCGTTAAATCGGCTTATTTTGACCTCACCAACATGTGGTAGGATTTTGTAAAGACCTTTTACAGACACCCTGTATGTACCACAATTTTTGCTTAAAATTGAAGGAAGAATTAAAATATCCATCAATATACAGGGTATTCCTCTTAAGAAATGCAACTTTGGCTTGCCGTGTCCAAACCAATGATAGTGTGAAGATTTAGTGAGACACATCAATCTAGATATCGAGGGGGACAACTTTTGAGGTATCTGTTGTTTTTCTGGAATCAACCCTCTCACGCCCAGGGTAGTACCCCTGAAAATTCAAATAGCAACCCCCACTTATTTTGCGATTTTTGGAATCTTCACGTTATTCTCCATACGCCACATCACTTTTTTTGTCAAAATTGAAGTTCCTAACCTCACAAAAATTTTCAAACGAACAGAATTAATTATTCTTTGAACTGATGATAGTATGGAAATTTGGTGAGACACGTCAATTTAGATATCGAGGGGGACAACTTTTGAGGTATCTATTAATGTTCTGATTTCAACCCCCTCACTCCCAGGGTAACTACCCCTGAATTTTCAAATAGCAGCCTCCACTTATTTCGCGATTTTTAAAATATATATGCTATTCTTCATAAGTTGCATCACTTTTTTTCAAATTTGGACTACATAACTTAACAATGGTTTCCAAACGGACAGCAATAATTTTAATTTCTTGAACTGATGACGGTATGGAGATTTTGTGAAAGATTTCAATGCTGATATCAAGGGGGACAACTTTTGAGGTGTTAGCTGTCATATAACTCTCAACCCCTTAACCTCCAGGGCACTTACCTTAAGATTATGAATGAAAACTCCTATTTTTCTTGTGATTTTTGAGTTCCTCATGTATCTCTAGATAAATTCCTTTTTTTTTTATTGGAATTCTCAATCGCACAAACAGAACAATTGTGAGGTAATGTTCTTGATTTTTGAAAAAAAAATGATCTAGCTTATTGAGAATAACGTGAAGATTTCAAAAATCGCAAAATAAGTGGGGGTTGCTATTTGAATTTTCAGGGGTACTACCCTGGGCGTGAGAGGATTGATTCCAGAAAAACAACAGATACCTCAAAAGTTGTCCCCCTCGATATCTAAATTGACGTGTCTCGCCAAATCTTCATACTGTCATTGGTTTGGAAACACCTTAATGCTGGTCCTTTTTGAATTGTCACTCTGTATACCAATTTATGACAGATATGTAGATTTTTGAAAGCGTCACAACTTTTATATAAGAAATTTTTTTTTATCAAGAAAATAATACCAGAGAAAATTAGTCAGGAAACCCTTGTCTCCTTAACACATAATTTGGTTCATAGATCCAACTATATTCGACAAGTTATTCTTATAAGAAAGTCTGCACAACTATACAGAATTAATTGACTGAACCAAAATCGAAATAACATCCAACGATACATTTGATGAAATTAAATTGAATCCACAAATGACATGGAAAATAAAAAAATACATATAAAAACCTGAATCAATTTCTGAAGTGTTCAAAAATATTGCAATTTTGACAAAATATTGAAAATAACAATAATAGTTGAATAATAATTGAAAATATTGAGGTTGCGAAGGCATTACTCTACACCCTTATCTATTCCCCTCGATGCCTCAAGGACGTCAAAAGATAACTAAAAATAAAATAAAAAATCCAGGTCCGTATTTGAAAAAATAAAGTTGATGATGGCAACTCGAAGACGAAACGTCAGCATTTCAATTTGATACCACCATCTTGTAGAGGAGAAAAAGTGGCAATGAAAAAGTGTAATTTGTTTTAAAATGCCTTTTCAAACAAACGATGTTATTCGTGGGTCGGAATAAAACTTGCATTTTTTTTTTCGGTCACCAATTCCATTTTTTCAATGTCTTTAAACATTGAGAAATTGTAAAGAAAATCAAAAATAGACACACCTATCACCTATTATTCTTATTCAAAACCAACAATCTAATTTATACATGGACTTTATTATATTATCATCTATTAAAGATTGATAGTTTTAGTAAATATATCTATTTATTCAACATGTCAGAAACACAATATCTTATCAATAATAAATTATTATTGTCATAGATTGCTGTATTGTGAAAATATAGATGTAATTTTGTCATATAGAACCTTACCTTGTTGTCGTTCTTGTTCTTCTCGAGCCCATGGATCTCTTGGAGGCTTGCTACTAGAGGCAGGAGAACCAATTGGGTAAAGAGCCATTTTTGGTGGATCTTGACTCGATGCAGAGTAAGTAGTAGTGGAATCAGAGTAAGAGGGAGAATACAGAGGATGAGTATTCGTTGGTGGAGGAGCCGGGGGCGATTCATCCATTTTGGACTTCTGTGAACTATTCGGAGATCTGTACGTCGGCGAAGTTGGTCCGGGCTGTTGATAGTATCCGGTTTTTGCCGTTGGAGTAGTTGAATAGCCACTGTTCATCTGATATAGATTTCCCGGAGTAACATTCGATTGCTGACTTTGATAGTTTGGATTGATCGAGAGATTTTGCATTGACTGGGCCATATGGTTATTGTAATATTGTTGGTGTTGACCTTGGTGAAGCACATTTGGTGGTATAGTATTGGTTGTAGGGTTTTGCGACTGTTGTTGCTGCCGCCTTCTCACCTAAAAAATATGTTCAAATTTTAAAATCAATAATAATTCTTATCTTGAGTGAAAGTTACAAGACCAAATTTCTTAAATAATCAATCACCAATGTTATGATCCCATATTTTGATAATGCACATACTCTTCTTTTCTAAATTATGAAATCAGTCAATTTTGACAATAAGAAAAGATCAGCCGTCTCAATCAAGCAAAACGAATTATTTTCAAAAGATTCCAAAGCTACATGGTATGTTAGCTGAAAAGAAGTTTAAATGCTATTTTTACCCAGAAAATTGCAAATGTTTTGCTATTGCGACATATTACTTGGCATAGCGTATTGCAGTATTTGGCCAAATAATTGATGTATTAGCAAAAATTCGAAAATACCATCAACACCTGTGAACGGAATAAGCAAAAAACACAAACATGCCAAATATGTTTGCTCACTTGTACAAAAATTTAAACATGATTTTAACGGCTTATTTTCACCAAGTGCATCTTATTCTATTCACATAAACCATTGCGAACAAGGCGCTGGTCGATGACCACGATTCATAAGAAATGAACTAAGTAAATGAAAATATTAAGGTATCATGGAGAACTTATTGTAATAGGTAAAACTGAGGGTAACCCTTTCTTTTCCAGGGGAAGTATGGATATTCCACAGAACACATATACAAACTTTAGAACAAGAACGTAAATGGAGGGCGGGCGGGGCCTAAGTGAAAGCTTTGATTCGCATCCACGGAGAGGCGCTGATGTGCCTGAAGTTCGTTAGATCTCGAGAAGATGGCGGTATGTGGAGTGCCACATGACAGCTTATTAGCTTGTCATGATGATAGATGAAGTCATTTGCACATAACACCTACAATATAATGGAAACTGCAATGATAAAGGTTGTTGGAGAGTTTTGACGTTATCAAGTGGCGCCCTACAATGGTTGTTTGGATAACCACATGACAGGATATGGTAAAACAGAAATCTACATCAGCATACAGCGCCATCTGCAGGTTTCTGTCGCAGCTATATTTCTGCGGCAATTTCAAATGCTTATAATTTTTTTGAGCTTTTGTTCCTGGTTTTAAAATATGTATTCATATTTAACCCAAATTTCGAAATAGATACGTTTTCAATCAAAACTTTCTAAACACTATTTTAATAATGACTGGTTTGGAGAAAGTTGTTTTTATGGCGTTTTTACTTTTTTTGACTATGACATGGTGATAATACCCACAAGAGTGGAAGTATCTGGAATATTAATTTCAAAATGTATCCACTATGGTTATTCTTATTCACCCAATGTTAGAATAGTAACCCATTGCTGCCGACTGTTTCATTCGTTTTCAAATAATAAAACAAACATTTTGAGATCAATTAGAATGTCCGACTATATTAATTTTTGCTACCTATTTCCTCTGTACGATGCGTTCGAAGTGTTCCATTTAAAATATACATGATTTTTATCTTCTTGAGTTATTATTTTCCAAGACAACTGGGTTTCACAAAAATAAATTATATTTTTGTTTTTTTCATTTACCTTCAAACGAATTAGCGGGCGGAGCGGCAAAGATGAAATTCCAACATCGGTTAAATGAGAATCATCTTAGTAATCATCACAAAATAACTTTTCCACAACTACAAATAATTCTAGAATTATGATAGAGTTGAAAAAAATATCGATCAAAGTATTTTTTCCGTAATAATTGGGTTAAAAATTACCATATTTCAAAACCAGGGGGATTCTGGGTCCCTTATTTGCTAAATCATGACAAATAGGAATAACACAAAAGCTGTTATAACGACGCTTCTGATTACACTCCATTTTCAAAAAGATTACTTCAACAAAGATGAAATTTAATAAGCCCATAACAAGAACTTTTGATAATGACAACAAACTTTCCTTAACAACCGATCAACCAATCAGCGACAAGACAGCAAACCAATTTCAGCGCCGCGGTGGATGTTTGGCGAAATACGCATTTTCATGTATTACTGGTTGCTGGCTAAAAACATGTCACAAGTTGCCATTTGACTTTCCTTTAAGCGGGCTTTTATGCAACTACGCATGCAATACAGACCCGTGCAACGGTTGCATGCGTAGAGGCACGTAGACGCAAGCAAGAGGCATGCCAAAAATAGTTACGCACGAGGCAGTTGCAGGTAGACGCAAGTCTTTCGATCTGGTAGCGGGAGACACGTGCATCTATCTGCCTCTTGAACGTTTTTTTGAAGAATATCCACAGTAAAATATCGTTTTTTTTTCAAAATTCAGTTCTGTATGTCTAGGCGAAAAATGGAGTGGTCGAATAAAAAAAAATATCGAGTTCGTTGAGGATTACCGCAATTTTACTTGCCTTTCGAAGGCATCTGACAATAATTACAAAGACAAATTCAAACGAAGTGATGCTCAACAATTTCTTGCGGATAAATATAATCTGCCTACAAAAAAAAAGAAGTTGTGGTTACAATAATTGCTACTCCAGCAGCAATTGCAACAATTTCTAATTCATTCGACATTGGTAAAAAGACGAGAAACACAACTAGCATCAGATCTAAACGCCTGTTATGTGTGAAAAATATAGAGGCATACATGGAAACAGCATTATGCAAGACGCAAGTGGCAAGCACAGTTGCATGCGTTTGTTCTTGACATGTTGCATGCGTAGTTGCATGCGTGGTTGCATAAGTGGAAAGCCCGCTTTATATTGTAGGTGTTATGTGGTCATTTGAACGTCACCCTTTATCTTCATGTTGTCTTTCATGATTTGATTCCTCTCTATGTGGAAAAATGCCATGGTAATCCTCATCAGAAAACCTTTAAGAGCGCAGAATACAACCCGGAATACTAGAGGCTCATCAATGTTCCAGCCGCCATCGGAAAAGTTCCGGATAAATGCATCCTCCACAAAATAAGGAAAGTCACGATGGCAAAAAACTTTTTGTCAGAAAAACAAATGGGATTTCGCCCAGTGTATTCTACAACAAATCAAACAGTGAGGCCAAGTGACACCATCCTGAAAAGGACGAACCAAGGGGAAGAAACAGAAGAAGTGGTCCTCGAAGAGTTCCGTACAGCCCAGTCGTCCCACCACACATGGAGCCATGCACCGTTTCCCGAGACCTTTGGAGTGAGTGGCATTTTCTCATAGTCAACATCACACAGGGTCAGCGCCCCGCAGCGCATATAGGAAGCCCATACTGACCCCATCCCCAGATGGTTCTGGACATTCAAGAAAAACCGAAAAAAACTACATTTATTCAAAAGTTTTGTCTTTATTCAGTAGTAGTTAGTTTAGTTGTCCGTGCTTTTATGTAAAGGGAACTGTAAAATATATTACAGAAATCTTCAATAATACATTATCCAAGTCTGATAGTTCGATTCCCATCCACTTCATTCCGTGGCGCATTGTTCAGTAAAATTGTATACGTCAGTTTGTCTTCTAAACTTTGAATATGTGTTCTGTGGTATATACTTTATGGGGGTGCATTTGATACGATTACGAAAATGTCATTACGTTTGCGTTTGTCCAGTACCATTTGCCAAGAAGAATTACCTTCAAGGCAGCACACGTTGAACTCGACCGCTATACCGTGCTGAGTGAGGGAAGCAAGTGTGGACGCGAAACGCAAATATTTGACTCATTTGAATCCTTTGATAATGATAAAAAACCGACCTGACGAATACGCTCGCATCGCCGTTTTCAAGAAAATAATATACGTTAAGCCGAGTAGTGAATTTCCGCCATGAACAAATATCATGTGCAAACGGGAGGCGATGATTCTCTTGTTTGTTTTATACCTAAAATAATGATTGTGACGCGCTTCGAGTTTTTACCCGGATTTTGTCGGAGGTTGGAAAATCAAATTTTCCAAAACTCGGGCGCCACCCAATGGATTTTTGTGGTAGAGGTGTTGGAGGGCCTATCGAGTGGCCTTTAGACAGTGGAGAAAGTCTCCAGGCGTTCAGTGATGCTAAAATTTTGGTTTCTGAAAGTTCGACTGAAATTTGGCCTTCCAATCGAACGCTGGGATCGGAAAAGTCCGTTTATTACTAGTCAATAATTAAAATTATTCGTTCCTAGAACGGAATATCAACGGAAAACAAACCACAAATCGTGGTTTGGTGAATCAGATCCGGAAAATCGGTGATGATGTCCAATTTGAGAAAAACGTTATGGCTTAGTGGTAGAAAAGGTATATTTAAAAGCGGTATACAGGGTGTCCAGTGAGTCATGGATCAAACGGCTTTGGGTGATAGGGGATACCATTTATTTTTCAATAAGAAGAATCACGAGCGGTCGATTATTGGGTACAATATAAGAGGTACCAGGAAAAGTTGAATGGAAAACTTTGGATGTTGTCAAATGCCTATAAGTTAGTGATGAATGCAACGATACAGGGTCGATCATTTAGTAGTGGCACATCAAAGTTGCACTTTTTAAATGGAACTCCCTGCAAATTAAAGGATATTTCAATTCTTCCTTGAATTTTGAGCAAAAATTGTGATATACCTAATGCTCTCAGATTCAGCCATTTTCGAGTATTTATAATTGAAATTTTTCTCAAACGGTTTAGGATGAAGAAAAACGGTCTGCACTATCTAGTTGCGCACCATCGAGCCGGAAATTTCTTTCCGCATGTGTTAGGGACAATTTTTTTCTACGAGCATTAGTTGGTTCTGCAGAAAATAGTGCGGGAAGCTCACTCGTGTAAAAATGCCCGCTCGTATAGAAAAGTGATTACGGTTGTTCAGGAGAATATTTAGACTGCAATTCACGAAAACAGTATTAAGAAGAAAAGCTAAACATCTTGGTGGTTGATTAACAACAAAACGTAATAAAATGGTAAAATGGCATAAAAAAGAAAATTGGTAAATTCTGGAACTTTGTTACAAGATTTGGAATAGAGGTTTCGCTAAAGGGGTGATGATGATTGCACATATCCACCGGTTGTCAGAATCTGCAGGGGAATATTTTTTTTCAGGGGTTTGCCCTTTTTTTCCTAAACTTTGTTGCGTTGCGCCACTGGTAGTTTCTAAAATAGAAAATATTTTTTCCATTTTATTTAGCCCTCCTGTAATTTTTTCTTATTCCTGACCGTTGATTGAGAAAAAAAAACGATTCAGTGTAAATAGTCAAGATGAAACTAATTTCTTTGAAATGGTCTAGATAGCGATGGCGTCATTTGAAAAAAAAGTTTTTATCAATTTTGACATTTCGTGGACCCAATCATGGCCCTCTAGATCCCTTACCTTTAGGACATAATTTATATCAAATCTTATAGATGGTATTGAATGGTCGTCATCCAAAGTACTCAAGTTCCGATTTTTATCAGGATAGCTACAGGGGTGTATTTATTCTACTATGTTAGCGGTAGGTCAACATTTTAACGTTAGCAGGACGACAGTTTTTACCATAGGCAAGAGATGGATCGAAGAAATACTTGAACTGAAAACTTCATAAACTGTTGACCATGGGTGAAAAATCTAACTTTGCTAGGAATTCCCCATAAATTCTAAGCCACAACTAAAGACCGATCATGCAGTAGTATCCGGATTACCGAATCTCTAGCGATCGGGATTACAAGATGTTAGTTGAAATATTACAAGTTTATTATTTAGATATTAAGACAATCCGGATTTCTAGGGGTTAGGATAAGCAAATCTCTATTGTATATCAGTTCAACATTAGGCGGATTCATCCGGTCTGAAATTTTACTCAATGCAAGCATTTTCACTGGAATGCGCCATTTTTTTTTACATCACCTTTTGGAACAATTCAAGTTTTATTAGGTAGATAAGATATCAAACTAGGCAACCCAATATCTATTTTTTCAAAAACGCTAACAAAAACGGTATCTCAATGGTCAAAAAATACGAAAAATCTACATATTCCGCCCTCTTGTGATAATGTAATTCACAATTGATTGCCACCATCTTCGAACAAAATCTATACCCATCTCTTTTGAGGCGTGATGTTTACTTAGGTTTGTTGCCGGCGTGATGAATACCTACTGTCTGTTTTCATCACGTCAGCCCGCTAGCAGTGCTTTTTCAAGCGGATGAATCCCCTTAATGCGAGACTGCTAGTTACTGCCCTGACGCGATGAAAACTTATTTTGCTAGCAATGCTTTTTGGAGCGGATGAATCCCCTTAAGTGTTGGTTTTAGACGCATATTTTTCACCGTTATGAACTATTTCTATATCGTATGAAACCTTATTATGCGATCAATGGCCACAGTTAGTTTTCTGTAATCCGTGATTATGAAAAATTGTGAAACTATGTGGTCAACCTACCTCCTCTCCCATTTCGGACATTTTTGCTTGGCCCCTCATCAATCTGTCCTCATTGCTCATACGTTGTTGATGCATATGATCTTGTCCGGTTCTCAAAGGTTGATTAATATCATGAGCCCTAATGTTCCCACTACTAGCGTATCGTAGCATTTCTCCTTGATGATGATGTTTAATCATATCGTCGCTTTTTGAATTCCTCATTTCTTGATGTCTATTCAGATCCTGACTGTTCTGGATTTGAGCCTCTGATATTCTGATATTATTCGAGCTTGGATACCTCATTATTTCATCATGTCGCGCACCTTGACTCTGTCTAAAAACATCTTCCCTTAACAGTCCAGTGTTGGGATTGGCGTAACCTGAAATGTAATAATAAACTCATCAGTCCATGCACTCAAACGATATCGTTCAAACCTCTTTCTAATCTTCCATCTATCCGCTCATCGAATTTCTGACCGTTGGGAGCCTGAACCGGAAAATTTTGTGAAAACCCGTTCGCATTGGGATTTGGAAAGTTTGGTGTGCTGCTCTGTGTAGGCGAAGGATATGATTGATTCAAATTGTTCGCATACGGAGAATTGAATTGAGATCGGTTCAGGTCCTCTGTTGTTCCTGAATAGTTTTGTTGAGCTTGTTGCCTCAAATACGACTGGGTTGGTTGTTGTGGTGTTGGTGGCATATGTTGCTAGAAATTCCAAGTCATATTAGTTTTGCCAGTTTAAACAGAGTCAAACATACTCCATAAAATTGTTGTCCTGGATAGACCCCAGGTCTGCCATTCTCCTCCTGCTGCAGTCGCGAAATTGTTGGAGGATTCTTCAAATTTGGTATAGACTGGTGTAGATTTGGTCGGTTGTAGTTTTGTTGTGCCTGATTTGTGGGGTAGTACGCTGACGATGGGCGTTGGGCGGTCGCTGGAGAGGTAATAGACGATTGAAGGGAGTTTTGAGATGAACGAAGGGCAGATGATCTGGAATATACAGATTTAAGTCAAATCTTCAAGATACTTGAGCCGTGTCGATCACCTATCACCAAGTTGTTGCGGACTAGGCACTTTATTCCTGTAGACACTGAGATTTTGATAAAATCCTCCATCCTGTTGATTAAGGTTATGTGTAGACCTGCTCCTCAAAGCAGCGGGTCCAAGCGGGCCGTTTTGAGTGGTATTCGGTACATTATTAGTGTTGATGCTATTGTTTGAAGAAGTTCTACTGTAGCTACAAGTTAGTAGAAATAACTTATTCTGGTTTTTTAAATTTACACTCACCCATCGACCAAGAAATTGTTCGGCTGGCTTCCAGAAGCCCTAGGTTGTTCCTGAGTAGGTGAATGAATTTGATGAAGGGCGGGTACAGATTTTGAGGAGGGAATAGTTCGTTCTGAGGCGACGCGAGATGGAAGATCACGTTCAGACATTCGTCTTGGACCTTATGATGGAATATGTATTACATTAACTATCTATGCGTTGAGAATTTGGACTATATGATAACAAATGAAATTCAAGCTTAAGCAAGAAATAAATCCAATTGTACAGGGTGATTCATTGAGGGTAAAGAGGTAGTGTATCTCAGGATCTGATGGTAGTAGGAGTTTGCAAAAAAAAACTTTATTTGAAATCGACCAAGAAATATCACTGGGAAGATTTTTTATATTCATATATCTACCGCTTAGCTAGATAGAAATGCTTTGGTCTTATAAAAAGAGGATTTGAAAACAAAATCCAATACAAGTTTGTAAATAAATACTCTCACATTAATCACATCACAATCATCCATCATTTTGTTTTATGACTTTTTATTGTAAGACGTGAAATAAGGATGGGAGAGACCGTGAGTGTCAATAACTTAAGTTTGACTTCACGGAATGTTGTAAACAAAGTCTGGATCAAAAAAGAAAGATTTCTTTATCAAAATAAAAAACATCCATGCCATTCTTGCCACTCGCTAGGAGACGTTATTCATAAAGTTTGCAGTTTTTTCAATTTTACTCCCAAATCTTAAATGGAATAGTATTATCATTTTGTTAGATTCGCAAACCGAAAAAATATGTTCAAACGGCAAGTCGATGTCTTCATTTGTCAAAAAGTTATCCTTAAAGAATGTTTGATCGATTTTACTAAAAAAACAAATTAGATTATCAAGTTTTCATTGATTTTTTCAAATTTCGTAGTCAAGCTTTATGGCATGAAAAAATCAAACAAAAACAGTTTAAAACTTAATTCTCATGTTTATTCAGTAAAACAATGATAATAAAAACGATAATGCTATACCGTGCTATACCTAACATAACTATTGAATTTTATTGTTGTTTTTCCATTTATTTCTACCCATTAAGCACATTTGATTAAAAGTTGGGAATTGATATCTCGTTCTCATTTTATTTTCGATTTTTGTTATAATTCAGCCAAAAATTAAATTAATTTCTGAAATTGATTTTTGCTGCCAAGATTGAAGTTAGTGTATCACATGATACCTGAACTTATAGTATCAGTGTATCATTATTCACACCTGAAAGACTTAGTTTGTGTTATCAAGTTACATTTGTTTAGTATTAAAGTTTGATAATGTTTATTGATGTTGTTATTTTATTGTTGTTTTTGAGTTGGTTTTGCTATATTATTCTTGTGTTAAATAGAAATTAGAATGAATTTTTAAATTGTTTTTTCATTTGTCAATGGCATGCTTGATTACGGAGCTTTAAAATATAGTTAAAAACTCAATTATCTATTTTTTTTCTTTAATACATTCGTTAAAAAAATATTCTCCAAGCTAATAATTGTGGTGGCATCAACGTGAGAGTATTTATTTCTAAATTACGGTATATCGGAAAATGTTCGAGAAAAATCAGTTTTTCATAAGACCGACGAAACTACTCACCAATAGCAATTTCTCTTGGACGATTTCCTAGAACTGTTTTTTCCCACACACCTACAACTATTCCTGAGATACGCTACCTGGTTACCCACTCACCCTCAATCTCAATGGATCACCCATACAAAATGAAACATAAAAAAATAGACATCACAATATAGGGTGCTACCAAAATAAATGAAGCATGGATGGTAATTAACGTAAACTTATAATGGCTAAAAAAATATCAACAGCGGCTCACTGGAGAACAAATAATATGTTCCTTGACCAATCGGATACAAGGAAATACATTTAAAATGAATCAAAGGGAAACTACTAACTCTGAGAATTGAAAATACCAGGGTGTCCCATTTTGGTTGCAAACTGAAAAAAGTGGCAATGAAAAAGTTCCATTTATTTTAAAATATCTCTTGAAATGAGGTCGCGATAAAATGAAAACAATTTTGAAAAATTTCAGTTTTTTTCGGATAATAATTTTGGAAGTAGTCGGAATTTTTTGGCTTTCAAAACGGCATTTTGTTGAGCATCAAAATACGCAACTTTGCCTGAATTTAACCGACCTTGTATCTCTTACGGTTTTCGTGATCCCCATGCATACAATCGAATTTCCAACACCTTGTATAGGGTGTCCCATTTAAAAAAACCCAACATTGGTCAATACTTTAAAAACAATAATATCTGAAAAAAAAACTGATTACGCTACAGGATTTTACGTAAAAAGTTCTATCAGATCCCTTCCTCACATTTCCGATAAGTTAGCAGATAGCTGAGATACGAGGGGTATCCAAAAATACAACTTTTTCGAAATCACCATGTTGCTGAAAAAGACCAATGACATTTTTCTTTATAGCATCTTTCGTTCCACAAAAAAGTAGCTAAGGTTCGTCAGAACCGCAAGATTTTATCTCTAGTGATAACCGAGATGACCCGCAATTGCAACCAAAATGGGATACCCTATAAATCATCATACAGGGTGACAATGAATCACCCCTGAACAATGAATGGGATGATTCTACAAAAGAAAACATGTTTTTTTTTCATGTGAACGTAGGTCTGAAAATGCTCCATTTCAGATATACAGTGTGTCCAAGATGAGGATGCACAGCATGGGGATCTCGGAAACTATAAGAGATACAGTGTCGGTTAAATTAGACAAAAACTGCGCATTTTGATACCCAACAAGATCCCGTTTTACAAATTTGAAAATTCCAAGCCGTTTTGGAAATATCCGATTAAAACCGAAATATTGCGATTTCGTTTTTATTTTTTTTTTAAAGCTATTTTGAAAGGTATGAAAAAACCAAAAACACTTTTTCATTGTCACTTTTGAAGCTCTACAAAACAGCCTTGAGAGATTTTCCGTACGACGTTTCGTTTCGAAGAAACCATCATCAACTTTGTTTTTTTAAATACGGTCCTGGATTTTTTATGACGGATTTTAAGAGCCTCTCATGTACCTAAACCAACGATGTATCGCACTTATTGAAAAAGAGGTG
This sequence comes from Orchestes rusci, assembly GCA_958502075.1. Classification (NCBI taxonomy): domain Eukaryota; kingdom Metazoa; phylum Arthropoda; class Insecta; order Coleoptera; family Curculionidae; genus Orchestes; species Orchestes rusci. The sequence continues at coordinate 10,883,396 of OY293310.1, forward strand.
TTTGTTTTTAATCCTATTAAAAATGTATTTTTTGTCTCTCTCTAACGCATGAGTTCTTATGGAAAAATCCATCAATATAATTTTTTTGAATAATTGCGATACATTGTTGGTTTAGGAACATAAGAGGCTCTTATAATCCGTCATAAAAAATACAGGACCGTATTTAAAAAAACAAAGTATATTTTCAATGCTCAATAAGATAAAATGATAAAAATCGGGAGTTTCTATTTGAAAACATTGATTTTTGGCAGTTTTCTTAGTTTAAATTTTGACTTTATTTGTGAGCCACCCTGTTATATTAGTTTTCAAAATGTTGTGAAAAATCTATCCAAGTACATTTCTTTTAACAAGAAATCCAATATAAAATATATAATGAACGCTCTCTTATTCGAAAAATATACATTTAAATAGGAGCTTACAAACGTCATTTTTGACATAAAAACTAAAATATTTCAAAAACGCTTATACGCTTATACTAGGATAGGACATGATGTATAAAATCTGCCTAGAATTTCACGTAGAATCCATTAATGTGATAATACATAGATAGGGTGTTCTATTTGAAACAAGCGAGTTGACACACACTTCCTGTATAACCATCATTGAGAATTCCACCATTCAAAATTTCAGAATCCTGATCGCTTAATTTCCCGAGATATTCTAATAAACCACTTATCTTGGCGTACCCTTTAGAATGTTGAAATTAAAATCTTCCGATTTTTTTAAAATGAAATGGATAGGAAATAATAATTTGATTTTCACGAATTTTTACGGAAACCGTTCACGATGTAACAATTTCTGCCTTGAGCGCTAAATAAAAAAAACTCATATTTTCTTATATTGTAGAATCAACCCTTTCATTGTCGTGGACACCCTGTAGAAGCCAGGAATAACATAGATTGTTGATTAAACGTGAACAGTTGAAAATCGTACCGCATGATTCCCATTTAAGCAAATATACGTCCTGGCCTGGGACTCCGTGTATCTGTCGAATCCTAGCGACGGTCGCTTTCCCATTCATTTTATGCAGAGAGCGAAGTGTCGCTATGGAATTCTACAGTACACGGAGTCCCAGGCCTGATTCTTTAAGATGTTCAAGAGATACTCTATTTCACAGTCCCATGATCAATCAGACATGATTATTGGTCAAAGAACAAAAAAAAAATATAAAGTGGATGGTGCGAGACAATATCGTAATCTTACGATGAACAAGACAAGCAGAGCCAGAGGGGATGAGGGACAAACCGACTGCTAACCTAGCAGAAGCATGGCGTTGCTGGCTGCTCAAGCAAATGTCGTCTTGATGTTCGATGAAAAATGGATCGTCATTGTTCTCTTTGACCATCGAACAATTCACACAATAATCAGAAGAGTCTGGAAGTGATCTATCTCGGCGAAGAGTCGTGTGGAAATTAGTCTGATCAGAATAATTTTCAATAACAGAGCTGCTTAGAGAATACTGTTTGGCAAACCCTGGTCGTTGACGTGGCATTGGAACAACTTGTTGATTTGCAATCGGAAAATCATCGGAATCGCAATCATCAAAACTATACTGGAATTCGTTGTTTCTTGTATTGTAGGAGTTTTCGTGAGTGTGTTTTTCATTATATTGATTCAAAAGACATTCCTTTCCCGATTCTTCCTTGTTAACGCATTCTATAATATCTTCTTCACTAATACAGGCACAACTTTTGGTTTTTCTGGCTTTCTTTGGGGACTCAGAAGAGTTCCTGAGTATTGGACAGCTTTTCTTGGCATACTTACAGCATTTTTTTACTGGTTTTTTAGGTTTGATATCTGAACAGCTTTTCCAAGACTTGGGTATAAATTTTTTTCTCAAAACTATGACTTTTGGAATTTTAGGTCTTAGGTCGTTGTCGTTGTTTTTCAGTCTTTGCGTTCTGAAACTTCCTTTTCTAGAAATAATATATGACTCCGGAAATTTATTTGGTTTTCGTATTTGTGTAAGCCTCTCCAAACTATCACAACGAATCAATTCGCTGTCACCATTTTTGTTCGATTCCAGAATTTCGCTGAATCTCCTGGCGTTCTTGTGGTTATTAATAGATGCATTCAAGTGACCATTTGAAATTATCTGCGCGGACCTCGCGAAGATATTTTCCTTCAGAGATTCGTTTGAAGTTGATTGATTTTCGTCAGTCAATTTTTCTTTGCTGTTTTTGAGAATACTTTTGAGTTTTGGAGGCCCGGTACATGATTGGTTTTGACTTGGTATTTCACTGGGCCCTTTTTTTGGAATGAAATCGATATTGAATATGCAGTTTTTATATTTACATGTATGAAGGAAGTCATCTTCAAGAGCTGTAGAGGGAATAATAGATTCAGAACTATATTTCGCTAGAAATGTTGATGTCTCGGTATTTTCGTGAAACATTGCGCGACTCTTTGGAGACAAATTGGGCACAGACGAAAACATATTCCCCATTTCTTTCAAATTAGAAGAAGCATCATCTCGACCAATACTTTCGATATTATCAATACTTCTGACTCGATTCAGGTTCATATTAAACTCACTCCTAGATTCTGACCCATTCAAACTCCAATCATGTAGCATCTTCAATATTTCTATTCTTTCATATTCTGTCAACTTGTCGTTCAAATTTTCCTCACTCACACTCTTGCTCCTACTTGTGATAATGAACTTTTTCTTATTCAAAGCTGGTTCACTCATAGCTTTATTATCTATTTCTAGGTCCCTGGCATGTCGAATTTCAAAAGGACTTTTCCAATGTTTCACAGGAGTATCCGGATCGATTAGACTCAAATCCAAATTCGATTCATAAATACTGTTGATTGATGAGGTAGAGCTGGAAATATCGATTAAAGAAGTAGATGCTGCTCGTTGTCGAGCAAGTCGTTTATTTCTTATACTCAAAAACTTGTCTGTGTCAGATATGGAATCTATGTCTACCGAGCTTCTAGGTACATCTATAGAAAAGCTTTTAGATTGAGCAAACCCATGCGCTTTGGACTTTGGTTTTATATACTCTTCAATCTTGTGCATCATCATGTTTTTACCCGTTTCGTCATACATCAGAGTGACGTTTTTAGGTTTTGGCTCACTGAAGTCGGTCACTTGCAAATTGAAAGCTGGTTCATCACTTTCAATTTCAATTCTGGGAACGATGAATTTCCGTTTTTCCGTTTTAAACAAACTGTCATCAGAGCTGAAGAAAACATTATTTTTAGGCTTGGTCACGGGAGGTGTGAACACGTTTCTGCTACAACCCGAGTATAAAGATTCATTAGATCCATACGGACTTCTATGATTATAAAAGTGATATTGGTCGGTGTAACTTTTGTAATCCTGGAGTGAAGCTGCATGTAATTAAGGAGAAACTAGCATTAGGATTTTTCGGGATAATATGGAGTTATGTATGATAAGTAGTACAAAAACTCAGTTGTGATACCCGGCATTTTTTTGAAATTTCGATAGATGTCAATAAACAGCCTAGCAATGTACTTCCAAATTTCAACATCTAATAATTTGGACTACTGTTCTTACATTTCTTATGTCTCCTAGATAACCGATCACATCTATAGATTTTTCCTGTTTTTAATGGAAATGGAAACTATATCAAGAAAAATAATCTACCTCTCTCACCTCTGTGGGGTGTAGGACTGGGCTGTTGCAACAAAGTCGCCAACCCATGGTAAACTGCACCACCCTTAGCTACTTCCAAAGTAACAACACTGCTTGTTCGTACAAGAAATTCCGCAGCCTTTTCTTGAGTAATTCCAAGAAGTGATTGTCCATCCACTGCTAAGAGTTGATCTCCTGCTGCCAGTCTGCCATCTCTGTCCGCAGCTCCTCCAGGTACCACCGATTTTATGTAGATTCCTAAACGTTCTTGACCTGCGCCTTTTGCTGCGACTATGGATAGCCCCATACCGCCCCCAGCTTTGTGTAACCGAATAACTTGTACCTCTGGTTGTGTGGTACTCATAGCACTTGGAGGTCTTGGTGCATTCATATAGACGGTCCAATGTCCTGAGCTGGTGGGTTGAGCAGCTAGCCTACATAGACCAGCTGATTGCAGAGGATGTAGAAAATCAGCAAGTCCTAAAAAAAAATTGATAATCATTAATTTAAGGTTAATTAGACAACCATACCTGGTGGGACACCTTGAACAACATCACAACTGAAGCCATCATCAGGAAGCAATAACTGAAGAGGCGGCGCAGGATCTTCGTATAGAGTAACTTCTCTTCCTTCTGCTCGAGCAAGTTCATCAGCTACGCTTTCAGCTGCTTTGGATGCTTGTTCAAGCAGAGATGGCGAGGCTATTTTCTCACCGGGCTCAGCTTTGTACTGCATCAATAAAGCCCCAAGTTGCATGGAATTCAATTTGAAACAAGCAGCGCTTAAATTAGCCAAATCTTCCGGAGTATATTTGCTGGCTAACAATAAATGAGCACACTGGACTATTTTTGCTAGATGACATTCGGCTGCTAATTCGAGACCTTGTGACTCCGCCCAAGCTTGAAGGTTACGAAGTCGGTTGGCTAGTTTATTGCCAAAATTTCTTGTACACAGATTACTATTTGATATAACATTAGTCAGAGCCTTGGCCGAAATCCAATGAAAGAGTTGAGAGAAAAGTTGTATTGTTAAAGCTGCATTGACTCTACATTTTCTTAGTAGATTCATTGCACCACTCAAAATATTTATCACTTCTCGGGGATGATCATCTCCTGTTACGGACATCAGATAGGCCATGCCTGAGTTTAACTCGTCACTAAGACAAGCAACCAAATTCTGAAATCAAATAGATTTAACATGTCATTGTCATAATACAAAACTAAAGCTGATGAAAAATAAAATCAATCGCACGTCACTGATGACGCGATTAAATAGCCATAGTGATGACACTACAGAAAAACAGCCATAATGGGATGTTTTGATTGTTGTTTAAACTGTCCGCCCTTTATTAGCTTTTAGTGCGGATAGTGATGCCGTGTTGGATTTGTTTTTGAGTTGTGTTTTATCAGTCTTTCGCTTTTTTGGAGTGTGTAAACATTTTCTTGCGATTAAAAACTGTCCTTTCTAGAACTTTAAAAGTTTAGTTATTTTCACAGTGAGGCAGTTGGCAAAATGCCAAAATAGATAAACGGCCAATGCGGCGAGTTAGTGACATCTTTGATACATTATTTGGAGAATTCGAGATATCAGTAAAATATAGCAATGAAGAGATTTGTACTAATATACAGGGTGTCCCAGCAAGGGTGGCCACCGGCCATATCTCGGAAACTACTGGACCTGAAAGTTCAGAAAAAAATATATGATCACTAAAGTGGCCAGGAGAAAATGCTGGAAAATATTTTTAACTTCGAAATTTTGCCGCTAGGGGGCGCAATCAAAGCTTAAATATTAAAATTCGAAATTTCTCCGGAAATTCTCAGATTGAGGTATATCTTTATCAACATGGTTAGAAAACCTAGACAATTTCACGTCTTTTTGGTACAGGGCTCATTGGCGTACCGATCTTCGTGTGAGTAGGGGAAGGTAGTGAAAGTGTAATTGTTCAAGTGGCTGTAACTTATAAACGACTTGTCCGATTTTGTTGCGTATAGGCTTGTTTGGAAGATAAATGTGAGTACTTTCGTATATCGTATCCAGTGATGCGTGATTGTCTTCAGAAAAGTTGCTAGAAGGGGTAACTTGAATTAAAAACAGTGTTTTTCATTTTACCGCAAAAATTTGAATAGTATGGTATAATTCTGATAATGATAACTAGTCCAAATTATGTAAAATTTAATGTTTTAAGGTTTTTTTTTTTTTTTTTTTTTTTTTTTTTTTAAGGTTTTTTCTTGTAAATTTAATCTTCATTTCGATTCTGTTATCAGAATTATACCGTACCATTTAAATTTTTGCGGTGAAACGAAAATAACAGTTTTTAATTCAAATTACGCCTTCTAGCAACTTTTCTGGAGACAATCACGCATCACTGAATACGATATACGAAAGTACTCACATTTATCTTCCGAACAAGCCTATACGCAACAAAATCGGACAAGTCGTTTATAAGTTACAGCCACTTGAACAATTACACTTTCACTACCTTCCCCTACTCACACGAAGATCGGTACGCCAATGAGCCCTGTACCAAAAAGACGTGAAATTGTATAGGTTTTCTAACCATGTTGATAAAGATATACCTCAATCTGAGAATTTCCGGAGAAATTTCGAATTTTAATATTTAAGCTTTGATTGTGCCCCCTAGCGGAAAAATTTCGAAGTCATAAATATTTCCCAGCATTTTCTCGTGGCCACTTTAGTGATAATTTTTTTTTTCCTGAAATTTTAGGTCCAGTAGTTTCTGAGATATGGCCGGTGGCCACCCTTGCTGGGACACCCTGTACTAGCGTGTTATCTGGGTTCCCGGCCGCGTATTTAACAATCCTAACCCATTGCAGTGCAAAACGTTTTCGAGTACGGCCAAGCGATTACTTTACAAACCATAATATCCCGATACAGTGCGCCTGCGCTGCACACGGATAGGATTCGTAATGTGCGCGCTTACGTGACTTCAGCTTTAAAGAATACACAAAACCTTACTTATGAACTAATTTCTGATGAGGGTCTGCAAGTTTTGAATATTATAATATCGATGGAAGAAATAACGAAATCATTTATCTTTAACGAGTTATCCAAGATCCATGAGAAGTCTCGATATCTGTTCGAACCAGATTCGATTAATTTCTGCAACTAGCTATGGTCTACAAAACGTTCTCACATTCACCGACATATTTCAACAATAACATTTTTAAATGTCAGCACAATGAGAAAAAAAGAAAATAATGTAAGGTTCTTCGGTTCGAACACATCATCGCCAAAAAGATCAAGTGATAGCTCATTTTGAAGATCTTCTGTCCTCTTATTATATTATCACTAGTTAGTTTGAAGAAGCCAAATCTTGCGGTTGATAAAAAACAAGAACATTACAACATTTTGACAAGTTATCGTACCAAAATGTTTCCCCCTGAAAAAAAACGACGGGATCGAGCTTTTTTTTTCATCGAGGTTGTTTTCATTAGTAGTTCAAGTATTTCATTAAAGTACAGGGTGTCCCAAACTGCACGCATTCTTATGGGAACACCGCTTATTTGAAGATGAAGAAGAAATCAACTATGGGGTCTGAGCTCAAATTTAATGAGAAACCCACTGGCGCAAAAGAAATTTTTCTATCTCTCATCGTTTGGCCGCTAGAGGGCGTTTTTCCAATTTCGTCAATTTTTTCATATCCTATAACTTTTTTATTAATAAAGAAAATCAATTTTGGTAAAAACTTTCTCAATGCATTTTTTTTTCATAGAATCTATTGCAATAGGCAATTTTTTTACTGGGCGTTTGGATTAGTTTTTAGATATTTTTAGTTCCTATAAGAACGCGTCCAGTTTGGGACGGGGTGTACATATATATATACAGGGTGTCTCACGGTGACCGTCCATAAGAATATCTCGGGAAATAAAGCAATTGGGATCCTGAAAATTTGTATGGTGGGATATTCATAGATGTTCTTCTCAAATGAAATAAATGCAACGTTGCAAGACTTCCGGTTATACCGGAAGTAGGTGCCAACTCGCTTATTTTAAATGGAACACCCTATATATTATAACATTTTTGGATTCTACGTAAAATTCTAGGCAGATTTCATGTATACCTAAGTATGAGCGTTTTTTAAATATTTAAGTTTTTATCTCAAAAATGACGTTTGAAGGCTCCTATTTAAATGTGAATTTCACCTATAAGAAAGCCTTCATTATTTAGTTTGTATTGGATTTCTTGTTGAAAAGGACCTACTTTAATAGATTTTTCACAGCAATATGAGAACTATTATTACAGGGTGGGCCAAAAATAAGATCAAAAATTAAATTCAGAAAACGGCCAAAAATCTATTTTTTCAAATGGAAACCCCTAATTTTTATAATTTTATCTTATTGTGCATTAAAAATAAAGGTGAGTTTGTATAAGATTGTCCTCTTCAAAAATTTTTTTTATTTTTTTTTTATTTTTTTTTTGAATTTTGGGTTTTGAAATGGGTATCATTCCATGTTTGTTGCACAATATACTAATCTAGCGACTTGCAACACCTACAATGTTTCTTGGGTATTAACCTTCTTTTATTGATGTCAACAGTGGTGGATGAAATATACTTAGAGACATTAGAAGTGTAACACCGACTTATTTCTTATAAGACTCAATGTAAATATGACCTGATACAAAGAACTACACACCGCCTATGTCTCCTTCTGACTCAAGCTGTGTGGGGGCCAGTTCCGTCCCAGCAGCGGTCAAGAGAGGTCCTGACCCGAGAGCGACAAGAACTACCTGAGAAGACCCAAAATTCGTTCTCCCCCATTTTATAACGTTTCAGGTTTATTTCAGAGCTGGTGAAACCCTATTGCACTATAGCTTGTCTATAAGGGTTCTTGGAAAGGTAAAACCAAGGGCAAAGCTAACCTGCTTGGTTTTATTTCCAGGGGAGTTACTGACATAACAGTGAAACCTCTGTGAATCGAATCTCTCAGGCTTTGCTCCCTCATTAGGCTCCTTTGATTGTGTAACCCCTACGTGATCGGGTAAAACCGGCGGTAGTAGGTCACCAATTGAGCTTGGTGGGGTTCATCCCCCCCTGAATAACATCTTCAGCCCTTAAAAAGCGCGACACACCTCTCCATCCCGTCCTCTTCAAGGAATTTTGTCCTTAAGACAATGGAGGCTCTACAAGAACAGCTAGCGAAAACGCTCGCTAAGCTCGAACGCGACTCGGAAAAGCACAAACGCGACTCAGAAAGAAAAGACGCAGTCATTGAAAGACTGACCGCCACTATCGAGCGTCTGACTGCTAAGGTAGGCGACCTTAGCGACCAGCTGCAGCTCGCTCTTGCTTCTCGCTCTTCTTCAAAGAGCGAGAAGCGAGAGCCTGCCCCTGCCCTTTCTTCAAAAGGGGGGGGACTGACAGCCGCGAAGTCAACGCAGTTGCCCGCGAAAACACAAAAGAACGCTCCCCCTGCTCCTCCTCCTTCCTCAAAGGTGGTGAAGCGGGTGGAGGCTGTCATCCCCCTCTTCCTCAAAGGGGGGGAAACAGAAGGCTGCCCCCCCACCTTCTTCAAAGGTGGAGGAGAAGCCTACTTCAAGAACGAAACGGACGGAACAAACCAAGAGAGACTCACCTGTCCCTTCACCTTCTCCAAAGGAGGAGGCACAGGTGACTACGAAGCGCCCGGACCCCCCTAAAGTGGGGGACGTCCAAATGTCGGCCTCGGGAAGAGAGAAGGACGCGTTCCCCCCCTTGCCGGCAAAGAAGACACTAACGAAGGTGTCGGAGTCAAAAATCCGTGTCCCCGAGACCCATACAAGGGTCTCCGACGACATGGAGGTTGACTCCCATGCTGGAGTTAAGAGAAAAGCTGGGGGCAGTGACGGCATGTCTCCGGACGGCTCGCCTAAGGGCAAGCATGTCCGGAAAAATGTCACCACGCCCCCCCCAGCAGAGGAGGCACCGGTGCCCACGGTACCAACCCTCGTCGACGAACGTTCGGGACACGTCCCGTTCGTACCCCCACCCGCGACCGCGACGGACTCTGCCGCAGCAGCTTCCAAGAGGGTTCCCGCTATCTTTTTAGAGGGAACCCACTTGTGGAGTGAGCTGCGCGCAAAGCTCCAAGCAGCCAGCATACCGTATGCAAAGGCTTCCGTTGTGAGGGACGACGTGAGGATCATTCCAGCTTCACTGGATGGTCACAAAAACATCCAGACCGTTCTGGATGAGATGGCAGCGAACCACCACACCTTCTCTCGACCAGAGGAGCGTTCGTTGCAGGTAGTCATTCGCGGACTACCTGCCAACGCAGACCTAGAAACACTCAGGTCAGAGCTCGCCACTCGCTTTGACATTGATACTGTGCCGCTCCGCATGACTAGGCGGAAAACCCGGCAAGTCATGCCCCTAGTGTTGGTGAAAACCAACACTAGGCGGATCTTTGAGATCAATGAGCTGCTCGGTGTCGATGTCAAAGTGGAACACAAAAAGAAGTCACCGGAACCACGGCAGTGTTTCCGGTGCCAGCGATGGGGTCACACCCAAAGCAGGTGTCGTCATGCACATCGCTGCGTCAAGTGTGCCGGCGCACACAGCAGCAGAGACTGCACGCTCGAGAGACTCGCTAGCGGTGAACGCAACGCGAGCTGCGTGGTTTGCGGGGTGAAATGCCACCCCGCAAGCTGGCGTGGCTGCCCATCGTATATGGGCAGAACGAACCCCAAAAAAGGGGAAGAGAAGACAAAAGCATACGCTTTTTGGTCAAAGAGAGCCCAAGCTGCGTTTGAGTCTCGCGTCGACGCAGAAGTCAAGAAAAGAGTGCAAGCCTTTAAGGATGCACAAAACAACTAGACAGCGGATCTTGAACTCACCGCAGCGAGAGCGGGGTTAGGACAAACGCGTCGCAACCGTGTATTCACCTCTGGTAGTGGCTCCAGATTTTTACCCCTTTTCATTTTATTTCTTTTCTTTTTTCGTAACCACTAGTGCGGAGACACACGGGTAGGACGAGTTTTGCCGCGATCCTACCCTGTGACCAAGAGACCTTCGGAAGGTAACCCGGTACCAAAGAGCTAAAAATTAAGTGAGAGATTGGGACACTAAAGGGCTTATCCCTGACGTCCTAATGCGTGGGTGGAGTTTAGTGGGCGAACCCCACACTACCCTATGATCTCGGATCATAGGGTGTCTGGTTTCAGATTCTCCACCCTTGGGCCGGATCCCATGAAAAAAAAAAAAAAAAAATGTGTGGGGGCCTGCGAGAGGCCTATTAGCTATTTGTTGAATCGTAGTCTGCAGGGTGTTGAAATTTTTAATTTTTGTTCTATCTTAATAATATTTAAACCAATGTCGACTTTTGATCAGAATTGGTGCTTAGGGGTTTCTTATTATGCGAAATTCGAATTTGACCTAAGTGTGGCTCTAATTTGTGGGGGCGCTACCTATACTTATTTTTCCTGTTGAACAGTCATATTTTTTTCGGACGTACCTGTATTATGTTTTAAAGTAAAAAACAGATGTTTTTTATAATTTTTACGCAGAAGAAAAATACTTGTTGAAAGTCGCTACGTGCAACCAATCTCGAGATATTGGGCTTTGAAATAATGTATAGCATGGTGTTTCATTTGAAGTGCCAGAAAAAAACAGGATGTGTTTGCCTGCTTACAAATAAGAAGAAAACTTCCTATAAACATGTGTCCGGAAATACCCCGTTACAAAGCTACAGGGTGTTAAAGATTTTATTTTATTCAATTTTTTACCAGTTGACTTTTATTCTGGTAACCCTTCGCTAAAATTTCAAAACCACATGTATTAATTAATTCAAATCCAAAAATCTCGAGAATGGTTGCTCGTAGCAATGTTCAACAAGTAAAATTCTTCTGCCTAAAAATGATGAAGAAATCTGTTTTTTTTTGCTCAGAAATGTAATACAAGTACCTACGTCGAGAAAAGTTATGGCTGTACATAACAGGAAAAATGAGTGTAGTACAAGTTAGATCCATACTGAGAACAAATTCGAATTTCGCATGTCAAGAAACTCCCAGACACCAATTTTTATCAAAATATCGTAATTGTTTCAAATATTATTTATAAAGAACGAAATGAAAACTAAGACTTGAACACTCTGTGGCTCTGAGACAAAGCATTTCCAGATACATGTTTATAGGTACAGTTTTCTTCTCATTTTAAGCAAATACTCAACCTGAATTTTTCCGCAATGTCAAATAAATAAATAATTATTATAAAAAACGATTGATCTTGAAATAAGTAGTGTCATTTTGTAGAGAGGAAAAAATAGCTTTGATGATGTGACATTAACATATCTTTTCAAATTAGTCCAGGAAAAAATAAAAACGATTTTACAAAATTCCGGTTTTTTTCGGTTATTTCCGGAATGATTTCAAATTTTTAAATTTTCAAAACGGAATATTGATAAGCCTAAAAATTGTCAACTTTGCCTATATTCAAACAACTCTGTATCTCTTATAGTTATCAAGATATAGCAATGTTATCACATCGAATTTGTAACAACCCGTATATTCAACACATTTTATTTTGATATTTTCAAAATTACATCTGGAACATTTTATATTCGACACAATTAAGACTAATAGAATAATAGAGACATACACTATTCAGATCTAATCAGTTTCCATACGCAAAAATCCAATCATTACTTCTATTTTATTTATAGCCAATTAGCCCAATAGTCTGTTGCATGAAACCGTAACGACACGTAGCCTAGTTCGGAATTGCTTTCAGCTATACACATATAGGTTTCATAATAATTGATTTACAAGTTCAATCCAAAATTTAGGTCGGGTGAATAGTAATGAGCTAATATCAAAGGGTTTTTAGTAAAAAATAATGAAGTAAATAATCGAAATGGAAGTACCTTGAAAGACAATTGTACAGCATCAGCCAATGTATCTTGAGCTTGCAATGAAAAGGCACTGACATGTCTGTCACTTTTCAAAAAATGCAATAGTTCACTAGCATTTGCCAGCCAGAATGCTTGTGCCGAACTCTCGGTACTTCTATCTTGGACTGTATGACGAATAAGCATAGCTGCATGTTGAAGTAATATAGTGAGTTTGTGGGCTCGTTCTGTAGGTGTGAGTTCTGGTCTATAATGTGTTGAGGCCCGATATCTGCGAATATTTCTTATTACACATACTTATACTACTTGTAAATAAGTCTGACCTGGCACATAAATATAAGGTGTAAGCTGGAGCTAGTCTGAAGGTAGGAGTGGTAACATCCAAGTGTGTGATGACTCTCGCCAGAAATTGTTCCTGTGGATCTTCGGGAAACTCCAGCACGGCTGGAAGGATTGGGTCTTGACCTCTGGGATAACGGTCCATGCCACTCAGCCTATTTGAATGAATTGATTTTTTCTTTTCGTTTGAATATTAAGCACATCGATTATTAACGAATGTACATCCCAATAGGAACGCCGGATTCAAATTTTGCAACGTTTCCAAGTATTACGTTGAACATAATTATTGTTCTAGAGTGAATATATTCCTATTTTAATAATCATGGCTTGAATCATGGTATATGGAGAATGTTATGCAGAAAGCGTTTGGAAATTACGTGTAGTCTCGGGAAGTCTAAACAGAGAATAATTCAACACATTTGAAATTACACGAATTGGTCAGTTGGATTCATGCATAACTGTATCATCGTTTAATGTCAAAGTAAATTAATCTCATATTTTGAAGATACTGCGTTCCTATTGAGACACACCTCATAAATCACTCGGTTACTATTGGTCAAAAAAGCAAAAATAAGTACCTATTCTCAGATCTACTATCGGATCCTAGAGATCTATTGTCCTCTCTCGCACCACTATGGGTGGAGACGGTCTCTACATTTCCGTCAATGTCAAAAGTAGTTTCAATGTTTTCTCTAGAGCCAGTAGCTTGTGAAGGACTAAGAGCGCGTGGCGAACGGCTAAATAAGAAAGCATAATAGCAAAAATAAAAACAAAAAAAAAATAAATGGGACAGTGCTGGACGAGCATGCAGCAGTATAGTGTTATGAATCTTACCTTTCGTATATTCTTGACGAATTATCAATGGCTCCAAAGGGATGTCGCGTTCTATCTTCTTGAGTTGGATCCACAAATCTGGCGAAGAAAAGATAAAATCAAATGAAAACTGGCTTAAGCCGTTTTTAGATTATATCCTATGTCACATACAAAAAATATCAGGGGGATTGGTGTAGTTACATTTTAAAAGTATATCTTCATTTCGAACGTTGGGGTCAATTATTGCTGATAAGATAGCTATTTAGCAGATGCTGATAAGTTATCAACAAATAATATTACATTGATAAAAGTAGTGAAGTGAGTCTATTCAGTTTCAAACATTTCTATCGACTGAAATCTTTTTTAGTAACAGTTGACAGTCTTAAATATTATCATATAGATAATATTATCTCAGTAATTCTCGTGAAAACTGATCATTTGTATTCTAAAAAATAAATTCCCACGGACCAGTTAAAATTCCTTCACTCCATGATCAACCAAAAATGTATTATGATCCAATACTACCCCATGTATGTCAATACATTCAGACTCGCATTGACGTGTAATGATCTTTTACAATTTTCCAATGGGGAACTTGCATGAGAAATTTAATCGATTTATTTTTTTATTTCGTTCAATTTCGTTTAAATTTATGATTTTTCCAAAAGCACAGAACACATATTATACAAAGTTTAGGAACAAAAACGTTGATGGAGGGCGGGGCCTGAGTGAAAGCTTTGATTCGCATCCCCGGAGAGGCGCTGATGTGCCTGAAGTTCGTTAGATCTCGAGAAGATGGCGATACGTGGAATGCCACATGACAGCTCATAGCTTGTCATGATGACAGATGATGCCATCATGACATGTTGTCTTTTGTGCTTTGATTTCCCTCAAAGTTGTACAATGTAATACTCATCAAAGAACATGTAAGAAGGCAAAGCACAATCCGGAATACAGGAGTCTTCCCGTCACCCCCGGAAAAGTGGCGCAGAAATGCATCCCCCACAAAATAGAGAAAGTCACAGAAGCAAAAATCTTTCTTCCAGATGAACAGATGGAATTTCGCGGAAAGCAATCCACAACACATCAAACAGTGAGGCTAAGTGACATCAACCTGAAAATGGCAAACAAAGGGGAAGAAACAGAAGAAGTGTTCCTGGGGGAGGTCCGTAACAACCATCCTACCCCACATGGAGCCATGCACCGCTTTCCCAGGCCTATGGAGTGAGTGGAATTTTCTCATAGCCACCATCACACTGGGTCAGCGCCCCGCAGCGCAGAGCACATCAACCCCCAGATGGTTCCGGGCATTGAAGATATAACCGAAAAAGCGACATTTATTCATGGTTTTTGTCTTTATTTAACAAATAAAGACAATTTCAAAGTCAAAGTCAGGATTTTATGTATAGAAATCTGTATAATATAGAGCAGAAATCTATAATAATACAATATCTTAAACTAAGAGTTCGATTCGCATCCACTGCAATCCGTGGCGATTTGTTCCGTGAAATTTTATACGTCAGTTTGTCTTCTAAGCTTTGTATGTGTTCTATGTCCAAAAGTTATTCAAGTTTTAAGTTTGGTATATTATACTGAGCATGGTGTGACGTTATAACTGAGGCTGTGATTTTAGCTTATTTCAGGGGCTGTTTATCAATTGAGAGTTAACCCATGGGATAGCTGACCCTGGGTCAACTTGGCCCCTGCCAAGTATGTCAAACATTTTGAGGTTATCCTAAGGTTATTGAGTTAACCCCTGGGTTAACTCAATTGATAAACAGCCCCTCAAAGCGTTATATCTCCGTCAATTTTAGACTAACAAGAAAAAGAAAAATACGTGTCTCCTCATTTTTCATGGACTCCAATCCAGCAATAAAAAAAAGTTGCAAGTTCCCTATCATGTATGTGAGTTCACCTAACCTAGTTAATCGAAATCAAATTTCAGACTTAAAAAAGCCACAATATACCTGTAAGTATTATTGTTCCCGAACTTTACTACGCTGCCATTCGTCAATATCGTCGTCTGATGTATTCTTTGTCCATTTACGTAGGTATGAGCATCGGCGTGACATGGAGTTAATGACGTCACGCCTTCAGCATAGGTAATTACACAATGTCGTGGTTGAATGTGAGGACCATACAGCTGGAGTGCTATGCCATTAGCCGAGCCAACCTGAAAATGCGACCAGTAATTAGTGACGAGCAGAGTAATTGGTACATACATCTCAAAAGTACAGTATAAATCAATTATTAAATTAATTAGACGGTTTTTGGAAAAAATTATACAACTACTACTGGATAGAATATCAAATCAAACTTGGGATCAATTTTGGATGATGAGGATAAGAATGAAGCAAACGGAATTCAAGTTATTATGTCATGAGTCAATTTTTTCTTTAATAAACTATACATTCAATATTATATCAATACAGCACAGCATACTTCAACATTTTTGGATGCTTTCTTTCAAAATGATAAACAGCTTCTTGTGTCTCTAGACTAACAAAAAGACCAAAAATAAACAGTATTTATATCTTTTAAGTTAGTTTTGGTGTGAGCTAGACCACGTATTGACGTATTACGTCATGTGCCCCTCAAAAATAGCTAAATCTTAGTTCCTAATAAGCAGGTAATATCGTAATATTTGAAAACCACTTCTCCAGACTATTTCGACAAGCTTCAAGGATGGAAAGTAATATTCTTATAATTCTCCTTTTACGCTTTACTTGAGTAAAAACCTCTGAAAAAGATATTGTTCCTTACAAAAGGCATACGTCTTCGCAAACAGGGGTCAGCTCTCGATATTTTACTTCGCGTCAGAGTTATCGGGAAAAATTACTGAAAAAAGTTGTTCTGAATTGTATTCTAGCCCTGAATACTTGAAAAGTTGCATGAAAAGATCAATTTTTTTAAATTTTTTGTTTTTACGAATTTATTTTTACGTTTGACATGATATGAGTCCCATAAAATATAAAAACTTCACCCCTTTTCATTCATCAAAAGTTCGCCCTAAAATGTAGAAATCATAAAAAGCGCCATATATTCTGGCTAATGACCGTCAAGTTTTCGAATAAAAATGATGCCTTTCAGGATAGCTTACAAAATAGACTCCTAAAATACGCACAGAATCGCTATTCCATTAGTAGTAATCTCTTATCATGTCTTGATACAAAATATACGTTTTTGAACCGAATGTTGAAAGAAATGAGCCTCCAGCAGCTCACAATATGAATCGATTTCTAAATAAAATAATTTGTTAGAGAAAGACCGGCAATTTATATTATCATTTTTTCTATAATACAATGTTAAAGCTAGAATCAGAAGCCACTACATAGACGTGAAATAAATACATGCTATCCCCGAAGCTGTCCTATTCCACTAATAAAAAAATTTACAATTTTCTCAAAAGAGCTTCCCAACTCCGAATTATCGGATTAAGCATCTTAAGAACCATTGTTGAGTCTACTGAAGGGACTTCAATTTATGTGCGTTTGGCTTTCTTTAATCCTTTCGATCAAATTTCAATAAACCCTTTACGCACTAACACTAATCATATTGATACTAATAAGCAAATTCCGAAATGTAAGTAAAAAAAAAGAGATATCAAATTAAACAAAATCTTTTCGTTAAAACTTTATAGAACACTGCATTGCAGATTACCATGCAGTAGGAATGACATTTTATCCCTGTGAACGTCATCAAATCTTTAGTCCGTAGCATAAATACACTTTTCCAAGCAAGTCAGCAAAACTTATGAAGGTCAGGGGAATTTGACAATGAATAACGATCATGGAACGTGAATCTACGTGAATGTGATATTTACTGTCACCACCTTATAATATAATGGATACTAGAGGTAACCTTTATATGACCGACTTAATATTTTGGTTCCCAGAAAAGTTTTGATAATAGGTCGTACATTATAAGAGTTATCATCATTTAATTTTCAAAATATTAGAAAACCCACCTTTTGAAGATACTGAAAATTGCGAATAGCTTTTATGGATTCATTTTAAATCATCCCGCAAAGTTTCATCAATGAATTGTCTTCTTTTCATCAGCAAACTTACACACTCAATTCCTGCTACTTTCTTCAACTTTCCACCCACTATAACTATTTTAACAAGTCTCAAATTGAGTTACGAAACTACACAACTGACTAGAGCCTTGCACAAGAGTGTTTATTACGTCGAAAGCATTATATGTATGTGTCGAATATATTCCGTAAACATGTCTCACGTTTCATTTGAATAGCAGCAGCAATAATAATTGTACCTTATCTATCCAGAATGACGTGTTCCTCTACTCTCATTTCGTTCCCTATGGAATCGATGTTGAAAACAATAATACGCCACTGCTTCAGTTTAAATTTTGGAAAAGAGCTTTTGTGTGCTTCTAGGCAAGGTGTTCGAAACTACAAGTATATAGATTCTATGTATACCTATGTGATTGTTTCTCATATTTGAAATCGATTTCAATAAGAGCGGTATCCAATCCAGAGACGAAATATTATGACGTTCACTACTTATGTGATATATGATATATTACATATATTTCAATGAAATGTCTGGTTTGGATAGAAATACAGTTATGGATTTGTGTGGTGTTTAGAAATAGACTACAAATACAAAGATATTCCGGGGGTCCGGAAATACGTGTACAACGTCTTACAGAATCATGTCGTCAGAATGGGTCGATTAAAGGCAACTCACCTATATCTGAAAGTGCTTCATTAAAAAAAAGGTTTTTCCCAAGGTTAATTGATATGTTAAGGTTGCGCCGTAACTAGGGAGTCGGAAATGCACGAACGTTAACCCGAATGGATCCCATATTGGTGACGTCACCGAGCTCCGTTCGGCGTGTCATCTTAATGTCATAACATGCCCGTTCTTCAGGGTCTCAAAACTTTTTTATCGAGTGTTGGCCGTTTTTGAACGTGTTTGAGGGTAACTTATTACACAGCTTTTGGCATACAGTGAAATATCTTCTCATTGTTAAGTGTGAACCATATTTTATCTTTTTTTAGATGCGTATTTGAAAGTCGCAACCGAATCGGGGAAGACTGACGTCATTTTGTCTGAATTCTCATTCGTCCTACACTCGAACATATGTATAACGACGCAAACTTATTACTATCAATTAACCTTGGGTTTTTTCCTACATTTTTCAAATACGTGAAAATCGATTTTGATACTTTTGATGCGCAGTCTTGTACCATAAAATCTCTGCATTCTGCCATAGATCTTTGTTCACGTATTTTCCGGACACCCAAGGCCCAAGATTGAAACCTTATACTGTGGAGAAATTAACATTCAGATAAAAAAAACATATGTACCTAAATAGAAATTGCAATACCGTATAAAACAAACAAAACGATCAAAGAACAAAAAATTACAAAATGAAAAACATCATATAATCGACCTTAAACCAGGGATCAAAATTCGAAAACAATCTTACTCACAACCTCAACACAATATGTTGGAACATTGTTGCAACAATGAAAAATATGGGGCTTGATTAAAGGCAGATGATAATGATAAAAACGAAAGCAACCAGCATTTACACGCTGATCGTAAACATGCGATTGTGAGAATAAAGGTAAAACATTTTTTTTTTCAACAACAAGATCCAACTAAGTGAACATTATTTGATCAGTATATTATGTCCTTGATTATTTCAATAATGAACAATTTGCATTTATATTTCAAATAACCTGGAATTTTATATTCGTTTTCCGCCTGTTGATTCCTCTCGATTCATGGGAATATTATTGTGAACGTAGACGTGTTGGAGTTTTGGGTTTGACTGTTGAACAATGAAACCAGGCTTCCATCAGGAACTCAGAGACAATGACAATTTGCCAAAATTTGACTCATTCATATTGATGAACTTCATTGGACAAAGTCCCGACTTTGTTGTTGACACAAGAGGAATTGAAATGGAAAATTGAGGGACAATATAAGTTGTGGTAGGTGTAACGGCATACATTAACTATACAACTGTTTAAACATGAAAATAATAGATACCATCGCAGTTCAACATAGTTTACTTCTATTGTGACGTTGCGAGTATCACGACGGAAGACATCAATCATTTCTGGAGTCCTTATTCTCTACTTTGTCTCATCGACATTCAGCCACTACATCAAACCAATGGTATGAGGAGATACAAAAGCCCCCATTCCATAGCAAGCATATAGAAACAATAGAGGTGAAAAGTTTAAAAATCAATATAAGCAATGAAATAGGAAATAACACGTATTTCTCGCCATGAAGTTTATCAGGGTGGCTCAATATAATAGGTAGCACTAGACCACAGATAAGAGTATTTTCTACAAAGCGATTGAACAAAAGCGTTGAAAGCTTCCTCATATTCTCATGAATCGAATAGATATGTCCCTTGGCATTGATCTGAAAAACAATGAGCAAACCAATCTGATTCAAGTGATTATTATAATTATATACACTGTGAGCCAAATTAAGTTGGAACATACTTTGATCCTTGAAAACTTTTCTTTTTGTTTATAGTTTCGATGATTTTTGGATGTGATATTGGTCAATATGTTTTGGATGGTCCTACAAAACTGAGCTCTCGAATTTTGACCAGAACAGGAATTACGACGTTTTTATGAAATTGTTGCATTGAAGCTCGTTGCAGAAAAACGAACTGCGCTACTCACAGACCAAGAGAGTTTTCCTGTTTGATTTTAAATCAGTAGACATTTTCGAAGGTAGACATGATTCTATCTTTGGAAGATAAAATCTCGATTAAACAGTAATGGAAAAGAATATAGGTGCACGAGAATGTCGGGACCCTATCTATATCCTATACATACGAGCATTTTATAATTATTATAAAATGATTCGTAAACTAATTAAGTATTTTCAATGAAAAAAATTATTTGTAATACATAACTGATTACCTAATTGAATTTATTTTTCCATTTTAAAAATTCTAAAAAGTCAAAAATTCGACAAATCTTGAAGAGACGACGTTTCTTTGGAATTTCAAGAAATCTTGTAATCTTGATTAAAGTGAAGTGAAATAGTTTTAAGCCCCATTCATCAGCGGATGGGTTCGCCGGATCGGTCAATCACGATTCGTTCGCCGACCGATCCGTCAATGTGTGTTGTGAAGAGAGTCGGATCCGTGTCGGGTCGCGGGCTCACCGGTCTTGACAGCGAACACCCGACACGACCGCGACAGATCCGGGCAAATTTGTGAGTGTGTGGCGTGTCCGGTTTGGTTTGAGAGTTTGAGGTTAATCAAAAAGACTTTTGAAAATAACAAGGCATTTAAGCATGATTTGATCGTTTTTTTTTTCAAGAAATTAAATGCGTATGAGTTAACAGGGTTCGTGTAATGTATGCGAGCACGGATGGGTCGCGAGTCCGGTGCGTGTTGTTAGTCCGGTCCGGGCTCGTAGATGAATGGGGGGCTTTAATGCCGAAAGGTTATGGTATAGAATATTCATATTTTCAGGATAACTTTTCCCACTAATGCCCTTCTTAAAAAGTATATCAGTTGGTCTCTAAGTAGCGCGGTTCGTTTCTGCAACGAGCTTAAATGCACCAATTTCACAAAAACGTCTAGTCCGGTCCTGCCTGAAATTCGAAAGGTAAATTAAAGAGAAAGATCCAGATCATATTGACTAATATTATATCCAAAAATCATCAAAATCCATACACAAACAGAAAAGTTTTCAAGGACCAAATTATGTTCTAACTTAATTTGGCCCACAGTGTATAGGTATTATTATAACCGTACCCAAGATACCAAAGACTCAAATCATCACTGGATAGTTTGCTTGTACAACATTGAAGTTATAAAAGTAACATTATATTTTTCAACTGTTCAGTCTGTATACATACTTCAGAGCATAAAATATGCAATCTATTTATTTTCAAACTTATTCCAAACAAAAAGGAGATTTTTTTACAAAAGAATAAAAAACTGAAGTTAATCGTGACAACTCTGAATAAATCACGGACCAGAGAACAAAAATAATACATCGAGAAACATCTCCACGCCCTACAGGAAACGGAAAAACGTTTTCGTGTCTTCAAATCATCGTGCAAATAGGAAAAACCAGAGCTTTGACGCAATGCTGAATATTGTTTGTCTGTTTCAATACGATTTTTTCTTCAATGTTCTTTTCTACACGTTAAAAGAATATGATTAACGCTAAAACGCCTTAGCAAAAGTCGAATAATAATAATAATAATATTAATTAATAATAATTATAATAATAATAATATTAATTCATGGATACGTCGAGCGAGACTTTGCGTTCAACAACAGGGCGATAGCTTTGAACAACTGCTGTAATAAAGCAGTAATTTTGCAATTTAGTGTCATCAGATTGAAAATAAAATCGTACAAAAAATCCATTATCTCTCTTATTATTCAACTTTTGCTAAGGCGTTTTAGCGTTAATCATATTCTTTTAACGTGTAGAAAAAAACATTAAAGAAAAAATCACAAGACCGTAAACACCCTGTATATAGATATAATGAGCATGGTGTGACGTCATAGTTCATATGAAAACGTCATAGTGCCGCACATTTTAAAGAACTATATCTCCGTCAAGTTTCGACTTACATAAAAAAGATAAAATACGTGTCTCCTTATTTTCCATGGACTTTCGAATCCAGCAATAAAAAAAATTCATGCAACTTCCCAATTGTAAATTGTCAAGCTCAAGCTAGACATCTCAGAATAGACCGAGAATTATAAAATTATTAGGTAGCTACTTAATAATATATTCAAAATAAAAAATTCAAAATCAAACTCAACAATACCAACAAACAAAC
Source organism: Orchestes rusci (assembly GCA_958502075.1). NCBI lineage: Eukaryota > Metazoa > Arthropoda > Insecta > Coleoptera > Curculionidae > Orchestes > Orchestes rusci. The sequence continues at coordinate 10,905,808 of OY293310.1, forward strand.
CCGGAACTTTCTAGCTATAACGTATTTTTCAATGAAAATCATAACCTAAGTATTCGTTAAGTGTGTCCCAACCTTTATCCGAGATGAGTCCGCAACGAACAAGTTCCGTGTATTTTTTGCATTGAATTAAGGTCCGTGCGTCCCTGCACGGACCGCAACGAGTCCGTTTGATCGTGTTTGACAGCCGAGTGTCGGACGTGTTCTCATTTGATCCAATGCTCAAAATACACGGAACATGCTCGTTGCCAACAAGTGTGTCCCTGGACCCGTATTCCGTGTACCTGTGGAATTCTAGCAACATGTCGCTTTCCCATCATTTTACACAGAGAGCGACGTGTTGCTATGGAATTCCACAGTACACGGAATACGCGTCCTGGCCTTAAAATGAGAACACGTCCAAAAGTCGGCTCGTTCAACACTTAGGACGTTGCGGATGAGTGTGTCCCAATCTTAGGTAGTCTCGTGAATAATAGTACTTATTCACCTTACTAAGGGGCTGTTTATCAATTGAGAGTTAACCCATGGGTAGTCTGACCCTGGGTCAACTTAGGACTTGGATCCTGCCAAATGGACAAATGTCAAACATTTTGAGGTTATCCTAAGGTTATGGCATTAACCCAGGGGTTAACTCAATTGACAAACAGGTACTAAACGGTTAATTACTATTTAAATTATGAGTCAACATGCATGTTTATACAGATTTTCTAGACAAGTAGTTTACTGACATTTAACGGCTGTGTATCGTACATTGTTTCATTTCATAATGTACTGTAAAGTATCATTTACCGGAGTGGTTACCAGCCCGGTGAATGACACTTAACATCATCAGCGACTGTAAACTGTAATAAAGATTTACTTCACTATACTCCGCTATTCCGCTAATAATGACCCTTTGCATCACCAAAGACTGTTAAATTGCATTGGTAGCATGGTTTTGCTGGCGCCATCTCATGGTTTTAATTAATAACTTGACATGAAATGTTGGTAACATAATATGTAAACTCTCTATATTTTCTAAGTGGTAGTATGGTTTAACTGGGTCCATCTCATGGTTTTAATTGATAACTTGACATGAAATGTTGCTAACATAAGTTACCTATCTACAGTGCGTCGCAGATAAGATGAATACACCACTGTATTTTCCTTATTTGAAGAAGTCGGGGTTCAAAATTTTCTAAAGTCCAGACTAATGAGCCACGCTTTTTATGATATCCAACTCAAATTTGAATTTTAAAACCCGCCTACTACGTCTTCGCAGAGAGGGCCAATTCCCGATATTTTGCGTCGCGTCAGAGGTATCAAAAAAAGTGGAAAAAAGTTGTTTTAGATTGCTTTCTTACTCCAGATTACAAGTTTCGTTAAAAAAAAACAATGTTTTTATTTATTCACAATTTTTTTACCGTTCGAAACAATAATAATATAATCTCATCAAAAACCAAAAATTTGACTTGTTTTCAAAATAATGCTTTCATGGCGAATCAAAAACAGTTTTTAAGGTTGTGGAAAGACATAATATTTATTATGATTCTGTGATTGATTTAATTTAACGAAAATATAAAAATCAGAATTTTCTCTTCAAGCTCGGTATCTGAGGTGAGACTAAAGTTTAGAACAGCTTTTTTCTGTAACTTTTTTCGATATCTTTAACGTGAAGCAAAATATCGAGAATTGCCCCCCCTTGCGAAGACGTAGTAGGCGGGGTTTAGACATCAAATTATAGTTGAATATCATAAATAGTGGAGCTTATCAGTCAGTATGACTCTACAAAGATTTCAAATCCCGACTTCTTCCAATAAGGGGAATACAGGGGTGTATTCATCATTTTATTTGTGACACACTGTATATTACCCAAGTGGTGACATGGTTTGGCTGGCGCAATCTGATGGTTAGAATGCGAGACGGACTGCCACCACCGTTCTCTCAATGTGTGCTTTGACAATAAGAAAGCACTTTTTCTCATAAACCGATTAAAAAAAATCTCACAGTATGAAACAAAACAAGGTAACCAGTCCGGTTAATGATACTTGAGTACTTGATACTTGATAAATTGAAGTGTCAATAAAACAAGATTGGGCTGTAGGTCCGGTCCTGGAAAAGTTGAACTCTAACGAGTTTCTCAAAAATATGCTCAGGAAACCCGGATATACTCCCTGCAAGTTTGAACAAAATCGCTTGAGGCGATTCGAATCTATAGACACCAAATCGAAATTTTCACACTCTGTATCTTTTAAAAAGTCGCTTACTGACACATTTTTTCATGGAAAAAGTGATTACACGACTATACTCTATCCGGTTGAGGTACCGAATCCGGCCAGTCCGGCCTCCCAACCGGACGTCCGGTCCGGCCGGATTTTCTAACAAGTTCGGCCGGATTTTTGATAACAGAAGTGTACTATGATTTTAACGGAAATAAAACACAAGACAGAAGTTTATATTTTAATCTATTCAGTAATTTGTGAAAAAACTAGAAATAAACACTGAGAATCGGTAATTTCCCGAAATAGGTACACTAAATTGGTGGTTTTCCGAAAAATTCTCCTTAATTCATTTTATTATAGATGTTATTCAACTTACCTACCTATAGAAAAAGATAAATTCGACTTATGGAGAAAAAATCACATGCTGAGGTGGTCATATAATATACAGGGTGTTCGGAAATGAAGAGCAAAAAAATCACCGCAGCATTCTAGACCGGAAGTAAATGCTACCTTATTATATAACATTTTTTCGAAAATTGATTATTAACGGAGTTACAGGGTGTTGAACTTGAATTTCATCTGCAGTTTTTTGCCACGCTCATAATATTGTGACGAAATCTCGTATTTGGGGCTTTTTCGGAATGAGGAATGCAAATTTGCCCACCATTTTTTCGCATTTTGTAGAGGGCGCCACATACGAACCTATACATTGATTGAAACGATCCTAACTGTTTTGTGCTACACTGTATGCAACTTTTTAGTGAATATTTTTATTCTGCCAAAACCTCTTGACATAAAAAAGTTATACCACTTTTGTCTCGATAAATTCAACCGTTTTCGAGAAATACGCTAACATAACTACGCGCTTTAGAATCATGCGCAACAAGTTGCCGTGGAAACAAATTGGATTAGAATCAATTTTGACAGAAGGAAATTTTTCACATTTTTTCATTTTTTTTATTTTCAGTATTTTTGTCATTGGCCACCATAAGCGTAACAACAAATTTTCAAAAAATTAACAACTTTTAAAATGTATTCTTCCCAAACTTGTTTCTATGGCAACTATAGCACATGTTTCCAAATCATGGTATGTTTAAGGTTGAAAAACAAATCAAAATGATTTCGTATTCATGACATGCAAGCAAAGTTATTTTAGCGTTTTTCTCGAAAACCATTAGATCTATCGCAACAAAAGAAGTATTCCTTTCTTATGTCAAAAGATCGAGAGAATAAAAATGTTCGGTCAAAAGTCACATACAGTGTAGCACAAATAGTTTAGACCATTCAAATCAAAGTAAAGGTACGTATGTGGCGCCCTCTACAAAACGCGAAAAAACGGGGGGCAAGTTTCAATTCCTCATCCTGAAAAAGCCCCAAATACGAGATTTCATCAAAATATTATAAGCGTGGCAAAAGGTATTGCAAAAAAACTGCAAATAAAATTTAAATCTAACACCCTCTAACTCCGTTAATAATCAATTTTCGAAAAAATGTTAAAGGAAAAGGTAGCATTGATTTTCGGTCTAGAATGCTCCCCTGATTATTTTGCTCATCATTTCCGGACACCCTGTATAATATATTTGTAAAGAATGTTCGATTTGGAGAACACATCGTGTTAGAGAAGTTTCACTGTACCAGTTAACAGTTTTTTGGAGTCGCCACGAGTCACATCAATTTTTAAAAAAAATTAAAGAATTCATAGGTCCGGCCGCCGGACGTCCGGTATCCGGAAGTCCGGCCTAATGTGAGTCCGTTCCATCCCTACTATCCACCATGACAAAATGTGCACTTATTTCAGACATCCGTATAAGATATTGAGGGAATTTCCTATACTAAAATCGAATATGACTGACATAATACGGGCAAAAATCCAAATCTTTTTGTAATGGGGCAGCGCGCCGCCGCCGGCCGTCCACGAATTTATTCATATATCAAACTAGTACTTTTGTGTGGTATATTCTATTAGTTCGCCTGATAGTAATAGCCTCCAACCCGGGGGATCGATTCTATTAAGTTCCTGCAGTGTTTTTTTTTTATTTTTGATATTTTTATTTTATAAGAACAGCTCAGTCCAAAATATCTTCGTGAGTGATTTTGTGGCATATTTCTCCCCGCTAGTCGCTACTTTCTGTTAAAAGTTCCAAACTATTTCCATTTTACAACCGAAATAATTATTATTCTCTGACGCTCAAAACGCTTTACCTCTATTCATAAGCTTTCTTCTGATTCCTATTTTTTTTCTGGTTCATGTACACCGATATTGAGTTTAATTATGTTCCTGTCTATCGTCTTGAAGTCTGCGATTTGAAGCTGACGTGAGCTCAAAATATAACGATTTATTTATTATAGAATTTCAATCAAATGTTTATAGCTTCAAAGATACCAGGAGTTGAAGTTTATTTTCAAATTTAAATTTTTTCCCTAGTGAATCGGCTTTTTTTAATGTGAAAATGAATTATCTCTAGTTCCTGATGAAACTTTTTTGTTTAAACTGCTCTTTGTAAACAAAAATCGATTTTGAGGAAAAGTGAAAGCCGGGATAAACATTTACCCTGAAAGAGTAATATAATATAATATACTGTAGTACTGAACTGGATAGCAAGTGCAATAGATATTCAGTAAAAATGCCGATTTTTATTTGCTGCCACAAAGAATTTCAACCAATGTCGAATAAAGTTTGTATTTTCAGAAACATTTTGTTTGGTAAAGCCAAGTAAGAGTATGAAAGATATCAATCTCACCTCAGTTACATCATTAACCAGTCTGATGGTCTTGCTGGTGTCACCAGGATGAGGTGCTTGACCATCTGGTCCCAACTCCATGAGAAACGGAACATCACCCCTTTGATCTCCTCTCACGCCTCCGAGTGGTTTTTTCTTGCGCTTCCTTGGTGCACAATCTGCAGGTCGTCTGCGTACATGGAACATTATGGAGCCTGGAAAAATAAGACTTTAAGAAATATGTAGGTATATGTGAATGTACAAATTGAATGATGCATCTTCATTATTCCTGTTCGATTGCGATACAGCTTGGAATAATGTCTCGTATTCACCTATTCTGCAACATATTTTCTTCATGTTAAAAAGTACTGATTTAATTCACTACAAGATCATAATATTTTGGCAACAGAAATCATTTCATGTCTACTGAGCTCGCAACGTAAATTCGTTGGTCCAGTTAACTATTATATTATGTGTATCTGGTATCAGCATCAACTTAAAAATAGCAATTTGGCGCTGAAATATATTTTAACGTTCGATCATGGAGTACAGAAGGTAGATTTTTCATGACGGTGACCTGCTGATTTCATGTTTTTTTTACACAGACAGACATAACACAAAAAAAGTTCGACGTCTGGATTTAACGTCGAACCCATAATTTACATGCAATATATTTGACAATTTCTCACCACCCTCTTATCGATTGAGTCAAGGGTCCAAATTGGACGCCCTCGAGTTATAGTATCAAAACAAGAGAATATATCAAAAATCTTTTGAGATGAGGTGAATTTTGATAATATTTTGTTTCAAAGTTCGAGCATATTTGGAAAGGATCAATTTTTGTAGACTCTTTAAAGCTTGCTTTAAAGATATACAGGGTGTCTCACGGTGACCGTCCATTAGAATATCTCAGGAAATAAAGCAATTGGGATTTTGAAAATTTGTATGGTGGGATATTCATAGATGTTCTTCTCAAATTGAATAAAAGCAACGTTGCACGACTTCCGGTTATACCGGAAGTAGGTGTCAACTCGCTTATTTTGAATGGGGCACCCCTCGGGGCACCCTATATATTATTTTATTTTTGGATTCTATGCAAAATTTTAGGTACATTTTATTGATATCATCCAATACCTAAGTCTAAACGTTTTTGAAATATTCTAAATTTTAGGTCAGAAATCACATTAACAGACCATAAAAAAATTGACATTTTCATAATCACAGCAGACGTCAATATTTGATACTGGATATTTTTCTTGTAGAGGGGGTCCACTTTAAGAGATTACATTATTATTTCAACAATAAATACATACAGGGTGACCAAAAACTAACATTAAAAATGATTTTGTAAAAATCGTTAAATGTCAATTTTTTCAAATGGAAACACACTTTTTTCATAATTTTATTTTTTGATATTATATAATATCAAAGGAGAACCTATTCCGTCGCAACATTCTAGTGAACATGAAAATACTTGAATCACGCCATTCTGATAATTTTTGTTATCTTTTCCATAATATGAAGCGTTACTTCTAGAAAACTCGTGAATGTGGGCAACAGTGGAGATTTACTACAGATAATTCAGTGATTGTACGCGAATCCCGCATTATTGATGAGTTTTTTGATCTTATCCCAATATTCAACAAATAGAAGATTTTCCAGAAATATTTTGTGACCAACAAAATGTACATAAATTGGTTTAATACTCCAGTGTATTGGCGTTTCGTTCGTAATAACCACAATAGTTATTTTCATATTATCCTACAAGGAATATAAATCCATGTTCCAGCAATATTTTCCGGGTGTTTTCATTTGGCAGTTAAAGTATTTTCAAGGTCGTAGGAAGACTAAAACGAGCCAAGTGCACGTACTTCGCATCTCACTGCATAACTAAATATGCAAATGTGATTATAAATTTGAGTATTTCCATGGAATGAGGCGTCGTATTTCCGTAAAAGCGGCGATGCAAAACGAATTTTACATGCAAAGGGAAAGTCATTTCGGACAAACGGAAACTATTTGTATCATCATTCTGGAATCGAGGTACTGACTTTGATTTAATATATTTTTCAATCGTGAACAAAAAAACATCATAGTTGACATAACGATGGCTTTCTGTTCCAAGAACTATTCGAATAGCAATCCATTCAACTATTCATTTGCTATTTCGGGCATATCTTGGACACGCTGAATATTCTCCAAGTCAACTAACAGCATTGCGGAGAAACTTTTTGAACAATTGGAGTTCTCACGGGAGTTATTCAAGCTAAGACATTAATTCCATTACCAGTTCCAAGGTTTGACCAAATTAGGAAAATGAGCACATTTTACAGATATAGGAATTGAGAAGATTAAGTTTGTAGAAAGCCTTTGGTAAGGTCATTATAATATAGTAACAAAACTATCATTAGTGCTATTGAAGTACAATTTCGTTAGATAAAAGATAACACCAATTTCCATGTTGGACAAAATAATCGAATATTTTTGAAACTGTTTGCAATTATGTAGAAATCATCCATGTCTCAAAGAGGTCCTTGAATTCAACGTAGACATATAAAATTCAAAGTATTTAGGCCTCAACACATATATTGGAACCAACTAATAAAACAGGTTCATGTTGTATGTTGTATGTAAAAGAATAAAATTAAAAAAACAATACCCAGACTAAGATGCGAACTCGTAGCCTCATAGGGCATAGGCTGTTGGTCCTGAGCATTGAGTTCTATAAAGTCAATGGTCCTGAGGCTACTTGTTCGAATCTAGTCTGGGGAATAAAATTGTCTATTTACTTTTATTCTTTCAATCCATTGGCCAGATCGTCGGTAAAATGAACTAAAAGGCGAAAGGCCAAATTGCTGTAACTATCAAATCCAATTTTTTTCGATTGTATATATTTGCCAAGCTTGGCCCGAACTAATAGTTCTTTGGGTGGGTTTTCAAAACCTAGCAGGCGGATCACTACTTCTTGAGGTGTTCTCGATATCAACAGGTACTATTACTTGGTCAGGTACGAGAATGGATTCCATTAAGAAACATCGTGCGTGAGGACAGTGCGAATTTCGTTTACAAAAAAGATTGAATACAGTTTAGAACACCTATTTCATGTACAAAAACCAAGTCGAAGGGAAGTCGGCACTTATGGGCCACCTTCACCAGCTTCGCAAATCTAGATAATTTAGGTATCCTATTTTCATAGTAAACAAAATTTTGTTATGACTATCAGACTTTGAGTAAGACTTTAAAAACGCTACATCAGGGAGAGAAGCAAAATAATGAATCGTTGCCAAGATGACAAACAAAAAAAAAAAGAAGGAAGATCGATGACGGGAAGATAAACAAGAAGCGGAGCAACGACAAGAGCATGAAAACGGACCCAAATGAAACAGAATATCATAAGCAGTAAACATATAGACATGAAAAGAACATTAAAAGAGGTTCGACAAGAAAAAGGCGGCGTTTGACGGGATATGAATTTGTGAAATTGTTTTGCAAGACGAACAAAAGGTAAAAGCTCGATAAAGTACAAGCAAGAAAAGAGAAGTGCTGATAACGCGAGTGATAACGTATACAATTTCAAGCCAATGATTTCACTATTATTCAAATAATAGAAATTTAGAGAAACAACCATTATATGCTAATGAGAGGTGTTTCATTTCAGTGCGGTATTGGTGGTTGTAATTAATTGAGTTGCTGGTTAATTATATTTAATGAGGAATTAATTCTAGCATTGGGTGAAGAAATCTAATGTGAGCAGTTTGATTCTTGTAATGTTTGCCATATGATTATTTGAACGGTTGAAAAATTTCAAGAAAGCTCGTAAAATTGTGTCCAGAATGAAAAATTACACATTAAAGCAAATTCAAGAGTATTAACAGTTATTCGATTGATTGAGTAAAACATCTTCACATTCATAATACATAAACGGTTGTTGTAGTTAGTTGTTTAGCTCAGTAGAGATGTCGGTTTGTCAAAAAAAAAATTCAAACAGAATGTTATTTTCAGGGTTGCTTGGAAACTGCCTCCTGAGTATCCAACCAAATGATCTGACTCGAACTCCTGGTACATTTTGCGCTGAAGAGGTGGTTTCCTAAACATTGTTTTGAAGCGGAATGACTTCAACAAAACTTATAGAGGATAAGAAACTGAACAACTTTGCCTCATAACAGCTCTAATACCTGGTCTAATATTAAACGAGTAACAGCGCATCAAATGACAAAATCAAGATGGTGACAGGGGTGGTTAAAAACATTTTCTCGCAAAAAAATTACCTTGCGAAAAGTTTCAGAGAATCAAAGTTTCAATTTTTTCCCCATAAAATTTTTCATCTTCTCAAAAAAACAACTCCGGATGCCAGCCGAATTTTGTCATTTGATTCGCTGTAACTCATTCATTGTCAGAGCTGTCAAAAATTTTAATAGAGCAAAGTTGTTCAGTTCTTAGTCCTCTACAATCTGCAACTTTTGTTGTGCTCTAAATAAATTTATATGAAACTCCTCAGCGCAAAACGTACCAGGAGTTCGAGCTCCTTTGAGGCAATCCTCAAGCATCCCTGAAAAAATCATTCTGTTTCGATTTTTTTTTGCCGACTCCTATAAGCTGACTACAACTTTACTGGGCTATGTTATTATGCAACCAGTGTGACTGCATACCAAACCACTCCATCCATACAGTAAAGTGAACGGAAATATATAAACAGAATGTTTCATTAATATTGCGAAAAACTTCGGCATGAGTTTTCCCGCTTTAAAGTAAGAACAAAACTTCCTATTAACATGTATCCGGAAATGCTTCGTTACAGAGCTACATGGTGTTGAAATTTTATTTTAATTTTTATTTTCTCTAAAAAACATTTGAACTAATTTCCATCTTTTGATGAAAATTGGTATTTGGAGGTTTCTTATCATGCGAGATTCGAATTTGACTTAGGTATGGCTCTAACTTGTAGAGGCCGCAAGCTACTTATTTTTCAGAATATGGACAGCCTTGACTTTTTTGGACGCCCCTGCATTATACAGGGTACAGGGTGCCACAGATTCGAGTGCATGCAAGGGGATCTTAGTTGTTATAAGAGTCCATTCAATGGATGCAGAGTTGCGCATTTTTATGCTCAACAAAATGTCATTTTGACATTTGAAAAATTCCCCCTACTTCCGAAGATTTTCTAAAAAAATCGAAATTTCGCAAAAACGATATTATTATTTCCAGAGCTTATTTAAGAAGATATTTCAAAATTAATCACACTTTCTCATTGACACTTTTTCTCCTCTACATCTACAATATTGCGGTATCAAATTGAAAATCTGACGTTTCGTCGTTGAGCGGCCATCATCAAGTTCATTTTTTCAAATATGGACCTGGATTTTTTACTTTATTTTTAGTAATCTTTTGACGTCGTTGAGGTATTGAGGTATCGCCACAGTCTAAAAAAATACTCATCTAAAAATAGTCTAGGTATAGGAAACAGTAGATGAATTCTGTCTAGAATTTTCTATAGAATCCAAAAATTGAATTATATACTGGGTTTTGTATTTAAAATAACAAAGTTGGTATCAGCCACTTCTACATGACACACCCTGTATAAAATGTTTTTGCTGAAAAAATTGTATAGGGTGTTGACAGATAAATGGACCCCCCCATTAACTTTCTAATTTGATGTTTGGGAAAAACATGTTTCAAATGAAAGTTTAATGGTTCAAATAAATTTTGTGAAACAGAACTTCTGGGTGTGGTCCAACTTTCTTATTTCAAATTACAACCTTATTTTTTTGATTGATTTTTGCATTCTCTGGAAAATTCTAAACATATTTCATATAGCTTCCCTATACCCAAATTCAACCAATAAGAAGATATCAACGTCAGAAATTTGCTATTTCTTCGAGCATGTTTTGAAATGTATGGTATTATTTGGAGACCTTGGAAACAAAGTGGTTGTTGAAAGATGTCAACTTGTCAAGAAAGATTTGAACATGCTATATTGCGAAGAAAAAAAAAGTTGAAATATTCTCTTCATAATACAGGGTGACCCAGTTTTATCCAACAATATTTCAAATTAATATTTGTATAGGTTTGCGTCCTTAAGTTAGATCAAACAGATGCGGGTTAGTGGGGAGAAGGACGGTGTAAAACAAAAACACTCAGTTATTGATTTCCCGACGTTTCGGTCATTTATTGTGACCTTTCTCAAGGGCTAGAAAAAAAAAAAAGAAGAAAGGACAATACAGACAGTGCTCTAGTTAAAAAATTGAAAACAAAAGGCAAAAGTTAATAGAGAGAAAAAAAAAACAGAACCACAATATCACACTTATTCCTAATCTAATAAACAAACGATTGGTACTTACTTAATCAGATTGAGTGTGTTGTGAAATCTAGGATTAAGTTTGGCATCCATGCTTTGCGGTTTATTGTTGATAAAAAAAAAACCTATTGTTCCTTAACATTTTTAATCTGTTTGTGCAAGTCACACTAATGTGTTGTTGGTTTTGATGTTTTTTCATATTTATAACATGTATTCTTAGTTTACGTTCTCTGTATTTTAACATCATGTACATGTGTTTTTTTGTTATCCAACACACTCAATCTGATTAAGTAAGTACCAATCGTTTGTTTATTAGATTAGGAATAAGTGTGATATTGTGGTTCTGTTTTTTTTTTCTCTCTATTAACTTTTGCCTTTTGTTTTCAATTTTTTAACTAGAGCACTGTCTGTATTGTCCTTTCTTCTTTTTTTTTTTTTTTTTTTTTTTTTTTTTCTAGCCCTTGAGAAAGGTCACAATAAATGACCGAAACGTCGGGAAATCAATAACTGAGTGTTTTTGTTTTACACCGTCCTTCTCCCCACTAACCCGCATCTGTTTGATTTCAAATTAATATTCTACCTCGCAAACAATTTTTATTCTATGAAAACCTTTAAAACATTTAGTTTCTTTTTAGAAGCTTTTTTGAAAATGGATATTACTCCTATTGTTTGAGTGGATCTTGTCATGGTTCGAGAAACTATTTGGTTGTCTTTCAGAATAAATGTCCATAGAATAAAGATTGTTCAAAATTAGTAGAATCTAAATTTTAAATATTATCGGATAAAATTGGGTCACCTTGTTAGTTTTTCAAATCTTTTTTGAGAAGTTGACATCTATTAACAATTACCTGGCAAATTTCTGATGTTAATATCTTCTTATTGGTTGGATTTGGGTATAGGGTATGCTATAATATGAAAAATGTTAAGAATTTTCCGGAGAATGCAAAAATCAAACAAAAAAATAGGGTTGTAATTTGAAATAAGAAAGTTGAACCATGCTCAGACGTTCTGGAACACCCTGTATATGTGAAAACCTTTTTTTCACAAAATTTATTGAACCATCAAACTTTCATTTGAAACATTTTTTCCCCAAACATGGAATTAAAAAATTTATGGGGGGGTCCATTTATCTGTAAACACCCTGTACAACCAAAAATATCAATCGACGTGTCCAGGCGTTTTTTCGAAAGCGTCCCCATTCATTAATTATCGAATTTATTACAATTGGCTGTTCCACAATGCATGAAAAACTAAATCAATTTCTGCGAAAGTGTTCAAAAAAATTGCCATTTTAACAAAATATTGAAAATAACAATGATAGGTGAATAATGATTGAAGGTTGCTAAGGCAACCCATTACTCTACACCCTCATCTAATCACCTCAATACCTCAAAGACGTCAAAAAATAACTAAAAATAAAATCAAAAATCCAGGTCCGTATTTAAAAAAATTAAGTTGGTGATGGCAGCTCTAAGACGAAACGTTAGATTTTTAATTTGATATCATCATCTTTTAGAGGAGAAAAAGTGGCAATGGCAAAGTGTAATTTATTTTAAAATGTCTTTTCAAACAAACGCAGGAAATAATAAAAACGTTTTTGCGAAATTTCGTTTTTTTTCGAGTATTTTTGGAATTAGTCGGGATTTTTCAAATTTAAAAATGGCCTTTTATTGTGCATAAAGATGCGCAACTTTGCATCCATTTGACCGACCCTGTACCCTATATAATAACTGAGATCCCCATGCATGCACTCGAATCTGTGGCACCCTGTATTCTTAACTTAAAAATAGATTCCTTCATCATATTCACGCAGAAAATGTATTCTTGTTAGAAGTCGCTACGTGCAACCATTCTCAAGATATTTGGATTTGAAAAATGAATACATGTGAATACAGTGCAGAATGAATTTGCCTGCTTAAAAATAAGAATACAACTTCTCGTAAACATGTGTCCGGAAATGCTTCGTTACTGAGCTACAGGGTGTTAAACTTTTTATTTTATTTGATTTTTTTCAGTTTTTTTACCTTTTTTTCTAAACAATATTTGATAAAAGAGTTGTTGATAACATTACAGACTAGTCGACTTTTTTCTTGACTTTTTTTTACTGGAAAAAAAGTTAAAGCTGTTCATAATAGACGTGTAGGTAGCACCCTCTCGAATTTCGCATGATAAGAAACTCCCAAATATCAATTTGCATCAAAAGATCGACATTAGTTAAAACATTATTAATAAAAACCAAAAATGAAAATAGTATTTCAACACACTTTAGCTATGTAATGAAGCATTTCAAGTATTGTTATTATTTTATGTTCGCAATATTATTGAAACACCCTGTATAGCAATAACTGATACTGATGATGTTTTCAAAACTATCCCATTCATTATAAATAGCGATCAAAATAATATCAGAAATAGTAGTTTTCTCTTTAAAACTTTTTCAAGGCCTTACTTCCAGAAAACTATAACAACGTATATCTCTCAAAACAGTAATACCCAGGATAAATCGATGGCGAAGCCTTACAAAACTTCTGATCAATGTGGAACAATAATCCATCCCAGTTAACTGTTCGCAGTCAAAAAGTCGACGCTTCAGTAAATTCAGGACACTGAAATAAAAAGGCAACAAAATCGTTTTCCGAGTTTTATATTTGAAAGGTGATTTTACGGGGAATTTAGGTCCATTAGAGCCTTTTATACAAGCTTTTAGTGTCACCGATTCGCGATGATAAATGTTGGTAATGCTAGAACTCCGACATGTTTGTGTCAAAAATTCGATTTATCGTTTTGGATAATTACACAGGAAAAGTGTTGATTAAATGATTACATTTTAATCATTGTAGTCCTCCGTAGTCCTCAAAAATATTCAATAATGCTTGCTATTCTTTTAAGTACATGTCAATTTGCAGGGAGCAGGTATTATCTGTATATACATATCTCTCTACAGTTATCTTGCATCACGAAACAGTAAGATTCCCTATGGATTATATTATATTATTCCATTGTGTATCAAAATGTGTGTAATATTCACAAAAAAGCAAACACTAGTACAAATATCGGACAAATAGTAGGTAACATAATGGGTGCTTTATTTCATTGTCAACAATGTATACCTGAAAAAGCCGCAATGCGTCAATATCATTTGATACTTTGTCATGCCATACGAAACGGTAACAATCAAACTGTAAGTTAAAATTAATCACCCCTAGCTTCCGTATATTCAGTCAGCCTTTAAAAAATTAGCGGCTCCAAGTCAATTTTTCATGGTTAAGTTGAGTTCAGAAATATGTGTCAGGCTTGATTTTACTTTGATGATTGATTGAGTAGATGGAAGAATTTAATGGAATGGGAAAAATCAGAAAAATGAGATGATATTTGAAATATTAATGTTAGAGCAGTCAGTGGTCATTACAGTACAGGGTCATTCGTCAAATATAGACTCTCCCTCATTTCAATAGCAGCTATCATTAAAAAATTATAGATAAGTATGTTTGTGGTCAAATGTGCACAATCCGGTATGAAAAAAAAAAGACGAATGAATATTGGAAAAATGTGTAAATAACTTTTTCTTGATGAGTATCGTGAGTTTATCATTTGTCATATATAAAAACTTCAACATCCTGTATGGTATGTCAAAAGTTCCTGGTAATGCTGATTCAAATCAATGAGCCCGACTGCTATTATTGAGCTTGGAGAGAGTGATCGAGAAGTTTTTTTAAATAAATAATAAAAAAAAAATTGTTAGCAACGGTTTTCTGATTATTTTTAAGGACAAAAGATCAGTCCAAAACGAACAAAAAAAATTTGCTTGCATAATCGACTTAGCTTCTATGGAAATATTGGTTATGTACTTAATTTCACTCACGTATGGTATAACATTTTTTATCTTCATGACACTGCTCTATAAAACACTGAACCATATTTTTCACAACACAAACTCTCAAGCCACTTTAATAAATTTTCCTCAAGCCCCGTTGGATAAATTAACAATGAACACTGAGAGCTGAGAGCGAACCACTAACGAAAATAATTGAGCCACTTCTCAGACTGTCAGAGCTCAGAGTGAACTAAATATCAAGAGACGATTATTGCCTCTTGAACTTGGGCTTGGCTAACATCTTGATAAGGAGGAGTCATTAGGCATTCAGTAGAGAATTTAATAGCTTCGATACTTTTCGAACAGTGTTGGGTTTTTTTATTCCGTGCAACTAGAGAGAAAAATAAGATGATCGGGCATATTTGTCTGTTGTTACTGTTGGTGTTTGTCCCATGTCTCGTACAGATATAAACTTCATACTTAACAAGAATGAAATGTGGGAGTATTATATTGGAAGCGGTTCTGAAGAAAAAATAAAAGTTGAAAAGTAGACATTAGGTTGTCAAATATGGTGGAAAGATTGAAAGAGGGTGGGAAGTATAATTTACCAAAACATCATTTTTTATTTTACTTAACAACATTCTGAATCTGAGCATAGCATCGTCTACCCATGTTTTCATGTTGGTAGTGCATAAAAGTTATTCATACAATAAGCAGCAAATTCCTAACAAGCGAAAGAGTTTGTACAATGAACATAAACAAGCCCATTATTAAGTGGATTGATGACCCAGTAATTCTCATCGGAATTTTTAAGTTCAGTAGTCGTGGGTGTCATTGTTTTGTTATGCAAACATTGCCAACTATAGGGAGGGTTCGTCTATTGTCAAGAAGACACTCATGTAGTTGGACGTTCATGTAAATTTGCTTTTGGGCGTTGGTCACATTTGCGAAAGATAGGTATTTTGTTCAACAATTGAATTCATCTACGCTGTTCAAATGTACCCAGTACCCAGTTACAGTTGAATAATTCACCAAATATTTCAAGAATTACATGTACTTTCAAGAACGGATCCCTTGAACACCATATTTCTCGGTTTACACCCTAGATGATTTTTTGAATATTTTAAACTTACTTCCATTCATATTCTGAAGATCTCAACCACATCAGAATGAGAATACAGCAACATAAATGTTTTTGGTCCAAAGAAATGTTTTATTTAGCGAAGATCATTTTATGAATCAAGATTAAGATCAAGATCTATGTTCCATATTTATTATGTAATTTGTAACACACAGTCTATACATTTTGTTGATTCGATCATTTTGAGAATTCTTCAGAGAATGCGCATTTCACCGGAAATGAGATTAGATAACTTCGGAATTCCTTCATAATGTAGCCATAAAGCACCCTAATGCGACAACCCCAGACGATAATCTAGTGCCCCGAAATATTTTTAGTTATCTCAATAAGCTGTAATCTTACAAGTATTTTTGTCAAGTGGCGCCATTCCACTTGTTATTTATAGTTCTATGTGCTTAACTAGGGATAATCCTTTGTAGAGTGAGTCTCAAGGATTCTGAATATCTGAGTTTTTCAGAATGATACGATTATAATCGAATAATAATATATTTTGGGAAGTATTTACTAGCAGTTCCAGAAAGTAAACCAGAACTATTCTCTATTCTTCATTCTTAATCAATTAAATTCAACAGCATAACATCTAATACCTTATTTTAATAAAATAAAAAGCCAATAATTCAAGATAGAGGGTATAACACGATTTTTAATAATTTGAAATATAACAGTCCCTGAGCGGTCTTTATGGAACAATATCTCTCAATTTGCTGGGGGATGACAAAGCTGATGGGAATGAGCGCGTTTTGAATATGCAAACCCGTCTCAGCGCTCCTCGCTTTCGAAATGCGATTTGAACGACTGATCAAATTTTCCCGACTCGGTATTTTGTAGTTATATTCAAGTATTTGAAAACTTCGGAGTTTGAATATTTGATTACGACGGAAAGCCCTCTTGATTATGATTGGACAATATTTTGATCTGGCCGTGTTGCACACATTATTTAAGTTTGTTTTTTGAATAACAATTGTAAAAACCGATAATCAAATTATAATAATCAGATTATAGACAATAATGATTGTAACGTGGCCGAACGGGAAAAAGTATGATTTTTTTTAAAGGAACACTCCATATTTGATTTTATTTCTTGATTATGCGTGTAAGTACTTTTTTTTATGATAAAAAGTGGGGGTAAGTTTGGGTTGGTTTTTTTATATAATGTATGAGTTTAAAATTGATAGTTTTTGAATTATTCGAATCTTACTGTGAAATTTAGCATTTCTATGATGCTGAAAAATAATGGTTCTCTCCGTTATCCAAGATATTAGACTTTTGATATTTGGTAAGGATAAGTATCATGAGTGTTTGGCCATGAAATTTTCGCCAACCGTTATACAGGGTATTTATTATAATAGTCCAAACTTTCCGATTTTCAAAACAGAAAATCTCATGTTTTCCAAATGGCACACCCCCCATATTCTTATCACATTGAATTTATGATTCAAAGACCTATCACAGTATGTCCTATACCTACCTATATCCAATAGTTATTGAATACCTGATTTCGATTTTTCTAAATCGGTTGTTTTTTTTGATAAAACCATTGAGTATGACTAGTTTTAAGTCTTAGTTCAGGACAAAAACTGATATTTATGTATGTATTCAATTGATATTACGTCTTTATAAATGTTCAAATGAATAGCCTCCTTGTTCAATTCACAAATTTATTCATTTTCTAAGACAATAATTGTATTTCCATGGCAACCGCGCGCCGGTCGCTATGAAATCCATAGAATGTGTGTAGCAATGTTGAAAAATCGAAATTTATCGTTAACTATTGAAGATAGGCTATAAGACATACTTGACAAAAATGATAGGTTTTTGAATCATAAATTCAATGTAGGTAATAAGAATATTGGGGGTGTGCCATTCGTAAAAAATGAAATTTTCTGTTTTGAAAATCAGAAAGCTCGTCGAAAAGTTTGGACCATTATAAATGAATACCCTGTATAACGAACGGCAAATATTTCATGTCCATATGACACAAGTCCTTATCTCTACCAAATATCAAGTGTCTAATGTATCAATCAACTGAGAAAATAATTAATTTTCGGAATCATGCATAAATTTTACAGTTAGAATTCTAATAATTCAAAAACTATCAATTTTAGACCCATATATTATACAACAAAAAAAGTTTATAATAACAGAGAATCAATAAATAAAATCAAATATAGGGTATTCCATTTAAAAAAATCATACTTTTTCAAGCCACATTTTTGTGACACCCTGTATACTCCAAAATATTTTCAGAGTGTATGCTTTTCACTCCTTAACCCTGTGGTACAAATGATTTTGATTTTAAATATTATCAGATATTCAAAAACTCTTTCTACTCTATCGTCGGGACACCCTGTACAGACTAAGGCATAAGAACGTACAGGTCGAAAATTGTAGCTTGGCGGCTTTGCGCGAGTGGAAAGCAGAGTAGTTAGTAATTCAGCTCCACTTGAACCTCTAAATATCTCTGAATGTGCACTTTACTTTAGTGTGGGACCGTAAACCCTAAGCGATTTGTTCAGTGCGCACCATTGAGTTTTATAAGGCTTTAGAGAAGGAAACCTTCAAAAATAATGGCACCATCATCCAATTTTGGACGTATGTCTTGAGAAATTCACTGTATCGCTATCCTTGTCGAGTTATATCTATCTGCGTCGCCGAAAACTGACCTGCTTTGGACGCGGTTGCCGATTTGGTCAAATCTTCATCAATGAAAATTCCTCTGTGTACGGAATTGATTGATAAGACATGATACAATGAAAATTAAGAAGGATTGAGTATAGTTCATTTTTCAAGAAGGTGCATCAAGGTTCACTATTCTAGATTATCGCATAATCAGACACATTTACAACCATGATTTCGTGTGAATCAACTCAATGTTGAACAACGGTAATAGTGTCTAATGATGATATTATTTCATATCATAAATAATGTGAAACATTTTTGTGCTACTCAAAGCTTAATTACCAACATTCATTAAATAATGATTTTTTGTGCATTGGATACAGGCGATACATAGTAAATATTAGTCCTAGTACACGGCAACGCTGCCTTTAAACAACAGGTATCGATTTTGAAGGTAGTGCGGTGATGCCATGGGGTTTCAACTTGAAAACTTCTACTTTCGTGCTTGTGAAGTGCTGTATTGTGACTTTATTTGTGAAAAATGGTAAGATTGTGCCTGCTGTGTCAAAAACTGGACCATTCGGATCCAGAAATCACCATTCACAGGTAAGTGTCAAATTTGCATTGAGCATTGACTGGAGAGGGATCCAGTGGTGTAGAGTGTAGGCATCATCATATTTCATTCATGAAAATGAGGATTTTTCAATCTTCAGGAAGTTTAAATGTTTGTTTTTATTCGTGAATAGGTAACAACAAAAAAATGAAACTGATTTGGAAAAAAAGCCTGAATGGTAGTGTTCTATGCAATAGGAACCGATTGTTCTCAAATAAGAAAGGATATTCATATTACTTGAATACCTATTCCATTAGTTCCTCGATTATTTCATACACAGTCAAGATGAATTATTTATTGGATACTTCCTCAACTGTCTTATTTTCGTTTTTTTTATTACAATAAGGTTGAAGTCTTCAGTAAGAATGCTTACTTTTACAATTATTATTATTATAATCACTTTTTAGGGCTCTTAAAACCTCGCGTTTATCTCGAAATTAACTTTTTGACATATCGCCCTCTTGGAATTGGAATTAAAAATTTTGACGACGCCCAGTCTTTCTTCCTGTAAAAGCGAAATATAGTTTTTCCAACAATTTGCTCGAAACCAATCAATAGACTTTTATGAAGGGACATTTTTGTCAGAAACGTCAAATAAAAAAGATAAAGGGGGTCTAAATTGATATATAAAAAAAACCTTGTACAGGGCACAGCTAAATGGACCCCGCAATTCACTTTTTAATTTGACGTTTGGAAAAAAGTTTTAAATAAAAGTTCAATGGTTGAAAATAGATATTTACCCTGTTCCCAAGGCTTCCGAATAAACCTTTACATTTTAAAACGTGCCAGAAAAAATGGCAATTTTGTTTTTAAGGTAGGTATAGGATATATGAAAAATGTTTAATTTTCTGGAGAATGCGAAAAGTGAATAGAAACTGCAAATTTTGGTACTTGCAAATTGAAGCAGGGTACCAGGGTACCTACGCATTATGTATTGTTTATTTGCCCATACTTCTTTGAATGTATATCTAGACACAAACGTTTTTGGGCCAAATTTATGTCTAAACATACAAAATTAAATTTATGTCTAGACATTAATTTAAAGAAGAATTGACCAATAAACAATATTGCTTACCTGCTTCAATTTGGAGGTATACCAATATTTGCGGTCTATGTTTAGTATGACTCCTGCACCATATTTCTTTGAATTTATCTCCACTCACTTTCCAGCACTGATAATCATTTTGGTATAGTTCAAAATAGTTTTTCGGCCATTTATTTTAATACTTTTCGCCTGTACATATACTTATGTATTAGAAACAAGAAAAGTAAAACGTTGCTGTTTCCTATTTTTTATATTTTTTCTTGTTATCCAATTTTAGATTTCCAAAAAATGAAGAGCTGCGAAATATTTGGTGTTCTTTGGTGAGGATTGACGAGGACCGACTTCGAATCAAACCTCCCTTTTTGTGTTCGGCCCATTTTAGCCCACAAGACTATTTACGTGACATTGATGGAATCAAATATTTAAAACCGGGAAGCTTGCCAATCATGACTCACCGGCAGACCATACAGTTTCCCGTCTCCAAAAACAAAAATCATATGGCAAATTGAGTAAAATGGCCTTAGAGATATGTAAGAAAGGCGAAATATAATTTGTATTTTGGTTGTCATTTTATTCGGAACCGTAATTCATTATTGTCGGAAGAACAGCAGGAGATTTAATTTTTAATGTTATGAAAATTTCAATTTTTATTGATTCAGAAAGTCAAAAATGTGATTTACTGTCATATAACAATAACGACATAGGTACCTACCCAAATTAATATTCATTTATATTTTTCATACAAAACGGTAGAAACTCGAAATGTGCCGCCGCTGTTCCAGATGAAAATCGAGTTCGGACGTACGTATTATAAGAATCACATGTTCTCATGCGGTGTTGCCCGATGAGTTCGGATTCCTCGTTTTATCTCTTTCCACTCATAGTGTTGTCTCTTTCGCACTTATTGTGATGTTGGCGTCAAGACTAATACCATTTTATGAATGGGATGCCCAGTCTATAGTATTTAAAGTCAATGGTGCGCACCCATTTTTCACCCGCCAAGCTACAATGCTCGATCCTTGAATGACTCTTTCTTCCGCATGAAAGATAGCGAACGCATTTACTTTTTATTGGGCTTTTTATACATCACATGATATTTTGAAAATGAACGAGAAGAAAAAGATCTGCATTTTTATAGAAGTTACATTCAAATTTCATAATAAATTTTATAGCTCGAATAGCATTTTACATCAACCGGTTTTTCTCCACAACCATTCATATTTTGTTTAAATGATTTATGTCTCCGCAAATGGAAGTATTGATCCAATATTTTCCATGGATCGAGGTTAAACGTTATCTAAAACTTGTAAGATGTTTAGAGGTAACAATTGCTTACACGGTTTTCTGCTATTTTTCGATGATTTTCAAATTTTCTTATATAGTCACATTCTGGTGTCTTCAGGGATCGCAAATTTACTGGCGGAGCGAGAAAAACATGATATTTGATTTTTATTATAATTAACGTATTTATGCCAGAAAAAACTAACTCAAACTAACCAAATCCAACCCAAACTAACCAAAACTAATCCAATCTAACCTGACCTAACCTTAAAAATCTTCTCCCCGCCAGTAAATTTGCAGTCCTTAAAGACCCTAGAATGTGTCTTTATAAGAAAATTTGGGAAAAAATCGAAAAATAGCAGAAAACCGTATAATTTGCAATAATTACCTAGATACACCAATAATAATTGTTGTTGATATTCAAGTTAGATCTATTTAGACAATACGCAATGATCATTACAAGATCAGGATGTTAAGAAATCTTTTATAATAATTCATGAATTATAGTCTTTCCTGAAGAACATTGATACAAAAAAGCCAATTTTACTGCGAAATCTCACAAAAACGAACAATATTTTTTGAATTTTAATAAATTATTCCTTTTTTAGGTTCCACTGACGACGGAAGCAAATTCGCTTCCGAAACGTTTGATATTGATAGGGTTTATATTACTAATAAACTTTTTTTCAGGTTTTATAGAAAATCCGGTATTCAAACACTAGTTTGATTGTTTTTTGATAGGGTGTGGCGAAATAACCAAAAAAAACCTGGTACAGATACAAGGTGGCAAAGTTAAAAAATATAAGTCAAATTTTTCAAAATGTGTGAGCATTTTTCAAATTGGAACCCGGGGTTTTTTTTTGGGATGAACACCTTTTCATTGTGACCGTTAGAGGGCGCTGCTCACTGCACTAAAATGGACACAACTTTTTTCCCAGTGTGGTTTCTAATTTTTTCTGTTGCGGAAATGATTTTTTAGGCAAAAAATGTGCTCTTGTTATAAACCGCCAAAGTGATCCGTTTTCGAGATACTTTGATTTTTGGTGTTCGATAACGCAGCGGATTTACAAACATTTTTGTTAACTTCAAGGCCGAAACTTGGTCAGTGAATCAGTAGTATTCGAATTTTATAAGTTGACATAGCTTTATGGGGCAAAAAAATCATTTCAAAATTCAGATTAACTTCGGTCCACGTCCCGGTCCACGTCCACGCCCATAGATTGATTTGATCTTAATTTTGATATGGGTTTCTTACCTCATAAAGTTATGTCAACCTACAAAATCAAAATACTACTAATTCACTTCACTGACCAAATTTCAACATAATGGTAAGTACTTTGAATATTCTGGTGCGGCATCGAACACCAAACATCAAAATGTCTCGAAAACTACTTACTCTACCAGGTCATAGCAACACTAACTTTTTTGCTTAAAAATGTCTTTTAGATCATTCTCTTTACAAAAACAGTAGAAAACCATAGTGGGAAAAAAGTTATGGCCAATTTGATCCATCAGAAGTGGAGTGTACAGCGCCCTCTAACGGCCACAATGAAAAAGTGTTCATATTCAAATCTCGCATCTTACAAAACCCCCGGGTACAAGTTTTCAAAGTGATACGTTGGAAAATGATCATATAATTTGAAAAATTCAATTTTTATTGTTTCACTTTACCACCCTATATCTAAGAAACGGAGCAATTTCGGAATAAGATATGATGCTTTAAATGGGCCTATTTTGACTTCAGGAATATGTGGTGTGATTTTGTAAAGACCATTCACAGACACCCTCTAGAATGGATAGCTGTGGTGCTTCCACTGAAATGGTTGTCCAATGATGAAATTTGATCGTAGCGAAAAGCAAGGCAGCACAATAATTCTAAGTAATGCATAATATTGATATTTCCAAAACTTTCTGTAGAGGAAACTGATTAGTGAAAACTAGTAAGAACCACACCATTGAAACCCGTAATCAAGTTCTAAAATTGCTGTTCCATTATTTCTCTCCCTCACCTGGCAACAACAATTACCTGAAGTGAAGCGTTCTAATGTACACAAAATAAATCTCAGGCGAACCTTTCAGCCTTTAATCAGAAAAGTTAAATTACGTTTAACATCTACACATAAGTTGAATGGAAGGATAATATAATATTGGATTGTTGCTTGACGAACGTTTATTGAATTAAATGGAACTGAAGCGATACTGGCAACAATAATTTGGATTCTACATTAAGGCCACACGGGATTTCTGGAATTTCCGGATACATCCGTAGATTTAATAAAAGACCCCGTGTATTGCGACGGTTCTTATTTGAGAAGA
Organism: Orchestes rusci; assembly: GCA_958502075.1. Taxonomy (NCBI): domain Eukaryota; kingdom Metazoa; phylum Arthropoda; class Insecta; order Coleoptera; family Curculionidae; genus Orchestes; species Orchestes rusci. The sequence continues at coordinate 10,929,850 of OY293310.1, forward strand.
GAATTTCTTAATACTTTTACTTTATTTGGAAAATACTTGCAGGTTGTTGGTCAAGTCATTTTTCATGTCGAAGGAAAATTGAAGTAGTTTAATCCGAATAGTAAGTCTTGTTTTTCAACTTCTTTATCTTTAGATTCCCTGACTTAATTCCTATTTTTGGTTATTTGTTTTTACCAGAAAGCTGGAACAGTCAATCGGGTGTTTTGTGCCCTTGTTATGTCGGTAAAAAGAAGATATTGGTCGTTGATTCGTAATTTCCATTTTACGTTCGTAGAAGGCTGCAGAGATTCGTCTGTTGGTCTGTCCCATACCGATATTATTGCTTTTGACAATCTAAACATGACACCCTAGGATTTTTTATTTTAGGACCTTTTCACAAATTCCCTGATAGTTTTGAACTGTTTGTTGTTTTGTTGATAACGTATTCTGTGGATAGTTTTTAGGTAGTTTTGATTCGGGTTGCTGCCCAGAGAATTTTAAATCAATTTTTTTTCATCTGTTTTAGTTCTTTATCAGTGGAAGACTTGATCTAGTTTATAGACAAGTGGCAACTGATTGTATTTGGGATGGCGTGAATTGGAAAATTCAATAAATATCTGTATGTGTTGGTTCTCGATAAATTTCCTGTTGTCAAAAATATGTCCAGATTCAGATATGGTAGACAATAGTGATGATTATTGTTGCTTTCCTTCTCTAGGGTAGATTTTATTCTAGGATTTTTTGTTTATTTGGTCTAAAAAACTATGCAATCTATTGTCTTCACTGTGGTACTGTAAACTGAACTTTCGAAAGCCTTCGAGAATTCTCATGAACTATTCTGGTTGTTTCTTGCGGCCTGTGCACATTGCAAAAGCTAGGTTTCTCATTGCAGAGTTGCAAAAAAAGATCATACTACTGAGGAACTCAAAAATTTGTTCGAAAATGCACAACTTTTTAGATGTTGCTTATGACTTATGATGCAGAGTGGTCAGCTCTCATGAAATGGTGAGTTTCTTGATCCCTCAATTGATGGGAGATTCTTATGTTTTTGGTTTTGGGCATTGGAGCTTATCCAAGCTGATGCTTGTCTTCACTCAGTCATTTTCAACAATCACAGGGAATACAAGACGTCATTCTGGCAATTTCAATTGAGTAAAGTTCGATAAACCAATCATATAAGCTGTGGTAACCCTGGTAAGTAGCCCAAAGTCTGTGAAGTTGGAGCATCGTGAAACTCTGTTTCCAAAGGGTTTGAAAGCCACCCCAACGAGCTCACAACTAACAGACAGAAGCCAAGATTCCATGACGGCCACAATATTGTTACATACTATATTGTTGACACTGATCGAGTTTCCACTATACCTACTGGATTCACACACATTGACGAATTACAAATGAATATGCTAATATTGGGAGAACGGAAAACGGGCATTCACTGCTCTATGCATGCTGATTTTCATTCTGAATATTTTTCTTTTAATAATAGAAATAATAATACATCTGCAAGTCATAAAAACATTAAAACAATAATTTACCCATTTTGAAAAACTGTCGGTGAAATAAGATTGATGGCAGTCCTTGTACGCGAAAAAAAAAACTATCCTTCACTACAGCACTTCACAGAAAGATGCCAAGTGTTTGCCAGGAAAAAAACACAAAGGGAGATAAGATGCGGTGGAAGAAAGCATCCATTACGAGCCAGCATTGATGCTGCAGATTTTTAGGCAAGGATTATCTGGTTATAGTTTATTTTTATTATTTGGAAAGTCATATTCAAGTCAGTGAAAAACTAACTACTATTAGTTACTGGAAATATACTTGAAAAACTGCATTTGGATTTGAAATAACACAATAATATTTAACGATATCTGGTCACCTCTCCCTACGTTTTCCACCTCATGCAATGATGAAAATTCATATACCTAGTACTCCTGGTAGACATTTTCCAAACCGATTATCACGTTTTCTATAAGGAATCCAGTGTTTTAGAAATTTCACAATTATTTCTCATACAAGAAGAATATCAAATTAATCTCCATTTTCGAATTTCACAAACCCTCATTAAAGGCACATTTTCATTTTTCAACGGCAGGAAATTATCCACAAACAAAGGCGTTAACTATTCGTGGCTGTTTATTTCATAAGACTACATTTCATGTCCGAATTCAACATGTGCAGGACCTCACAGCCGACGATGAGTAAACAAAAAGTCATAATACAAATTTTAAGATGTAAATGGCGCAATGCATAATATCCGGCGTATAATTATAGAAACCGACCTTTTGGCGCTGTATTACATTCCTCTTTTTCAATTTACTGTGGTGCTGTTTTAACACGGAGCCCTCCAGCACGTACACTGAACATATTGCACCGCTAGGCAAGAAAATTAAAAAATATATACATTTAGCCGTTGATTGAATCATCAGCTCATCCGCATGTTAATCTTCTGCTCTGAAATATGTTCATTTGCCATAAAAATATCTCACGTACTCATTTTTCAGACAATGAAACACCAGTTTTAAGTTTAAAAAGTAGAAAACACATTTTTTTCATTTCCAAGTTTGACATGGAATACAGAATACATTTGAGGTTCTCTTTCTCTAAGAAGATCGAGCGTCATAAATTTTAGTTACAGTTTCATATTACTGCCTACTGACACTAAGTGCATTATTTAAACAACTTTCAATATTAGAGCAAATATACAGGGTGTTACAACTTCGATGCTCACCATTGGTATCTTGGAATTAGTAAGAAATACAGCGGAGTTTGAATGGGGGCTGGTTTGAGGCTCTTAAAATCCGTAATAAAAAATCCTGGACCGTATTTAAAAAAAAAAGTTGATGATGTCTGCTCATAGACGAAACGTCGGATCATACATTTGATGACGCCATTTTGTAGAGGAGAAAAAGTGACAATGAAGATGTGACATTTATTTTGAAATATCTCTTCAAGTACACATATGAAAACATAAAAACGATTTCACAAAATTTGTGTTTTTTTCCGGATATCTCTTGAATTTTTTGAATTTCAAGACGGCATTTTAATGAGCACCAAAATGCGCAACTTTGCCCCCATTTAAACCCCGCTGTATCTCCTACTGTTTCCAAGATACCAATGGTGAGCATCGAATTTGTAACACCCTGTATATACAAGGTGATTGTTCATATCCTACTCAAAAGATATCTCAGTTAATTTTGGCTTTACAAAAAAGTTTATATGCGCAAATTTGAAGGACATTGGACATTGAGAATCTGATAACGTCATAGACGTGGACATTTCAACGTCTAGTGATACCGTCAATTGGGGTTATTTTGGCATGCGGGGTGGGGTTACTTTGACACCCACGCCGTTGGATGTTTTTGTTCAAATGTTTATAATCCGGTGCTGCAATATTCGAGTAATTGAAAGAGCAGCTAAAAGTGTTGTATAGGGAAAATTTATGTCATTCTAGAACAGAGTTCTGGATGTCCAAAGACATTGTAGATATTATTAACAGCTGAGCTCCTATAATTTCAATGTTTTTATTTAAATTAGTTCTAGAGCAAAACAGGTGGATCATTGGTCTTGCAAGAATCAATTTGTATAAGCAAGATGCTGTTGGTACAAATGTCACAAAAAAACTCTCGTAATAGCAGAGGACAGATTCTCTTGTGGTATATGATACATAATAGATGTAATATGCAGCGAGGTATGGGATTTCAGAAAATCCACACAACGGCATCGTTCCTATTTATCAATGTGATGAAATATTTGGCAATTTTTTTATTGTTTGATACAATTATTGGTCCCTTGGAATATGGAGAGTTAAAAAAAATGTATTAAAACCAAATTTTTGTTCCATTTCTTGAGTGAAAAACGTTCGACCAAAATGTAGTAGGAACATAGCATGTTTTTCAGCTGAACGTTCAGTTATCAGGTATCCAAAATATTTTTGTTTTGTCTTTATTGCGAAAGGTGTTGAGCATCAATTAGTAAAAGCCAGTCCGTCTCTGAGGCCCTGAGCAACATGAGTAGTTAAAGTGAAGACCAACTTCATCTTCTGCTCTTATACAGGGTGGCCCAACGAAAAGGTCCCACCCTTATTTATGACTTTCCCGGTATATGTTGGGAAAAACGCTCGGACACGTCAATTTTTATTTTTAGGGGGACGTCTTTTCGTGTATGACTGTATAATACAGGGTGTTCCAAAAATAAGATATCGCATTACACTTGACATTATTAAATGGAAACCCCCATTTTTTTTTCTATTTTTGGATTCTCCATGAAGTTTTCAGTAACTTTTGTACAATACAGTTTATACCTATCTTCAACCGTTTATTCAAAAAATTTAAACAAAAATTAATTACTTAGCTATAATGTAAAAAGTCAATGTGGTAATAAATGTTGAAAGTGGTGTCCGTTTACCTCCATATTAAAGATTTTGCTCAAATCTATTCCTTACATTTTCACACATTTCTGGAGTTATTTGACTGCATTCCGCCGTGATCCGCTCCCGAAGATCTTGGATGGAGTCTGGCTTCGTACTAAAAACCTTACTTTTTAAATGTCCCCGAAGAAAGTAATCTAAAGGACTCAAGTCCGGAGATCTTGGGAGCCACTCAATGGGGCCGCTCCGTCCGATCCACTGATTTGGGAAATGAATAAAATTTTCATTATAATTAACCTAATTTTCTATTATTTCGGTTATTCGTGGCTCTATTGTATTTTCCAACATGTCCCAGTACGTCTCCCCCGTCAAGTTTCCAGGAATAAAGAAAATAATAAATAATAAAAAATAAAAAAAAAATTATGAAAAATTCTAATAACTTTAAAACGGTTGAAGATAGGTATAAACTGTATTATACAAAAGTTACTAAAAACTCCATGGAGAAAAAAAGTGGGGGGTTTCCATTTAAAAATGTCAAGTGTAATGCGATATCTTATTTTTGGAACACCCTGTATTATACAGTCATACACGAAAAGACGTCCCCCTAAAAATAAAAATTGACGTGTCCGAGCGTTTTTCCCAAAATATACCAGGAAGATCATAAATAAGGGTGGGACCTTTTCGTTGGGCCACCCTGTATGTACAACTCGTCCATGTCTCACAGAGGTCCCTATATATGTCTACGTTCTGCTCTTATATATTGAATCATCCTCTTCAAATCATTTTTGGAAATTCTGATAGAAAAGTTTAAAAATATAAATTTTATAGTTGGATTGAATAATAACAGTTTATGAGAGCTTATAATAATTATAATAATAATTGTTAAGTATTTGAATTTTGAAAGTGTCACATAGAGAGAATAACGCGTTATATATTCACCATATACGTATAACCATTTCAACGCTCTTCGACAGATACGATCAATCAAGTGGTCATCGGATTGATTGATCATCTAGTTATACGAAGGTTCATGACTATGAGCTACATAAATAACACATTAACCATTTCTCTCGCAAAATGTAAATTCAGCGTCCATAATCGTTTATTCCCCGAGTCCCCGGTACAGCGTGGTATTTTTTACATGATTAGTCTGTTCCGGAAAAAATTGAGAGTCGTAATGTGTGGCCAAAGAAATCAATGATTTACAAGAATTTTCTTATTCAAAAGCTTCAACAGAAGAGAAGAGTTGTCTCATAGTTGAGGATTTTTGATACTCACTCAATGGAAATGACTATGTGAACAATATTCGGTTCTAGTTCACTCTGTCAAACGTGTACAACTGGAAAAAATTACGAAGATTTCATATTTTTTTATCGGAATTTGATGAGCAGACTTCTTCTCAAGGATCCTGTCTAATATTTGATTTGCATTATCCTCAAATGATACTCCACACGATATGCCATATCCTGATGTAGAATAACTCACTAGCTTTCGAAAGATAATTAAAAATAAAATAAAAATCCAGGTCCGCATTTAAAAAAATTAACTTGATGGCCGCTCAAAGACGAAACGTCAGATTTTCAATTTGATACCGCCATCTTGTAGTGGAGAAAAAGTGACAATGAGAAATTGTAATTCATTTTACAATATCTTCCCAAATAAACTCAGGAAATAATAATAACGTTTTTGCGAAATTGCGGCTTTTTTCGAATATCTTCGGAAGTAGTCGGATTTTTTTCAAATTTCAAAACGGCATTATGTTAAGCATAAAAATGCGCAACTTTGCAACCATTTAACCGACCCTGCATCTCTTATAATAACTGAGATCCCCACGCATGCACTCGACTCTGTGGCACCCTGTATAATAACCGACCCGCACAGCTATGATGTTGGGTGAGGGGTACATCAAACAAGACCACATGCAGATTTCTATACACCTAAGAGCTTGCAAAAAAGATCATGAGGTTCTTATTTATAAACATCGAAGATATTTTGACGAAAAATCATATAGGTAGATAGGTACATACCAAGCACCACTTCGTAATCACCATTCCGCACTCTCTTCAGCGATCTAAAACTCATCATCTTGGTGTGCCTGAGACGGTAATAAATCGGGATTTCGTTGCACTAAGTCGTAGATTATCACATTTGGTTTCAGTCACATTATTTTGATTGTTTTCAAGATTTGTTGCTAGAATATGTCACAAAATGCAGATGGATGATTTGAGATGATTTTGTAGGCGGGAGTAGTAGTGGGAATCATAGTGACTCAGGAATTAGATACTTTAGGTGAATTTTGATACACTGCTTTGGATTATGGCAAAACATTAGTGTGGTCGTTTTATTTTGTCCTAACCTAGTAGAACTATTATCCTACTGCTAGTACCAAAAGTTTTGGTTGGTCACCAAACTCAATGAAAGCAACTCGGGTAAAATATTTTCAAAATGGTGGCATTTCCGGAAATACCGGAAGTAGGTGTCAACTTTCTTATTTTAAACGGAAAACTCACTATACTTATTAGTACATTTTCGGATTCCCTAGAAAATTTTAGACATATTTTGTGCATATTGTTACACGTAGGTATCGTATAACGGTTCTATCCTGAATTTGTCTTGAATGCCTCCTTTACAAGCCCTATAATAGTTAAAAGAGAGCCTGTATAATTTGATCTGATATGGATTCCTTGTAGATAGAGACCTATTTGTGTATACTGAGTGGATATTTTGATTGTGAATCACCGCAGGATGAGCAAAAATAAGGTACGAAAATTGAATAATACAAAATCTAAAGAGTGAATTTTTTCAAATGGAAGCCTCCTATTTTTATATTTTCATCCTGTTGAGCATTAAAAAGAAAACTTTGTTAGGTTGTCTATTATTATAATACAACGTGTCCAAGATAAGGAGGGCCGTCGGATCTAAAATTTAATAACGCCATCTTAAAGAGGGGAAAAAGTGGCTATGAGAAAGTGTCATTGACTTTCAAAAATCTTTTGTAATAAACTCAGAAAAGAAATAGCTAAGTATATCAATTTCTCCAAAATTTGTTTTTTTCTGGATTTTTCCCGGATATCTCTGCAACTACTGGAAACATTTTAGATTTCAAAGCGGCATATTATCGAGCACCAAAAGCCGCTACATCCTTCTCATTTAACCGACTTTCTATATCTCATGGTTACGGAAATCCCTGTACTGGTTCTTCTTATCTTGGGCACTTAGTATATGGAGGTAGAACAAAACGAAGCGGCCGCACTGTACAATAATCATCATTGAATGACGTAAAAAACTTAAAAATTCAACCAAGTTATTGACAAGGTAGATGTGAAGGTCAAAAATTAGACTATATTTTAACGGATCTCCATTTTGTGGTGCATATTACATTTGAGCATTATACCTACATATACATATATCCTTTCAGTCTATATACAGGGTGACCCACTTCAGATGACTACAAGTCAATATCTCAAATGTTTCTTGAACGATAACGTCCATTTTTGGTATAGGAATGTATGTGCATGAGGCTCACCCTTTCCTTGAGGTATGAAGTATGATAACTCATAAGCGTACTTTTTAAAGAGGTTTCATTTTTTTTTCTCAAGAGACTATCTTTAGAGCCCTATTTTTATGTCAAATCTGATAGTTGGCATCGATTCGTCATCACCCAAGAAACTATTTTCCAATTTTGAGAAAGGATGTGTCATAAAGCTCCTAAGTCTAATAATAAAAAGAGATAAAAAGGGATATTTTCCACGCCACTGGATTCAACAAAATGACCTTACTCAAATTAACCCATACATCCCATACCAAAAATCAAAGCGATATAATATGATAAAAGTGTACCTATAAAATGACACCATACTGATATAGTTAACAAATAAACAGGCAAATAAAGCTATAAAGAGATACTTGAATAACAAAAAAGAAACAAATAGCACATAGGTCAACAGCACAACTATATTAGATTAAAAGCTATGGAGTCCCGTAGGAATAATTCTTCTCTGTAACGATGGGTCGACAATCTATGGAAACATGGGAGCGTCCATTAAAAACATTGGTGTTACACATCAGAGTTGGACTTGGGACAGTTTATTCATCGTAATTGAAAAAAAAAACTTTCTTGAAGAATTCTAAAGCTTACTTATGATGAATCAATGGATTGGAAAATTAGATGCCAAGATTAACTTTACATGGATAATTGATTTGATATAATTATTATCAGTGGAAATAGATCCATACCGTATTGTTTGGAAAAAAAGAAAATCAATCAATGTTACGTTTTCTTTTGGCTCTCTTTTACTAAATTGAAAGAGACTCCATTGTGACGTTAATTGCAAAGAAAGTCAGTGAATAAATAGAAACGAATGGAAAACGATATTCTTCGTCGACATCTTTTGTTTTCTGCACACACATAAGGAAATACGATTTTTTTTTATGGACTTTTTATAGGTTGGGTTGAAATGGAATCTTCATTGATACAGAAATAGAAGATTTCGTCAAAATCTGAAGTCAGTTTTAGCACATCACACAATAATTAATGTTTATGCACGATTAAGAAAAAAACTGATCTGATTGTATATTATCAGTTTTCATCTCCTACTGATTTTGATAAATATGATGATATGCCAATATTTCTTCTTAGTTTCTCATACCCCAGTAACAGTGCATCTTGCATCAATTTTTTTGATTATTGGATTCGAGAGACCATGGAAAATAAGGAGAGACGTGTTTTTTTTTTCTTGTTAGTTGAAAATTGACGGAGATATAACGATTTGCAATGTGCTAAAATCACTGAGTCATGACGTCACACTTCAGTCACACCATGCTCATATATCTATAGTTACCGATCTTGAAACTTGAATAACTTTTGGAAAAGTCATATTTGTACTACTAAATAAAAATTCGTGTCGATTTTTTTCCGATTTTCTACAGTTTGCAATGAAAAAAATTGATTCAATTTCTCATGCGGATTCCCTATTGTAACGTGTAGGTACATAGACACTATTATTAGAAAAGCTCTTTGACATAATAATATGTAGTACCTAATAACTGCCGCAGTCAAAAATGGGATTTAGGAGAGGATATTAGGAAAAGTGATATTTACAGTGTTATGTTTGTGTTGCAAAAACTATGATTTGACCAGAACATAAATATAACCTACAATCAATTAACTGGGTCTATCTACATTGATGATTTATGTATTGGGATAATATCGTTGTATTCAGTAGTTTTTCCGCACATGGGAATATGACAAAACTTCGAAACTATCCTATATACACAGTTCGTATTCGAAGCCGCGCGCGTTACTGCCAATAGGACACGCCGAATCGCACGATCATCTTCAGCTAAACTGTCGTTTGATTTTCCCGGCAATCGCGCCTCTTGCCGACTAGCTGGCAACTAACTGTGGCCTATCAACTTGATAACAACCTAAATATTAGATTGAGAAAACAAGCGCCACAAGCACATTTCCACAGTGATGGAGGGGGAAGGGATGTAGTGGAAGGGTGGCTCTCGTTGAATGATTCCACACAAGGCCTGCATAGAGTATGGATAGGCAATACAGGAAAATACCCCGCCCAATCGACATGTTATTTGAGGAGAAATACACAACATATACCTACTGGACAGGTGGGTTCTATGTTCTAAGGGACATATATACTCATTTATCTATATCATTAGGCATCATTCATCCCAGTTCGAAAATACGTTTTCTAGATTGATTTAGTTAGATCAATAAAAGTTCTCAAATATAGAATTTCCAAGAAGTTAATGAGTTGATCCATTCTTGTTTCCAGTTGTCTAAAAAACATTCATAACTCCTCGGAAAGCTCAGGAATAAAAGGGAGGGCCAAATTGATATTGATCTGTAATGTAATTTAAGCGTGTGCCTTGATATTAAAACTTGACATGTTTGTTCAGAGTATGTAGTATGTACGTTTTGAAAGATGAGCCCGGAGCTTCTCATTATTAAAATAACTGTAAAAATAATAAAACAAACGTTGTTCAATCCTTCATTTAATTCAAAAGTTGTTGCGAGACAACTCCATTATCCTAATTGACTTCATACCCTGACCAAAATACTAGGTACAAAGATGTGGAAAGTTGACTATGGTTACATTACAACGAGCATTAAACCCTTCTTAGACGCTAGAGCATGTTGGGCGAGCACGAGTTGGAAGTAGGCTCGGACCAACATGCTCGACCGTGTGTGGGTTGAACAAACCTAGTTGGCGGTTGGAATGCTCGGCTCGATGACAACCACCTACACGAGACCAACACAAACATGTTCGAACGTATATGGTCGTCGCGAGCATGTTGGGTTCGTATGCTCGTACGTCTGTGGGGGGGTTTTACAATAATTAATATTCTGCAAATCTGAAAAAGTACAAACCAGGAATGTGATATTCATAACTTTGAATTATAACAAAATCTATTGGGAAAAAAAAACACCAAACTTTGCTAAATTCATGACGGAAAACTATCCATATAAACCCCTCACCGGCTGGACCGACTTGGATTGGCGTATGTCAAAAGAGACTGTAATTTGAAGACCCCAGTAAAAATTAGGGTTATATACGATTTTTTTTATATTACTCAATATCAATTTTTGATCAGCATAGTCAAGTATCAATATATCGATCACATTTCTAGCCTGGTAATTTCGTGTTTATGCTGCTAGGTCTATAATTTATTAAAGTTGTATAGATCAGTGACGATTCAGGTCAAGTAGTTTCATTTTCATGGTAACCATGGAAAAAAATATACAAAAGGGAAGTTTTTCTTTTTCAAGTATAGTGATTTATTATTCAATACTTTACCATTAAAATGTATTTGATGTGGTCAAACCAGCTACGTCATCATCTTAATCGATAGTATCAAGTGTTAAAGTTGAACGACTCGCTTTTTGATGAGTTTTGTTCAAAGCATAATAATTATCAAATCAATAGGGGTGAACCTCAATACAGAGTTTACTGGTTTCAATAATGATTCTTAAATACGCACTATAAGAAATTGTGATATAACCATATAAAAGATTCCAGAGTATATTCCGTACAATCCTGAATCCTGTAATACAAATCTGAGCATGAAATATTTATTGGCTGTTTTCTTATTTTTGTGACAAGGAAAATCTCAGGCTCAGGTTTGAGATGTAAGCTGTCTAGATTTATTGTTTTTCCAGTAAAGAAAAACAGAGAAAATCAATATCGCCATAAAAAATATTATCGCCGTAAAAGCTTCAAATCTCATTCAAGTTCTGATCCGGGATTGTATATTTGAGAGGTTAAGTAGAGCTTTGTAAAGCCAGACTTAAACTCATCCCCTGTTCACGTTAAGTCAATCCTTAGGCCATTAATAAAGCTTTCAAGACATGAAAGGTGTGTTATCTTCGAATGCATCTATTATTGAATAGTCCGCGTTATTCCTTTTGCTTTTGCATTACGAAAGTTATTTTCGTAATACCAGTCAGCACATTGTAAAAAAGATGAAATTTGCCATGTATGTACTCTGACAAACTTGATTTGTATAATTCCATAATTATAATTATTATCCCACCCCTCACCAATTTTTCGTGAGGGGCACAAATCGACTGTTAAATTGATCGGTTAATATACAGACTTTAATGTAACGCCATACAAGGTCCTGCGAAAGTTTCCAAATGGAACAGTCACAAAAACAAGGAACTTTACGAGTCCGAAAAACGTTTTTTTCTCCCATTTACAGACCAATGTAAAAAGGTGCATAGTCTTGATATACTTTTGAAGGTTAATTGATAAACGAAATTGATTCATTCGGGACGACCTGGTTTGCTCTTGAATCACTGGAACTCAAACACAGTTCAAAACTTTTATTTGCATACATTCAAAACCGAGTTCAAAATTTGATGTTTTGTAGAGGATTCCGAATACATTAAGACATGTTATTCGGAATCCTCTACAAAACTATGAAAATATATATATTATCGAAAAACCCAAGTACCATCACTTGATAGTGTAGGGTTACATATTAACAACACATTCACTATAGGTGGTACATATTCAAGTGTAAATAAACTTCTCCCATTCTTTCTTGTTTTTTGCCAACCGCTTTGCTACTTGTATTGATTTTCCCTTATTCCTGTGTATTTCTTCCAACATTTTGTTCCATGTTTTCTTTGGTCTTCCTCTCTTCTTTCTATTACTTGCAGTTGACTCCCATCAGATTTGTTTTACTTTTCTTGTGCCATCCATCCTTTGCAAATGTCCCCACCAGCTCAGTTGTCTCTTTTGGATAAATGTATGTATTGGTTCGATGTTCAATTTTTATCTTATGACGTCATTTTTGATTTTATGCATTCTAGTTACTCCTCTCCTAATTTCCCTTTTGTTGATGAATGCCTTATTCAAGGAGTGGAATAATCTTGAGGTATTTTCTATTCTTTCACTTATCTCTGTCTCTATAGAACATGTCTGATCCAGTTGAATCCCTAGGTATTTAAACATTTTAACTTGATCAATTTTCTCATTCTCGATAATTATGTCAATGTTGTGGTTTAGTTTTCCCATTACCATTACTTTCGTTTTGTTCTTATTCATCTTCATGCCGTAATTTTCAATTGTTGTGTTCCATATATTGAGGCTGTCAGAGAGGTATTTTTCCTTTTCTGCCATATTTACTATGTCGTCTGCAAATACTCCTTCCGATATTTCTACCTGATGCATATTTCTGTAACCGATCCTAATTTTTCTGACTGCTCCCGAGCATTTCTTTATGATTTCGTGTGTGGTTTTGAAGCTGTTCGATGTTCTACCCTGGCTGATTATGAAGTTGGTGTTAACATGATACAATATTTTAGTGATTCTAATAACTTTTGGATCGACCCCTCTTTCCCTCATTATCTCCCACATTTTTTTTCTAGTTATTCTGTCGAACGCCTTTTATAGATCAACAAATGCAAGTTTTTGTCTTGCTCCATCTTTCGCTCAGCAATTTGTTTTATTGTGAAGATATGGTCCTGAGCGCTACGTCCTTTCCTGAAAGCACTTTGGGCCTCATGAATAATTGTTGGCTGTACTACTCTGTTGATTCGTTTATTCAGTATTTTTTCCAGGATTTTGGTAGAAACAGTTAGCAGCGTAATTCCCCTGTAGTTGGAACACTCGTGCTTATCTCCATTTTTATAGATAGGCACTATTAATGAAGTTTTCCATTCCACAGGAAGTATTTCTTTTGTCCATACATGATTGTAGATGTCTAGTAGAGTAGCAGTTCTTTTCCATCGCGTCCCATATTCTTATACATTTCTATAGTAATCCTGCCTACACCTGATGCTTTACCATTTTTCAGTTCTCTTATACCTTCTTCCAGTTCAATTTCTATTGTCTTATTTTGTTCCGGGTCTGGTTCTGAGTATGTCTCTTCCTCATCGGCGGTATTGATATCCAAAAGTTCCTCAAAGTATTCTGCCCATCTCTCCATAATTTTCTGGTCGTCGGTCAACATATCACCACTTCTTGCTTTCACTCTATATGTTTTTGCAGGTTGATTCGCTCTAAGTGATTTCACAGCTTTGCAGAATAATTTTCTTCTTGTTTCTCACCAAATTCACACCATTGTTTTCTTTTTTCAATTTGTACCATCTGCTTTACTTTTCTCCGTTCAGTTTTGTTAGCTTCATAGTTTGTGTATGTTTTGTTCTGAATGTATTCCTTGCCAATGCTTATTTTTTCTTTTTGATTTGGTCTCTTATGTCTCTGTTCCAACATGCTGTTTGTTTCCGGTCTGATCTTATGAGACTTACTCCACATATTTATTCTGCTGATCCTATGATGAGGTTTTTGAAGTGTTCCCATTTCTCTTCTATGTTTTGTTTGGGCATTCTGTTTCTTTGTTGGCATTTTGAGGTGATTGTTGCACTGAATTTTTGTGAAATATCCTTACTATGAAAATATGATTTTTTTTAATGGATATTTGTAGATGTACAATTCTTGTTTATTTATCTATTAGAATGGATAGTTGAGCACAAGTGTAAAATTTGTGCCATCACTCTGAACCTATTCGCGGAAAGAAAACAAAGTAAACAAGGCTTACCTCCAAACGTGAATTTTTGCTAAGGTAAAAAAAAAATCAAACTTGAGTCGGGAAGCGTTACTCCTCGGGCAAGTAACAGATGCAATTCCCTTGAAAATGGTTTAAAATCGGAAGTTACTCGCTCGAGGAGTGAGGCTTCCCGAATCAAAAATACGGCCGCGGATATCACAAAAATTAACAATTTGTTTGCGAGTTCACAGTCTATAGAACCATAAGTAGTATTCTCAAAATACTCACAAATCCCGAGCTGTCATTCCATGATCATGCAACTGAATGGCCAACTGGATTCGAGGGAAGTGAAAAACTTTCCAGAAAAAAAATATTAAGAAGAAACTTCTCTCTCGTTTCATCTCCATTTAATCTTTATGTTCCGTGTATCGAGGAACGATTACACACATAAGATTGCATATCTTTCCATTTTCTTTGAATGCTTTTATTATTTCCTGGGTGGCTCTAGGTTTGTAATTGGAATTGGTCATTAAAATAAAGTTCAAGTTACGGCTACCGTTATTTAGCAAAACACTTGAATTTAGATCATTACACCTGTACATACAGGGTATTCCAAAAAAAAAGGACATAAGGTAACCCTTCGAACATTGAACCACTAGAACAAGTATAGCACCCCGAATGTACACGATTTGTTTGAGTCGATAACATTCTGTTTTTGTTTATATTTATATAATGTTTTTTTGACACATTTGTGATAAGATCTCTACAATGCAACTGTCCATGAAGAAGCTCCACAAACACAGCACTTTTTTGGTATAATTGACACATTAAATCTTCTTCTCGAGCACAAATAAATTATTTTCAACTGGAAAATGATAACAACCGTCACTTTGAAGCATCTATAAACGTGAAGGCAACGCATTTCAAATAGCTCGATTGATGCCCAACGTTGCCGTTTGTGAGAAAAATTCCTCTTATCAACTTTTGAGTGTGAAAGATCAAGGAAAATCGTTCGATTAATCAACGACAAGTAGTAATAGCGATGAAAAAAGCCTACACTCTCCTTGAATATTGAAGAAATGAATTTATTTGATGATAGTGAACTTCAAGTCATTGTTATCAAATTGGTGTCAGAAAATCTGGTGAAAGGTATTTCGAGAAAGTAAATATGGCAAACCAGGAGCTTGCTTTTCCCTTTTCCCCCATGTTTACATTGACATGTTCGACTCACACAATATTGTTTGTTTATGCTTCTAGTGGTTCGATATTCAAAGAGGTAACCGCATATTTCTCACAAAAAAAATCGTCAGAACACAATTTGTCTATTCCGAAATTTTAAAAAAAATATATTGAAAATTATATAAACAATTTTCCTTAAAACCATCCTGTGTAATAAGGCATCAAAAATGTATGGCTCAAAGATACGGACGCATAGCTGAGAACTTGTGGGTTTTAGCTTCATTATTATGTTCACTAATCTGGAAGTGAATATGTGAAATTTTCATTAGTAGCAGGTATACATATGTCAAGAAACATTCCGCTTTCTGGGTAAACACAAGTTCAATTTACTTTGACTCAAATATTTATTTTTTCATGGTGCTACCCCACCATCATAAATACCTTCATTCTATGTTCTATGGATAAAAAATGCAAAAACTTGCCAGTTAGAGTTTTCAAAGTTCGGTGTTAACCAACTTACCAAAACTGATGAACTACTCCAGTAACCTATTCGTGTATTCGATATGTTCACGACCCTATGATATATCAGGCACCTACCATCAATGACAAAAATGGCACCAACCAAAAATCAACAAGAAATGGAGCTTTGGAATAGATTGAAACCACCGAATATCAACTAAAGACAAGAAGGTTCACTCATCGTCAAAAGTTCCTCCAGCTTGCCGCATTCCCAGTCCCGCTGTGGTCCCAACATCATAACAGGTGTCGCCGATCGGAAATTTCGGCTGAGATACGTCGTTGGAGTTTCGTACACCGCTTGGAAATCGATAGCCTTTTTCCAACTTATATCCCAAGTAAAACCTGTTCTGGATCGGGTTTCGGCCTGATTTTGTTTATGATTTTAGGAATTTCGGCAAATCGCTTTAGAGACACGATTTTCAAAGAATCCGACAGGGAGTGAACCAACTGTATATTCTATATATTGTGTTGAAACTGAGCCATTCACTATGATGCTATGAAGTGAATGAGAAAGATGATTATAGGGAAATAGAAGATGGTAGATAACATATCCAGAATAAGTAGAATTGAAAAACAAATAGATAAACAAAAAAAATCATATTAAGATGTAAGGGCCAATGAGAGCAGTGGAGAACTATAGAAGACAATACCAGTAATACCACATATAACTAAAAATATAAAGGAAACTCCCAGGCGGACAATATCCACAAGATTGACAAATTCAGTGCATCATTACACAAATAGCACAGAATAGGAATACATTTGAAATATACATATGACACACCTCACAGAAATGATCTCATCAACAAAATATAAGTAAAGTTTGAGGTAACTTGTTTTTCTAGGTCGTTTGATCAATATGATTTTTTTTTTTGGTGATTTGTTACTTCGGGGACATTACTGTCCACTGTTTGTAAAATGATTGGATGGGCTCCAAACCTTGAGACATATTATTATACAAACAAGAGCCGTACTGGTATGATTACTGAATGATGAAACACTACAGAAAAGACCGTCGATAGGTCGAAGCGGCATTTGTCCACTAAATTCCACTCATCGTCGACTTATCGACGAGAGCAATATAAAATACAATACATGTATTTTACATACCTACCTACATACTTGAAGCATAATTTCGAGTTATCGAAGTTCGACTGTATTTGTAGGAAGGGACTTCAAAATTATATTGATGATTCCAAGACCATATTCAAAAGAAATTGAAACGCTGATGTCTCCCGAACACGCAACGTCGGAAGTTATAAGTCTTGGCACTTATACATCCAAATCTTATGAAAATCCAATAATTAGTCCTTCACAACGAAGTTTATTAGACAAATTTCAAAAATTAAGATCTTGATTCTACCAACTTGAAAAAGCAAATATCAGCTACAAAAAACACCATTTCAATATTTCAACACCACGCAAAGTATCTTATGATCCTTATAACCTCTGGAAGCGCTACGCTATATCAAAGAAAATTGGATAGCTACCGTCTAGACAGATTTTGAAGAGACCTTCAATCACAAATTGGAATGCCCTTTATGCCAAATAGAAGTTATAACATTTCATTTCAGTATTATAAGTAAATGTTAAATTACTACTGTATAAACCAAAGATTGCATATAAATCGGCTGAGAATGACGAAATTAATGTTTGTTCAAGATGTAAATATCCTTACTTTCCACACAAAATACAATTCCTATTCCATCAGGACAAACAGAAATCTAGCATATTATTATGCCACCATCAAACATATTGACGACGCTATAAAGCTCGAATATCAAGCAGATCAATAGATATGGAATTATGATAAAAAAAAAGACGCTCGCCATATAATTCCCAATTGTCTCCAAATCATGAAAAGGTAGGATTTTACGTAATCCCCATGAATCATATTTAATGTCCATCGCTGAATTCGTTACTGAATATGTATTATTTGGAAATGTAACCTCTATATTATATGATTCTCATTTCTTTATTGGCAAAAAAACATTGTTTAGTGAAAGAAAATAACTGCAAACACAATAATTGTACTACAGCATTTCAACAACAAAAAACTATAGACTGATTAGATTGCGGTTGGATGCATTTCAAATTTCAAAATTCAATATCAACTCATACGTCTGATTAAGCTTCTATAGGTTCGACAATACTTGACAAATTATCGACATCAAAGGACATTGAGAGCGACTAAATCGATCACCACCAAGAGTGAGGCTAATATATTTATTTCAATAAAAAATTCCCGGGGCAATTCAACTCTCTTGACATCAATAAGCCATCTGCAGTTTACCGGCTCACAAATTATAAATTGGAACTCGATCCGCCACTCTACTTCCGCTTTTCAGATTATTCTACCAAGTGTTTCCTACATCGAATAAATTAGAGGCTTAAGAAGTTAAGGTTTGAAGTTATGTAAGAACAAGTCGTGAAAATTATGAAACCAAATTGGGGATTCAAATATGGTACAAGCAAAGTTTACTAATAATAAATTAGTAAACTTTGGTACAAGTGGGGATTATTGGGCTGCTATTACAAATGCCGAAAAAACCATATTTATTTGTCTTTTCTTCTATAACTTCAAAACGTTCAAGTGAATGACGTTTATCACATTTAGAATTTCATTAACTCTTTTAAAATCGCCACTTATACCACTTTTCAATAACACTTGATAAAAAAATCTCGTTTAAAATGGGAATTCACTCTAGAGTTATCACACGTCCAGTGGACTTCTTATAAATTTTGCCTCATTTGACTTTGACGGTTTCGTGCACCTAAAAATCAACATATCCGGCTATTTTCTAACAATCATTGAATATAAACGTTTAATAAGACACATGTATAAAACGATAAGCACTGTGAAGTACAAGTTAGAAGACAGTAGAGAAAGAGTATAATTCAAGAAAAATCCGCGAAGTACATCTCAAATTTAGCCAAAGATGATGTGTGAAGATGCTTAAATGATGGACACATACATCATTATTTATTTGCGATATATTTTTTTAATAAAAACAATTATTTTATTTCGCCAAATTCTCCACAAAATTTTGTTTTTTATAGGTTAGTTTGGGGTAGATGAGTTTAAATAGGTAATCATTTCTTTACGAGATTGTAGTCGATAAGTGATGTCTACATTGGCAAAAAAATTAGTAGATAAACGCCAGCGCCAATCAATAAATCATGAATACATCACAAAACTGAGCCAATCGGATTCTCACTCGGATTTTCATCATGCCAGTATTTCCAGTTCCATTTTACATTAACTCAATATTTTCTCTAGAATGATGTAGATCATTCAAAGATACTACATACTGATACCCATATTCAAATAAACTCGAATTAAAAAATACAAAAACTCCTATTTTCAAATGAGAATAAACGGATCGAGTATACTCGAATCCCATGTTTATCCGTAAAATATTCCAAACTGACAGCATTCCATTTTTTTATTACAGAAAATTTCCATACCAACAACAAACGCAAATAAAACAGGGGATTTCTGGATCGGAAAATCCCTATTATCTCTACAAAATTGTGGCGCAGCGGAAAAGGTTTGAAATAACATTAGTTGGGTAATTCTAGCTTCTATCATACAACTGGAGGTTTTGTTGGCTGTTCCGGAACTGTCGTGAGTTCTATAATTCTAGAGAAACATTTTTTTTCTATGCTCATTATTTTTTCGCTCTAAATCAGTTGAAAATAATATTTTCAGTATCTTTATAGATATTTGAGTAGACACAATCGTTGAAACTTCTTGTAACTTGTGCACTTCAATAATTCCAAAAGTCGTCAACTGGAACGTTAGTTAATAAATGAAAAGCAAATGATGAAATGTTGCACAGGTTTTCGATCAGCGGAATATTGCCCAAATGACAATAATTTTGACAATAATGTAGTTGAATGTACAAATTACAAAATACGCTGCAAAGCTGTATTTCTACACTGGACTGGAAAAGCTCTGCAAACCGGAAATACGTCAATAATATTGTTTCAACATGCATTACCTACGTCTGCAGCATGTAAAACTTCCGGAACGTTATTTTTCTCATCTATGCTTTCTCTTGTGATTTGCTCTAAAAAGTTCTGCAAATTGAGTACATGATATATTCACGTTTATTTAAAACTTTATTTCCGCTCAGTCATCTATGAAACTTTTGCCTTAGTGGGCTAGGGTTGAATAGGTTTTGATCTGAAGCGCTACTGTGGGGTAAAAGCCATTCTTTACACACAAAAGCAACGAAATAAACAAAGTTTGTATCTTGACCGCGATTATGGATAATCCCTGGCATTCGTTAACCTATCATGACTATCAACATCAACTGATTATTAACTTGCCTACCGACAATCAGACTTATTGGGAACAAGTTACTGGTTGTTATGAACTCTTGGCTACTCGTCGGAATTAGACTGCAGGAAATTGATCCACTCCAACTTTGAGTGGTTTAGAGATGAGAGGGAAGCAGAATTCCAATCTTTATCGATTTCATGAGCTTGGTTTGATAAGATGAGATTTTACACTTGTCTCACTGTCTTGTAAACAGTGAAATATTCCTTTTAATACAAGTTTAACCATGGACACACAATAATAATAATACACATAACGCCTATACCTTTAGCATTGAATGTTTTGGTACAAACACAATGATGAAAGAGGTCAGTTTTTTTTTGTTTACTTACCGGTGTCTGCCTGATTTCACTTTCTGGTCATAAACTACAGACTTTCTAAGCATTGTTATATCAATAAAACACGAAATAGCTCAATTTAGAAAATAGAAAATAATTCACAGAGCTAGGTTTTCTCCTGAGAAATTGAGGAATAAACAAACTCACTGCAAACATCCTAACCTCACAAAACGGTGTTCAATAGCGTCAAAGAAACCAGCCTTAACTTTGCGGACAGATGTTGCCAAGTTTCAGCACAAAACGTGAACCTCAATACAAACTTACACCTTCAAACATGTTTTTTGATGACACAAATCACTTTGTGACGAAGAACTGAAGATAAATGCAATAAGGTGGTTTGAGATGGTTGATTTAGAAGATTAGCAGTTGAATTGATTGATTATTTTTTTCATAAAGCTTTAGAACATTCAGGAAACATGACAACATAGCTGAGAAAAGAGTAAATATTCATATGATGGATGTTTGGCTAAGGAATATTTGTTTTGTTTAGTTGTCTTGTGAAATCAAGTCTGAGTTAAATAATTATTTAGGATAAACAAGATGTCCCGCGACGTAAAAGACACAATTTCACTACGTGTTCTCAAGATTAATTCGAGTCGAAAATTTCCTATGAACATGTGTTCGAAAATGCTTCATTATAGAGCTACAGGGTGTTGAATATTTATTTGTATTTATGTTTTTTCTAAGTAATATTTGAACCAATGTCGATATTTCGAAAAATATTGGTATCTGGGAGTTTTTTACATGCCACATTCAAATTTGATCTTAGTATGGCTCTAACTTGTGGAGGGCGCAAACTATATCTATTTTTCCCGATAAAACAGATTTATTCGTATTTTCTACGCAGAAAAAATAAACTTGTTAAAAGTCAAACATCCTGGAGATATTCGTATTTGAAATAATGGACAATTTGTAAATTTTTGGAAATATGAAAAATATAAGGATTAGTGAGTACTGATGCCATTGATCTTTGAAAAATCAACCTACGACCTCTATTAATGTAGTAATCACCGATTAAAGAGCGCCAATCAACATCAACTACGTCACAGAATACATTATCTATCTCTGTCTATCGTATCGACTGAGATGACTCTCTCTCTCTCTCTCTCTCGGGGAGGAAAATGGGGCGGGGCCACCCCATTTTCGATCGCACAGTGAAATTTGCGATCACTTGTTTATTTATTTAGTATATTTCTGGGTATTTTGGAAAAAAAAAATCGCTGATGACTTCCTAATATTGTCAAGAATACGTATATAAAATCTCAAGTCATTTGAAAATGTATGCAAATTGTCCATTAATACATGCGATTTTGAAAATATGACGGAGGTAATCTGCTAGAAGTTATAGAATGCTTCTTTTGATTGCTATAATTTCCAGTAAAAAGATAAAATTCAAGTGAACGTGATCTAAAGAAAAATATTATCAAAAAAATAATTGCTAAAAAAATTAAAATTAAGATGAAAAAACTTCAACACCCTGTAGCTCTGTAACGAGGCATTTGCGGACCCATGTTCATAGAGCATTTCCGACTCGGATTTACCTTAAGAACACGTAGTGAAATTTTGTCCCTTACCTCGCGGGACATCCTGAATAAACTGTATACGCAGGGAAAAGTAAGTGACTTAAGTAGTACCTACATCAATCACTATAAAGCATAACTGGCAAGCACAACGCAGCAATTTGAATAAAACAGCGCTGGTATAGGCTGCTCTTGGAGAGTGTCCCCAATTAAGTGTTGCATGAGACATTAAACCAAAGTGTCCATGATATACCATGAGAAGAGTCTTTTCAGAGGCCACTCTGTTTAAATTTTTTATCAAAAAGGTTATGCTGGACAGCTTACTAGACAATCAGGAGACATGTTGAGCCCATTCATGTTAATCGAGGATCAAGCCACTCAAGCCAGACTTCCAGGAATTTTACTTTTCTCTCAGTGGGCAGACAGGGTAAGATGTCCTCAGAAAGATTCAGTGTTATGGTTTTGTCGAGGGTTTTGTCATCATCATTGCTCTAAATAGGTGGTATCATCCGCAAATGGTATCAGGTTTGTATTTTCAGCAAAGTTTGGCAAATCGTTGATATACACCAGGAATAAAAGTGGTACAAGAAAGGAACCCTGGTGTACTCCACGACGATTAATTGCGAATAAGCTGCCCGTTTGAACTGAACATATTAGACAGTTTTCGTTGCTCAAAAAATGCAGCTCCGACTAACGCTGATTGACAACTTTGACATTTGGATGTCATTTATCGTATATCGATACCGATAAATGCCGGTTGTGAACGGACGATAGTCATAGCGGTTAACGTAGCGAAACGCATGCGCAGTGGAAGAGAATATGTTATTTGACATTTGATTGTCAATGTTTTGAGGTTTTGATTTCATTGTTTTTGTTTATACTTTCGCTGGATTCAAGACCAAGACAATTTACGCAATGAATCCAAATCAAGAAGCAGCAAGTTTTTCAAAAACAATCAGGCGAAACCGAGTTTAGTTTACCGATGAAGATGAACAGTTTGGCCTGCTGTAGAAAACACCCTATATAAATTAAAGCGATTCTTTTTTTCAAAAATCAATTACTTTGACCCTTACATTGAAAAATACGCATATTTGCAAGATTCAATTTCAAATCTTTTGTTTTTGTAGCTAATTTACCAACATGTTTTTTGCCTAAATTTTAGTAAATCCTCGATAGCCTGACAACACTGCACGTTCTGGCAAATAGAACCACTGTATCATACGTAGAATATTACGCTGAATCCAAATCTCTAATCAAAAGATGGGGTTGCTATTCAAAAAAAGTGTATTTTTTGATGCCACGGTTTCCTAGAACACTTTGTATACACAGTAATATTTTTAAATTGTGACCCTGCTGGAACCCTATAAGTTTTGTCTTGAAAATTTCTTCCTATCTCTTTTGACAAGGGAGAAAATGGACTTCCACACACTAATGCGCCACCCTGTAGTTTGATGGTGAGATAAATATATTTTCAGACTTTTTTTCCAAACCAAAGAGTCCGCGCCGACGACTACACGAAAGCTATTAAAGGAAGAGAGCAAGAACAAATGGATTGAGTCTTCTTTGGTTATCCCATTGATAACCTTCCTTATA
Organism: Orchestes rusci; assembly: GCA_958502075.1. Classification (NCBI taxonomy): domain Eukaryota; kingdom Metazoa; phylum Arthropoda; class Insecta; order Coleoptera; family Curculionidae; genus Orchestes; species Orchestes rusci. Next base: position 10,953,706 of record OY293310.1, read on the forward strand.
AATAAATAAGCACTTACTTACCATGCGGCTCATCTACACCACTCGAATATCAAAGAGATCAGTTTTGTTCAACTTACCTGAAATTAAAAAAAATTATCAATACAAAAAAGAAAGAACAAATACATCTTGAATCCATCAGAATCAAACCAGATGGTCATTCCTGATTTTATTCAATAGCCGACTGCACGAACCATTACAGTTTGAATTATTCTGTGTCTGTGTAGATACTCCAAAAAGAATAAACGAATACCTATGTATAGCCGTAAGTTTGGCTTCAAGGGGGCGCAACCATAATATTTGGATATATTTTTATAACTCATTTTTTAACTCATTACTCATTAGATCTATTACTTGTTTTAGGGTAAATTCTAACATTCAAGTATTTCCTTGGAGTAAGCAATACTCCGTATAAATAACCATCATTATAATGATCGGTTATACGGAGTATTGCTTATTCCAAGGAAAAACTTGAATTGTAGAACCGGCCCTTTGGACGATTTACATGAAAAGTCTACTATTTAATTGAAACAACCATTTTATTAATGTGACCAGACAAAACAAAGCAATATTTTCATTACAACCGCATAGTGTTGTAAAATTTCCGGAAATATAAAATTTGGAAATATTTCTGGAAATTTTGGAAATATATGGAAATATTGGAAATATAAATTAGCAATTGTCAGGTTTGTTTTGAGGAACGTTTATTAAAGTCGAAACATTATACAAACGTATAAAAAAATAATAAAGTTATATAAACAAGAAAAAGTATTCTGAGGTCTTATAGAAGAAATCTTGCGTTTCGCATTCAGTCTGCATCAAGCCCAAGCGCGAATGCTGAGTTGCCAGAGCCTATGCAATTTTTAATACGGCATAAGACTTATAGGAGTAATTTTTTTGTCCGATTGATGAGTTTTTGACCAGCTTTCTCAGTCAATCTATGTAATTTCAATGTGCTAAACCTTCTAAATGCATAAGGAAACACGAATTCAATATTTCCAATATTTCCATTACTTCCGGCCCTCCTTCGGAAATTTCCAATATTTCCGTTACCCACTTACAACACTACAACCGCACGATCAAGGTAGACTCCTTATACCCTTCCATCATTTATTGAATCAACCTTTTTATCCAAACTGCAGCTTTTCTTCAAATCACACCATCATTTTGTATTTAATAAAACCAGCAAGAAAAAGAAAAACACGACCGTTCGCGATTACAACCGTCAATCTGCCACTCAACGCGGAACAAATGAAAACGACACTTTAATCAGAACAAAGTAACAAAGGCGCCCGTGGACTCGAACACTTCGAGTCCGCCGCAGCATGAACAGTGTTATTCTCCTTCATGCCCGCCGACCCGTCAATAATGCCCGCGGCAGGAGCGTCGAGGGCTGAGTCCATAAACAAGGTAATGTTGGTTGAAGTTGAGAGTTGGAATACAGGTTTCGCGAATTCCTTTCTACAATACATCGAAAGTTCTAGGTCATAAAATGCCGTGGAGCTAATATTGAATGGATTTGTTTATATTGAACAATTTAATTTCAAATAATGTTTATAAATCTTTATAATCAAATATCTATATTTTTATAAAAGAGCTTGTCCTGACTGCGTCATCAACGCCGAGCCAAAACTATTATAGATAGAGCCATGAAATTTTGAAGAGATGTTCTGCTAAATATTTCTAGGTGTGCTAAGAAAGGATTTTGCGAAATTTTATCTCGAAGGGGGTGAAAAGGGTGGGGGTAGAAAGATGAAAAATTATGTATTTTTGGTCACATCGACTTGAAACTTCATATTTATAATCTTGAATGAAATCAATGAAATACGTGTTTCGTCGTTTTCCAAAATTCAACCCTTAAGAAGGTGAAAGGAGTGGGGGTGTGAAATCATTAATCAATAAAAAAACTGTATTTTTGATCACATCGACTTGAAACTTCATTATGATGATCTTGAGTGAATTTAATAAAACACGGCGTACCATACTGGCGTACCATACCATTTAAAAAATTGGATTCTTTTAACCTTTAACCCCGCCAGTATGGTACGCCCCTGATTAAAATTTCGAAATTCTGAGCTCAAATTCTCATTCAGCATTAAAAGTTTGTATGATGTACCAAATTTCATGATTTTTGTATGTAAGGTTTCGGAAATATTGAGGAAAAACCGTCTTCGGGGTGCCCTATTTAAAGGGGCGTAGCTCCCTTAGGAAGCATTTTTCGGCAAATGTTTATAGGAACTTTTTTTCATGAAAATACCCCAGGAATCACACAACGAATTTTTTACCAATCTTTAGGAAACACCCTGTAGATAGACCCATGAAAATTTTGAAGAGATGTTCTGCTAAATATTTCTAGGTGTGCTAAGAAAGGATTTGGCGAAATTTTATTCCTAAGGGGGTGAAAAGGGTGGGGGTAGAAAAATGAAAAATTATGTATTTCTGGTCACATCGACTTGAAACTTCATAATAATAATCTTGAATGAAATCAATGAAATACGTGTTTCGTCGTTTTCCAAAATTCAACCCTTAGGGAGGTGAAAGGGGTGGGGGTGTGAAAAATCATAAATCAATAAGAAAACTGTATTTTTGGCCACATCGACTTGAAACTTCATATTAATAATCTTGAATGAAATCAATGAAATACGTGTTTCGTCGTTTTCCAAAAAAGAAAAATGTATTTTTGATCACATCGACTTGAAACTTCATTATGATGATCTTTAGTGAATTTAATAAAACACTTGTTTCGTCGTTTTCCAAAATTCAACCCTTAAGGGGGTGAAAGGGGCGGGGGTGTGATAAATAATCTATCATCAACGCCGAGCCAAAACGATTATAGATAGAGCCATGAGATTTTGAAGAGATGTTCTGCTAAATATTTCTAGGTGTGCTAAGAGAGGATTTTGCGAAATTTTACTCCTAAGGGGGTGAAAAGGGTGGGGTAGGAAAAATCATATATTGATGAAAAGTAATGTGTTTTTGGTCACATCAACTTGAAAAACTTGATTGAACACATGTCTCGTTATTTTTTGAAATTCAACCCCTAAGGGGGTCAAAGTCGGGCTCAAAGGAGATGTGAGAAAAATCATTAATTGATAAAAGATAATGTATTTTTGGTAACATCATCCTGAAACATCGTATAAATAATCTCAGATTAAATTAATTAGATACTTGTGACGTTATTTTGCGAAATTCAGTCCCTAAGGGGGTCAAATTCGGACTCAAAGGAATGGGTGGAAAAAATCGTTAATTGATAAAAGATCATGTATTTTTGGTAACTTCATCTTGAAACTTCGTATTAATAATCTCAAATAAAATTAATTGAATACGTGTTACGTTATTTTGCAAAATGGAGCCCCTAACGGGGTCAAATTCGGACTCAAAGGGTGGAAAAAAGAATCGTTAATTGATGAAAGATTATGTATTATTCTTAACATCATGTTGAAATTGAACATATGTATCGTTGTTTTTTAAAATTCAACCCAAAGTCGGGCTCAAATAATCTTGTTTGAAACTAATGAAGCACGTGTTTCGTTTTTTTTTTCAAATTCAAATCTTATCTAAGGGGGCAAAAATCATAAAATAAATGAAAAGTTGTGTATTATATTTTTGATCACATCAACTTTAAATTAATAATCTCAGTTTAAAGTGTTTGAAATTTTATATGACACCAGCAGTAGTCGTCACGGCTTCGCCCGCTATGATCATCATAGTGAAGTTTCAAGTCGATGTGACAAAAAATATATAATTTTTCATCAATATATGATTATTCACACCCCCACCCCCACCCTCAAAGTAGGCGGAGGGTTTTGAAATTTTGAATTCTCACTCAATTTTTCATTAAGACCAACTTTCTTCAATTACTTTTTGTCGTAACACTTTTAGTCGTGCGAAAAATAGCGTTTGAGTTTATTTTCATAACACTTGATTTTTTGGGACTAAAATTATTACACAAATTGGTTTCCATCCAAGCAGGGCTGAACCCCGCGACAAGAGCAAATGCGAAAGGCTTCAACCACATGTAGAAAGAAAAATCTTGTAGTACATCATGCAGCTGCAGCTAAGTACCAGCAAAGCCATCTTGAGGATTATAGATCAAATGAAACACGGGTTTCATTGATTTCATGCAAGATTATTAATATGAAGTTTGAAGTCGATGTGACCAAAAATACATTTTTTTATTGATTTAATTAAAATTGCTGTCGAATCGGGCGAAGCCGGGGCGGGTACAGCTAGTTTATTTATAAAAAATTAAAAACAGAATTCTTCTTATAATTCTCGGGAGTCCCCGGAGTCTCAGAGTACTAACCCACGAGTAGGTATATTTTTCGATTTAAATGAATACGGATTTTAGTATGTCTCGGTTGAGGATAACTTCTCTGGAATGATTTTATGCGCATGGGTTGTATTCAAAATCCTGTTCTTGACGTAACAATAATTGTTCTCTAACATAATACAACACAAGTGATTTATTTCGGGAAAACATGTTCCCTCCTTTTTCACGCGCACATATCATTGCTGTCATACATAGTGCTTGAAAGCCCCCACAAAGTTTCGAAACGCGATATATACTGCAAACATCGTGTTATCAACTTTTCCCTCTCAGCACGACTGTCGACTAAATTTATTAAATTGGCTAACACATTTCAAAATGATTTGCAAGGTCTTTTGTTTTGACTCTTTTAAGATTTACGTCTAGGGAATGATATTTAACATTTGTAAGTACATATTATTATGTAGTACGAAAACCATTTTTATCGTGGTAGCTCGATATAGGATGAGATGAGAAGATTTAGACCATCATTAGGTACCCTTCATTTAGAACTGAAGAATTCATTATTATGATAGTTGATCCCTATATTTCCAAAAGCAAAGCTGCAAAGCTTTTCAATTACAACATAGTTATGTATCATCAAAGTAGAGACTGATGTTCCTTGATATTTTGGATGATATATAGTTTTTGAAAAAACAGTATATTACTCCTTGGATCTCATTTGATCGCATACGTTCGATAAGAAAGGTGAATTCATTCAAATGGAGAATCCTTAGAAATTGAGCGCTGCAGGTTTCCATTTCTTTTCAGATTCAATTTCGTGAAGCATTACTTCTTCCTTCTCTCAATATCTATTCTATCAAGTATTTAATAGTTCAAGATTCGGAAAAGTGTTTAGATCTATGATCTATTCTTTTTAATCATTCCAGCAACATAATTAAGAATCACATATTCCTGTACCTATCTATAACTACACGCACGCACACAGCAAACACAATGTGTATTTCTGTGGAACTTCGATACATGCGCAACAAAATGACAACAAGAATATAGTATGTCCCTACTTTTACTACAGACAGACTCAGGGTGCGAACTTGAAGCAAACTAATATTGAAATAATCAAAAACAATGAGCTATACACAAATATTTATCCAGCTAATGGAACATCTAGTTAGATTCAACTGGTCTAATTCAACTACTTGCCGTCTAGCCCTGGAATAATGATTATTCAGCACAATATGGTCAAAACATGAACCACAACTGAGCCGTATTGGAGAACTTATATCTGGATAAAGTGATCGGCGTGGAAAAAGCTTAGACGTCAGTCCGCAGCGAAAAAATGCGCCGATTCTATAGAACGTGGAATCACTCTGCGGAATGCTGAACACGAATGAAAAGATTATTACTCAATCCCGGGTTTATTGCCACAGTGGAGGATTCAGGTTTCTAATTGGAGAATAATGAAGGGCTTGGGCTAGATCAGCGACAATGGATTAGAATATTGAGTTCAGTCAAAATAGGTCATGAAACTGATGTTTACAACATGGTTTGGTGGATTTATTTTTTGGTGTAAACAAAGTAGTGTAGAAAACACTTGAATTGAAGAACCGGCCATTAGTCTGAAGGATAGGTACAGTTGCAATTGGAAAAATCCGGGACACCAGTATTGCCCCCCGTCTATTAAAAAAACCTCTGCATATGGGCTGGAACATTACCATGCAAACCAAAAATTTCAACCATTGAAGACAGTTCACGGCTGTGTATTGTATGTACAGTGTCAAAGTTTACTAATGTCTATTTAAGAATGGCAAGATGCCAGATATCAGAAACTAGGCATCCCAGAACCGCTATGGATTTCTTGAGAAATTTACTTCAAATTTGTTTTTTTTTCTAGCATGTCAAATAAAATAGGTATCAGCTGTCAAACCTAACAACGCAAGAATGCTCATAACTTTAAGACAACTCAACCGATTGACGAGATCTTGGTCTCATTTTGAAGAGGAGGTTCTCCTCTTCCACAATTTTGGGATTTCAAATGACTGATTAGAAAAGACGATTATACAGGGTGTCCCGAAATGATGAGCAAAAAAAATAGGGGAGCATTCTAGACCGAAAATAAATGCTACCTTTTCCTATAATTTTTTTTCCAAAATTGATTATCAAAAGAGTTACAGGGAGTTAAACTTGAATTTGTTTGCAGTTTTTTCGGCAATGCCTTTTGCCACGCTCATAATATTTTGACGAAATCTCATATTTGGGGCTTTTCCGGGATGAGGAATTCAAATTTGCCCACCGTTTTTTCGGATTTTGTAGAGGGCGCCACATACGAGCCTATACTTTGATTTGAATGGTCCTAACTTTTTTGTGCTACACTGTATGCGACTTTTGAGTGAATATTTTTATTCTCCCAACCTTTTGACATAAAAAAGGTATACTTCTTTTGTTTTGATAAATCTAACCGTTTTCGAGAAATACGCTAAAATAACTTTGCTTGCATGTGATGAATACGAAATTATTTCAACTTATTTTCAACTTTAAACATAGCATGCATGTAGAATTTAATTATCTATCAATTATTATTATACGTTACTATAGCTAACTTCTCACGTTTTCAAGTAAAGCGAAGAAAAAGAAAAAAAATAGGTTTCTCATTAACACGAATAGAATGGAGATGCCGTCTCCAAACCCTCGTTAGGAACATTATTTCACCTATGGTATTTTGACAACTTCTATTATTATTTCCTTGAAGTTGTCAGTTATTAATTAATATTTTCAATTACTAATCGTTCTATTAGTGCTAGCAATAGCTTGTGTAGAAAAAATGCTAATTTATCCAAAAGAAGAACGGATCGACATGATTTTTATACTGGGAGAATGCCATCAAAACTACCTCTTAGCATCAAGCGTTTACTCTGAAAGATTGCCAAACAGAAACCATCCAAATAAGGCAGTGTTTGAGAAACTGTTAACACAATTTAGAGAAACTAGAAGTGTTCAGTATGAAAAACCCATCAAAAGGAAACCTGTGACTGGAAATGATCGATCAAAATATCGATTAGTAATTGAAAATATTAATTAATAACTGACAACTTCAAGGAAATAATAATAGAAGTTGTCAAAATACCATAGGTGAAATAATGTTCCTAACGAGGGTTTGGAGACGGCATCTCCATCTATTGGCGTTAGTGAGAAACCTATTTTTTTTCTTTTTCTTCGCTTTACCTGAAAACGTGAGAAGTTAGCTATAGGAACGTATGATAATAATTGATAGATAATTAAATTCTACATCTGTTGTTGACATAAAATACAGGGTATCCCATTTAAATTAAACAAGCTATTACCGTTTAAAGATATTGATTATTTAACCATAAATTTTAGACACTCTGTATAAGTTATTAAAAGTTTCATAAGTGTGACTTCAAACTTGATCAATTGGTAGACTTGATTATTAATTTGGTTAAAAAAAAAAACAACAGCTGAGAAATTAAGCATTAAAATGAATACTACATTTTCGCAAAATTGAAGATATTTCAAAAACCATAAGATTTAGGTGTATTAAACCTCCAAACTTACCTTAATTTTGATCATACAAATCAAAAATGAAATAATATACAATGTATTCCATTTAAAAAAAAACAACTTTGATAAGTTTCGTGTTTTGGGGACACCCTGTATAACAGGAAAATATTTTTAAAATGTAGCCTCAAGGGGTCCCTATCCATCCAGAAAAAAAAAATTCTTCAAAATCAGATACTTCAGCCATAATGTTTCGTGTCGAATAACGTGAATAACCCTGTATATCTAATATGCGGACGACGAACATTTTTCAGATTTGATCGAAATTTCAAATTACAAAGGTAAAGGTAGTGAAAATAGTTCGTCTGAAATGTCGACTAAATTTCGCACATCTTTCATGCATTACACTTCTTTCTAGCTCTAGAAATAAATAAGCTAAACGCTTTTTTGTAATTATTTAATGCAAAAAAGTTCTACTATTTAAGATATAATTTGTTTGAAATAAAACAGTGACTGGGTGGTTACTAGGTAACGCAAAAAATGGGTTAATATGTTCTTTACCAGGGCATCTTGAATAGTATCACTATTTTACATTAAATCACGAAAAAGGCATCAGTATGTTAAGACTTTTTTGTCAGTTTTTGAGTTTTTGAATTCAAGTGCGTTGTCATTAGATACGCTAACAAGATCAAGGAGGAGGAGCAAAAATGTTTGAAATGCTATAACTTTGCATCGGATTGACGGATTTCTACGGTTTTTGAAGAGTTGGGTATCTTATTCACTAATTAAAAGAAAAATTGGAATACACATTTTTTTTAAATCTAACATTCGATTTTTTACAAAATTGTTTGAGGCCTCTTCATCACGTTTAAGTAAACTGGCAAATGGATTGAAATTTCAAGATGCACCAATAGGTACTTCTTTGATAAATGATGCAGTATCAAAGTTTTATCAAATTCTAGGCTTGTGCTATTTATCTGATCATGCGTCGTGTAAGTAGAATGCCGTATTAAAAAAAAATCAATATTGGACTTTGAATTTAACCCAAAAATTTACATCTATAAGTTCGAATGTCCAGCAGTTAAGTTTGAAATTACATACTTCTAATCGATAAGTGTCATTTTCCGGACTGGTTTTGAGACGGGTAAATGATACATTACAGTACTGTATGAAATAAAGTAAATGGGACGTTCAAAAATTGACTATGCTTATTTACCTAGTATCAAGTCGACCTCCAACGAATACTATTATAGAACTTTTGGCAAAAATTAAATAAGAGCAGTCTTTACCGCAAACAGCTATTTTATAATCTAGCGAAATCTCATACCCCTAAACACAATAGTAGGCAACCAGAAAAACAATTATCATACCATTAATTATACAGAGTGACCCATTTGAAAGCGGGCCACCCTCATAACATTTTGATTTATTGATCGATCTCGCCATTTTTTTTTGAAATGAAGATAGAGGAAAGGTGTATTTTGAGGCCATACGTCGCCCAGTTTTTTTCCAAAAACCAAGGTCTACTAGAGCATATTTAGAGGCTGAAAAATCCAGAATCCATATTGGCGAATTTTTCAATTTTACAGACAGAAATAATATTTTTGAATTGAATATTTTTTCATGAAAGTTGGTACCGACCCATTTCAGGGGATGAAAAATTCAGTGGCGTAGGCAGATTATCTCTAAAAAAATCTGCTAATATATCGATCGATAAATTGAAAAGTTATGCGGGTGGCCCGCTTTCAAATAGGTGACTCTGTATGTTGAATTCTAGAGAAAAATTCCCAGTGAAACTATTGTAAGTTAAGTCACTAAAGCCTTCGTTGAAAAAAAATCAAGAAAGTGAAAGTGAATAAAATGAATAAAATTCTAATAATATCCAGTCATTTTTAAATGTATTGTTAGTGTATGCGCAAAAATTAATTCATAAAAACATAAAAAGTCATTTTTTTCTATTGGAAACCCCCAAGGAAACCCCCAATGTTTATGATTCTATCCTATTAAGCATTGAAGCAAAAAGAAATCGTCCCTGCGCCTCCTAAGAAATATGTGAATAATAATAACTTGATCGATCCAGATCATAAAACTGCACCCAGTCGACTGATTATTATACATGAAGTGTTGACATTGACAATACTGCCCTGAAAGGAAGAATTCGTCTCTGTGTCCACTAAAGAAAATGAAGATGCCATGCACCTATGTGAATACTAACTGTGCTTTATATGAATACGAATAAATACGAGAGTGATTTTGTGACAGTTAGGAAGTTATGGAAGAGCCTGTTGATTGTTGGGAAAGAATGCCCTTTTAATTCAGCCCAGATAAAAGATTCCGACTGTTCTGTTATGGATCCGCATCAATCATCAGAGAACACAATGAGAAGCGTCAGAAACCTGGTTTTCCCATAGCTTCAATGGGAACGCATTTATTTGGCCTTGAAATCAAAATTTGACAGCGTCTTTCCTCTCAGATGATCTTACTCTGACGTTACCTTAAGTTATAGTCCGGGCCCAGAATACAAATAGTGAGATAATTTCAAATTTGATTTTTGTTGTAAATCGTCTGCCACATGACCTAACATCCTCAGATGTCACTGTCAATTCATGTGTGGACTATTCGAACTTATCTTCAATCAGCTGACGAAGCCAATGACAGATTCCTACCGCATACCCCCACCCAATTTTTTCGGCGGGAAAAGTTTTGTCACTTATCGTTATTTTTTCTCGGTTCGCATTATGGACCTACGGATTATGATGAAGGTGAATCAGCAAGAAAAAATTCCACGAAAACCAAGAGGAAATTTACGTAGAAAAGTATGATACACATTTGGCCAACAAACAAGCAGTTAGAGCATCGAAAGATAATGATAAGATATTGGCAGTCGAAGAAAAAACTGTGTGTGCTGCTTGCTTAGATCTTCCAGAAGTGTTGGTTACCCCACAGTCAGAGGTGAGCACTTTTTATTATAGAAGTAAAATTGCAACATACAATTTTACTGATTACGATATGGGCAATAATGGACACTGCTACGTTTGGTATGAAGAAGTGGCGAACCGAGGTCCTGATGAAATTAGCCGTTGCTTGCTGGTTACTGGACTATGTATCATAATAGTTATCTATGGTACCAGTGCGTTGTTATAGATTCTCAAGTGACTTGTGGAACATAACGCACGAGTGCCATACAATGTTTTATCCAACAAATGGAGGAAGTGATTTTTTTTATGAGATAATTATTAAATATAAGCTTCAGTGTTAGAATGACTAGAAAGTGACATGTTTACATTTTGGTCAAAACAGGTTATTGTTTTTTTGTTTGCCACGGAAACGTGAGTTATAATCCATAACTCACTAGTGAATAGTGTGTTATTTGACACTTTACTTGTCCAAAATGACATCAATAATGACACCTATAACTATCATGCGTTAGATAAATAACTATTTTTCATATATTGTATAATAGAGTGACCATAAATTGAAAACCTTTTTTTGTTTTGATTTTTCATGTTTCGGAGTCTCGTTATTACGAGTCACCTTTTCCAATCAAAACTTGAAAGGCGTCTTCGTTGCATGCGTCGAAGTACACTACCGGCGAAAAGTGGAGAAACATCAACATATTTAACATTAACATCTTCAACACAAAACAAATATATTAAATTTGTCTCGCAATATATTCGCCTTCCTAATACAGTATGAAAAAGGATATTTGTTGTTTATCTTTGCCTTATCATAGGAACAGAAAAATGTTTTTGTTATTTAATGCGGACAAAAGTGGAGAAACATTCCAAACAAATCTGTTTTTTTTGTATTAAAAGGTACTGCATTTATTGTTAGTTCAAATTTCACGTGCCTTAGTACATTCTCATTGTGCAAAATGCCTCGCGGAATCGATCTCAGTATTGATCTGAGAAAATTGATAATTTCAAAATTTGAAGCTGGTGTTAAGCAAAGTGAAATATCAAGGCAAATTAATCGGCATAGATCGGTAGTTTCCAAGACTATAGCTGCCTTTGAGAAACATAATTCCTTAGCTACTCGTCCAAAATGTGGAAGACCAAGAAAAACTGATAGTACGACTGAAAAGAAAATAAGAAGGTTGGTAACAGAAAATCCCTTCATGCCAGCCACGGAGATTATTAATGAAATACCTGGAGTTTCGGTATCTGTGCGTACCATACGTCGTCGGTTGGCGAAGAAGAAACCCTCCATTTCTAAAAAGAATAGGTTAGCCAGAATCGAGTTCGCTCATCAGCATCTAGATTGGACAATACAGGAATGGAAAACTGTACTATTTTCAGATGAGAGCAAGTTCTGTTTATCTGGATCAGATGGAATCAAGTGGGTTCGTCGTCCAGCAAACAGACTCAATCCGAAGTATTTGCCTACATGGAGGTGGCAACATCATGGTCTGGGGCTGCTTTTCCGAGTTTGGAGTAGGACCATTGATAAAAGTGGAAGGAGAAATGGACCGCTTCTAATTTTTAAGAATTCTTCAAGATCATATGCTTCCATATGCAGAAGAAAACATGCCACTTCGATGGTCATTTCAGCAAGATAATGACCCAAAGCATACCGCAAAGGTGGTCAAGAATTGGATTACGGACAACAACATCCCTCAAATGAAGTGGCCTGCGCAGAGTCCTGATCTAAACCCTATTGAAAACCTATGGGAACACCTGGACAGAAGAATCAGACAAAAAAATAAGGACAAATTTAAAAACCAGGGCGATTTGTTTCAAGCTCTTCAAGAAGAGTGGCATTCCATATCAGCAGATTACATAGAAAGTCTCATTAATTCCATGCGAAGTCGGTGTGCTGAAGTAATAAGAAATAAAGGGTTTTCTACCCATTATTAGTATCTGTATCTGTTAATACCCAACAAATTTGTCATAAATAAAGACTATATAAATTGTTTCTCCGCTTTTGTGCCAAGTAAAAATAAAGAATAAATATTTTTAATTTATAAACTTCACGGTTTTAATTTAAAATCATATAATAGGTAAGTACAAACCAAACTTTAAATTAAAGCAGTAATGTTACAACAATTGAATAAGCTATTGAAAGAAATTGAAAACAAACGATTTGTTTCTCCACTTTTGTCCGGTAGTGTATATATTTTTAACAGTCTGCATGGGAGATAAAAGGGTTTTTTGCTGTCATCGTTTTTTTCACTCACTACTGTAAATATTATTATGTACTGCTGGTTCGAAAAAAAAACTGGTATTACTCATAGAAATGTTTTATAAAATTGAGCAGTGTAATATTTGTTTTATTATTATTATTTATTTTATTTGTCATGTTTTTATCAGGTTGATACTTTTAAATAAGTTTTTTCAAATGGCTGCTCACATATGAGTACAGAAACTAAAGCCAAAATATAGAATTGCTCGGAGTAATACCAGTTTTTTTTCGAACCAGCTGTACATTTCTTTAGGAATATGCCAGACTTTAACTCAAAGAATATTATTTTTTCTGCCGACACGACATTAAAACTGAATTTTACTGATGCCAAAGAGACGAGAAAGTGTGACTTTCTAAGGCTAGACTAGAAGTAGTGAAAAATGGCTAGGCGGTAAAAATGTTTTCAACTATTTCTAATAGAGGGCGTTACAAGATTATTTTCTGAATGCATGTGATTGAAGAATAATAGGTATATTCATATTCAATGGAATGTAATACCATCTTATGGATTCTGAGGATACAAAGTAAAGTTCACACTTTTACGTCGCTGTTTGTTTTACAGTGACTAATACAAGATACAAGACAAATGCAACATGGCGGCTAAAACCTGAATATGAGTATTTCCGGCCCCGGTGGCTCAGTGGTTCGATCTTAGCCTGGCATGCGGAAAGACCTGGGTTCAAATCTTAGCTCGGCCATGCTTTTTTTTATAAAGTCCTGTACTTTTTTTACTGTTTTTTTTAAGTCAGCAGAAAAATAATGTGTAGACCACGGCAATAAAGTGATTTTTCCAGGCTTCAAGAAGTGTCCGGCCTCACTAAAGCTCGCCCGTACAGATCTTCTTTCAGCCTGGAAAAATGTCACTCTACCACCTAGGACTACAACATACTATTATCAGCACGACATTAAAACTGAATTTTACTGCCTCCGAAAAGGCGAGAAAGTAGGCGTTTTTAAGGTTAGGCCAAAGTTTACTAATATACAAACGAAAAATGGGGCTAGGCGGTAAAATAATTTTCAAATTTTTCTAATAGAGGGCGTAACAAGATTATTTCCTGAATGCATGTGATTGCAGAATAATAGCTATACCTACAGATTAATATTCAATGTATTACCATTTTACTCAGATATTTTTTATAGATTCTGAGTTAATTATTGAATCCTATACATTCAGAATACGAACTTGAGTTCACACTTTGACGCGTCAGGCAGTGTTATATATTATCGAAAAACCCAAGTACCATCACTTGCAGTGTTGCCATGTTGAAATATTGGATGGATGGCTTTGACTTGAATACCGGGAAAATTGTCAATTTACGGTTTAAAGCTTTATCATTGATAAAGATTAATAATTATCGATAAACTCCAATGAGATTGAATAGTTTCTTGCATGGAAATAAGAATGATGTGAGATAGTTTCAATATTTTTAATGATCAGCTATTTCGTGATATTTTTGAAGTAAATAGCAGGGAATACTATTATCCACAGTTGGGTATAGTTGGTGTCAGCAGCAAAATAATGTGTAGACCACGGCGACAAAGTGATTTTTCCAGGCTTGAAGAAGAGTCTGGACTCGCTAAAGCTCGCCCGTACATTACTTTCCACCTGGAAAAATGCCACTTTACCTCCAAGGTATACAATAAACTATTATTTCACAACAATGATGTTCGACGCTTCAATAAACTTATGAAATAGTCGCAAAATATAAATAAAAAAGTTCGTTGAAATAAAAATCACTGAACCATCCGTAGTTCCAAACAATACGTGAACCATCTAACAGTGATCATAGATTATAAGGATTATTATTCCACTAAAAAACTTATCTAGAAGTCTGAGGTTCTTTTAATTCTAGGTGATAGAAGGTTAACATTTTACAACTTTCGAAATCCATTGCCCATCAAGGAAAGCTCCACAAAAATCTCGTCAGTAATTGGAAGAATCGCAAGTAAAGTTAATTGAAAGTTTTATTCTCAGAGCTGATAGCCCTAGCAGATCTGGTTTTGATTCTTTTCTCATTTGTAAAGCGTCAAAGTAGCAAATAAAAGACGTCAAACATAGCCAACTGTCAAGCGGGTAATATTGTGAAAATAAACCTGTTACTGACTTAAAACAATAAAGAAAATTCAATCATCACTTACTCAATGTTCAATGTTCGTATTTTGAAGTATTTGGTGATCAAGATCCCCTTCTTATTTTTTAAAGTCAATATGTATCTTGAAAGAAGCTGTAAAACTTACATCAAATATAAAATACATACAGACAATTGCGGATACAACGAACTACCAGGGGGATCCTTAAACAGTTCGTTACAGCCGATCGTTCGCTATAATAATGTGATGGAGTTTTTGACGGTTCTTTCATTTTCGTTCGTGATAAAAACAAATTTTGTATTTAAAATAATATTTTTTCTCCAACAGCGGGATACTATTGTTTAAAAAAATATTTCTCTGCTGGAACCTGAACAATGGTAGACTTTGAATTTTTTTGTTTATTTGTATTTCGCCTTTTGTGCATTTCCAAATCCTTTGTAAGTCTAAATAGTGGGGGAACCGAATTGGAGTCAACCTCCACTTATCTATTTATTCGATGAAACATATTTTATATTAAATTTAATATTATGACGTAAAGAAATATATCGTCAGATAGTTTCCTAAAAAAACTCCTGTCCAGTCCAGACTATGATTAATCAGAGATACAAAAAGTGATGAAGACCACTATTGCAGCTCCCAGTATATAATAAAAACCTCTTGAATATGACTAATTATCAAGCTAATTATCTACAATGGAAACCAAAAATATTAATAGGGGGACGATAAGTTTCTATAGCAACAAAATCTGGGAGTTTTCACTGTCCTTGTTAGTTGCTATTGTACAGAAAATAATTCAGTTTTTGTTTAAATGTTTCCACCTACTTGCTTTTAAAACAAATCAGATATCAATTGAAAGTCTACAGAATATGCAAACGATAGGTTGCCTTGTTTTTTTTCTGTCATAATAACTTTTAGTTTTTCTTTGTACTTCCAATAATTAACCATAGTCTGGGCAGGATTTTTGTAGGCACCTTGCGATATATTTCTTTTCATATCAAATTTGATTCAAAATACGTTTCATCAAATTAACAGAAGGGTGAAGGTCGTGTTCTCTCCGGATTAGACTAAAAATAATTCATACAATTATTAATATGTTGTAGAATTCAGAATACATGAATGAAATCATAAGAAAATGCTTTGGAGACACAGTCATTCGGAATAAACAAAATACATAGTAGTATTTCTACAATTCCCAATGACCAAAATTTGAAATAACAGAACTATTCCTTCAAGCTTATTTTCAAGGAATAAATGCCTTCTCAAACACTTGAAACTCGAGATAACTATCGATACTCCTTATTACGAATCGAAATTCTGAAGAAATATTAGACTGAACAAGCTTGTTGTCTTGAATGACACAAAGCACTGCAAAAGTCAAGAAATATCATTTTCAGAAAAAAAAATTAGCTCAATCGTATACAATATGACTAATCCATCAAAATTTGAGGTTCAGGTTTATACAGCTGCCCTTCTATTTATTTTGAACAAAATCGAATTAGGAAAAATGATAGTTACCAATTAATTCAAAGGTCATGTATTTTTGGGCCGAACAAAAATACATACAAGGTCTTAAACTCTTTTATTTCCAGACTTATAACTACATAAAAATAGCTCATTCCATATATTTTTGTCGGATAGGGGCACTCGAGGGATCTTGGGAATTTTTGAAGTATTATGCTACGATCCCCCGAAGGATGACTGGAAACGATATGCAAATTTCCAATAATAAGCATTATGTAATACGGAAAAGAAGATCGTAGCAAAGTAGGTGAATAACGTTGGTTGAAAAATGCTAATTTGAAAACAGAATGATAAAGGCAGAGGTATACTGGGTGTCTTACCGGGACTGTATACGGAAAGTCATAAATAGGAAAATTTTGAAAATTAGACAGTATACCATCATCGATGGTTGCCCCCAACCAGGCTAAAATATTTTCAAGATGGTAGTACTTCCGGTTGTACCGGAAGTTGGTGTCAACTCGCTTGTTTCAAATGGAACACCCTATATATCAGTACCTTTTTCGACTCTACGTAAAATTCTAGGAAGACTTTATGTATGATGTCCTATACCTAAGTATGAGCGTTTTTGAAATATTTCAAAAAAATAAATAAAAATAAGCAATTTTTGGAATGGACAATCTTATACAAACTGTCCTTTATTTTCAATGCTTAATAAGATAAAATGATAAAAATTGGGGGTTTCCATGTTATTTTTGAGGCCACCCTGTAATAATAGTTATCAAAATATTGTGAAAAATCTTTTAGAGTAGGTCCCCTTCAACAAGAAATCCAATACAAATTGAACCATGAAGGCTTTCTTATACGAAAAATTTACATTTTAATAGGAACCTACAAACGTCATTTTTGACATGGAAAGTGAAATATTTCAAAAATGCTCATACTTAATTACATAAAGTCTTCCTAGAATTTTACGTAGTATTGAAAAATGTACTGATATAAAGGGCGTTCCATTTGAAACAAGCGAGTTGACACTTACTTCCGGTACAACCGGAAGTACTACCATCTTGAAAATATTTTAGCCTGGTTGCCCCCATCGATGATGGTATACTGTCAAATTTTCAAAATTTTCCTAGGTATGACTTTCCGTATACAGCTCGAGTTTGATCCCGGTGAGACACCCTGTATATTTTGAAGAGTGATAAGTGTAAGTAGGACAGTTTTTTTTTCTTTTGATTATAGACTTCTCTAGTTTTTAAAGAGCAACCTCATCTTGATTCTCATCAACTGGGCTGGGCTGGGAGAAGTGTAATTTTCACTAGTATAGATTGTATAGATTTAAAAAAACAGACAAATCAATTTGATATCACGATAGCCGCATTTTTGGACTTGGCAATTTTTCCATATGATTAGTAATTTTTGATTTCTTCAAGCAAAGTTCAAAAACTTATAGCTAGTCTATCCTTTGTTCAATTATTATAACATTTTTATTACATATTCCACAGAATATAGATCGATTTTTAACTCTTTGCCGAATTGATTGAACTATTGAAGTTTTTGAATGCACCATTAGATCAATTTTTTATGGTTCTCTTATTATTATGGAAAAATACATGGTTTCAATTCAAAAATGCATTTTTGTGTCTATCATAAGCAATGCCGGAAATTCTAATTTCTAAGGATATCTAAAATATGGGTGGT
Organism: Orchestes rusci; assembly: GCA_958502075.1. NCBI lineage: Eukaryota > Metazoa > Arthropoda > Insecta > Coleoptera > Curculionidae > Orchestes > Orchestes rusci. Next base: position 10,971,920 of record OY293310.1, read on the forward strand.
ACAACTTCCAACTTCTACCAAGCGGTTTTGCATCACTCGTGTATTATATACCACTTCGGCACCACTCCGGCTTCCGGCTTGGGTCTGGTGCAGGGTGCAGGACGCGTCTGCTGTTTACAAATATGCACCCGGGCCTTCTCGGTGGTTAGCAGCGCTTCACACAACCACACCACCAAGGCGCCTACTGCTGAAACTTGCCACACCTTTGACGCTGTTAGTTCATCAATTACGCCTGACCTCAGTTTTAACCAAAAAATTTCATTTTCATTTTTATGGCCGTTTAGGATACTTCTCAGCAGTGAGATCCATGGGAACACTTCTTTGATTTTTATCATTTTAGAAATAAATGTAGTTACGATTTGACAATGGAGTTATCAGTTACTGGTTGACAGTACAAGGCAAAACATTTTCTCAAACACAATCTCAGTGTTTAGTTGGTTTTCTCGCTCTTTCAGGAAGCACTGATGATGGTCTAAGGCCGAAAGCGCTCTGCATTTTATGAAATATACCTTTGCACTGAATACACCGACTCCTTATTTATTCATCTACTACCCTACGTGCACACAGTCTGAACAACTTTATAAAAAAAAGTATCACTTTCCAATAATTATCAAAGCATTTTTAAATTTTTACAAGTTATTCTATGTTAATTGATGAAATAACATAATCTCTAGGCACCAAAGTTTATCTAAGGCAAGTTTCAGCTGTGTACTTTGAATTTGAATAGAACTACCTACTGGCTAGCATGGTATTGATAGTTTAACAAGTGAATCCCTATGTTGCGTCTCAAAAAAAACGCACTGTATAGGAATACATACATAAATGAAAAATCCAGGATAATATAACAAAGGCTATATTCTTAATTCTTATTGGCCTAGAAATAGATTGAATTCGATCGATAACTTTTAACAGAGTTCATTCTATCAGTGTTTTAGAGAGAATAAAAAGGGGGAAAATATAAATGATAAATAGTAATGAATAATACCAAGTAGTAGTCACTTGAAACTTTGGGGAAATATGATATAATATTAATCTTGATATAAATACGTATCAAATCACGGATCTATCAACCCCCCTTTCCATTTAAAATTCCGGAATTGCCTGTCACCCCCGCTTGGGGGTTAACAGGTGGGGGTGAAAATAAAAAAAAAAGTGGGGGCACTGGTTCATAAGGCATGATCTTGTGACGAACGAAACATATGACTTTATCCGTGCCAAGATTCAGTTGACAAGATAAACGTGGAAGGCTCGTCCATGGATTTCCTCAATTATCTGCCAATATATCGTTGTCTCCAGGATGTGGGTATAATCGACAGGGTTGACCCGGTTGACCATTTCGATCGATGTCCGTAATACTGCTTGACAAAAGCATTTACAGGCTGGCTCTTCTATTAATAATTGTGACTTGTGGGGGATGGCTCGAGTTAATTACTGTAGCAATTCCATTTCTTAACAACCGGATAATTTTGATTTTTTCGTTGAACAACCCAAAAGATCCAACGTTTTATCTAATTGCCATTGTTGAGAAACGAATTAACCCATGATAGTGACCAAAGTCATAATAATTGTATCATCAATACCAAAAATGTATATTAGTAAACTTTGTCAATACCCATGGAGTAGAAGAAAGAGCCCGACAAGAACAAGTTCGGTAAATTTACAATCATACAGCATTCTGATTTATGCGAGGTGATTTTTTTAAAACCAGTCACGAGAGACTCTCGTACCACAGACGGCTGTAGTAAATAAATGATGCCCGTTGGTTGCTTGTTGCCACGGATTCGGTACGAACGCATTGTTGTCTATTCTATGGCCTATTGAAATCTTCTTGTAAGGTTCGCTAGAGAGATCTGAATATTCCACTTGGAGTAATTCATAAATTCAATAACTGATCTGATAGTTCCTATTCACGGTATCATTCTTCATAATTTCAACATCACTAGGTACTATTCAAAAGTAAAATAATATAAAAAGATCAATATACAACTACTGATATGAGGATGGCTAGTAGGAAACCATCTTGGAAACCATGCATCGATTGCATTGTTGTCGCGTGATCATAAAACACGCGAATCGCTATCCTGCTATCCATTATTGAAATTATTACTGAAAACATTGAACTCAAGCAACAAAAATAACAGAGAAATGGAAATTTAGTTAGATCTTAGTTAGAAATGACTATCCATACCTAAATTTTCCTATAATTAGTATTTACCATTTGCACTTATTTCAAAACCCATCAATTAGCTAACCTGGGAACCCTTCATTAGGTAGAAATTCTGTTGAGTATAATTATTCTCCATCACATAGTCCAATCGTATAACTGAGTCCAAATTTGTATAATTTTTACACTGTGGTATAATAGCACAAACATGGCTGAATCAAACATTAACCGACTAATACTAAAGAAAGAAAAGATCTTTCGGTTTAGACAGAAATAAACGCATTCCATTTTGATACCGGATTACGGATTATAAACATTATTTGTCCAATAACATACAACTTTTATGTTATTCATAACGGCTTCAGGGTGGGGTGGGCATATTCGAGGAATGACCCTGTCCAAATGCAACCGACATCAGAAACAATCCATGCTTTTTAGATACAAGTTTGTCTCCTTGTAGTATAGAAGAAGAAAATGAAAACTTCCGCTTATCTGGGTCCCCGCAAAAATCGATGGCACAACTTGGCAAGAAAATCCTATCAGACAAAATATCATCGGTGAAATGAGTGGATTTTGGCCATTATGACTTAAATCTCCACAACAGGGTGATATTTGCCCTATTTATTCTGATCCTTAAAAATCATTATTAAAAAGCAGTCAAGGATTAGTAAGATATTCTACATACTGGAAAATTTCTATTGTGAAGAGTTACATAAACTTGCCTATAAATAACTCCTCACAATACATGCATAAATAGTGAAAAAGTTATTTCTTTACCATTCTACTTCGCAGCAGTTGGAATCGATTAATCTTTTTTTATAATAAATATTGTTGCTAAACGATTTTATACTTATGACGCTACTGATGATCATAATAAATAGGGGAAGCCACAAAAGTTTCTCACTAAAAGGAAAGTTTAATAGGAAACTTTCTTTCTAACAATGATTAATTGTATTTTGTATCCATACGTGACAGCTCAAATACTATTAAAGTTATAACTAATTTTCAAGTGATTGTTGCTTAGTAGATGACAGAGAAATCAAAATCAATGAGCTGATGTTGATTTTTGAACCTTTCAGAGATTTTTAGTGACAAACTAAACTATAAAAATTTGTTTTATTGCTTCTAATTGAATTAATAATATCAATAATTGAATACTTCCGAGTCTATTTAATTTGATGTCACGGGTTATGTTCACTTTGAAACTGGTATCAAAAGCATAATTTATTCAATGAATGAATGTTTTCGCAAAATTTGAACATTCACGAACATTTCGCCAACACTTTTGACAATGAGTTTATGTCGATCCATCCTACGAAAATTCGTCCCTATTGACCTCAAAATTGTTTTTCGTAAAAAATACTTTTTTTCATAATTAATTTGTGACTTATCCTTTTCATATTATTAATGGATTCCGGTCAAGAAAAACAATAGATATGAACAAAAAACCAATCGTCTAAGGTATATTGCCTTCGATATTACCCAACGTTTCGACACACTATGTGATCTTATTCTGAACCGAACAAGGGAATCAATTTCTATTTTTCGTAATATAATAGAAACGATGAATAAAAACAGAATAATTATAAAGGGGGGGGGGTGTTTGAAAGTCTTGATTTTTCCAAAAAACTTCTTTTTATTGATTAAATTGAGCTACCGGTTTCGCAGCATGATACTGCATCATCAGGCTTCATAGACTAAAATAACCAAAAAGGAGGGTGTAGAAAATACATGAAAGGGAAACAGTGCGTGAACAAAAAAAAACACCCCCCCCTTTTTCAACCGAATCCCAAAGGTATAGGTAGGTACAGTGCTACAGTGTGGTCAATTTATCTTGTCCACATTTTAAACGTGTGTAGGTTCGTCATTTTTTATAGTATCGATATCGAAGTGAACCAAAGAATATATTGTAAGGCTACCTGCCAAATTTTTATTTTGATATCGAAACAAATGATATACGGGGATTTAAAAATGTTATTCATCTAACCAACTTTTTTTTTATGGAAAGGGGGTCGAGTGATGCCTCATTTTAAAGGTCTTTTCGTCCTTATTAGACCCTGAAAGTTCGAGGTCGCTGTCTTGGCAGATACCTAGCCCTACAACATAATCTTTGGTTCGCTTTGATAAGATAAAAAATTACGAACTTACACACGTTTAAAATGTGGACAAAATAAATTGACCACACTGTACTCATTTCATAATTTGGAGATTATTTTTTTCCCCGCGAAAATCGTTAAAAGATATTAGAGAAATAGTTGAAAATCCTCCATTTTCTCTTTGTACTAGAGACATTGGTTTTTTCACTCATTCAATTCAATAGAGAAAATTAGCAAGAAAACAGATTGTAGTTATAAAAGTAATGGTTAACCATACGACCAGTAAGTACATTAAATAAAGTAATAAATAATAATAATAGTAATAAATAATAATAATAATAATAATAATAAATTAAATAATAAAAAAATAATTATAAAGAACATATCATGGGCACAGCTTAAATAACAACTCATGGGAAAATATTGCATAAAAAGGTATCACTAATCACTACTATTCACTACTTATAGTTGTGGGTTGTGGGTGGTTGACCAATGAATTAGACGAAATGTCGTAATATAGCAGGTGCGACGAATCGGACGACCCCTTGACTGAAAATTTCAAGTTCAATAAAACACCTGACAGTTTGATGAGACTCTGTGACCACATGCCAACTACTATGAATGAAAATAAGAATATGAAACTTGAAGGAACTTCAGCTTGTTGGACTATTTAGCATATAGTTTTAGTCAAAATAAATATATTGACTATTCAATGCAAACATTTCAAATTATTGTAGTCAATTACAGGTATTTATGGTCAACCAATCAAGATGACGGAACGGTTTTATAACAAATGACGTTGAAAACGAACGAATGTGTGAGAGACATTTGGGAGTTGGTTGGTAGGTAAGGTACCTGAAAGAAGATGCAAGATCAACGGAGAACAAACAAGATATGAACTAAAAACCTTGAAAAAGCAAAGACCCGAGTTCATTGAATGTTTGTGATTTAAAGCCCATTACATTCTTCGAATATTGTCATTGATTGAGGCGAGTGAGCATAAAATTTAATTTTTTGATAATTAAATGGATGATATGATAATGAGGCAAATTACAATGTTACCATTCCGAGAGAATTTGAATTTGTCGCTTTATGGAATATCAAAACGCTGAATAAATTTTCAAATACATACGTCTAATGCCCCAATCCATCATGTTTGCTGTCACATTATATTTCAAATTACGTCATAACACCGGCCGGTCCCATATAACAATCAAAACTCACATCCAGTTGATTTTCACTGTCCCACTTGTAAATGAATTTAAAATTATAGATTTTTATGTAGGGGCTGATCGAATTCCCGCGGCCACCATTTAGATTTCAGATGATTTCAATCAATTGTATTATTCAAACCGTTCATTTTTCGCGGTGTTTTGTTTTGATTCCGACGGCTTTGAGCGACTCCGTCGTCGCGCAGTTCTTTGCCTTGATGTCGTGATCCGTGATGAGTACATAATGTGAACTCGGGGGCTCGCGGGCGTCAAGGCATGCGCTGCCGAGCCCCGTTGCCGTCTCAACTTCAATGCTCCACAACAACGACCAACCAAGAAAACAAAGAAACGGGACGTCGTAACTGTCTTAGGCGAGGTCAGTCATCCAAGAAATTAGGAGGAAGTCGTTTTTTTCCCCTTATGGTATAGTATCATTTTAATTTTCATCCACTTTGCACTTATTTGAACCCACCAAGATGACTGTTTCCAGTCCTATCTTGTTCAATTTGATGCGATTTTCGATATTATCTTCTTGAAAGAATGATGAATTATGATTATTATCGCTCTTCATCGGAAATGTCATGACAAAAGTGAACATCAAAGACTTTTCAGTATATATGTGCTTGTGGGATTTCTTACAGATACTCCAACGTAGTCGACATCTCAATTCACGCTTATTGTACCTTTCGAATCGTTCCAAGCTTAGCAAATATTCTTATCACATGATATCTCCCAAGTATTTAATATTGTTCCTACATAACATTTCCTAACAATCAAACTTTTGAAGTTTTGGTGTCGTGAGAGTTGAACTAATAACCGAGAAAACCTAATAACAAAGTCTATGATATAGACTTTGCTAATAAGCTGAAAAGTTTGTAGAAACTGTGTGTCATTCAGGAAATGTTGTGAATTATAATTCAGATGATAGGTATCTCAAAAAAAATAGAAAATTGGGATGAACCACATAACGTCATGCAAGTTTCCTATGATATTGAAAATATTTCAACACTCCCCTCTGTGCCATTATTAAATCTATCGAAAATTTATAAGTATGGCAGTACTATGATTGTTTCATTTTCAATAACTCAATTTTCTAACATTCGGTCAGGTACGGTGTTGGGTTCGATATCTTCCAAAAATCATCATCAAAGTTGGCAACGCTGTATAAAACCAAGACCATCCACAACGGCTCTTAACCCGTCCTAGCCGCAGCTGGCCCAAGGCATCATCACGGAAGAAAAACAACAAAAACAGAATGACGACACACAGCCCAACTGATAAATAATAAACGAGATGGTGTAGCGAAGAGCGAGGCAAAGAGCTTCATGGCCGAGGGCTAAACTAGGTGACTCGTGGGCTTTTGAACAAAATCTTTTACCTGTAATAATTAAATAGCAAACAAATGCTAATTTGCACTTTCTTTCAAGAGAACAAAAGCAATAGAATTGAATCTGGTGAATTTCTTGAGAATATTGTGACTATTGTGCGTGTTGAATAATGAAAATATTGTGTTTGTTCTTAAAGCATTTTCCAAATAACATCAAAGAATAATGAGCCAGGACTACAATGGTTTCATTAATAAAGAAATATTAACTGAATAAGATTGATGTAGGTTCATTTATCAAAAAACAAAAAACGAAATTTTATAAATGTATTTGTTTCAGTTCATGTTCACGACGAGCATTGTAACCCATTTGTTTTCGGGTCACGCTAAGAGAAAGTTTATTGACTGAGCGATTTGGAAAATGGCACATCAAAGACCAGTTTCTTGGAGCAAAATTTAAATAAATCACATCAGCCATTTTTTTATAAAAAATCTGCGCACACCGCCCGACATCCCTCAGAATGAGCATATACCAAATTTTACCAGAAAGTATCAAGTTACGACGTTTTCCTACAAAATAAAAATCATGTGCAGATTCGTACACGTGACATGAGTGAAAAACTAAAGAATAAGACAAAGAGAAAGAGAAAGAGAAAGGGATAATTTCAACAAAAATATAATATACCTGTTGAAAACCCGCGACTCCGCTCGCCTGTCTGTAAGTTTATATAAAATAACAAACAACCGATTCAATAGTTTTTTAGAACAAGAGGTTATATTACAAATAATATGTTCTTAAACATTTACCCAACACAATATTACCGTTTCTCTTTTACATTCACCACACAACGCAAATATTTATTTAATGTGAACATACGGCTTGATGTTTTGTACGTAGCAATAGAACATGCTTCAACATCAAATGAAATAACTGACATTGTCGTTGATTGGAAGGAAATGGCGAATGCTGACAAATGACATTTTATATCAAGAATGTGCATATAAATCTCAATTTTTCAAAATCATCTATAAGTTGACGAATAAAACCATGCCCTTTGTCTATTTCCGGATTAAACTGAAAACTCTACAGATTTTCATTCAACTTCTCTAGGTGGTTATTGAGTTATTAGAACACAAACAGGGAGATTTCCATTTTTATATAGTACATAACAGTACAACATTTGTGTGACAAATATTCGGTCTTTTTCTCACTACATAAGAACACGCCAAGGATATTATCAAATAATTACAGCACACAGCCAAGAAAATTTTATTACCTTGGCAACGTTGCAGAGGACACCAAGTGGCCCGTCAAAGCGTCAACGTTAACCAGTCTCTCTTTCAGTTTGACAAGCCAGTCAGATAATTCAACTAAACCACGATTTTGTTTAATTGAAAAGTATTGATTACTATTTAGCTCCTCTCCAATCAAAATTATTGTATTGTCATCGATTCTTGACAAGTGTGCAAACTTTCGAATCAATCTGGTCATTTGAATTAAGTAAAAATGGAGTTTCAAGAGGTGTCTTTCGGTATTCTTCAGGTGTCAAGGTGTCCCGAGATTAGACGTCAATATTTCAACCACGTATTCTACACCCTAAAATAGATATAAAACTTCATAAAAACTAGTATTCACAAACTTTTCGTTTTCAAGATACACGGTATAAAAGTGTATGACCTGATGACGGTTTTTCGTAAATATTTTCGAAAACTGTAGAGATAATTGAATAAAATGTACCGTTTTCGAGAAAAATGTATTTGAAAATCATTTTACAAACAAAATTGCGTATACCTCAGCGAGAGCACGAATTTATCTGGGATAGCTTTGCCAGATGCACACGTTTTTTTCACTAAAACCAGTGTGTTAAAGATTTTCAAACGCATTTTCTCGTGAATAAACTGCGCAAAACCGCCCGAATCTGCGAAGTGTATTGTGAAGCGCGATCTGCTTTATTCAGAATAATTTCTACCGAATGCGTTTTATCTTGATATATCGAAATCCATTATTTGATTGTCTCCTGTGTTGTTGAGAAATTAGATTTAGCTCCTAGACTCTCAGCAATCTCAGCTCAAATGCATTTCACGTCCAAACCAAACTTCTTCAGTGTGCCAAATTTTGACGGATGGTGTTCGCGTGTATGAAATGACGCAGACTTGCATAGCGCTGTACAGGGCTTTCCCTTATAATCTGCTAACGTTTTAGAAACTCTATTTACATAGATTCAAAAAAGAAATCCAATGAAATTTTCATGATTTGTCCTGGAGATTTTATATAACTATGTGGAAGAACAAATCACTATTGTTAATCAAAAAAAATTGAGAAATTTCATTTTTTTGAATGGAATGCCCTACCTATATCTTGTCAGAGATTGATGATCTCCTAATTCTCCTCTTTTCAAAAATCAATAGTTTGCCTATGTCTGAACTAGCCGTTTTTGAGTTAATTCACTTTCCATAACTTGCAATGCCGGGAATAATAAGATATTTTATCGCTTGATGTATCACCAACGAGCAAATAACAATAAGAAGGATCACTCTGTCAAGTGCGCGAAACTGACCCGAGGAGTGCCGGAGTTCCCAAGACCATACCCCGTTCACTCGGTCCGAGAATGCCATTCATCAGTTTATTTAAAGAAGCGCTGTTAACTCGTGATTTTCAAATATCGAGCACATATGTTCTATGCTACGAAAACGATGTGCTACAATGGCTCGGCGGGGCGGTCTCTTGATGCTGCTACACAATAGAGTGAGCCTTCTAAGGAAATAACAATCATTCTCACTCATATCAAGTACTTTTCACTCATCAAATATTTTGTGATGGTTGCGATGAATTATTGCATTGATAGAGTAGGTTATTCAATGTCAAATAACTTAAAAACGGGAAGTCCAAACAAAGGCAGAATATTATATTTTTGAAAAGAGGAAAATGAGGAGATTTCAAATCTGTAATAAAGTAGAGGGCCTTCCATATGAAAAAAATTGACATTTCCACATTTTCCTGATTTCCAATAGTGATATGTGCTTTCGCTTAGTTATTATAAAATCTCCAAGAAAAATCATGAAACTTTCATTTGAACAATTATTTTGTATGTCTGTGCATAGAGTTTCTTAAGGGGAGGCAAATTATAAGGAAACACCCTGTACGTAAAATTTAGATAGAGGTTTTCTAATACAACCAACTTAATAAAAATGAGTCGGTCTATTTTCAAACAAATATATGTATTTACCTGCATGTCGCCAATAGAAATGAATCTAGTGCTTTATTGAATATTCTATCTTCAACGCTCCAAGAAATAAACTGAGTTTTTTTCTTTGGACTATTTAAGTGAAGGTACATCACCGAGTATAACCGACCAAAGTGTAATGCCGAGTGATTAGCTATTTTTCTCAGCTGCTGGACGTGAAATCAGCAAATCAGAGAGAAATAACTATTTTCGACCTAGTATAGACACCAAAAAAGGGACATTTATTGATAGAGAGAACAGAAATCCAAGAATCTCTCGGTAGTTTTCTAGTTCCAGTCAATTGTTCATCAAAAATCATAATATTAGCTATGAGCGTCCAAATTGGTCTTATTATAAAATGGACTGATTCAACATTCTTCTGTTTGAAATATCCATATATTTAAGTTGTATAATAAGTATTGAGATCTGGGATACACATGGTTTGGTTGTGAGTCCGCCAACTTTTTTGTTGAATTTGTTGATCCTTATCATCCAACAAAAATTCTATTTAACCTTTACAAAATCCAGCAGTGATAACAGAAACCACCTAGATCTCAATAATTAAGAGATACCTCTATAATTGATGAGGCGTCTTTCATCAGATATTGGCATCATCACATCATGTGAGTAAAGTACTAATTCACCCACACATTCTATAAATGTAAAATGAACACCATTTCAGAGTGCTCGTATAGACATTGATGGTGTCAGCGATAACGAATTTTACTGACAAGATCTGATGAAGTCGATATCTGGCGGAACACGTGTCTTCCATTAAAGACAAATGATTGAAAAGACTCGTTTGAGGAATTAACTACAAATTTCGTTTACCTCTTTTCTTTTTATATCGATTATAAAACTGATAATAAAGCTGAATAGAACGTATCACAACACTCTTTCAGATAATTAAAAATAGATCGAAGTTTTTCATCAAATTATGCATAAAGCAAGGATAAAATGGAACAGTCACTTCAAAGTTCCGAAAAATCACTTATTCGCTTGTGATGGATAATGCTAGTATTCACCACCACCACCGATCGATCTAAACGACCTTTGGCGCCAAAGTACGAATAATGTTGCAACTCTAGTAACTTTGTTGGGAGTTTTAAAAGTGCTATCAATGCACAGAACGCAGAAGAGCTGTCAACGTGATGAATGCCCTACAACTTGGTGAAAGTATGCTCTAAGCTGTACATAGCTTTTATGGTATGGGTTATTCACGTCATTCGACACGAAACATTATGGCCAAAGTATATGATTTTGAATTTTTTTTTTTTTTTTTGATGGATAGGGACTCTTTAAGGACTCTTTAATGCTACATTTTAAAAATATTTTCACGTTATAAAGGGTGCCCCCAAAACACGAAACGCATCATAGTTGTATTTTTTTAAATGGAACCCCCTGTATATTAATTGATATTCCAATTCTTCCTTCAATTTGAACAAAAATTGTGACAACTAATGTTCCTAAATTCAACCGTTATCGAGATATCGCGTTTTAAAAATGGCATTTTTGCAACTTTGACATGATATAAACTTCAAACTATTCAAGTTAGAGGAAAATGGTTTGCACTTTCCTATCTTAACTATTCAAGAGCTCTTCTGTCATTTGGATAGAAGGTACCGTCAACTGTCAACTTTTTTCGGCACATTTTGACATTTTTTCACAAGAATGAATTTAATCTCCTTGAATAGCTCTTGAAAAGTTAAGATAGGAATGTGCAATCCATTTTTCTCTAACTTGAATAGTTTGAGTTTTATAGCATGTCAAAGTTGCAAAAATGCCATTTTTAAAACGCGATATCTCGATAACGGTTGAATTTAGGAACATTAGTTGTATCGCAATTTTTGTTCAAACTTGAAGGAAGAATTGGAATATCAATTAATATACAGGGGGGGTTTCATTTAAAAAAATACAACTTTGATGCGTTTCGTGTTTTGGGGACACCCTGTATAACATGAAAATATTTTTAAAATGTAGCCTTAAAGGGTCCTTATTAGTGTTGTGAGTGGAAATATTTCCGTCGATAACGGAAATATTGGAAATTTCCGAAGGGGGGTCGAAAATCATGGAAATATTGGAAATATTGAATTCGTGTTTCCTTATGCATTTAGAAGGTTTAGCACATTGAAATTACATAGATTGACAGAGAAAGCTGGTCAAAAACTCATCGATCAGACAAAAAAATTACTCCTATAAGTCTTATGCCGTATTAAAAATTCATAGGCTCTGGCAACTCAGCATTCGCACTTGGGCTTGATGCAGACTGAATGCGAAACGCCAGATTTCTTCAAAAAGACCTCAGAACACTTTTTCTTGTTTATATTACTTCATTATTTTTTTATACGTTTGTATAATGTTTTGACTTTAATAAACGTTCTTAAAAACAAACCTGACACTTGCTAATTTATATTTCCAATATTTCCATATAGTTCCAAAATTTCCAGAAATATTTCCAGTAATATTTCCAAATTTTATATTTCCGAAAATTTTACAACACTCTCCCTAGCCATCCAGATAAAAAAACTTTTTCAAAATCATATACTTCGGTCATGTTTCGTGTCGAATAACGTGAATAACTCTGTGCTGCATGAGCCTATGAAAAAAAAAAAAAAATCCAAAACCGAATGAAGTATTGTGAAAGAAGCTGGAAAGAAGTCAACAATCGCTTACGTCACTGTACTCTTTATAAACACCTCGCTAGCTTTTTAGCATCAAAATAGCATTCATAATAATTTTGGGAGAAAATAGATAATCGGTGAACGCTAAAACTGTAGCAAAGAATAACTAGCTAGCCTTTTATCCAGAGTAGGCTCAACACTGAACACACTTGCTGGTGATAAATCCCAACACTTGCGCCTCCTTCAATATTATCCGAATTTTTCGCCATCGATCTGATATAACTAATGAACCTGACGCATGGCGGGTTCATTGACCAATTCCATAGTGCATTCATAACACTTTGAAGGAGTACTACAGTATCCTGGCAATCGATACTTTACCGTTCAAAGTCGTCAGCAAAAGATCTATACCTTTCCAACTTCAAATTAGGACTAAACAACTTCAAGATGGGAATTATCAAAATCAAATTGGGAGAGGCTGGCGAAGGTGGTAAGAAATGGAAAACAAGCATCAAAGCGACCGCCAGGAAGACCGCCAAAAAAAAGGAAAGACAGTTGGAACTCAATATCGCAGGAACGAGATGAGGGGGGTGAGATTGGGTGTAACAAGCTTTTAGCTTTCGCAAAGAAGAAGAAGAAGAACTTGGGAATAGTCATATGCAATTTGGAACTAATCAATTTCAAATTGGGGCTAGTCAACTTCAAATCAAAATTGACTAGTCCTAATTCGAAATTGTTAAGTTCCAAATCGAATATGAAAATTCCCATTTTGATTTTGTTGATTCCCAACTTGAAGTTGTCTAGTCCCAATTTGAAGTTGAAAAGGTATAGATAGCCAAGTTAAATCTCTTACAAAAATAGATTGAATAGCAATCACGCACAATAAATGCTTTGAGTCACCCCGCACAGCACAGGATATCCATCTGAGAGAAACTTTTTTATTTTCAATCTTTGTGAGCTCAGCCGTAAAACTTCCAATCTAGGGTGAATCGAAAAGTTTGCGTTTTCCTTAATTTTGGACATTTTCTACTTATTGCCTAAACTAATCCTCAAACTAAACAACGAAACAAATCAACACTGTTTTACCTAAAGCTAAATCGTCACCGTCATGAAGAACAATTAGGAAACATCTAGATTTTAAAATTTCGTGCTCAATAAAGGGGAATTATCATAAAATAAAAAAACTTGCTCCTAAATTACATCACCGTGAAATACTTGGATATGTGAACGTCATTATTAAGAAGTAAAATGGAAACTGACTTAATTTGAGACATGCGACTTTTTCTCTTCATTTAGTGTAAGTAAGTAATTCGAAGATATGTGAAATCTACTATTTCTACAAAATATTATGTTTTGCGAAAACAACACTTCTCAATGATCATAATAAGCTGCTAAACAGGCATAAACATAGCCACCGAACAAATAACATATTATGTTCGGTGCTATAACCGCCAATGTCGAAATCAGAATAAAATGGTGTAGAAAACGTGGATAGAATAAAAGTTAATGTTGATAACTACCTTGTTTCAACTGAATATTATTCAATATTGATTAATGTTAATTATAACATAAGGACAGCAGAATAATCATAGACTTACCAGTATTCGGAGCTGTCATTAGTATACTCAATGGACATTCATCATCATCTAGTACGTATTCTGTGTCTGGAATTCCTGGTTGTGTTGTAACTTGCACCAAACAATATTGCAAAGGATCCACTGAAATAGAAAACATAATATCATGTGGTCAACTAAGAAGAATTCAATAATTTAATAACTCAAAAGGAAATGAGCAATAATAATAATTGTTCTTCATGTATTGTTGATGTTCATTGCTCTTCCCAAAACCTTGCTAGACACAGAAGTAGGCTGATAGGCTTCAGATCGTTAAGACGCAGACGGGGCATTATAGTGGACCCTCAGATGACATATTTTGCTGACTGTTTTTCTCGTCGCTGGGATTTTGACCTCAAAAAAATCGAAATTAAACGACCGGACGTGTGCTAGGTATATAAAAAACATGTTTGTTTCTGCAGAAAAAAATAGTTTTTTTAAATCTCCCGTGTTTGATTCCAACACATCAAAATAATATAACAATCGGTTGCTGATGCATTTTTACGCTTATGAACAGAATGAATATCACGATATCATCAGAACCCGGCGTAAATTACCCAACAGCTGTTCAGAAAAATTTACCGGTCGGAAATTTTGCGAAGAGATTTTTGGTATGCCTAGCATACGTCCGCTGAATTTTAATTTTTTGAGCTCCACAATGATATTATTTTAAAATCCCAGCGACGAAAAAATTAGTCCTAGATTCAATTTGACATTTGGGTTTAAAATAAAAAAAAAATAACAAACTCTATTTGTTGTCTCGCAATGACTTATCTATGGATTTTTTAGGCAAGTCGCCTTCGTTTGAACAGGCTGAGGACAAAGTTGCGAAGCTGCTTGTAATGAATCCAATGTTGAAGAGACTTTTTTTTCTAATTTTCTTGATTCAAACTTTTAGGATATCTGTAATACCATGGAGTTGGATCAACTTGTGATCAACAAATCATCAAAATATGTACCTAAAATACACTATGTCTTCTTTAAGTTGGAGACATATGAGAAACTTGTTTATAAGCAATTTTTCGAAAGTTATTCTTCAAAAAAAATATTGTCCATGTTCAAAAATCATAAATACGAATAATAGCAGATCAAAAACCACGTTTTAATAAAATGCAATCTACATTGATATATTTTTTTTTTCTTTTCTAAACATAAACTAACCGAAAAAAGTAGAGAAACCGCCCGAAATTTGATGAAACTTTGATCTTGCATCAGTTATCAAAAAAGTGATTGTGCATTTGAAATCTTGAATCCAATTGTCAGTTTACGTGTCCTGGCGATTAAAAAAAAATGTTTAGTGCCCTTTTTTCACGTTTAAAAAATTGACACTTTTCAAAACTTTTTTCTGTAAAATTTTTGAAAAAATTGGCTAGCATTTTTCGAAAGAGGGGCACAAATTATGTACTTCCTGAGTAATACCATATTTAAATGTGTTTTATTTAGTTCACTTTACTCAATTTGAAGAGTGACTTATCAGAACGCATTATGTCACCCAAAACTGAATTCCCAATTATGACCAAAAACCCTTTACGACTAAAATGAAAGTGGTTTAGCAAAATGTATGTGTAGAATCGTTGTATACAGGGTACCACAGATTCGAGTGCATGCATGGGATCTTAGTTATTATAAGAGATACAGGGTCGGTTAAATGGTTGCAGAGTTGCGAATTTTTATGCTCAAGAAAATGCCATTTTGAAATTTGAAAAATTCCGACTACTTCCGAAGATATTCGAAAAAAACCGAAATTTCGCAAAAACGTTTTTATTATTTCCTGCGTTTGTTTGGAAAGACATTTTAAAATAAATTAGACTTTGTCATTGCCACTTTTTCTCCTCTACAGGATGATGGTATCAAATTGAAAATCCGACGTTTCGTCTTCGAGCTGCCATCATCAACTTTATTTTTTTAAGTACGGTTTTAAGTTTGGTTTTTTTTATTTTATCATCAGTTATCTTTTGACGTCCTTAGGGCATTGAGGTATCGCAACCGTCAAAAAATATACTCATCTAAAAAATAATACCACAGAAAATTAGTCAGGCAACCCTTGTCTCCCTAGGACATAGTTGGGTTCATAAATCCATCTTTATTCGACACATTATTCTTATGAGAAGACCTGCACAACTAAACAAACCTAATTGACTGAACCAAAATCGAAATAACATCCAATAACGATACATTTAATGAGATTAAATTAAATCTACAAATCACATGGAAAATAGAAAAATCACATATAAAAAACTGAATCAATTTCTGGGAAAGTGTTCAAAAATATTGCCGTTTTAACCAATAATTGAAAATAACAATAATTGAAAATATTGAGGTTGCTAAGGCAACCCATTACTCTACATCCTCATCTAATCACCTCAATGCCTCAAAGATGTCAAAAGATAACTTAAAATAAAATAAAAAATCCAGGTCCGTATTTAAAAAAATAAAGTTGATAATGACAGCTTGAAGACGAAACGTCAGATTTCGAATTTGATACTACCATCTTGTAGAGGAGAAACAGTGGCAATGACAAAGTGTAATTCATTTTAAAATGTCTTTTCAAACGCAGAAAATAATAGAAACGTTTTTCGAAATTTCGGTTTTTTTCGAATATCTTCGGAAGTAGTCGGAATTTTTCAAGTTTCAAAATGGCATTTTGTCGAGAATAAAAATGCGCAACTTTGCAACCATTTAACCGACCCTGTATCTCTTATAATAACTGATATCCCAATACATGCACTCGAATCTGTGGCACCCTGTATACATGCATGGACATGGAAAATACTCTCATTCAAATCAAAAGTACCTTAAGTTTCTATAAAAAGACTGAAAAGTCCTGGACACAAAGCGTTTTGCTGCATCATATTGTAGAACATTGTCTTTCATGCGTTTTGTGCTCATATATTTTCAACATTTAAAAAAATAATGGATAGTTTCAACATTTATACTCATGAATGAAGTAAAATTAAACTCACTAGGGGTTCCAAATAAAAAGAAATAAAAAATAGTAATTATGTAAAAATTAATAAAAGTCTGTAAAGAGAAAAAAAAACTTGAAAATATTGATTAATTGATAAAAAAACACCTGTTTTCGGAACTTTATCAGCGCCGCCAAGACTTTTCATGTGACTGTTCTATTTTGTATTCGAATTACTATGGGATCATAGTTGATTTGCTGCATTCTGTGGATTGGTACGTATATATTGTGTCTCCATGATAGCAAAAGCAAATCAAACTAGTTTTTTTTTCCGATTCTGAACAAAACGTATTTTGATAAGTCACTCCTCATTTGCGATATTGTCAAAAATAAAAGTACTTTACACATGAACAATATTCATGTTTTTTGACCAACCGCATATACGACTGAGAAACCTGACCAACCGCATATACGACAAAATAAAAATGAAATTTTAGATTCTATAGCAAGCAGAACTCTCGATGAAGAATAACTTTTTCTCATGTAAACTCTTGGTATCGACGTTCGCCACAACAGTGCCTCACAAGTGTATGATTGTTTTGAAATAAAAGAAGTGTAGAAGATGTTTTTGTTATTTGTGAGTTCGGTGATGAGCACCAAAACATTCACTCCATTCATTATCCGCAATTGACATCGATTCTCGTATCTCGGGTGAAAATGATATGATGTTGAAAAGGTACGTTCTCCGCCAGAATGTCGTGATACTCGTTGATTGAATCAATACAGGAGTCTATTATTGAGGTCGATACATCTGAATCGTCACTTGTCCGATGAACAAGACTGGCATGTTTCCAGTGGATGAAACTCCAATCAATCTGTCTTCCGAAACAATCTTTATGAAAAAATTAGGTGAATAGTCGTGTTCGTAAGTATTTTTCCAAGTTTCAACCAAGTCTTAGTGCTGGCATTTGTTAGGCATTTTTAGAACCGAAGGCACCATGTCAGAATCGACCTCTCCTATAATTGAGGAGAGCGGTTTACACAGTTTTCGCTTAAATGAGTGTTTTATATTGAAGCAAACATAGTATTGCCATTTTTTTACTCAACTGTAATTATGTCTAGTTGTGACTCATAGCAACAATACATTACGCAACTCACTCCAAATTATTATTTACTAGCAAAACAATCCAATGATAATATACAATGACATTACTTATTATACCAAACTTTACTGAATAGACATTCAGCAATCTTTGCCTATACTGGAGTGAGTGTCCCAAATTCGAGCAGCATCATTGGAATATAGGAAACGGTAAGAGATACGAGGGAGGTCAAATCATGGCAAAGTTATGCATTTTGATGCTCAACAAAATGCCGGTTAGAAAGTTTAAAAATTCCGAGTATTAACGGAGAAATCCGAAAAAAATCGAAATTTGTCATTTTGAATTTTATTTTTTTCTGGCTTCATTTGAAGAGATATCGATAAACAAAAATACTTTCCCATGACAGTTTTCTCTCCTCTACAGGATGCCGTCATCGAAATTTCCATCCGACGTTCCGTCATTCGAGGATAATCATTAAAAACGATTTGAACTGAAAAAAAAACATTTTCCGTCCACCTGCGAAAAAAATTGGGATGAGTTTCCCCGCTTCAAAATAAGGAAAAAACCTCCTATAAACATTTATCCGGATATGCCTCGGTATAAAGCTACAGGGTGTTGGAATTTTATTTTCATTTTTGTTTTTTCCTCGGTATTTTCTGAATAATATTTCAACCAACGTCGATCTTTTGAAATTGGGGGTTGCTTATCATGCGAAATTCGAATTTGACCATAGTATGGCTCTAACTTCTACGGGGCGCTACCTACACGTATTTTACCTGCTATGAACAGCCATAACTTTTTTGGACGAACCTGTATTATATTTTTAAGTAAAAAAAAAACAGATTTCTTTGTTGCAAAAAATTTTTACTTGTTAGAAGATGCTACTTGCAACCATTCTCGAGATATTTGGATTTGAAATAATCAATACATGTGATTTTGAAATTATGGCCAAGGTCACCTGCTAGAAGTTATAACATTTTTTGTATGATTGCTCCATATTTTCAGTAAAAAAGATAAAAGTCGACCTGTGTGTAATGTAATCAACAACTCTTATTCAAATATCACTTAAACAAAAGCAATTCGGAAAACTGAGAAAAAAAATACATAGAACAAAAATTTAACACCCCGTAGCTCTGTAACGAAGCATTTCCGGACACCTGTTTATAGGAAATTTTCTTCTTATTTTCAAGCAGGAAACTCACCTTGTATTTTTGGCACTATCAATGAAACTCCAAGCTTGGCCATAATTTTATTCACATGTATTCATTATTTCAAATCCAAATATCTCGAGAATGGTTGCACGTAGCGACTTCTAACAAGTTTACATTTTCTGCGCTAAAGTGAAAAAGAAATCGTTTTTCTTAGTTGAAGATATAATACAGGGACGTCCAAAAAAGTTATGGCTGTTCATAGCAGGTAAAATACGTGTAGGTAGCGCCCTCTACAAGTTAGAGCCATAGTAAGGTCAAATTCGAATTTCGCATGACAAGAAACCCCTAATCACCAACTTCTGTCAAAAGATCGACATTGGTTCAAATATTATTTAGAAGAGACAAAAATGAAAATAAAATTTCAACATCCTGTAGCTCTGTAACCAAGCATTTCGAAATACCTGTTTATAGAAAGTTTTAATCTTATTTCAAAGCGGAGAAAGTCATCCCGATTTTTTTCGCAATATTAATGAAACACCCTGTATACAACGTGCCCAAGATAAGGAGGGCCAGTACAGGGATCTGGCCCGAGGACGAAACGTCGGATGTAAAATTTAATAACGCCATCTTAAAGAGGGAAAAAAAGTGGCTATGAGAAAGTGTCATCTATTTTCAAAAATCTTTTGTAATAAATAATCATAAAAAAAATCAATTTTTCCAAAATTCGTTTTTTTTCCATTTCTTCCCGGATATCTCCGGAACTACTAGGAACTTTTTACATTTCAAAGCGGCATATTATCGGGCACCAAAAGCCGCTACATTCTTCTCATTTAACCGACTTTCTATCTCTCATGGTTACGGAGATCCCTGTACTGTCCCTCCTTATCTTGGACACGTAGTATAGGAGGTTCCATCTAAAAAAATACTATTTTGATACGTTTCATGTTGTATATGAAAATACTTTCAAAATGTAGCCTCAAAGGATCCTCATCCATCCAGAAAAAAAAACTTCTTTAAAATCAGATACTTCGGCCATAATGTTTCGTGTCGAATTATTATGTATATTATTATGTGGGTATTGATTATTTTAATTAAATAAAGGCTTTTCGCAAATCAGATGTTTCAGTTGAATACCTACTTCTCCCCAAGATCTTTGATCAAAACTTGAATGATTGGCTAATGGCTAAAAATGGAATAATGCCACCACCTATCCTTTATATAATGTTTGTGACCACAGATGATTTTAGTCCACGAGATATAAAAACTTTAAAGATAGGATTCAAAAAATCAAAATAATCCTCAAAATAAAAATTAATCATTAATTTATTCATTGGATTTTTTTTTGAAATTATAACGTTTATTATGTAAGTTGGAACGATTTTTCTGATAAAGCGGAAAAACCTAAATACACGGACAAAAATCGAAGAGGCCTGGCAGACATATTTTTGATTGTTCAGGAGACTTCAAGCTTGATTAAAAAAAGATCATCCACATTCCCGATGACGAAACTTTCATTCATAAGACAGCCCCCGACATGTGTTTGGCACAGGCTTTTGGCTGGCAGACATATACTTTTTTGAAGCACTCGTTACTAACAACAATGGAACAATGCCATTTAGTAGTTATTTTCAACATCCCCAATGACGAAACTTAGCTTTTTTTAAAATATTCACTCAATTATTTTAATCAATAAAGCACAGGATATGCCTGGCAGACATATAATCCCCCTCGTACAAACTACTTCCTGAAACTTTTTTTTCACATCCCTCAAGACGAAAGGTCCAGTTTCGCTGGCTCTTAGACTAAATGATGCTGCTCGAATTTGGGTCACCCGTACATTCAAGTTCGGAGTTTATCCAACGAACCACATGTAACGGATCAGGATAATACTAGAACTACCGGATAATGTAAAAATCATCCAGAGTGGATTAAGTCCATTGCTCTGAAAGCGTACGTTGCTTTTCTGTAATGAGCTGGTTAATACTGGAATTATCCAACGACGCTTGCGTAAAACTTGCTTATCTAGGCCTCAAGTCCCATCAACCAATAATATTATTCCAAAATACATATTTGATGACATTGATTTTTTTTTCAATTTTACTACATGTAAAATGGATCGCGTTTTAACTTACTAACACTATTCTATAATACTCAAGGATTTTGAAATGACTTTGTAGGAGACATTTTTCACACTTCTAATGCTTCCGCTAATCACCGATGACCCACTTCCAATTCTCTAATTATCCATTTCTCATCAATGCATCTCATTTTGAATGCATTTTTCTAAATAATGTTAATGTTACATGAAGACTCAAAATAAATATACCCTCTCAACGTGTTGAGATACACGTTTTATACAGGGTGTCTGGAAATTAGGTTGAAATACTTGAACAGTACTATATTCAACACAGGAAAAAAAAATTGGTTTGCTATATTAAAATGTCTTTGAAAACGCGTTGTTTTCGTGATACAGGGTGTCAAAGTTTAATTTCTTTTTTTGTTTTATCCAAATAAATCTCATAATGATTCTGATAATACAACAACAATCGGTATATTTTGAAAAGAGACATTGGTGGTGTTGAAAATGGCGTTATCGTTGTAACGTTGACAGTAGTTTCAATGTTCGATGTTTCTTTACAAAAAAAATACCATTCAGGTAAGGAATTTCGTTCATGCGCAGACCTATACTAAACATATGAGAGTATTTCAGGAATTTATTTTCGCAAATACAGAGTGGTTAAAAAAACTGACGACATTTTCATTTTTTTTTTAAATGGGATACCAAGTCTTTTTTGGATATAAAGATTAATTTCGGTGTTCTTTCCTATGTCCAAACTTTTCATCTGATTTGCTTTGATAGTTTTCGAGAAAAAAACAAAAAAACAATAAAAATCGTCTTGCAACCTTTCAAAAAATAATTTTAAAGATGGTCTTGGGTCTGTTTTTTTTTCAGCTCCGAAGTGACAATTCCAATACAGTAAGTCCGAAGATACTCCAACTTTAAAAATGGTTTTCTTTTATTTTGTACAGGGTGTCCAAAATTCGATTCCGAATGCGACAACTTTCAAAGCAGTTTTTCTCAAGATTTTCGAATGGTACTCCCTGTATATTATTTCACAGTACAAACACTTTTTGTATTAACAAGTTTATTTGAATTCTGAATCGTTAAAAAAATATTCACCAGAAATCATAAATATGTCAATTTTTATCAATGAAATAGTATAGTAAGTATCTACACAAAATAAAGGTTAGTGGCTCTAGATGACGCCTATCGAGAAACTCCGCCGCATACATCCTACTTGCCAAAAAACAATTTGTCTCACTTTTTCCCAATACAAAAATCATATCAATAAACTCTTCTTTTGGAAAATTTATTTTTCAACAAATTATTCGCCAATATTCCTTCACAACTAAAGTCAAAACTATATGTATTGTTTGTTAGATAAACAAAGCGTTTTTCCATGTCAACCTAAAAAATGATTGTTTTTTACTGATGGATGAACATAATTATGGTTTCTGGTGAATATCTTTGAACGGTTGAGAATTTGAATGAATGTATAAATACAAAAAGTATCTCTACCTCCATTCTGCATTGAACGGTGAAATAATATACAGGGTGTACCATTTGAAAATCTTGAGAAAAACTGCTTTGAAAGTTGTCACATTCGGTATCAAATTTTGGACACCCTGTACAAAGTAGAAGAAAACCCTTTGATGTTGGAGTATCTTCGGACTCACTGTATTGGAATTGTCACTGCGGAGCTGGAAAAAAACAGACCCAAGACCATCTTTAAAATTATTTTTTGAAAGGTTGCAAAACGATGATTTCTGTTTTTCTCTCGAAAACTATCAAAGCAAATCAGATGAAAATTTCGGACATAGGAAAGAACACCGAAACAAGTCTTTATATCCCAAAAAATACTGGGTGTCCCATTAAAAAATAAATAAAAAGTCGTCACTTTTTTTTTAACCACTCTGTATTTGCGAAAATACTTCATATGTATAGTATAGGTCTGCGCATGAACGAGATTCCTAACCTGAATGTTACACGAGCTATGGATGCCTGACGCACTATTGCAGGACCCTGTATTGTCTAAACTTTTTGACGATGATGATGATTCATCCTCATCTTCAAGTTCTGATTCTCAAGACAGTTTTCCGAAATTATTTTAAATACACATGACTACAAGAAGCGAAACTGTATAAGAGAGTTTTGAAACTGTAGTGCCTGCCTATACGAATATTGAATTCAAAAGGCATTTTCGCATTGCAAGAGATTTATTCAACGAATTAGCAGAAAGATATTGTGATATACAAAAAGTATGCCTGTCTGGACCGTTACAATAGGATACACTATACAGTGTGTCCAGAATAAAATGATGTTTATGGCACTATATGGGGATATTGGAAACTTTAAAAGATACGACGTTGCGTAAATGGAAGAAAAGCAGCATATTTGTATGCCCAAAAATATTCCACCTTTGTTTTATTTTAAATCGATTCCGTAATGTGGATACAGGGTGAAAAGGGAAAAGGCAAATTTTGAAGAAACCACACAATTTTGCTTATTATAAATGCTAGAACTTTCAAATTTTCAGGATATGGTTAAGAGGATACGACAATTCTAAAAACGACGTCAAAAAAATTTTAGGCCCACTATGTTGCGTCCAGCCAAAGTCAAGTCTGTTTTTTTTTATGAAAGTCATATTTTTGAAAATCATTTTCAATGCGGATTTTGAAAATGAAAAAATTCAATATGTCCCACATAAGAAAAACAAAAGTTGACTTCGGCCGGAAGCAACATAGTGGGCCTACAATTTTTTCGACACAATTTTCAAAATCACCGTATCTCCTTACCCAGATCCAGAAATTTTCAATACCTCATCTTTTATAATAACCGAAATATTGTGCTATTTAAAAAATGGCCATTTTTCTTTTTCACCCTGTATCTCCATTACGGTATCGAATCAAAACAAACCAAAGTGAGATTATTCTTGGGCACGCAAATACGCAACTTTTCTTCCATTTAACCGATACTGTATCTCCTGTAGTTTCCGATATCCCCACGTACATCATTTTATTCTGGACACACTGTAGAAAGCAGTTGACCGTATTTATGTGGTTTGCAGGCCATGAAGCTTGCTCTTATAGAGATTTAGCTGACCGCTTCAACTTATCTCTGTGGTCTGTTCACAAAATAATCTACAGAATTTATCACTGTACACATTCACTTTCAGTAACAATTTTCATCAGCAATTTTAATTCACTTGTTGAGATCCACACTGATTCTTCACTACAGATTTTCTTTTTTGTTTATAGTTATCACAGGTTAGGTCATGATATGGTTTGTTTACAAAATACACGAAAGAATTGACCTGGGGTAGCGATTGCAGTAATGCATGGGCAACCTGCACTGATTTAACAAACACTCCACACTGTCAGCGGGTCTGTCATAATCTTTTTTTTTAACTCAAAAGAAAGATACAGGGTTCGGCAAAAAAGTTATGTCTATTTGAAACTTTATAAATACTTGTGGATGGCGACATATACAAAATAGAGTCATAATAATATCAAATTTGAATTTCTTATGTCGAAAACACTCTGTATAACGATTTTTGTTAAATTATCAGAATTATTATGAAATTTATTTAGATAAAACGAAAATAGAAATTAAACTTTGACACCCTGTATCACGAAAACAAAGCGTTTTCAAAGAAATTTTTATATAGCAAACTATAATTTTTTTTCAATGTAGAATAAACTGTTGAAATACTTCATCCTAGTTTCGATAGACCCTGTATATTCAAGACCAATCGCAGCTCTAAAATACTTCATTGAAAAACTGCCTTATTATACAGGGTGTCCGGGAAAATGTGGGAGATCTCTCGGATTCTGATAGAATATTAAAAAATAAGATGACAAGTTCCCATAAATTTTTTTCCTAGCGTTAGGTTCACAATTTCGTCAAGAGCACCACTTCGTCATGGCTTTTTTCGAGGTTTTGTTTAATAAAAATTGTTTTTTCTCGAAAATGGTTCATTTTATCGACAATGAACAAGAGTACCTTTTCTTTAGCTTAATGTTCAAGGTATCCAAATTTATTTTTTTCAACTCCTTATCATACAGGGTGTTAAAAATTTGAGCGTTAAAATGTACAATCTAGTCCGTCCCTGGTAAACTAAACAAGCTAATTATGTTTTAAGGGAAGTATTTTGAGAGGTCCTTACTACTGTTTATCATATTAAATTTTCATTGAATTATATTGAGTCGTTTAAAAGTTACTCAAGAAAAACCGATTTCCAGTGGGGTCCTTTAGGGGGCCGTATCTCCGTAGGGAGGGCCGCTAGGAAAAAAATTTATGGGAACTTGTCATCTTATTTTTTAATGTTCTATCTGAATCCGAGAGATCTCCCACATTTTCCCGGACACCCTGTATGTAATGGCATATACAATGGTGATAGTAAAGCAAAATCCGATAGTTAAGAACAAACTACTTTTTCGTTTTTCGTTAGTACTCGAAGTATCACTGTTATTTCTTGTTCCGCCACGTTATTATACTAGCTGAAATAAGTGATTTACTTGGAAGACAATCTGCTAACGAAGTCTTCTTTGAAGGAGTAGAGATTGTGAGAGAAAGTGTCAAAAAAAATGTCTTTTTGACACAAACTCTACTCCCTGGAAATTATTTATTATTTTAATGATCTTTGGATCTGTTCTACAGACACGAGTAGCATAAATTTATGAGCGCAACTATTATTACCTGTATACCTGTTTTCACTTATAGACTATCAAATAACGACAATTTTGCTGACTGATTTCCTCGTCACTGGGATTTCAACCACTGAAAATAAATTGATTGTTGAGCTTAAATCTCTCACATTAAAGTAATATAACAATCCAAGAGTAAAAAAACAGTGCAATAAGGTTTACAAGAACTTAGATTGTTGGAATAAAGGCGTCATCTAAAGGCGTAAAATAATACTCGGTTGGTGATGCATTTTTTCGCAATTGAGAAAAATTTACCGGTCGAACAATATTGCCAAGAAATTTTCGTAATGCCTAGCCCACGTCCGGTCGCTAAATTTTCATTTTTTTAGCTCAACAATCATATTATTTTCAGTGGTTAAAATCCCAGCGAAGAAAAAATCAGTCAGCAAAATATGTCATTATCTGACGGTATATGAGTTCGTTTATGAAATAATCTACTGTTGTCAAAAAAAAAGAACTTGAGTCATGGAAAAAACAAGAATGTCAAGTTCATAATTAAAGCTGAGTGATAAAATAAAATAACTGGCTGAATACATAAAAGTCAGATAATACAGAGAAAATATTGGTTGTTGCAACGTTCCAAAAAAAAAAAACCTAACTAACAACTACTTCGGAAAATTAACGAAATGTAACACGTTATATTCAACATATGGTGCTGGTGACAGGTCTAAAAAAATCATCTCTTGTGCGAGTACAAATCAAGTCTCGAAGTGGACCTAAAAATCAGGAAGCGAATAATGTTATTTTAGCACTCTAAACCAAATTCGATCTTCTCTTTTAGAGCCTCTTTCAAACCTTCACCCATGTGAGAAGATACGAGGAGCATGCATAATATTGAAAATGACTTACATACAGCATGTGATTTCTCGTTAATATGACAAAATACTCAAATCTCTGTTCTAATAATCAAGCGATAAATGACGGCGCTTATTCTGACCACAGAAATGATATGCGAATAATGTCAGAAGCCAGCTAGTGTAAGTCACTACATATATGTAGGTCTGGTGACACCCAAATGACTTTTATGTTATTCGATCAAAAGCACGAAAGAAATAATTTATCTATTATCTTTAAGATTGGTTCGATCTAATTGGTGAGGCAAAAAAGAACAATCCATTCCATAAGAGTGATGAATCGGAAAGAATTTCTTCTGACAAAAAAGTCGGATAGTCTCTTCCGACTTTTTTGTCAGAAACAGAAAAACCAATACCAGAGACTAGAAAATTGAAAATTCTAGTCTTTGCAACTGCTGAGGGTGAAGAAGCTTCATGTAGATAATGTTATTTTCTTGCTTTCCATCAATAAATGCATTATCTACCTTCGGCAACTGAATCTTGATTTTTTTAAACCCTGTTTTTAAATGATCAATTTCATCGTTCTTTGACACACTGATTGGCTTCTGAACTCTCCATATGATGCATATTTTCTGATTCACCGGCTAAAATATTTAAAAAATTCATTTTAAATTAGGGGTTTTGATCTTTTGGAAAACGCTCGGACACATCGGTTTTTAGGTATATTCGTAGAACAATCACAAATCGATCAGCGCTTCATCGATTGGTCAAAATAATCAGAAATAGTTTGCAAACTGCAAATGCTGGATGCTGATTGGCTCTGACTGGTTTGTGATTGTTCTACGAACAGACCTTTTGTGATTTTTTCCATAGCAAATTCATACATACAGGGTGCACCAAGAATAAGTTACGACTATCAACCTCCTTTTTCAAATGGAAGCACCTATTTTTTATCTCATTTTTAAATTCTACGTGGAATTCGAAGTATTTTTCACCAAATTCACCCCAAACCTATACACAACCGATATCGAGGAAATGGTCTCATAGATCCATAACATTTGAATGTTCTTATTGCAAATACAGTAGTAAAAAAGCACACAAAAAAACGTTCGACATGATTCAATCAAGTGGAAAGCGTACGGATATTAGAAAACCGCGCGGTAAGAGAAATACATACTAAACCAAACTAACCCAATCTAACCCAAGAGTGAAATGAAACCGAGACCATATAGAGAGATGATGTTTTATTGCCACACAAACTAACCCAAACTAACCCAAGAGTGAAATGTACCATACAGTGATGATGTCACTTTACATCAAATTTTTGCGTATCACAAGAACAAACTAACATGTCAGTATAATAATTATTATCCCTAGACTGCCTACAAGAACTAGTACAACACTAGTTGTCATCATGTCGTGTTCCGTAGTAATAGTCGGCAAAACTAATTGGCAACCTTGCGTAGCGCTATTTTTTAGTACAATAGCTACTGTCATCGCATTGTCAAATTGTAATTATCCATGATATTACTAAAACAAACAAGATATGATCACGCGCAGGTTTCGCTGACGTCATTGCGTGTCCAAACCTCAAAATTCATAGGTTACCTGGGTAACAGGGTTACCATGATACTAAAAAAAAACAAGATAAACTAACGCCATAATACAATAATAAATCTCGCACATTCCCCTCAGTTGTCATCACGTGACCTACCTCAAACCTATACAATCAGTGTCACGTGGGGACGTCATGCGTGAGCCAGTTCAAATTTCAATCAGCAAATGGTTACTAGGTTACGGTATTGATGTTCTACATCTAACCTCACTTTGGGCTCGCAGTGACGACATGCGCGGCTTGGTTCTAATTTCGTCCAGCAATCGATCATATCTTGTTGGTTTTAGTATCATGGTACCTAATTATCAATCCAAGACAAATGAAAGCAATGCGTTCGTGTTTAGACCGATTTATTTTGCAAATATAAAATATTTATTTATTTCACAAAAATTACTGGTTGTGGTTTCCCAAGGTACCTTAATGGGTTTGTATGTGTATGTTTCAAGTGGAATAATTATCAGGGGATAATGGCATTATTTGTTTATAAATCGCCGGAAACAGTTCAACATCTTTTAGGTTTATTTTCGTATTTAAGGAGAAAAACTGGATCGTCAAGTTTACCAGAGCCCTTCAAACAAATTGAATGACTCATCCTATAGTCTTATGCCCTTGCATAAAACTCCTCCAAATTATAAAAAGCCTCACTCAACAGAAGACCATTGACTGCATTCTTATTTTTTTACACATTTTATCTTCCTTATGTTCAACGGCAAGTGGTTGAATAGCTTTCTGCCTCCATATACAAAAAAATGTTTCACAAGTTCTGAACGTGGTATAGGCAATCTATTCATTCTTGAAAATATTTTTTATCAAAAATTCAAAACCAAAAAAGTATTTTGTAGTGCAGATACGCTTTTTCATATGAGCCCAAGCTCGTTAAAATTTGTGAAGCGAAACGGAAGGAATCTCCTTTTGTTTATAAAAACAATTGAACTTCCCCCACCTCTTTATTTTGATAGATATAAAAAAAAAAACGTTTTAGACAAAAAGTGTGGGTGAATAGTCAGTAAATATGAAAATAATGTCATCGGTATATTATCTTTGGGCAAAATTCTATAAAAATCCTATTTGTCTACTTGGAGTTGGTTGTTACGCCCCCTAGCGACCATTTCATAAACTTGAAAATATTTTCCAGGTTCTTCTCCTGGCCGTTTTAGTGATCATTTTTTTTGCCGCAAGCCTCTACGATGAATACTTTCCAAGATACAGCCGACAGACATTCTTAGTGGGACACCCGGTACACTTTATGAGGATATTGGAAACGGTAGAAGATACGACGTTGTTTAAATGGAAAAAAAGTAGCGAATTCGTATGCTCAAAAATATTCTATTTTCGTATTTTTTTGAATCGATACCATAATGTAGATACAGGGTAAAAAAAGAAAAGGACATTTTTATAAAAGCACAAAATCTTGCTTATTATAAAAGCTAACATTTTCAAATTTTCAGGATATGGGTAAGAGGATACAAGGATTCTGAAAACGGCATAAAAAAAATCGTAGGCCCACCATGTTGCGTCCAGCCGAAGTCAAGTCCGTGTTTATTATGGGAGCCATATTTTTAAAAAGCATTTTTAATGCGGATTTTGAAAATGGAAAGATCCAATATGGCAAATTTGAGTTTTGATAGCACCGTTACGCCATCTTATGGCTATCTGGGGAACTTCTGATATATTTCCAGCATTTTCTCTAGCATATAACGATTCTTACCACGAGCGGTTTTGAAGTTGCTAAAAACGATACATTTCTCAAGTTTTAGCCAAAATTGACAATTTTAATCAATTTTTGACATTCTTTTGAATTGCATAATATATCTAGTCTATCAAAAGTTCAATCGTAGTGTAACTTTCAGGATCGGTATAGTTTTTACTTATTATTATTTATTTATTTTGAAGGCTTTCTTCAATGCATAATACATTAACAAACTCCGTCGACAGGTAGTTTTCACAAATCATTTGCACAGAAATTGCTGAAAAAGCAACTTCAAAGGCAAACGCGAAATAGCCATGAACAACTGCAACAGCTTTCAATCATCGCTTTGAATTTGAATCTGAATTATGTGCCGCCATATTCGAATCAACCAATAGGAGAGACCGATTGGTATGAGCTCGTGGTAGGGTAAAGAATCGTTATATGCTTTCCTCTATTCCATATTACCCAGTAATTTTTTCCCCCAAGTATCTGGGATTCCTAGTTTCTGAGATCTGGCACCTTGCCATTCTTAAATAGACACCCTGTACATCATCTACGCCATTATGTTTTTTTTTTAGTTGGTTACATTGCTGAATGAACATTTATTTCAATTTTCCAACCAATAAAGACATTAACCAGTTTTTAAATAATTAATATTAAGTATTTAAAATGCCATTTTCTCGAAAACCGTCGGATATAGGTATGGGGTATGTTGCATGAAATATACTCAGAATTTAACGCAGAATTCAAAAATGAAATAAAAAAACATGTTTTCATTTGAAACAAAGAAGTTGATGGGCTTAAAATATTTTTGGTTCACCCTGTATGCATGCATTGGTCATTAATAAGCCACAACCCCAAATAAAAATTGAAGTTTCCGAGCGTTTCTCAAAAAATAAAAACCCTGAATAAAATGAATTTGTTCCTTATTTTAGCCGGTCACTGTATAGTATTTTTGAAAAGCGGAAAATGAAGAGATCTTGAATCTGTTATAAAATATAGAAATTTCATGTGAAAAAATGAAACTTTTTCAAATTTTTCCAACCTACAATGGTGATTAGTTCTTTCGCTTAGTTATTATAAAATCTTCAGGATAAATCATGAAACTTTCATTTGAACATGTTTTTTTTGTATCTCTTTGGATAAAATTTCTAAAAGGTTAGAAAATTATAAGAAAAAACCCTGTACTATTGTTTTTAGACATTTTCAAATCACAATTTTCTACATCGGCATCCTTAATATCATATTCTTATTGTTGGCAAATAGAATCAAACCTTTATCATGATCATGGCCTGATGATTTGCAGTTTAATAACAAATGTCCACAATGAAATATTTTTATGATTGCAATATTTGATAAAATACTGATGATAAATCTACTGAGTCTTTTTTACCAGTGTCTTCAAATGACAAACTTCTTTCGTGTTTGTGTGTACCTAGAGAAAATTAAAAGATCTTTTGCTATTGTATTTACCTTTCGTCAATCCATACTTGTCCAACATCTCTCTAACTACAGTACCCGCACAATCCCTTACAGAAAGAAGCAATGTTTTGTAGGGAACGTCTTTGCAAAGGGCTTCGCCGTATATTTTCAGAGTACCTCCTGAAAATTAATAATCATAATTCTATATACCTAATTGAAAGTATGTTATTGAACACAGTGTCAAAATCAACTTGGTATTTCAGTCCATAATTAAAGCATAACTTCTAAAATTTGAACCACTTTTACAATAAAAATTCGATTATTTGATGTGATCTCTACTTGCATATAATTGGATTCTAGAAAAAAAAATCCAGCATAATTGCTTTCGAATTTTTGTTTATGCAGAAGAGTACGAGTGGCTATTTGTATTAAAAGTATCTTATATCAATAACGTATGATCACGACAAAAGCTCGAATTTATGAGAGTTTTTTAATTTTTCATCCCTACTTTGAAAACATTTCTTTCACAAACGTATGACAAGGTGAGCCATTGATATGGGAAGGCTTGCGCCCAAGCGACAAGCAGCTTTTCAGGCTTCTCAGATCTGTTTAATTTTTGCAATTCGTTCCAAAAATTGAATAACTTTTGAATGGTTGAAGCGAGTAATCGGGAAAACTTAACGGATTTGAGCAGCCTGCAAACGTACAAATTCAAATATTTGTTATTCTGTAAGTGCATCCTGTATATTGAAAAAAAAGTTCATAAACTGCACTGGGGCATCCTGTTTTCAAATCCATTTGATTCATTACGATTTCATTAGCGGCGTACGCTGAATCTAGCTTTCACATATCAATGATTCACCCTATGTGGCTGATACAAAATAAAATCTCATTTAGTCATAGAAAACATTTTATTAGTGGCAGCTCGTATTGGTGTGGTGCGCTACCAAAATGAAATTAAGGAAAAAATACGGCGCATTCACCATTTCATTCAAAATAATGGATGCTTGATTTTAGGTTTGTGAACTAAATTGAGATCCAAACAAGATCGAAATAGACCAATTTAGAAAATCGGACTATTAATGGTTTTTGTACGAATTTGACATTTGTTATCGTAGCTTTGCTGAGTTTTTTATGAGTTCATGATATTTGAGAGTTGATTTTGGTTGATATTGGAGTAATTATTTACTCCATCGTGACGTCACATTTGCGTATCGGCGTGAATGTATATCGTGGATGGAACGGACGGCAAATGTACTACTCTGTTCGCTTTTTTTTATATAAAAATGTACCCTCTTTTGAAATATATGAAAATAGATATACCATTACATTTGATTTTTTTTGGAAAAAACTCAAAAATATGCTACCATTTCAGTTAACGCCATCTAGCGGCGACGGCGAAGGTCAAAAATTCGAAACCAAAAAAGTATTTTGAAGTGCAGAATCGGTCAAGCGATACGGGAGGAATCTCCGTTTGTTTAAAAAAACAGTTAAGCTTCCCCCACCCATTGATTTTGATAGATAGAAAAAACGTTTTAGACAAGAGTAGTCAGTAAATATGAAAAAAATATTATCGGTATATACTATATTTTCATTGGGCAAAATTCTATAAAAATCCTATTTTTCTACTTGGTGTTTCTTGTAACGCTCCCTAGCGACCATTTCAGAAACTTGAAAATTACTTGGCCGTTTTAGTGATAATTTTTTGTCGCAAGCCTCTATGATGAATACTTTTCGGGATATGGCCGCTCGCTATCCTTAACTGATCACCCTGTACAACGCTTAACCACAAATTCCTTTACCAAAAATGAGGCGATCTGAGCAAACTTACTTATATCCAAAATTGCTTCGTCAAGTCTACAGAGGGCATCAAAGATTCAAAAAGAAAATGGTTTTTCCTAAATTTTTCAAAAACATGCAAATCGATTTTGATAATTTTTGGTACCTAATCTTGGACCTTGAAATTACGTTTTTTCTATCTATAGCGACCGGCTGTAATTAACTAAAAGTGTTATGAATGTGACGTCACATGTAGTAATTTCTTTATAATTAAGATGCTTTTATCTAATAGTCCAATGTATGTGGAGTTTTTTTTTTCTCTTTTGAGAAATGTTTATGCTAGAAAAAAATAAATCAATAATAAAATACCTGTGCAGCTAATTGAAAATATTTCTGGCACAGCCACTTATCTCATCAAAATTTTTCAAGAGAGAGAAAAACTCGCTAATACATTGAACTTTCAGAAAAAAATATCTGAATTATCAAAAAGTCACTGCCAACAAAAATCAAAAGAAATAACTACATTACGTAACCCTTATAACACTTCCGGTTAATTACAACTGGTCGTTATAGAAACAAAAAACGTAATTTCATGGTCCAAGACTAAAGCCTGGTTTATACAACAAATTCATAATTATAAGCATAACTTTAGTCATAAGCGCAAAAGTTGAACGTATGGTTTCTTATGGACGCGTTTATAAAACCTTTCACAAACAACGATAAGCATGAGGATAAGAAAGTTGATAATTTTCATCTTTATATCTAAAGTTATGCAAAAATCGGAACAGCGCATGCGTCATTTCTGGCAATCTACGGTAGTGGTAGTAGTCAAATATAGTCCTGTCTTCATATAAGTATTATAATAATTTTCTTTGGCGCCTGACTTCTTGATAGTTGTTTGTGTTCTGTTTTGGTTTCTGAACTGTTAACCGTTTTGTGCATTTTTGTGAATATTTCAATATTTCAGTCAGAAGTCTGTTTTGATTTGATGTTAAGTATGAGTTTCGATATGGTTTTGATTGACAAGCAAATTTTTAACGATTATGCTTATGAAGTTGTATAAACCACCTTAAAGTTACGCATATACAGTGTGACCCATTTGTTTTGGGAACACCCTGATAAAAAGTTTATTTCTTAACCGATTTGGTTCGTTTTTTTTTTGGATTGTAGAGCTCGAAAAATTGTATATTCTTGGCAAAAAGTGACCTTCGCCATTTTGACTTCAAGGCCTACTATGTTAGTTTTTAAGAGCAAAATTTCAGGAAACCATATTGGCGATTTTTTTAGAAAAAATCTGTGTGCGCCACTGGATTCAGCATCTTTTAAGACGGGTCTATACAAATTTTCAACCGAAAATATCAAGTTGAAAAAAATTTGATTCAAAAGAAATGATAAATGCATTGAAGTTGATGGTGGTTTGGTAGAAGTTACAAATTTTTAGTTTTATGTCATTTTTATTTGTTTTGATAGAATCAAAGATTGTTAAAGTGCGAATTTTTAATTTTTTTCAACTTGATATTTTCGGTTGAAAATTTGTATAGACCCGTTTTAAAGGATGCTGAATCCAGTGGCGCACACAGATTTTTTTTTTAAAAATCGCTAATATGGTTTCCTGAAATTTTGCTCTTAAAAACTAACATAGTAGGCCTTGAAGTCAAAATGGCGAAGGTCACTTTTTGCCAAGAATATACAATTTTTCGAGCTCTACAATCCAAAAAAAAAACGAACCAAATCGGTTAAGAAATAAACTTTTTATCAGGGTGTTCCCAAAACAAATGAGTCACACTGTATTTACGACTGTGCTTATGACTAAAGTCATGCTTATCCTTATGAATTTGTTGTATAAACCAGGCTTAAGTACCAAAAAATATCAAAATCGATTTGCATGTTATAAAAAATGCAGGAAAAACCAAATTTTGTTTAAATCTTTGACGCCGTCTGTAGACTTAACGCATCAATTTTGGATATAGGTAAGTTTGCCTAGATCGCTTTATTTTCAGTTAAGGAATTTGTGGTTAGGCGTTCTACAGTGATTTTAGGGTATAATTAAATTATTTGTTAATTTATTTTCAATTTGGATTTAGAATCACTTCGGACATTGGCTTGAAATTATAAATTGGAAATATTCATAAACAAATTCAAAACAAAAAACCCTTCGAGTAAATTAGAACAGTGCAATTTTTTTTTCCAAAAAATGATATTACGTGAATTATTTTTGGTTCCCAAATTTTCAAAAAAAAAACAATATTCACTTCACCTGTGTCAGGTCCTCCATCCTTCGATCTGAACTGTTGAAGCTTTTTCTCTAGTTTTTGCTGGCGTCTCCGCTTCATCACAGCATCAGGGTTTGATATGGATCTCGTGAATGACGTTTCGGGAAGTTCTGACAATGATAACAAATATTAACACAAGAAATAGATTGTGTTCTGAAAATAGTTAATGTGCAATGTAACATCAGAACATCCACTTTCTTTTGGCATTATTTTCCCATCAAAATAATGTTTTCTCATTTACAAAAAAGCAATATTTAATCAAAAAATATATTTATTCGTCATGCGTTTAGAGGTAAAGTCAACAACAATGTATGTATTTTTAATCCAGTGATAAAAACAAAACGGCATGTGTTTATTATGTTATGATCAGCACTCTGTATCGTCTTTGATTTGTTCCGTCACACATCATGTTGTAACGATATTTCCGTCGTTTCTGTTAACCACTATTGTTCCTATTTTCAATGAATGTATGAGTCAGATTTTGATTCGATACAATGTAAAAAGACGCGAGGCATATCGGAATATAATATCGTAAATTACAAAAAATGTACTGAAGGACAAGCAATATCATTTTTACTAAAATAATCACTCATAAAATCCATCTCATTGGAAAATAATTTTTGAATTTGTGCTAAATTAATTCTTTTTTAGGTTCCACTGTCGAGAGAAGCAGTATCGTTTTCGAAACGTTTGGCATCAAAAGGTTTTGTTATTAACTAATACGCTCTTTTTTAGATAACAAATAAAGAAGATCAGATATAATATTATAAGCACTAGTTTGATTAACTTTCTAAGTCAACAGTCTTAGATTTCTAAATTGTTTTTATATTCAAATCAAGATTATGTCCTTTTAAAGAGGATTTTTGATAGGGTGTGGCGAAATGCATACCCAAAAAAATCTGCTTTTATGTTTCAAATTGTCAAGCATCATCTCATAACATATACATACTTACTAATCTGCAAGACGTACTTTAAAAAAATTATTTTGTGCGTCGTGCCTATCTAATTTTTTCTCGTATTTTTCACTTTATCGGTACTCAAACTGTTCACTTTGTTTCACAAAGTTTTTAACAAGCTTTATATTTTTCGAGAAAATATTATCGTCTTTTTCGTCATCGGTCATAAATAAGCTTTAAAATAAACTAATACATTGGCTTTCCACAATTTCATAAAAATCTTCCTTACTGCTTTTTTCATCCGACAGCCTTTCTCCGCAAATATTCCATAACTTGTTTAATGAAGTTTATGGTAACCATTATTGGTTTTAATTGAGTCGAGCCATACAATTAACTCGATATCTTACCGTGATATAGTTTTTCCGCTACGTTTTCCTCGTCACCATTCATGCCTCCGGTATCACTTTTCATTCTTGACAATTTTTCCTGTTTTTTTAATAACTGTTTCTTCTCTCTTTTAGATAATTTTCTTCTAAAGCTGGCATTAGAATCGAGGGAATTCATCGAACCAACCTGTATAGGAAAATATATTAGAAAAAATACGTGAGTATAATAAAAATAGAAGTAGTCATCTAGCTTTTCCTTACAATATTATAATCTAATCATTATGCTTAGGTATGGACTCCTGATTTAGCCCCGAACAGGAGAAGACACAAACCAAAAACCATTAAAAAAAACCTATGGTAAGACATACAAGCCATAGTAAGTAGTTAGTAGTTGAATAAGGCCCGGTTTCTCAATGATGGTTTAACGTTGAACCCGGGTCAAGTGCATTGGACTGGGCATTTTTGAACGCAGTTCAACGTTGGACCTTCGTTGAACTGGACTTAAGAAACCGAGAATAAGAAGAACGAGAGAAAACAAATAGCAAAGCTCATTAAAAAGCATCATTCAGTATTTTTGGCTATTTTCTAGGACTATGAGGCTGACGGATACAACGATTGATTCGGAAACATATATACCAGAGCAGAAAATCAACTCACCGTTTTATCATCAACATTCTTCAACAAAAATCTACCTTCCCTATCATCTACATGCCAGTTCAATTGCACAAGTAAAGGTTTTTCATCCGGAGACATTTTGCGTTCTACACAACCTTCATGAAGTTCATATAGAGCATAGCTAGGTACACTTAACATTCGCATATCGGGCCGAAATTTCTCCACTAATGTACCAATCACGTCTTCTACGGTGGCATCACTAGCTACTCTGATACATTTTGTTGCTACCTTTTGCCCTGAATCTTGGAAGTAGAAGCGCATAACTCCATGGAATTCCAGGTCCTAAAACAAAGACAATATTATGTATAAAATAAAACTCTTGAACTTTTAAATTTAAAGATCATTGTTGCATCATTCACCAAAAAACAACTCATTTTTAAATATATTTGATAAGTTCTTTCAAAATAAATAAAAAAAGACCAGTCAATTACGTTGTTAAGGTGCTGCAACACCAGCCATAAATTTTGGTCCTTCGAGCCGGATTTTTGAAGAACACCCGATTACTTTTTATCCATTGAAAGTTAAATATTTTTTTCGAAAAATTAAACAAAAACATTGAACATATTATGTCTTTTAAAATTATTGTTTTTTCTCTCTAGTGTAAAATTTTGTTAAATGAAGTTACGCAGTTTTCTCCTGAAGGCGGCGATATGAGACTTCGTAAAAATGAAATGTTTCCAAAATTCCCCCCATCAATTACATCAATTAAATCCACCCATGTATGATAACAACCAGATATGTGTTTACAGTAATAATACTTTTACCTAATGAATAATCTGTGGAATAATCACTAGGCCAATGTCAGTCATTAAGTAAACGCATATAATATTAGATAAACAATATATTTCACGGTATTTGATTTTGAAACGGTTCTGTTATTTAATTTATTTAGATAGGTTTAAAAAAGATTGGGTATGAATTTGAAGAGAGGAGGTACAAGATTTTGTTGGAAGTATTGCCTAAAAAGTCTTATCAATCTGTAAAATAGTGTTTTTTTATTGGGATTCGAATTGGCTCAATGTCAATTTAGTAGGTCTCCTTGTGGGTATTCCAAGTTTTAGACTCATTCTGTATTACCTACGATTCAGAGAGTATGGAATATGAAGAATGTAACCAGCAAAATTGTGAAACACAATCTGAAATTTCTAATATTTTAAACCTATAAACCATTTAGGTACAGTTACAAAAATAATATATATTTAAGAATGATCGACCAAGTGATGATAATGAAAATATCAAACAAATTATCGAAATAACTAATTTGCGTGATTTGCACTCAATTAATACTTTATTGGCAACTGGAAAAATATCGCAAGATCTAAATTTATTATAGGTGTGATTCTCATCCCAAACTCATTATCCCCAACTCCGAGTTATGTTAAATCAGTGGAACAAGCGTATTCATATTCAATCAATTAGAGAAATATTTTGAAACAAACCAGCTACTTTTCACGATTCATGGATTAACCATAAATTCATGTGTATCACTTTTTCATTGTGTATGAGCAAATTGAAGAAACAAATTAAACAATGGGGAAATTATGGTGTCTGTGAACCTTAAGTGTGCTTTTCAGACAATTGATCGACCAATTCTCACTAAAAACACAATAAGGAAGTGTGCTTCCAAAAAAATTTGACTGGAACCTAGAAAAAATCGTCAACGTCATTTGATTGGCCGACTTCGCAAATTTTATTTCATTTATTTTGTTTAAAAAGTGGTGAACGATATGGCGACGATATTTCAATTTTTCGATCGAATAACATAATGAAATGTTGCTCCATATTTTGAAAACTCTGTATGCTGTTGTGATGTAGGTTGGTAACTACATAACTATACATATTATCAATTTCTTAATTATAATATTGAATACTTGAATAAATCTCAAGTTAGTTTCTTGATTTAATACGAGCGATTTGCAAAAGACAAATAATGTGTATAGTAGCTTTAGGTATAGCTAACTGCTAACCATTGAATTTCGTATATTATGTTCGCATGAACGTGAATTGTGGTAGTCGAAACTAGATAAGATAGAAAGATCAAACTTTCAATCATTATATTACTTCGTTTGTTTGTGATATTATACATACTTAATGATTTTTAAATAACCGAAAAATATTATTTGATAAAAAATAACATATACAGGGTGTCCCACTTATGGATACAAGTCAATATCTCGATTGTTTCTTGAACAATAACGGTTTGGTATGGTACGGGATGTACATTTTTGATGGTGAATCGATGCAAACTATTAGATTTGACATAAATTGAGTCCTTACTCTTGAAAAAAAATATATTCAAACAACGATTCTTCAAACACCTTTGAGAAGTACGCCTATGAGATATCATACTTCATATCCCGAGGAAATTGTGAGCCTATCCTATGCCACATCCCCAGAACCTCACGTGGGACACCCTGTGTGCAAATCATTCAAAAGACACTTCTTCGGACAATTTGAATTTTTTATGTTCGGATCTGAACATTATGAGACAATGATAATTATTATCACAGTTTGAATTTGGTCAAATTCGAAATAAGACTGTATAACGAACATTACGATCTTGACACAGAATTTGAAAGTGTGTTAGTCGCATCAAAATCAAAATCCAAATAGAGGTTAATACGAATTTGAATATTGAAAAAACAAAATTATGATATTTATCTTTTAAATCAATGTCATCGTTGCCGACATTGATAAATAAGAAGTGCAAAGATCACAAATGTAAAAGGATGAATCAGCATCGCCGGCACCGGAACAAACGCTGGCGCTGGTAAAAATAACAGTTTTTTAAATCAGTAGAATAAAACAAAAATTGCAATTGTGCAGGTTTTGAAATTTTCATTCTTGGCAAGTTTGAATGATTCTAAAACAAGTATCTCCAAAATACATAAATAGTTCACATCAGCTATCACAACTTATTATATTGGTTTCGAAAATATTTCATGATGGATGTCATCAATCCAAAATCATAATGAGTTAGATAGATTGGCTTTATCAACCCGTACGTCACAGTGGCGTGCAATGATGGTTAAGGTAAGGTAAGCAGACATATTATAAAAAGGTGAAAATCATCAACGTGCTAAGAAATGTCGAGATCATTGTCATTGTTGATTGTCATTAATTAATTAAATTCATGTACTGAGAATAAGATATTCAATACAGAGAATTCATACAATTACAGCCATTCATGATTCTCATAAAACTTGATAATAAAATACGTTGTGATATAGATCACTGAATTAAGGCTCAGAGTTCCGGTCTTTCGATTAAAACAGGGGTCCGGCGGTATGACGGGAGGTAGCCTAGCGGGCTGCAAAAGGAGTGTCAACCTCCGTCTCTCGCATCTCCACCGCTGCACAAATCTGAATAAATTCCTTAGATCATATATACTAACGGACGTAACGTAACGTAACGTTAGTATATATGATCTAAGATAAATTCAGAGTTCCGTGGTTTGAAGGTGGCGTGAATTCCAGGGCCAGTCTTGCGTTATTTTATTTACTTGGTGGGACGACGGTTTTTCCCATAAGGGTTCCCGCGTGATTTCATTAGTAATTTTCAAATTGTAAACGCCAATTTGAAGGTTTTTATGTTAAGTGTTTTTGGTTTATTTTTCTATTGCTGATAAACAGTGATCTGTGTGTGTAATGCTTATATCAAAATCAAGCCTACATTTGAAATGAATAAATATATTCGCGAGTATATTAGTACCAACACAAAAAATTCTTATTTACATTATTTCTTCTTATTGCTTCAACCTCTTCACCACAGTATCAAATAATGTAAGTAATATTTTATCTTTTCATTCAAATAATTTGTTGGTTTGTTATAAACTGTGGAATACCTAATCTTTTTAAACCAAATAAATATTATGTAAATTGAAAATTTATTTTGTAGTTTGTAGTACAGATTTTTTAATTATAAACTAAATTGAATGTTTCTCGTTCATTTAAATTTCAGGGGTTTGTTTTGTGAGAAAACGTTTGGATACATCGGTTTTTATTTTTGATTGCGGTTTATTTAGTGATGATAATTTTATGTGTACAGAGTGAACAAAAAATAAATTACGACCATCAACTCCGTTTTTTTTAAATGGAAACCCCCATTTTTTATTTTATTGTCGAATTCTACATCAAATTCCAAGCAATATGATGATGATAATTTCATGTGTACAGGGTGGACCAAAAATAACTTACGACCATCAACTCAATTTTTTTAAATGGAAACCTTTTCTTTATTTTATTCACGAATTCTGTATCAAATTCGAAGTAAGTTTCATGTAACATGTCCTTAACCTAACCCCAATAACAGTAATCGAGAAATTCACGATTGTTCAGAAATTATTTAAATTTGATCAATCGTGAATTTCTCGATG
Organism: Orchestes rusci; assembly: GCA_958502075.1. Classification (NCBI taxonomy): domain Eukaryota; kingdom Metazoa; phylum Arthropoda; class Insecta; order Coleoptera; family Curculionidae; genus Orchestes; species Orchestes rusci. Next base: position 11,014,005 of record OY293310.1, read on the forward strand.
ACTGTTGGTGTTAGCTTAAAAACATGGTACATGAAACTTACTTGGAGTTTGATGTAGAAGAAATAAAAAAAAGGGGGTTTCCAGTTGAAATCATGAAGTTGATCGCCGTAGCTTATTTTTCGTCCATCCTGTACACATAAAAATATCATCATCATATTATTGGGAATTTGATGTAGAATTCGAAAATGAAATAAAAAATGGGGGATTCCATTTGAAAAATGAAGTTGATGGTAATACCATGGAAACGATATCAACAAACTCAAAAGTTTCCGTCATAGAAAAGTGGCTAAGATTATCATTATATTATATTCACTTTTCTATGGTGTCAGTGTTTAACTCGTATTAATGTATTTGTATTGAGATGGATGGAAATTTGAAAAATCAAATAAAAAATTTAGTCGTAAATAAAGTAGAAGGGTATACCTACTTCTCGCAATAATGGCTATTAATCCCTCGGAAAGGTACTATCCTCTGGATTAATATAGCTATCATTATAGACGAGATTATAGACTTGTGGTATACAATACTATTTTCATGATCTATTTATCCTTGTTAACACATCCTGTAGGTATAAGTACTTTTAACACCTATTTCATTTTAAAATAAAATATAAGACATGCATAGCTTTCTTAGCCATGTCTACGGCAAGTTTTTTTTTAAATGTTTAAAATTATTCGGAAAAAAAACAAAAGTAAGTATTCTGATGATAGGAAATATTTCTCAGGTAGGCAAACAACATTATTAACATCAGTTAAGGAAAACAACGGTGATAATTATTGTATCACGAAATAGCAAAAAAATGTTTATTACATTATTATAATATGTATTCGTTATCTCTTACTTCAATCACAAAAGTTTTTCTTCATTGAACTAAATACCTACCTACTTCCTGAAAATAAAATACCCGAGTATTTTGAACCAAAAACTAGTCCGGAACCAAAACGGCTGACTCATGTGAACGAAACTAGATATTATTCATAAAATCTTATATTGATCATCCCAAGAGCATCATTTCTCCGCTATATCCCCCATGGAACCTACATACTTAATTTACCTATATACCGAATTTGAATCAAATTGATTGAGAAATAACAAAATTATGCGGACATAACTTCACTAAATTGAAAATACATCAAGTATATTCCCCTCCCTCATAGAACCTACATAATAATATACTTAAACACAACAAATCCATTGAAACATAACGAAACTATGGAAACATATAAGTTCAACACATTAGTTCTTTTTCACTTTCCAAATTCAATTTTAAATAGAACCTATTTACAAACATGAACTAAGCAAAAATAATAAAACAATGCGAAAGTAAACTCATTGAATCAATTTTTTAAAAATTTCCTTTTATCCTAAAAATCACCGAAACGTTTGTTAAAACATTCTTTGGACGTATAAGAAATGACATCCCATTTTAGAATGAAATATGTCATGCATAGTTTTTTTAGCCATGCCTAGTATAGAAATATTGTTCAAACTGTTTAAAATTCTTTGGCAAAAAAAACAAAAGTACGCCTTCTAATAATTGAAAATATTTCTGAGGTAGGTAAACAACATTATCAACATCAGTTAGGGAAATCGATGCTGATAATCTTGTATCACAAATCAACAAAAAATCGTTATTATATTTTATTATCTCGTCCTTTGATCACAACATTTTTTCTTATTTTCAGTAGGTATACTTTCCGAAAATTAAATATCGGAGCATTTTCACCAAAAACTACTCCGGATTCAAAACGGCTCAGTTATGTGGACGAAACTGAATATTAATCATATTCTCTTATATTGACCATCCCAAGGATATCAATTTTCCAAGGCCATTGAAAAACACAAACCGGTCCTGATATCATAAGACAAAATCCAAGCTGAACAGCTGATACTTAAACTACGCCCCAAAGTCGAGTTCGAATGATAATCTGTGATATCGCCACTGAATGGGGTCAAAATAAGTGATAATTGGTAATGTGAAGGTTTTGAAAAACGCACTTTATTAGTAAACGGCAAAACATTTCTCTATGATTTTTGTTTTAGCCTTTCACCAAATGTTCAATACACGTCCTATACTTTATTTCGACCAGATAAAATAAGTACAAAGTTGAGAAAATGGCGGTTTAAGTTGATCAACTTTGAGCAAAAAATCTTTTATATTTCTGATCAATTTCAAAACTTTTTATTAAGTATAGGACATTAATCAAGGCTTCGTCTATAACTAGAAAAAAAAACTTTTCGGAAATGTCAACAGATGTGTTAGAAAAACGTGTATTTCTGAACCACTTTTAGGCCGCTCAAAAGCTCGCGGGACTCTGAGCCTTAATGTTAAAGATGGAGTAAGTCGGCCCAGTGTAACCACTTTCTATTTTTCATCAAATTCAAGAGTGTGAAACGGTGTTAATTTCTCTAACATATTCACACGACACTGACTCATTCATTGTCCTCGAACTCAAGCAAAGTCAAAATGTTAGAAAAACTTGATCTTCATATAAAACCGAGTATAAAACCAAATGAAGATAAAACGTAATGAAAAACCTAAAAGTGCACATATCAATCACCTAATCTGTTTATTATTTATGTTCGTCAATTGAATGAACCGTCTTGACCTCTCTTCGGGCTAGGATCCAGAAATCAAGATTTGCATGCCAAAAGCAGTGCCTCGAGCAGTGCTTCTGAGCTCCATATGAAACTGTATTGACCAGCTGAAATTGCCTGGCATTCATTTTCGATTGGATCCTTACTTACACCTTACACCGGATATTAGAATATTGAAAGGTGCAAATGATTTCGTCAAGTCATTACGTTATTTTATTATCGTACAAATCATTATTATTACTTTTGGAAGGACTAAGATAATACAGAGTAAATATAAAAATCTGCCTCGATAATTTTTCAAAGGTATAAGCATTGCTTCCTTGATGTTTCCGTATTTTTTACGATACGCACATCCGACTTTCTTCAACTTCAGTGACTAGTGCCCATACCTCCGACTCGGCCCATACCTAAACCCAAACCAAAGTTTAAAAATACTCTTTGCCCAAACATCGTTTCAAGTTTCAAGTTGTGAACACAAAACTAGAAGGACAAACAAATGGTCAAGAACAACCGTATGAAAATATTATGAAACAACTTCTGCAGAATCTACAGGGATTAGACGAGTACTTTGTTGTTCGACCAATTGACAGAATGTATTTCCATAACACTGGAATATTTGGCCAAATAGCGACATTAGCTTTGTCGTCTCGTGATGTGGAAAGACAGCGACTTCACAGGAATATGTATTGTACGCCCTACCTACACATTCACTTTACCTATCCTGATATTAGTTATTATTATTACTCACATTATTACTAAAAAGCCGGGAATGGCATTACATATTCTCGATCCTTTCTTCACATCATTCAATTCAATTCATAATCAGACCAAATAATTAAGAATATCAAAACACAATCAATCACTTGTTTAATCATTAAACCAAATGACCCGTCATTCAGAGGAGAAAAAATATGCATTAAAGCATGATACGGTGTTTATCAAAATTTGCCATTATTTATATAGGAATTCCTCACATCTGTCTTTTAATAAGGAGTTTATTTTGTTGACAGAATAAAATATTGTATGACTAATTATTATTCAATAAAAGTAATTGAGTAGATGATTGGATCATCAGATGAACGAGTGATTATCCAGCGCGATCCTGATTGAAAATATTTACAGGGTGTACCAAATTCGTTGTCTTTGCGAGGTATCTCCGTTATGAATGAAGAAGAGGATAATCTCGACCAACGCAACACATTACAGACGAAAGTTCAAATCAGAAAAATTATAACGCTGTAAAAACAGATAAATAAGCATACATATTTGAGTTTGATTACATCATTTTCACGTAGGTACAATATAATAATATGTATAAGACCTCGTATAAGACACTCCTGGAGTTTCATCTGTACAGGGTGATTGTTTATAGGCATTGAGTAGAAGTTTTACTCAGTTAAAATTTCAGTTTATGTTGTTCAAATGAGCAAATTTGCAGTATTATTCAGGAACATTCAGAATCCGATACCAAGAAATGCAGAAATGGATCGAAAACCTAGAAATTCTACACAACAAAAAGATAGATCTTTTTCTTCTGATTCCAAATATATAATGGCGCAAAATCTTCCGTGTAGATAAGACAGTGAACGAAAATATCGTGTTTGGCGCCAGCCAAACCGTGTTACCATGTTACCAATGCAATTTCACAGTCTTTGATGATGCAAAATGTCATTTTTGGAGTAGTCAAGTAATTTTTTTTTACAGTCTCTGATGATGTAAAGTATCATTTACCAGACTGGTTTTGGGTCCTGTAAATGATACTTTACGGTACAGTATGAAATAAAAAAATTTTCTTTGATCCGACTTATCAGATAAAAACATCTCAATTATCAGAAAGTCGAATCAATAAGAAATCAAAAGATATGTATTACCGAGTGTATTACTAAATATGACGTCACTGATTTTTTATGGAATCGACTTTCTGATAATTCAGATCGGGATTCAGATATTTTTATCTATCTAGTAACGCAGCGCAGTGTATAGGAAAGTTCGAGGGACAGTTTTTTAGTCCCACAAAAAATTTAGCTGAGGTAAGTGGTTATGCTGGAAAAACCAAATAAAATAATAAAATATCTGTACCTGATTAAAAATCATTTTTTTTTCTGGCAAAACCACTCATGCCAGCAAAATTTTTCAAGAGAGAGAAAAACTCCTCAATACATTGGATATAAATATTTGAATCATCAGAAAGCTCGTCAGAAAGTCAATGCCAAAAATAATCAAAAGATTTAACTGCATATGACGTCACTTTTATAACACTTACGGTCAATTACAACCGGCCGCCACCAACAAAAAACGTTATTTTATGGTGTAAGTTGATCGATTTGCACGATTTTGAAAAATGTAGGAAAAACCAAATTTTGTTTGAATCTTTAACGCCCTGTGCAGACTTGACAAAGCAATTTTGGATATAGGTAATTTGGCTTAAATCGACCTATTTTGACGACAGGATTCTGCTATCAAACGTTGTACACGTATTTTCCGGACACCCTGTAAAAACAATCACCCTGTACCACAGTTTATAGAATATATTCGGTGCCTGCACCTCCCTACTCCGTATGTAAAATATGAATTTCAATTCGCAATTATTCAGATAAATTTTATTCAGGATCAAATTCGCTTTACGTTAGCACTTTAGATGTGCACTGAATAAAACATTAATTAGGCGTATTTTCCCACTCACTAAAAATATGCTTCATGAAAGTCCTTCCAAGAAAGGTCATTGCAGTCTCCGCAAATGTTGCCACTTTTAACCACAGTGACTAATGATGACGATAATGCACGCGGAGGCAGAACAAAGGTAGTTTCAATTTTCACTGTTTTTGGTATAGCAAGTAGGTTATCTTTTCAAAAAACAAACGTTTTTGGAATACCCATTTTTCCAAATTATGCTATGATAGGAAAAAAAAAGTTGATGAAATAGTTCTGTGATGGAAACTCATAGAAATTGAGGAACTCACGAAGTACAGTAAGATTCTATTTATACGGAAGATATAACCAAGGATATATCAGAAGATATAACTTTACACACCCAAATTAATTTTTCTTGAAATATTGATCCCGTATAGGTACCAGAGCTTAATAACCTGCTGTGGCTATACTACTCGATCCTCGATCGCATAAATAAAAATCCACACTGAAAACAATTACTCAATGTAAATATCTTTCCAAGATGCATGTTTTTATTTAATATTTAGGTATAATATAAATTTTTGAATCCGATGAGAACATGTATATTATTTGAATGAAAATATCAAAACAATATGTATTTGAGCTTTACATTGGGTACGGCCGATTAAATGTATAGGTACTTGGACTACTGACACCCGTTTTCGCAGTTATATGGATAAACAAGCAACATAACTCAAAGTTTAGCTAGTCTGCTTTTAAATGGCGGAGCATTAATATTGTTTGCTGTATGAGAGTAATTTCCTAATATATCGCGTGACTTCAGATAGCATAATCATCGTTTTAAGACCCATTTTAAAGCAATCGTCCCCTCCGATAGTCATGAAGTAAAGTATTATTCTCGGTATTATTCTAACATCACAAAATATGTATGGGAACCCGACACAAAAACTGCAAGAAACTCATCCGTTCTCTATGTAAATAAATTATTTATATGACTACATTATATTATATTAATATCTAAGTAGTTAGATATTTGTTCTGAAAGTACATACATATTATCATATAAATCGTATACCTATAATACAAGTAGGTAATATTTATACTATTCACACAACATCAGAGAAGTAACCCAAAGTAACAAAACTTGGCATTTATTATATGCTTGAGTGATTAATGAATAAGGCAAAAACATTTCTTTACGTATGCTCCAACTGAGAAGAGAATTTGTCTATTTTCCTTTTCTTCGCATGACAGTTAAAATTGCAATAACCTACTTTCTTTCTGATGCATCAAATGGATACAAAAATGAAATTCGTTATTCGTGTCAAAGCTTTATACAAAATGGTATATCTATGCCCTTGAATAAACTAAACCCTCATTGAGTTCTGAAAAATATGCCTGTAAGTATCTGTCAAAAAAACTAGGTCTCTTGACAAATTTATAGCGCATAAGAATATTCCACTGCCGTTGATTATCAAAGATTGAGCTATTCGACACCCATATGTTCAATCTAAGAAACTATAAATCGAAATTTTATAGCTTGAACCGTAACTTCTATTCCGCTATTTTAAGGTCACTGGATTGTTAATTACGAGTCAATGTTGTCTTGTCATCGCGTCAGGTTGTCTTCCGAAGAAGCACGCGTTATTAGACTAGTTCGAAGATGTGAAAATGATTGAGGAAACTGGGTTCAAGAAATTTGAGACTATGTCGATAGAATGAATTAATTAATAATTGCGATAGAGGATGTTGCGCGCTCTCTGTATGACGAGAATACTTTGAGGACAATTTTTTTTCTTAGGAATGCCACTGCAATGGTACTCATTAGTGGCTTCTCGGACGTTGGACGGTCGTTGCCCTCTTCAAGTTATAAGTCTGCACTAGAGCGGTGCCGCGTATCCTAGTCACTCACAAACAATCCAATCTTTCGCTAACCTACTGACTAACCCACTTGCGTGTTTGCGATATTTTTCCTTCAATCGTGCCGTAGCGTAGAAGTCGTAATCTTATTAGTTACTAGAACGTGTAGCTAGGGAATTATGTTGATTTTGAAGGGAGAAATCGAAAATCCACTTTAGTGACTCATATCACGGAACTGTTTGAGGGATTAAGAAGGGGGCGGGTTTATTTATTGAACGAGAAGCGACTTCTTATCGATGAATATAACGATAATTACTTTTCAGACCCCACATTGAATCTCGTTTCATCTTTCATCAAAATACGTATATCGTCTGATGTGGAATTGGTAAGAGAAATTGTAAAATTTTCTTGATCAGAAGAACACCGCTTTAAATTCACCTGCTCACCATAAGTATAAACATCACTTTTTGTTTGTGATGAAAATATGCAGATTTCCTTACGTATAAACATGAACCAAACCCAACAGTGCCTCAAAAAGTATGCCATAGGAGCTCAAGGTCTTAGCAATGTGACCTTAGTGATTCTGTGGAAGTAACAGACGAGGAACGCAAATTAAGAAATGGTTTCTGTAAGGAGAATATGTTAAGATGAAGTTGGAAATCGACAAGCCATTTATGTACCTCTATCACCTCCAAAGGATACAATATTCAATTTATTTCACGAGATCATCCTGTAAGAATTGATTTTGTCAACGTGAAATGAGACAAACGTAGCTTTCCATAGAAATGTTCTACACCTCGTTCTACACTCCACATTATATGTTTCCACTTGACGAAGCTGGATTCAAGAGCCACGGAATTGTAATGTGTATACCTTGGTGTATACCATGGATACGCGTCTTCTTTGTTGAATTTTTTAACGTACTGTTATTGGCATTTAGAAATGATGTCAAGCGGACAAGATTATCATGTTTTAAAAGAGGTTTTAACTGATCAGTTTCCATCCAGCTTTATTGGAAGATTTTTAGCAGACCGGAATAAAATATGCTTAGTTCCTGCCTACCATAAATCTGGCATATAACCATAATAACCAAACTAACCCATCGTGATCGTTCAAGTGACAAACATACACAATCATCAAGTTTTTGGAACTACCCTATTTCTAATAAATGCTACTTAGCAAGACTAGAAACTGTGAAGTAACTACGGGTACGCGAGCGGGTACGGATCTACTGCCACCATTATGAGTCAATCAAGTAATTGTCACTATGAAGTGACAAAATCAGTTGTAGACATGTTTCTGCTACGGTAGCTTGGAACTAACAAATGAAAATGACATTTTGAATCATACAGTGAATCTTGCCCTATTTGATTATAATGAATACGACCGCTACCAAATCATTGCCTTCATGCACTTTCAATAACTAGAAATTGTTACTTTATAGTCACGACAACTTCATAGTCACAAATTAAAGATAGGTATAGTTTTCACAATGTTCATATGCTAACAAAATAGCATCAGCTTTTTTTATCGAAAAATGAAAAAGAAATACAGACTTACTAAGAAGAAACGACAATTTCGTCTAAAAGACTACGATAGTTCTATTTATTAACTTGAAGTAGCTGAATAGCAAAGTACCCGAAAATTCAGTCAACTGAAATGGAAGCTGAAATAAATTGGAACTATCATTGAAACAACAAAAAAACACCAAACTCTTGCTTCCACTATTGCATGGGAGATGCAGTTTTGGTATAATGCATGTTTGTACTGGAAAAATATCCCTCTCGGGTGTTTGATTTTAACAGATACCTTAAGGTAGCGTAATTTTTCAAGATTTATAAGAAATGATTTGATACTCCGTCATTATTTTGTTACCCAGAAATTAGTTCTTGGACCAAGCAAAGCTTTCAAGAATAAGTGTACGTTTTTCCGTAGACGCGAGAACCGGAACTTGATAGGGAAAGTTGGAACGTCATGGTGCTAGGTTGGAACTCCACAGATGCCAGTGCGACCAAGATGTATCATTTTAGTTGCCAGCCGAACTATAAGGTAGAAGAGCCGTGATACTATAGTTTCAAAGACGTGTTCGTTACTTCAAAGTAATTCTTGGGTAGTTCCAATATGTCCTGTATCCTTCTTTCAAGATTTCATAGGGGGGGATTCGGCTGCGATCTAGTGTCCATACAGAAGTGGCAGGGTTATGGCAGCGGCGAAGGCGTGGTTCTCGCCAATGGCAGTGGCGATGACAATGTATTTAAATCAGGAAACGCACACCAAAATGTTGTGGGGAACAGTATTATAAGTCAAAGCGCGCACTGATATGGTCAGCAAATGGCGTGGCAGTGGCGTGGTGACCAAGTGTTGGATATGAAGATGCGCGCATCAAAGCGGAGTGGCGGTGGCGTTGTATTTTGCAGTTGACGTGATGCCAGTCTGATGCTGATGCCACTTAATACGAACAAGTTTAATTTTCAAGCTGCAAGCGAGTGGTGACGACGTGGGTTTCGTAATTCTTTCATCGGAAAAAACCGAGGGAAAAACACAATTCTTTATATAAACGTTATAAACGTTAAAGATTCAAAATTTTGTATTTTTCTGCCAGAGCGGATGGACCCAATAGTGTTTCTCTTTCTTATCCAGATTTTTAGCATTTGGATTAGCAAGTTGTACAAATAAAAGAGGAGTATCCTCTGAGGACGAAATGCTAGAACTGATCAATGCAGCAGACGTGGTTTGCCACTGCCACGCCAAATCTATCACCATCCCTATGCCACGCATCATTCCAATTCAGCACCACTTCAGTGCGCATCTTGCCTAAGCTTTGTCACAGCCACGCCATAAGCCATTTACCACTTCCGTAAGCACACCATCTAAGGTCTTTCCGGCCACTGAAAATGCTAGTTGGGAAATTTGGCGGGAATATTCTAGTATAAATTTTGGCTGAAGGTGGATCAAATGGTAGTCCACAACTCACCCAGATCTCCAGATTTAGACCCGTTGGAGTTTCATCCAATTCTAGAAGAAAATCATCTAAGGCACCGTATTATTCAAGGATGACACTCTGGATGCCAGTCTATCGGAATCATGCTAGAGATTTTTTGACGTGTTCTCGGACGTCTTGCACTCACTTAACAGGCATAAAAAATCTCCAAAATTCTTGAATATGAAATTGAAACGTAGACATCCCTATATCAAATCTCCAGAATGCTAAGAACAAGTTCAACTTGTTTAATTATGTATATTTTCATTTTCATTAAAACTTGAGGGTAAAATGGTCACTTAGGCAGTAACGGATAGGTCTGTTTACTAACCTTTTTTTGAATCGTGAGGGAAAAACAACAATAATTGTTTGGGAGGGGATTCGGGATTCAACCGTTTACTCATTGTAATTTTATCAAATTAACGAAGTTATTGATTTGGAAATTTTTCAGGAAATACCCCGTATCCTTAATTTTAACAATACATATTACGTGACGTAATATTGCATGCACATGGAAGCGCGCATGATTGCATGAAAGGGGTTGGTCTTAGGCTATTGTGCTAACGCAATGAACAATGAACCTCGATTAAAGTTAACCAAGTTCCAAATTTTATGCTTCCTTTTAGGTTTTTTTGCTGAACTTCCGATTGCAAATTATATGTAATTATAACAGTTTTGTTTTTTTAGAGGTGTTAGGTATACATTTTGATATACATCCTCTGGGCTACAGAATATTCAGCTAATTAAACTGATTTTAACTGTCCCACAATGTTAGAAGAGTTACCAATAATATCATTTATATTCTTCAGACTCACCTCATTTGGTTCAGACAACTCGAACAAATCCAGTCGATTGGCGTTCCATTGGTTGATAACATTTCGCAGGGCCTCTCTCTCGAGGGCCCTGCGATCACTTGTGCCCCCGATCATCTAGGGGCTCTAGAAAAAAATATACAATTAGAACAGTAAAGAAACGTCGACATCCGATATATTTTTCTAGTAGATTCATTATGCGAAAAGAACTCTGAAAGCACATAAAGTCATCATATCCAGGAAGTGCACCTGTAAGTTGAAGGTCTTCTTTCCATCGATTGGACGCAAAACTGTTTAGTATTGGAGCTTCAACCTTCCATCGTTGCGTATTTGACAGTATATCAACGTTTGCTGATAGTGTTTTGCTTTATTTTTTTTTATCGTATCACTTTATATTAGAGAAACAAAACGTAGGGGCCCTCGTCACAATAGACTGCGTTTCCCACGATCGCACTAATCGACCGACGTTTCGTAAACTTCCTACTATACCCATATTTATGTGGACATTTCGTTGTACGTTAATGTGGAAACAATTGAGTAACTGTATAACATTATGTGTTATAGTTTCTGAAATGTAGAGATAATGCAGTTGTTATTTATTTGTTTATTAATCAGATTAAATGTATTGCTATCAAAGCAGTTTCAAATATTTACTTAGTAGGAGTATCAACTTCACATTTGGTATTAGTTCATCCGAAATTGCGTTTCAATTTCACGAGTTCCAACTACCGACTCATTTCTCTGCTTTAAAATTCCAATTCAAACGAGCAGATATTTTAGTCACGGTGCAATGCATGAGAAAAATTTTGCTAAGCGGCTCATAACCTTCCAATTGAGCATCATTATTATCAATTCATCTAATTATAGATTTACGTTAATAACTGTATAGATTAAACGTTTAGCTTAATCATTACTGTACAAGGTGGGGTGGGGCACGAAAAATTTCCCACCCAAGTTTTCTTTCAGGTAAAAATCGCTCGGACACTTCAACTTTTGTTTTGTGTGGGACACATTTTTGTCATATTTTAACCCCACACCTGTCAACCCTCAAGCGAAAGTCACAGGTACCCACAAAAGATAAAAAAATATAAATAGTAATGAATACAAAATACCATACTGTAATAACGTAAAGTTATTTTATTAAATAGAAACCCATATTTTTATTTTATTTTTGAATTCCACGTCAAATTCTGAACATATTAATGGTATCAGTAACAGAGTTGATAATTGACTTATTTTTTTATCTGAATTTAAATTTTGCTCAGTCAAAAGTTATCAGGATAAAATTGAAATTTAAAAAAATGCTATGTCTTCGGAAATATCCATTAAAATACAGGGGGTTCTAATTAAAACAATGCAACTTTGATCTGCCATAACCTTATGGCCGACCCTGTATATACCAATTCATCACGGATATGTAGATTTAATGAAGCCCCACAACTTTTATAAGAGACATTTTTTTTAGCTCGTGTATCTTTTGAAATAATCGACCATTCTGGTAATTTCTCATAACCCTGTATGTGTCCAGGAGTATTTCTACTATATTGGTAATGTAATAACTCGAAATAGATGGTAATAACACGTAATATTCCGTAATAACACGTAATATTCCGTAATAACGCGTTATATTCGGTAATATCACGTAATAATCGGTAATAACCGAGGTAATAACACGTAATAGAATATAATAATTACGTGATAAATCGTAATAGTTGTAGTGATTACGTAATAAATCGTAATAGGTGTACAAATTTTTATGTGTGGTTGACCCCTCGGCTACGGCTAGGTGAACGGCAACTAAAATTAAAAACTCACGTGTCCTAGCGTTTTTTCGAAAAAAAAACACCTGATTTTTAGGAATTTGTTCCAAACTTTACGTCGAGCTTTACGTTCTCAATGTAAAGTAGCAGCTTGAAACTTTGGGGATATAATCTTGATATAAATCCTACCTATCAAATGACCTATCAGTCGACCCTCTTTCCATTTAAAATTCTGGCGGTACCTGACACCTCCACTTGGGGGTTGACAGGTGGGGGGTGAAAATACCAAAAAAATGTTTTCTCCAATAAACAAAAATTGACGTGTCCAAGAGATTTTGGCTGAGAAGACCAGGGTGGGAAGTTTTTCGTGTCAGTTGTATGTATACAGGGTGTCCCTGAAATGACTGTACAACGCTTAATCACAAATTCCTTGACCAAAAATAAGGCGATCTAGGCAAACTTACCTATCCTATATCCAAAATTGCTTCGTTAAGTCCACAGAGGGCGACAAAGATTAAAGGAAAAATTGGTTTTTCTTAGAATTTTCATAAACATACAAA